>JAJSRV010000006.1:2437005-3067516 GCA_021527715.1 Neoseiulus cucumeris | reverse complement strand
ACCAGAGATCCGTGTCTAGCCTAATCTCGCCTATGAGATTTCTGCCGGTCGATCATAGAGTGATGCCAAAGATAATGGGGCTGTACGCGCGTTGTCCGAAGCGACCAACAAGAGCTAAAATAATTGATAGAGTGCAGTTGCCTCCGGATGCTTTTAGAGGCATCAACGAAGCTGCTAATTGTTTTCAGGTGATTGGCAGTCGTGTTGCATGACTCCGAATTAGAGGTAGGAAGATACAGAGGGCCGACCGGGATGAGGTGGATTCGGGATAGAGATATCGGGAGCCAGGGAATGCGGGAAAAGGCGCGATTGAGGTCACCCCCGATCTCGTTTCGAGCATCGAAGCAGCTACTCGCCGCGCCGGTCGGAAGCTCTACAATCTCTGTCAGATCTTCGACTACTCCAGACAACGAGTTTGCTTCAATTTCCTGCTGTGATATGCTGCAACTCAGTGGAAGAGTCTGCTGCAAACTTTGTTAATCAAAGTTGGACTTTTCAAGTTTGCCCCGCTATGGCCTGTTCTCATCAAGATCACGTGATACACAATTTGAATCTGGTATTCCTGATCAAATATCGTTGACGAGGACGACGACGACGACGACGACAACAACAACTCTGCGTGAGAACTTCCTGTGAACATTCCGATACAAGTGCTTGGGCTTGAGTTTCAGAGTTCCGTCATTCGATCCGTCCTCGAGGTCCACGAGAGCACAACCAGAGATGATCTCCCGGAGCGAGTAAAGTTCACTGGACTGAGTGGAGGATTTGTATTTTTCGTGACACATCCTCGAGGAATGTTCGTCGGCTCGTCTGAAGTCGCGTTTGGAAGAAGAGAATAATTCCAAGTGAGGCTCCGACGTTGGCACTGGGTCGCGGTCTCAACGAGAACGTAAACAAGCGTTCAACGATTTCACCAGGATGCTCGTTACATAATTCAAGAATGAGTAATTTTCGGTTTCATTAGGGAAAAAGCAAGCGAGCTCTTACGGCCCTTCGCGGTGGGTTCCGTAAACGTCGACGGGGGCGGCGGCGACACGTCACAATGTCACGTATTCCAGGCGGCGGCGGCGCGCCGTTGTCGCTGGCTGAGTTTCCGCCGCCGGGTTCATGCTTACTGAACTTGAATAAACGCTGAAACGCAAAATAATTTCCCTCGTCCTTCGCTTCTTAATTTCTTTTGTGAGAGCTGCTCGGAAACTTCGCTCGCTTCGTTCTTGATCAAGTTGGATGAACTTTTTGACCGGCGGCTAACGTCAGCCGGCTCTTGAACATGATTGAACTTCTGGAAACACGATCTGTTTGTCAAGCTTTCGGCCGACCGGTCCAGGGGCGGCGTTTTCTCGATGGTCCAAAGGCAAGAATCAAATTTTCATAATCAGAATCCTGGAATCCATCTCCTCGGCACCGTGCCGGCCATGGGCTGTGGGAGTGAAAGATACGCGAGCAAACAAGGAGCCAGATAGACGAGATGGAGAGATTAGGCAAAGCCTCGTTGATTATTCCGCCGCCGATAATGATTATCTCGATGAAGTTTGTGTACTCGAAGTAAGCTTCGATGTTGATGACGTTCTTGTTGTCGTCGTATCGAAGGTCAATTTCAATCAAGCAGCAGACCCTGTCCCTCTGGAATCGACCGAGAGGACATCTTGTCGATGATCGGGACGCCCGAGCTGCGGGCTGCTCCCGGAACCCCAGCTCTTATTGAGGTCGTAAGCCCATAAGCTGTCTCTAGAGGCCGCCCGGTTAATCTGTTCGGCCGCAACGACGCTTTCACTGCCTCGTTCGCTCACTCACTCACTCACTCAAGTAATCGTGTTGGGATTTCGTCCCCAGCGCTCCGCTTTCCAGACGAGAAGAAGAACAACAACGATTGTTGTCGTTGTTGTTGGCGGTTCGCCACTTCCGCCAATGGATTGAATGTAAGCAGGTACTCGGAGGCTTCGTAACGAGCACCCCTGCGATCCATCAACTCGAGAGGTCAGCGCAGGGTTCACGGTTGGACAGGATCCCGGGCGCGGCGATGCTCTTCAGGTTATTGTTGCCGGCGGTTATTGAAATAATTTTGACGTCCGCGCGATGATCGTCTGACAGCGCTCTAACTTCACGCGAGTGATCTCGTTGTTGCGATCTCCGCCCCGGCTATTAGCGGGAGAGGAATGGTTAACATCATTCAGTGCTTCGGCTGGTGGCGCCAAAGTTTGACTCCATTAAGTTGCGAATTCCGCTCGAACAAACTTACACGTGCCTGTTGCTGCTTCTGCTCCTGTCTGCCCAGTGAGATCCAAGCCATTTCAGCTTCATGCGCGTCAGCTTCGACCGTGGTCAATGGTTTCGGCAGGTCGAACCTGTTATAACGGGAGCATAACGTAAACCCAGGAGCACGCAGCGGAACCAAACTTTCACAAACTTCACGATTTTCCACTCACCGCTCTCTTCGTAACGCATTGCGCAGGAATTCGCTCAAAGATTCCAAAGTACCATGTTAGGATCCAAGTTTCTCGAATGCCTGCTCTTTGGTTGAGAGATCTTGACACAGATCTGCAGGCCCAGAGCATAAGGCGAGAGTCCTTGAACAATCAAAGACCAGAACAGCGATCGGTATCGCTCGAGCTGTTTTTCGCAAAGCAGTATTCGTCGTGGCGTTGTCTCTCTGTCAACGACTACCGATTGTTCGAAGGGTTGCCTACAGCTCGCTCTGTGCCGCTCGATGATGCAATTTGTACTAATTGACTCAGTGAAGAAGAACCTTTTGCTCGTTTTTTTTTCCAGCGCACAACCATGCGACGCGCGCCACGTGCCATATTTGCATATGTATATTTCTGATATGCGAGCGTTTCTTAGGCATTATCAACAAGGGAGCAACGGGTCGAGTAACTTCGTCAAGTCATCGTAACAACTAACTGAGTTAACTTATACTGTCCCTCAGGACATCAGCACCTCGAGCCGCTATCGCTCGAGTTGCTGCTCATATTGTTGCTTCCATCGCAAGAAAACAGCAACAAAAACAGCGATAACAACATACCAAGTCTTTTTTTAATCTGGGACAGATGTACTTCCTTCGGAGCTGAAGAAACAGTTCCTGGAAGCGCCTGGACTTCCTGTTCGGGAGAGAAATCGACGATGATCCTGATTTTCGTCCGATAGCTGGCAATGGAAGCACGGCTGATTGAATCGGCGTGCAAAACAACTGTTATGAACGATGGACCGAATAAGTCGACATCGCTTCTCAGTGCAAGCTTCTAATGGCAGCTAGTTTAAGGTATATTTATATGCAAATACCGAAATACGTTCATCAGAGTTCCTGTCTTGCTTTTTTCCCCGCTTCCTTAATTATTCCCGCTGAATGCTTGGCAAGTTGCGACCGAGATCTAGACGAAGATAATTGGCTGGAACAGTATATTCGGCTCGCTCAGGGTATTACGCTGTCGTGTTCTAGTAGCGTTTAGCTTATGCGATATCGGCATGCAGGCTCTTCTTCGAGACGCGGAAAACAAAACGAACGAGAGCTAGAGCCCGAAAGATAAAACAATTAGGGTAGATCTCAGTGACCGGTGTCCGGAGGATTCGATCGTCAGTCTAGACGAAAGTCTGTTATTCGTCCGTCATTATCGCCGTTCCGGCAATCTGGACTGGATGTCGAGTACAGCGCTGCGCGACCACTTCTTGGAATAGGCCACGGACAGTGATGCCTACTCGTTTTGTATGTACATAGTACACGAAAGAGACAAACAACACTTTCGTTTCCCTGGTTTGCTCATAGAGTCCTTGTGTAGACGATACTTCATCCTACAACGCGTCTCCCTCCCTCCCCCCTCCCTCACACTTGCCCCGTGTCCTCTGTAGACTCACTGCCTCAGAGGCTTAGGCACGACAATGAAACCCAATCGACATCCTACGAGGAAACAGTCGGTCAGCCAACCCGCCAGTCGGTCCAATTGCCCTCGTTGAGACGCACACAAACACACTGAGCGAGCATCCTTGACTATCCTCTTATCTTTACTGTATGGGTACATTGGATGAGGTCAGTAACGTTCAAGCCTCACCAATGACTCACAACGACGAAGCAATCAAGCGAGTAGAAAGAGCAAAGTTGCTTTCATATGATCTTTCTCTTCGGCTCTCAACAATTATCGTCAGAGACAAGGTCGACCGGTCATTGCTCAGAGAGTGCTCGACTGCTTTCCTCGTTGATCGGCTTTTCGTTTGGAACAAAATTTCACCCAGACTCATTTTTCCAGATGTCTATTGATTCTCGCTTCCGATCTCGAGCAACCAAAATGAACATTCGGATCTCTAGCTCGAGTCGTTGCCGTCGTGCACCTCTTGGATCGGCATCGACTGCGAACGTCTTGCTCGGCTGAAATACATAGCCAGCCTCTGTCAAAAATGAAACGGAGTCGAAATGTGCTTTGCTATGGAAGAGTATCTGGAAAGGATATCTTCCGGCAAAGTTCGACGGCTGCGAGCCACTCGAACTAGGCCGGCCGGCTGGCTGGCTGGCTGACTCGGACGAAGCTAGTATTTACGAGAGAACCATTGGCCAATGAACGCAGATCTTCTAACCAGTACAACTTGCAAACTCATTAGCATGTAGCCTGTTGGCGAAAGCTGTGTGTATTTTCCTGCGGCATCTGGGGGAGGGGGAGGGGGGGGGTGGCGGCGGCTGGTATGCGGAATGGGCGAACCAACTAACAGACGAAGAAATGATCTCGAGGGTAGCCGCAGGTTCGTCAGTTCTGAGTTTCAGCAGCGTCTAGTGGTGGAAATCCGTCGATCTAGACCTCTGTCGGAGGTTCATCCTGTGCACAGAGGTATTTTCTGTTTGAAATTCTGAGAGAAAAAATGTTTCCATGGAGCCCGAGAAATAAAATTGAGGGAATTTGACAGAACTTGACGAAGCGGATGCGATCTTGTTATGATGATGAGAGAAAACAAGCGCTGTCTAATTAGAGTCCAGAGTGTCTTTCGAACATCCCGAGCAAAAAGAGCCGTGGACTGTCGTCATCGTTTCGCAGTCGTGGCATCTGAGCTTCTCGTGCTTTTTAATTTCACTAAAACACGCGGTCCACTTCTGTCTTTTTCTCGCATACAAGCAATCCGCGATTCTGGGCGAACGGAGCGATGTTTGAAATGAGGAAGCCAGCGAGAGGACCAAGGAGAGAGTCGACGTAAACCCAGTTCGAGTTACAACTCAGGCTCACTGCGGAAGTTAGTGAAGATAACAGCGAGGCCATCACCCTAAATCCGCGGTGTCACGTCTCCCCAGGACTCGGAAAATATCCACATGGCACAGCGTGGATCTTCGTGACCATGCGCTTATAGCGCCTCTGGGGCCTTGTGTTAATTTGTTATCAACTGAACGGGGACGTCACAATCGAGTGCATCTCAGGAACGATATTCACGGCTTTATGTTCGCGGTTGACGGTTCATCTACGTGACCTTGTTTTGCAAAAGGTCGAAACCGCTGAAAAATCCTCCCACCTGAGATGAAGCCGAGCGATCATGACGAAGCGAGGGTGGCAATCCTCACTGTGTGTGTTCGCTGTTCATTTGATATTCTGACGCTTGAGGGAAAATAGACTTGCTCGAGATATCTTTCAGATCCGAATTCTCACCAAGCACAATTTACGATTTCTGCCGAGTGACGCCGACACCGAGTCGGTTTTCGCCGGCGCGCGGCGGACGAATCTTCTAAAGCTTGAAGTTATTCAGGTGACATTTCACATCGATATATCATGTGTCCATGCGATATCTCAGGATTTTTCTTCCTTCTCAGGAGGGAGAAGAGAAGAAAGATGTAATTCTTACTTCGTTCAACATTCACACTGGATCCGTGTTTCTCAGACCGAAGAACGATCCAACCGCCCGATCCAACAACGAGCGAAGAGTCGAACGAAATAGCGCAGAGTACGCGACCCACTCAAAGCAGTTTACGGCGAGATTTAGCGTTCGCAGTAAAAAAAAAAGTCGGCTTCCACGCAGATAGCGTGTCCGAACGTGACGCATCGCTTTTCATTGTCGTTGAGGCGCTCGGAATGTTTTGAAACAACAGGAATCCGTCTGACCCCCTCACTCACTCCCTCTCAGTGTGGGCGCAATGCCCGTTATGAATGCGAAGATTCTGCCGATTGCTCCAGACAGACCCTTGACGAGCGAGGACGATTGACGGTAGTGACCAGCTTCGTCGAGATTCATGATTCCATTCTGAACAGGAAGATGGGTGCACTTTTGGACACAGCAGATGGCTATGCAGAGGATCGAATGGGATCGGGACGAGCTCGGAAATCGAGCACAAAGAGATCTGATCCTCTTGCAACGGAGTCGATGCACTGCACGGAACGCATATGACCAGCGGGATTGTTGTTGAAAATCAGCAAACTCTTTGAATTCTCTACTGAAACCCTTCAAACTCTATGAAACCTTTGCGAATCGCGAGCCGCTCACAAAGCGAGCCATCCGCTCCGAGAGCTGAACGGAACGCCGGCATTCTACTGAGATTAAGTTTGCTATTGACGAAACCATACTTCGTTTGGTTCCACAAAGTTTGTTCGATTCGGAGCCGGCTCTGCTCGTAATATTCCACTGCGATGGATCGCGCTGCTTTGTTGCCGCGTTTAATCAAAAGCCTCGGCCGCTTCTCAAGAATCAGTTTCAAACGATCCCTCAACAACTCGTCAGGATTCGTCTTCAGCGACTTCCTTTTGTACGGATTCAGTTTCAAATTGTGTATGTATTTACAAATTATCGGCCGCTGTCGGCATGCTACCACATCGAAAACTTGAAACCTCATTTCCAACGACGTGATTCGATAAGACCATGTTTAGAATCAGTGAGTTTTTGTTCGGAGTTTTGGCCTCGATCGGGAACGGATCTGAAAGGAAACAGCGACGGATGCCAAGCGTTTCCATCAAACCGGGCTCCGTGCAGATTGGTTACAAGAAATCCTCCCTTATGGCGAGGCAACTTTCTCCTGGAAGCGAAAACGACACTGATGTGAGTAGATCTGGATTAGGCGGGACGCTTTTCCAGAAGAGCGCTGCCGATGCGAATATCACTTACTTACCACAACGGACCGGTAAGCCGGGTGGCTGACACGGAGGTTGACAGACAGACAGACAGAACAGTACTTTTCTGTTCGGTCGTGGCCTCTTCCAGGGATCCATAATCGGGAGATGTACCTGGAAGACTATAACGGGACGATTGCGGCAAGCGTTCAGCTCGCGGGAATCATCGTCTCACGTTGGACATTTGTTAACTCACAGAAGCGGCAGCGCCGGCAGCAAGGTAACCGAGCAACGTTGTTTCGAGAGATTCAGCTAAGTGTGATTAAGTGCGAGCTGTCGTATAAGACTGGAAGAGAAAAGAGGATATCTCAGAAAATTGGATTCTCAGGAAACAGCACTGAGCGTCTGCTCTGCTTTCCTTGTTGTCGGAATTCTCTTGGAGTTTCGGCAGTGTTCTCGGGGAGTTTCCCTTCTGGAACTTGTTGGCTCGAGCTCTCTTTGTTCAGCCCTCCTTCGTACTTCTACGATTCCATTGAACACAACAAGAACGAGTCGAGCTCGCGGCGTGATATCGGAGCGGCTACTGACATCATTCATCCAGAAATCTCGTTTCTCGCGGAAATTTCGGGAAGACGCGGAAAACTGTTTTTCTCCCTTTCGAGCTGGTCAGAAACACTCGAGTCTTCTCACAAGTACAAAAACGTGAAACGAAAACACACTCGAAAGGGCGATTCGATTCCAGTGATTCAATTTTTTGGAGAAACTAGGCGTGCCTCTTCAGTATTTCGATCAGACGGAAGTCTCGGATTTTTTAGAAGGGTCCGTCGTTGGAACAGGGCGCCCAGCCGTTTACCGCAGTTCTCGAGGTAACCGACGGCGTCATCGTAGCGATCCGAACGGAGACAGAACATATCGAAAGAGAGAGAAAAAACACGGAGGCGAAACGGAATCATGAAAAGCGTTTTCTCAGTAAGTGGCAGCGGCTGGTTGGCCATCTGGGTAAAAGATGCTCATGTTCTAAGGACTGTTTATTCATTGCCATGAACAGTCAGCCTGATTTACAGTATTCTACAGAGAAGCGGAGGAGAGGGACGAAAAAACTCAACAACAACCCGAAGCGAGAGGAAAGAGTTTCAGGAGAGGAAAATGATAAAACTTGAAGGGGCAGGGGTAAGACGGTTCATAAATATGTTCAATCGACATTCGACTTCTCGCTTCGAGAACTCCCACTGAAAGCGTCCACTACCGCTCGTTGGGTGCTTTGTTCACTTTTACAGTTTCTCTCTCTTCCGCAAGCCGCCGTGTCGATGACGGGAGCTTCGTCCGGGAATATATTTTGCCTCTATTCGTAGAATCGTCTTCGTACATCACAACGTGGCTTCAGTACTACCGCCGCCGCCTACAGAAGAGAGCTTTCTCAAGAATTTCAGTGTTTGAAATCGCGAGTTCCCTGTATCTTACAGCGTTCCCTCTTGTTGTTCGGCGGGCCGCCCGTTCATCTCTGCCACCATCTTGCTTGCTAGTTTTCGTTTGTACTTTCACGCTCATGGAAATCTAACTCACCAATGAACTTCGTAGCTGACAGCGAGGGATCTGAAGCCGACCAGAAGAAGTCAAGCTTGAAAAAACATAACTCTAGATCAGCCTCGGATTGATTCTGTTGCTTCGTTTGGAAACGAGGCCGGCGAAGTTCTCCTCTCCGATCTGCAGTAATCGACTCCCCCACCGGAACAACACGAATCACCGAATTGGCATAGACTCGGATCGATCAGTCGTGAATCGAGCCAACGGATGAAGAAAGGAAAGCTCCTCATTCATTTCGTTTGTTGTCATCCTCTATCGACCTGCTGTGAGGTCCGCTTCCGTGTATCCGTTACCACACTGTTACTCCTCTCCTCTCCCTCTGTGAGCGCACTTATTTCACAATTTGGCGTTTTTTGTTTCAGCAAAACAAAAGCCAATTTAAGGGTTTGGTTGATTCCTCGAATGGACCCCCAAAAGCTTTTCCCCTTCCTTTTCGCCTCTCAGAGACCTAATAGTAACGTGGTGATGGCGGCACGGATGGTGACCGAGCGCGTAATAAAACCATAAATTACAAAGGCATATATTGACACATTTTTTTTTCGCTCTCCAACGGAATCGATGAGACATTTCGCGGAATACATCAGGGAAACGCGGATGTCATGCCGCGCCGCGCCGGTCGTCGTCGGTCCGCACTTACAACATGTGTACGACACAGGATATCACAGTTTGGAGAGAAAATTGACTTTCCGCCACGAAACTCGTCACTGGAAGTTTGTGATCAGAGAAGATCGAAAGCAAAACTGAGATCGAGAATGCTATTGGTCGAAATGAAACGCATTTCAATCAGGGCTCACAAACATCCTTGGAGCTGACTCTGCAGATTTACGGAGAAACTCAAGTGAAAGTGCATTCTGTGGCTGAATTCATCTGTCCAGCGGGCTGTCAGGGCGAAGCGTGGTCTTCAGATGTGAGATTGAATCTAGCTTCTCATGAATAAACATCATGCGCTCATATTGACTAAATAGACCAACGGACAAGTACAAAGCTCCCTAATCTCCAGGACGCGAACAGTTCGTCCTGATCAGCTCGTCTGTGATCGCTGCTCACTCAGAAACAAACGAAATCTTGGCCGTCGCTAGCGCTGGCAATGGCGCGTGCAAGCCAACATTTATGTAAATTGCGTCGCTACAACAGGATGGCAGAGGATTAGTTCTCAAGCTTCAAGTCTCTGCGCCTCCCTGAGATACTCTCGGTTTCCTTCCAAGTGCCAACGGCAAGAATACCACTTTCTCTCTCTCCCGTTTCCTCGAGTGTGGATCCTTGGTGGACCAGGGGATACAACGACAACGGTTTGCTCGTTGATATCCAACTTACTGCTCTGAGGATTAAAGTTTACCTCTCAGTTGCAGCGCTTTCGTGGAAGTCCTGTGAGTAGAATGCAGCGTGGAGTTCACCTTTTGCCGTGTATTGTCGACTAAAACAATGCGCTGCGTATCCTGCGCTCGCACTTCAAGTTGCCGATTGAAAGTTGCGACCGAGATTCACTCTCACGCGTCGGTCCAATATCGAGTTCGTCCCACGGCAACCGACTGCTCTGGTTTCGCCTTGAAAACTCATCTTGCTCAGAAAACCTTCGCTCTCATCGAGGGCAAAGCTCGCTCAGCAGCCATTTGAGCTGAAAATGCTGAACAAAGGCGGTGAAAGCCACGGAAACATCATCTACTAGAGCAAGTGGAATTATAATTCGACTTCCTCTGCATCGTCTGAAGTAATTTCTGTTCTGAGAAATTCGAGTCTGGATTTCAATATTCTCGATTCGAATGCCGGCCCACAAACACTGCTTGAAACTTTTTCGAGGAGCAGAAGTCTCTGGAAAAAGGAAAAACTGTGCGCGAGATGAACCGTGTCCTGATATGCACGGATTCATCAATCTCGCTCGCTCGCCTTTTCCTTCTTCTTTTCCACTAGCTGGCTCGCTCGTTCACAACAGGAAACTCAAGAAGGCTCGTCTGGAACGTCTAGAGTCGACGGCTACTTTCTACTAAAGAAGATGGCTTTTCAGCAAAGTAGTGAACGAAACACTGCCAACGAACGAGGCTGCGAGATCCAGATAATCCATCGAGATTGTTCGCCCGAACAGGAAGGATCTCCGGAACAAAACCATCCTGTGAGCCGACCAACATACCCAGTATGCGCAAGTACGCAGTGGAGCACTCAAAGAGGGTGCTCGCCGGTCAGCCCGAAAACTTTGGAACTCCTATTCAGACTCCTCCATCGAAACTGTGGATCTCTATATCGGAATGTCCTTCCTATTTCAACTCCATCACTTCTGTTTTACCCTCTTCCTCAGCTCGGAGAAGAATAGTCTGATCGTTTTGTTCCGACTCACGGTGACTCTTTTGCTGTATTCAATTGGTCAGCGATTCTGCAAGGTCAGTGATTCAAAACTACGAATGCAAGATGCTGCAGAAAAGCATCTCTTGACACGGTGAAAGCGTTCCGCTGTTCAGATAAGGTGCCGATCGGAACTTTGAATGGCGGCTTACCGTCGAGTCCGCAAACAAATGGAATGGACTCGAAAGAATGGAATTTTCGTTTTCTTCTTGCTTCGAATGAATCGCGAGAGGAAATATCCAGAAGCACAGACAGCAGCAATGAAAATCGCGTCGAAAACTCTGCAAGTCAAATCGACAATCGGCGAATCGACGCCGAAATCGAGTCTGCACTCGCTCGCTGCTCGAGCATTCTTGGATCGCACCGTACGCCCACAGCGGCTGAGTGAACCCACAGCATAAACTCCGAGGCACTCCAGCAGCGTCGGGAGCGATGCAACAAAAAGAGATAATTGAATGGCGAAAGCGTCAAATCATCAGAAAAGTACTTTTCGAAAGGTCCACTTATTCTTCGGTCCCGTAAGTGTGCCGCGGTGAGTGAAATCATTCGTTTGTTTCGAACAAATTGCCTTTCATCGTTCGATCTTCCCCGCAAACTCTGTTCAATTTCTCGTTTGTGTGTCCGAGTCTTTTCATGATTTTCTCGGTTTTCCTCCACGTCCGAAATTCGCTAAGGCGTCTCTGAATCTCACCTGGCCTCAGGCTTGGCCGCTTGCTCGCCTTCCGTCACGTTCACCCAAGTGCTTATGCCGCAGCTAACGAAAAACAAACGTCTCGAAGACGATTTGAGCGAATCTCCGCTCGCCCCGTTGTTTTCAAATCGAGCTCACGGAATCGTCAACGGTGGAGAAATCGCTCGCTCTCGTTTGGCCGAATTCGACTGCTCTTCGTTTCTCGTTGCATCTCGATTTCCCGTGGAACTAGTCCCCTGTCGTCGAGTGCAGTGTTCGCGATGGAGAGTATCGTCGGAATCGAAGTTATCGAAGGTGACGCGCTCCGGAATTCCTGCGACGTTGGAGAATTTCTGTTCGATGTCAGTACATCTGTCACTGCCAATTCAAAGGCTGCTTCTCGATTGCGCGGCGGATGATCCAAGAAAGGAAACATCGAACAGAAACCTGGCGACTTGCGTCCCTACATCTGGCAGTCTGGATCGTCTGAATCCTCCACTTCAACGGTTCGGAAGAACCTGGCGGACGTTTCGTGAGATTTCTGCTCGATTCGCGAATTTCACCGATCGCATTCATTCATTCCTTTCGCATGGTTTTCATTTGCCTCGCGCTATAATCACTGCTGAACGGGTCGAATGTTCTCCTTTGGCGGCTCGCGGAGTTCGGACAATGATAAGACTGCATATGTGAAGCTCATAATTGAGTGCCAATCCGAACATCATTAACACCCTTCGGCACACAGTATTCACGCAATCAAATGTGAGTGTGAGAGGAGGAACTATTGTGCTTCCCTCCGTTCCTCGAAATACAGAAAATACTTACACAGCGGGCTTCAGACGAGTCAACTTTGGCCACCAGGGCAAGCATCGGGTCTGTTTCTGAGAATACCGACTCGCAGTCTCGGCATCCCGCCGTGCTGAGGGGCCGATAAGCAGGACATATAAATGCCTAAAGTCGAGAATATATCACAGGACAAACATACGTTTTGGGAAAATATTTCATCCACTGCTCCAGCGGGAGCGGCAACGCCCATTTTCTACTCTCCGGTTCACAAACACACGAATACACGGGCCCACCACTGGCCGGCCTTAGGCATCCTTGGATCCGTTTATCGATTCATCCATTCAACATTTGGAGAGCTTCTGTGTTTTCAACTTTTCGATGCCGGAAGCACCTTGATCTCCAGATATCAGAACATCGTCTGGAAACGAATCAGTTTGAAACAGGATACTGCTCGGAAACTTTCCCTCATTTCACATTTCAGAGAGAATCTCAGAAGTTGGGATATGAAGATGCAAGCTCAGGTTCACTCCACGTTCATCAGAATAACGACCTGACGTGAATCAATCGATCAATCAATCAATCAATCAATCGGTTCGTTGGATGAGTGGAGGTTTCTGTGAGTCCGTTTTCTGTCCCAAGTGGCGAAAATCCTCAGCAGAATCTTCAAAAGGTTCCACGGTTCTGCGATTCTCGCGGGACGGCGCCGGCGTGCTGCTTGTATCAGATGATTGCGTTATAAGTCTCGGATGCGGATGAGCGGGAAGCTTTTCGAGTGTTTATAGATACTCGCGAATGTGCGTGAGGTCCGATGCCAGCCGGTGACCAGTCAGTCTGACCGACTGACTGACTGACTGCCATTGTCCTTAGCTGATCATCATGAAGGATATCAGGATGGCAAGCTCCTCCCGCGGCTGGCTCCGCCTCTGAGCACGCGACCCAGTTCCAGGAATCGCGGAACCCCCGGTGAAGCTTCTCCCCCCTCCATTCACCCCTGTCCCTCGTGAAGCCCTGTCCCCCCCCCCACTCCCCGGTTGGAGTCTTCCTCAGCTGTGAGCTCTGTGCGTGCTTGTGAAAGTTTCACTTCGAATTTCGATTTTCGGTATGGCTTCGGAATCTTGGATACATCGTGCTCGAGTCGCCATCGACAACGTGACTGACGTCTTTCTGGAGCGATCGCTAGAATCCGAACTGACGATGCCCACGTCGAACCCGGAGCGGATCATCGCGCTCACTCACAGCGCAATTTGCAGTTGTTCCTTTGAGGTGGAGATGGTCCTCTGGGTTGGTTGGTCGGTCGGTCGGTCGCCCCGTCGTTCGGTCGCTTGGTTGTAAGGCCGGCTGGCTGGCTGGGTGGGTGGGGTGAGGTAGGGTGGGCGCCAACCGATTCCAAGAAACCAACCCGGAACGGGAAGTGGGTTGCGTATCTGACAAGCCATTCCGTCCATCGGCAAACGAGGAAGCCAGAGCGGGCGGGCAGGCAGGCAAGGAAGGAAGCAAGCAAGCAAGCAACCATCGGAGACGCCGAGCACCGTAATTTGTTTCGTCGAATTCGCTTAAGAAGGATTTATAGGAGTTTTGGTATTTTAACGGCAAACCGAAATCTATGGAGAAACTTCGACAGAATTGTTGAGCAAATGATATCGTTTCTACATTTTTGACTTCGTTTTCGAGTTTTCTCTTATCAAACTAGGAATGCATCCGAAAGTGGCAACAACAACGGATGCTCGTTGGATCCGATGCTGGTTCGAGTCTGATGGTGTATTGAATGAGAGACGTTCGGACGTCGGCCGACGGCATCGTGATTGTACGTGCTCGAAAGCTCTCTCTAGAACATTCTGTAAAATCTCGGAATCCTGAGAGCGTCGGTTGTTCAAAATGGACTCAGGGATTAGGAATCGCTCCGCGAAAGCTGGATTAGACCAACGATCTGAACGCACGATCTGATCCCACTCCTCGCATCTTATCCAATAACATTGAGTCGGGGGCAAGTTGACACCTAGGTCACGTACTATGTGTCTCCTGAACTCGTTTGCGTCGTCCGATATCTGATAATTCACTCGCTCCGCGACATTTTGTGTGTTTGAGTAGGAGTGCAAGTGTTTGTTCTCCTTTGATGCGCATTGATTACACGAGAGGTAGCCATCAACCAAATGAGAGCTGCTGGAGACGGGAGTCGTCGTTCGGGTTAAGATAGTTCCTTGGAGATCACCACCGAGTATCCCATCAACTCAGTTCTTTGTTGCTCCGCTCGGTCGTTTTCCTGTTGGCATTCCAGGCGTACGTTTGTGAGAGTTCGCGGCGAATATCTCTATCTATCAACCTGACCATCGGTCGAGTTCCCATCATGCTCTCAGAAGAAGGCATTGATCGTTTGTGTATGAAGAGTAGCCATTAGGCGGCTTTATGGCCAGTAACACTTTACCTTGTGGGCCTCGCCTGGTCCTCGCAACAAACACGAATGCCCTCTCCATTTACGAAGTGGATCCCCCTCGGACAGGACGACGAGGTCCATATCGATACGTACATATACCTGATTGGAAGCACCGCTCTATGCGCGGACTAGAAGAGTTCGAACACTTTGCGAACATTGTGATCGCGAAAACATTTCTTGCGAGAACCATTTTCGCGAAAGCGATACAAGGTATTAACAAATTTTGGCAGAACCGGCTTCCAGATTCCAGCAGTGTCAACAACAATGACTTTGGCGCCAGTAGAGCAAAGCAATATCGGCAACGGCAACATATAGGCTTGACAGGAATGTTGAACTCTGGCCACAAATCTGCCAGACTGCAGTAATCAGCGAAGGAATTTTCGGGGCTTCGGGCTGCAATGAAGTGTCACATTTTGCTGTACTTAGTCGCGTCAAATTGTTTTCGACGCGTTTGCCTTGATTGAAGTCACACTGAGGTCGTCCGAAAGCTTAGTATCTCGCTTTTCTGTTCTCGTGCGCTGCCATCCTCCGCAGGTCTTCTCTACGACCGCGCAACTTGCTCCCCAGTTCATGCATAACTATTGCTAGGTGAGCTGTCATCTGGGGGAGCACGATGTAGGTGAGTGAGGAATGCCAAGAGCAACCGCCGGAATTTGGCCCACGCGAGAAGAGAGCCGGAATTCCGATTTCCGGAGCTCCTGTTATCTGGATGTGTACATCGAGAGCTGAAGCTCCATCAAGTGCCGAGAATCAATAGAACTCGAAAGCTTCACAAAACTCTCGATCAATCGTAATCCGTATTCCAACACCCCTCCCATCGGATTTCGTAGTTTTCATTATTGTTGGAAAATTTTAATTTGAGAACAATGTTCAAAAGCAAGCAACCTTTTCAAGCATTGTGTCGCTTCCATGGGGAACCTAAGCAAACGGCGCGGTGGACACGCGCGCGTGAATCCGTCCCGCGGTATTAGTCTGTGATCCAAGCGATGTTGTCACCGATTTGACAGTTTGCCTTTTCCTCTTCTCCGGTGTTCGCGTTGTCGCTGCTCTCGGTGGCGACGACGACGTCAGCGGCATCCGGACCGATGAGCCTGGGGCATTCCAAAAACAAATCAACAATAAGCTTGTCCTGTTGTCTCTCTGCGCGAAATCACCACCGTGTGCTCGGCAGCCCGAACAATTGGAACGACAGAGAGACAAATTCAGACAAACGCATCGGAAACAGGCTGCAATGAGTTAAGAGGCTAAGTCGCTCTTGCCTGAGGCTATCATCGGACGAACCGTGAAAGCGGAAGTACGCAGAGAGCCTAGAAATCGCGCGAAAGTAACTGTTCTCCTTTTTCGATTTCTGACGGAAACGCCACGCGTTCTCCTCTGATGAAGCTGACAGTACAACTCGCATCTTCTCCTGACAGGTGTCGGCAAGCTGTTGGATCGAATTCGCTCAATCGATTGTTCGAGTGTCTCGTCAAAGGAAAATCAACAATGACGATCGCAGCGGTATCGTTTCAGGGATAAATTCGCAGAAGACTTCGAGCAAATTTAATAGTGCGTGATCGGAACATCGGCATCAACGGCCCAATGCCGGCGACAGCGCTAGCTACAGTCAGGCAGGCAGGCAGGCAGGCAGGGCTAATCAAAGACTCGCAGCGAATACTTCTAGAAAGACAGACGCCGCATCGAACAAGGAGGAGGCGGAGGAGAACGCCTTCGTTGTTTCGACGCTCGCTCGTCTCCCCTAATCCAGCAGGCTGTGTCTATGCTCCGTATCCGATGCGAAATTAAACTCTTTCTCCGAAGACTCAGCTCATCCGTAAACTGATCCTAACTCAGCATCGATTTCTTCAGCCAATGTTTCAGCCAAGTACCGAGTGTGTCCCGCGTTCCCGTGTTTCAATGCATACGATTGTATGTACATGCAAACGCAAACACAGAGTCCGATATCAACAAAGTTCCTGCGACTGAGAACGTACACAGTTGGCTACGTTGAGACAGTGCGCGAAGTGTTCCCCGAGGTGTCGATGCCAAACATCGATCTCTCGACAATTCGGGGAAAAACTCGGGGATCCCCACAACCAGCATGGGGAAGTTGTTGAGCTGTCGAAGGATCTGCACCAGGAGATGAACTTCTTTCCTACATTGGACAGGAAGACGCAAGACCCCGATGTCGCAGAATTCGTGAAACTCTTTCTCTTGAAGACATGAACACCTTTGTTCCTCTGTCGGATGATTCTCACAGGCGGATTGACGCCGACCACGAAGGCGGAATGAAGATCGAATCTGACCGAGAGCATGTACGTGCGCAATCGCCTGCGGCGACGGAGATAGCTTCGATCGGGATTGGTTTATCTCTCTCTCGTTCGCATCAGTTTAAGTGAGTGCTCACTTGTTGAAGTCTATTTTCCTCGCAACGGACGACGTGACTCACACTCAAGGTTATTGTCAGGGTCATTGGACACAACTGTTGCAACTCATTGACTTTGAGTGATGTACGCCGTGTAGGTACGTACGAACGATCCCTCGATCGGAGCTCCTGTTGCTGCTGTTACTCGAGGAGCTGAACTTCCCTCCACTTCTCCCTGAAATGTTCGAATACTCGGACTCCGTGCTCCCTAACCTTGTTCCTCGCCGCTTCTGTTGCGCTCGACTGAAGAACACTGTGATCATAGAACAGAGTAACATCGCTTCTCTCGATATGTGCCCGATTCTACCAATAGGTTCGTTCGTTCGTTCGTTCGTCGATCGGTCGACGGATCTGTAACCCCGTATCTGCTTCTACAATCCCAAAGCCCAAATCACGTAACTTTTTCTCTTTGTCGTCGTTTGTGGCTCCCCTTCCGATCCAAACGTTTTGCCCCCGACCTTCGTTTCTGCTCCCACCAATAACAATAACCACTCAGCATCGAGCACTGCGACCACTCTTAGGGAGCCTATAAACAAAATCAAATAAACTTAACGTCCCCTCACCGCCGCCAGTTGTCCGTTCCCACTGTATCTCGGTTTATTGAAAGACACACTCATCGTCGTCCTCCTCCACCCACAAGCTTCAAAGTCTGTATGCAATCCCCCGTAGACCACTTGCAACCAATCTTCGTGGACTCGGCCGCGGTGTCCATTTGCTCGGAACGATCAAACTGCGACGGAGTCGATTCTCGACCAAGTGAGTTGAGCTGTTTCTTCCGGCTTGTCACGTAGAGGACCTTAGATCGTGGGGAAAAGGACCAAATGTTCGTTCGGAGTCCAATCTGAGCGCTAATCTTTGATCGTGAACGGTACGGAGCGCAATGATCGGGAGTGTCCGCCCGAAATCCTTGGAATGAGGAGAAATCCTCGCAAACAAAAAGCCGGTATACAAAACGCCGGTTTGGAGGTCGTCCTCAGGACACTACGCACTCTAATCTGACCTCTCATAAGGAATGAGGAGTTGAGAATATTTGACGGAAGCCGGATTCATTTCGGTCGTCCAGCGTCCTCTGGACATCCGGCATCGGCAGCTGCAACAGGATAGCGGTGGTGACCTCTCTTCCGAAGCAGAGCTCCTTGTCGTAGCAGTTCCTTGGCGTCCCCTTCTCCCCTTGTATCTGTCCTGAACCCGACTCCGAGTTGGTATGTGCTCTATAAGCAGCATTAGGAATGCGAACCTAGGCTTCTATCTCGGATACCACCTCCTCGGCATCGGCAGAAAACCATGTGGCTCTCTTTGTCATTCATTCACCGGCTGACTCGAACCTTCCACGGCCATTTCAACCTCTCCTGTACGCGGACTCACGGAAGAGGAACAGATGAGAAATTATCTCATTTTTGATGAACGTCTGACGCAAAACCCTCGCCGAGACGGCGTCGCCAGCTACCTTCAGGATGGAAAGGAGTCGTCACTGCAACACCATCTCGCGTTTTCCATCGCTGAGCAGTTAGATTTTGACGTCGCTGTTTTAGGTTAACGTGAGACACCCTCTTGTTTCGAAATTCTGTCGCAAACGCTTTAGCTAGAAGGGACCGGTTCCGGCTGTCGATCAAGTCCCGTGGAAGCGCTTAGAGTTCAGATGGGCAGGAGTTGAATGTTCGTCCTCTGATTGTCACAATCTGTCCTGATCGTTGCCTATTTTACAGCACCGACGGGTCTATAGAAGTCAGCCGATAGGAACATTCTCATGATTTTTGTGCGAAGGAGACTGCGCGCTGTGAGTCCTTTCCCCTCAGCCTTATTCACAGAGAACCTCCGACTGCTGAACATTGATCAGTTTCAAGGAGAACTAGGACTCCTGAACGAAAGAGCGGGCGCTGTCGTTGTTCATCCGTTGTTGGAAGACACACGGATACTGCTCGCGGTGAATTATGGGTTTTCCTTCAACGAATGCTAATGTTGCTCAGTACAACACAGACAAACTCTCATTAAGACCGTGTTCCGATGGTGCCGCAACACACTCAGAATAGGAATGACGGCGCTTCGTGTTGAGGCCTCGACTCTTTCGGTGGTCGGTCGGTTGGTTGGTTGATCGATCCTCCATCATCTCGACCTCAGTCGCGAAGAATTCTGATCTGGGAGCTGTGTCCAGTCAGAAAACACCGAGGACGTACTTAACGCTCTGTTGCATCGAGAACACGATGGAGTCAACCAGAAGTCGACCAACCTCAGCTACAAAACCGGGACTTTCGCGAAAGAAAACCTCACATTTCGAAGAAGATTCTCGAAAGATTCATCTATCGTGATTCCTCGTGAGACCAGATCAAATGAAATTGTCAGTGAATCGATTCCATGAGCTCAACGGAAGAGGATTCAAGAAGCACCTCCGATGCAACTTGTGTGAAACTCGAGCTCGGTACGTTCAACAACCGGCTCGGTGTAAAGACCGGATTCCAAAGAACGAGGGTCCGATCCTTGCGTCGGTAGCTGAACATTTTGAGGACGATTTCTACGTCCGCGCGTGACGTCACCCTGGTTGCTCTCAACCTGCATCCCGTTATAAATCTTTGCTTTTTTTTTTGCTTTTTGAGTGATGCTTGAAAGACAACAATGACTAAACCTCGGGATTTTCAACGAAGTGAAACTAGAATCTTTGCGTCGGCGTCGGGTCGATCCGAAGAATTTGAGTAATTCAACTCATCGCAATGATACAGTCGTCCTGCAGCGGTTGGTTTCACCGGCGGGCTCCAATATTCGAAACAATCCGCACTGTGCTCGTGCCGCGCAAGGGGAACACCATTGCTTCCCAACCCGTTTTATCAATTAGACTTGGAGCTACTGCGCAAACTTAACATTCCCATGACCCGCGAGGTTTTCCGGGAAGACATCAACACCCTTGATGTATCATTCGACCCCTCCCCTTCAGGTCCCTGTCTGCCTTCAGATTGCCATTCAGACTTAACAAGGCGATGTTTCAGTGTCGTTCCCTTGCTTCCTGGCTCGCTGGCTCGCTCGCCCACCCGACTCCGAGCTCGCGGGCTCGTCCACTAAACAGGCGGGCAGGCAGGCTGGCTGACTCCGTCACCAATAAAATTCAGAGTCGGAATTTCGAGCTTCATGAGGTGGAAAGGTTAAAAAGTCTGAGGGGATTTTGGATTCTCGTTCGAGGTTCTCCCTTTCTCTCTCTCTCTCACCTATTCCCCTCGTTCGTACACGAGGGCGAACAGTCAGTCACAGAATCTGATTTCGAGAAATAGGAAAGGAGGAGAACGTAAATAAATGATCTCTTGGTCGAGATTTGATTTTGAGGATTTGATGACAATTAGCTTATAAAATGGAGCTTCAGATTACGCCACGACTGTCGAGGTCTCTATTACTCCGGTCAAGGGTTTTAGCTCGGTTGAGGTAATCATTGATGTCGTAACAAATCCCGTGAAAATCTCTGGATGCCCGAGTTTCTTGGCGACGCCGGGGAAATCCTCAAGAAAACTAGCAGTAGATGAAAAACAGATGTCAACGACTTGATTCGAAACTCGATTTTTTCGAGCAGCAGCCATCGCTGGTTTTGTCGCTGGAGCATTCAACGTAAACTTTTGAGACACCCTCCCCGAGAGAACTCGAAAGTTTTTCAGTTCTTGATTTTGCTGCTTGAATCATCCTGAGTATTATCGTGGACATTTTGCATCGAGTAGATTCAGACGATGTCGAAACTGAGCCAAGGGGTCGCGGTTCCATCGTGAAAGCTCGCTCTCATCCTCCATTTCTCGTGGCGAACTCTTCCCGGCTCTCTCGCTTACTCGCGATGACTGGAGCGTTCTGTCTGATGTCCTGCTCCTTCTCGTCGCCAGTTCCTGGAACCGCATTGTCCTCCACCCTTCGTAGCAAATGCGGGCTTGTCTGTGTGGGGGTCGACACAACCATTTTAGAGATTTGTGTTCGGGACGAGGAGAAAACTCGGGTCGAGAAAAAGGATACGAGAACGCGTCCCAGCAGCTGCCATGAGATTACGGACTGCAAGTACATTTTCCTGAGTCGAATTTTCCTCGTCCTCTCGGACTCAACGGGACTCTCAGGAGGAAATTTCGTTGATGTAAATAAAGTAGAACCCGATTAGCGAGAGAGTGTCGGCTCGCGCGTGTGTTCGGAAGCTGTTGACTCTTTCGCGTTGAGATTCAGCGTTTGCGTGACACGAGCTAAAAACAGCGGGGATCCAGCCAGAACGTGGCCAGGTAGAAGTCCTCGACTGACTACATAAAAGCGAATGAGTCTATCTAGGGTTGCGGAAAGGAATCGTATTCAGGTCAGAGATTCAACCTCCAACAGATTGAGGTGTGCCTTTCCGGATTCGAGCCGCGGAAAATGAAGTAAAATGCTGTCCTTCGGAGCATTTTGGAAAGCGGGTGGAGTCGAAGGAATCGCTGGTGAAGTCTTGGGTAACCTCGCGGAGTATGAGTCCAAATGGAATGCTCACTCGGCCACAATGTCAGTCACGTCACAGCTCACATCCTATCAGGTTCGTTCTATTTCGATCCTCGATAAGTATGAGTTGATCACTTCGTCCCCCAGATTTCACAATGCAAACATTGAAGACGGTTCCGTCGAGATTTCATCAGATCACTTCTTTGACTTTGGTCTTCGCGTCCACCGGAGTCGGAATCGCAGCGCCACACAGAGAAGATCTGAACAACGGATGGGATAGCTTTCGCGCACTCAACGTTATATAAGCGATTTACTTATCGTTCACAAGTCGTCGGATTCAGACCGATGAGACGAACGTCTTCTCAAATATCGTCAACTTCCACTCGGTGCGGTCGTTACTTAAGTCCATCGGGAACATCGACAGTTTCATAATGATTTTCACAGCCACCAACTTCGTTCCGCGCAACTTGAAATTGAGATGTGACGGGATACATCGCGTTTTATTGAAATTGCAGTCAGCGCAAGGCAGTGCGATGTGCAGAGCATTTATAAAACACAAAACACAGTGCATGCCTTGCACGCGCGACCTTGGTGACCTCAAAAAGTCGTTAACTGATAACAAGCAGCTCACGTTGAGCATCAGTTAAGCCTGCGTCCTAATCATATTCACTCTTTTAGTCACTGTTTGATTTCCTCAGCCTATCTCTCTTTATAGCTCTCTGTCCCTTTCTATAATTTATCAGCTTAGCGGAACAGGCATTCCAGGACGACGCCATGAAAAACGCTTGTTTGCTCAATGTGTACTTTGTGTCTATACTTTTGCGTGCGTGCGTGACACACCTTTACGGCGTTCATCATGTGACGTGATCCGTGTCGATATATTTTCGACTTCTATCTATCCCAGATATTTCAGGTTACGGTGAACTGCTCTCGACCGTTTCTCAACTACAACAACCACTCAGGACAAACAAAAGGGAGTAGAGGTAGCCTGGAAATTTCCGAATTCGACCAAATTTAGATTCGAACGAACATCGTCTGGAAGCTGTTTTCCCCTGAGTACTTTCTAGGCTGTTTAAAATGTGTGTTTAGCGTGTTTGCGTTTGTATGTTCGTACACTATGCATATTCGTCGACAGTCGCTTCGTGCTTTTGCGCTGTTCATCTGAAACAACTGTTGGGACGGCTCTGTGTTTTGTTATTACAGCTGCCAAAGTTGGCAGCAGTAGCGGTGGCGGGTGAATGAGTGAGCGATCAAGCAGACAGGCATGCAACTGGATTTCGTTTGACACTTAGTTCACCGAGTGAGAGAGTGCGAAGCCTTCCGACTGAAGTGCCTTTGGGTGTTGCAGCGAACGACCCGGCCGCAATTGCAGCAGCGGTGGCATCGCTTCCCGGCCGGCCGGCCGGCCGCCTGTCTGCCATCACAGAGCGAGTGCAGCACGCTTTAATTCCTCAAAAATTCTCTCAAACAAGTTGTTGTCGTTAATCCCCGCCGATGATTACGGATGAGACGAATTCCTTCGCTGGTTGGTTGGTCGCTTGGTTCGTTCCTCTCCCGCACAACGTAAATATTTACCTCGCACTGCAAGTTCATGCAAGCGTTACCCGTCGACACACACTAGCCGGCAGAACGAGTTTACTGGCAGCTGTCCGTATCATTCAACTCACTAGCTATCCAAGCAAGGAGCGAGCCATCGCACAGAGTTTAATCGTTCCGATAGCACCGATGATAACATGTAAACGACACTTGCTCACTCTATTCCCTCAGCGTCCATCAAAGCTATTCTGTGTTAGGACGCGTATGTGGACAAACTGTAAAACATTTCACTGCTGCCAGCATATTCGAGCGCGGCAATGGTCGCTGAGCAATCGTTCTCTCCCGTACTGCAGGGGCTTTCGATGCTTCAGTGAGATTCGTACGCGATCGGACACACGGTGACGGTCGTTCACCGAATTCTCGTCGGAGGCCATTCCGGTTGGGGTCGAAGGCAACTCGCTTCGCGTATCTGGATTGCTGGCCCATCCGGTGCGGAATCTCTCTTCCTGACAAAGATGAGCGGGTAGTGAACTCTTATTTGATTCACATCAGCAAAACTTTATCGATTGGTGTGTAAGCGTGCTGTTGAGGTCGATGATTTCTCAAGATGCTTCGACATTGGCATCGCTGAATGATTCTCTCTTGCTTGATGCGGCATGTGCAAACTCCCTTCCCCGAAGTATGTAGCTCCCTCGATGAACATGGCTCATCTCCAGATCTCAGTGAACGGTGTGTCCCCATGAAGCTAGAGAGACGGCCAGTCCGGTTTGAAATGAGTTGGTTTCTCGTTTCGGAGCCGCCAACCTAAGGCTCGCTCTGGCTGAGAAAGCGCCAGGATGTCAACAATGGAAACTCTAGCGTAGCTCGAGATCGATGCTCACTTGTCGCAAACTATTTCAGGAGTGGAAACATACATATCTTTGAAGGACGAGTTTGGTGGAAGCTTTGAACACTTCTCTTCTTTCTATTATGCCGTAAGCACGGTCTCTTACGTGTTCGACTAACTTGTGAGACACCACTGCTCTCATGCTTTCGAAACCACGGTGCGCATCTGCACCTTCTTCTCGATTGACTTTCGTTTTTGTAAGCTCCGGGAGTGCTCCGGAACAACCATTTTGACCAATTTACGTAAAACCCTTTCTCTTCCTCCTCACCCTCTTTCTTACATTGGATATGGCATTTTTGACAAGTGCATGTTTCTTCATGATCGATTTCGTCGCAGCTCTCTCTCTCTCCTTATCGCTTTCCATGCTTCTCAGAACGCACTTACAAAATATCGATGCATATCCGATTGAATGACGTAAAAAAAATCTCGCGATTTATCCTCCAGGGAACTTCTCACCGAGAACGCGGGAGTTACGGATCGAGTCAGGTATTTTGTTTCGATCGTTTTCATCCTTGACTAAGGCGCTCCTCGAAGCAACCAGGTCTAGGAATCTTCGAAATCAGCGGGGACAGGAATCGTTGACCGAGAGAAGAAATGGGCAGCGAAAGCAAGTTGCGAGCCTCGGCGACGAACGATTCCCTCGCGTCGTAACATACACTCACTCAGTCATCAGAAGGGAGAGAAAGATTCGCATCGCAATGTCGTAATCTGAAGGGATAAACTTGTCTTAATGAGGACTTCGATCATCGAAGGAGAGATTTGCTTTCAGGCTGCTCGGGCGTCTGACTAGATGACCCGCTAGACCAGCCAGGTCTCTCTCCCTCTCTCCTCTTACTCTGTGAAGTTATGTCATTAAAAAGCAAAACTTGGCTTGTGCCATCTCCGGCGTGGAGTAATCCCAAGTAAAATATTAAGCCATCTATAGCAGTCTTCCGCTCGTACTCCGGCTCCAACTGCCGGCGTCGACGAAGCCTGTCCGCCACCCACTCGTTAGCTCCTCATCCGATGTTCATCTGTCGGCGCACCTTGCCTGCTCCGAGTGGTCAAGCCACAAGATCTGCCTGAATCGAGGACACGGTGCTAGGCCCAATACTATTCTCTTCTGAGGAATGCATTATTATTGTTGGAAAGCTCTCTTCATTCCTGCCGTTCCCTGGATGAAAAACTTCTTCGTTCCAGAGCCGCGTGTACTTTGATTCCTTTCCCGATTCGAGTCCGGGAGGGCGACCGAAAGAAGCTCCAGTTGTTTTTCCAGAAGGCAAGGCACTCCTCATCCTGGGTGTTAGGATGTGATAAGCCTCATGACAGATCCTTGGCCGGCGGAAAGCTCTCGTATTTGTTTTAATCACGGAGTTGCCATGAGCCATGATTCAAACAGGATTTGTGAACGGAGCTTTTCGTTGTCGTTCGTCGTCGGCTCTCTGGCTGCCCATTCCTTGAGCACCGCCAGTTACCGTCGCACACATTTACTTCCTCAGTTCGCTAATCGCTCATCTGGTTTCAATTCTCTCGTTACGGAATGAGACCAAATCGATTTTGACTCCCGCGATCTCGAAGATTTCGTCGCGATCACAGGAAATCAGAAATACCTTCGAAATTGGCGAAATTCCATTCCTGGAATCTTCATGAAAACGAGCCGAATCAACGGAGGGGAGCTGTTGTCTGATGCAGGAAAGCTGGTAGAAGCTGTTCAGCTGAATTGATCGAGTTTCCGACCGCATTTCTTCCGTTACGATCATGCTGATGGCGATGACGAACTTGTGGGCTGCGTCGAAGTAGGACCAATCACTAAATCAGATCGATACCAGAGAAAGGCTTGAATGAGCCCGATCTAGTGGCGGCTCCGCTTTGGTGGAATGTTGCTTTCGCGCTGTTTCACAGCCCGCACACTGACACGCATCCACATGCTGCACGAAAGCAGGCGAGCATGCACGAACGCCCGAGCTAGCCGATTGAGAGAATTGAGCAAACGCATGTGCGCACGCAACTAACAAAACATCCGTAACAACAGCAATCGTCTTAAGCTGTCGCGACCTCATATCAGCTGTTATTTTCTGTGTGATGAATCACCTTTTCCTCTCGGAAACGATCCTCGTCGAAATCAAACTCCCTCGAAGGAGAACGGAAATTGTTAGCATGATTCGATGCAGGCAGTACTTGTGGCCTTTTCTTTGTCACAAAGCTCCATGAGTGCTCGTGGGAGGTTTCCGGTTCCCAAACACAACTCGTGTTTCCATTCCCCAAACCGCACACCTGAAATTCGGAGGCTCGGCATATTGGTGGAAAATGAATAATTACGCTACGCTGAGCGAACGAACAGCCTCGAAACTAGGCATGGGCTCGGACTTTGGCTCATTTTTTAATTTTCGAGAACAATCCCACGATGCAATTTCGGAAAGTCTCGGTATTGAATTCTGCTGGGATGAGGATGATTTCGAGGAACATATTCGGTGTCCCCAGTGGCCTCCCTGGAAACCAAAATAACAATAATGAAAAGTTTGCTTGATCTCACACGAAGTGTGATTTGAGTTTTGTTTTCCTCTTGCGCCGGCATGGCGTAGAAGTTCACTGGAAGCTCATATTGAATCAGTTCTGCCGAATTGTCACAGCTCCCTTCTTTTCTCCTGAATATTCTAAAGTGGTACCTCCCGAGCTGCCGTCTGTGTTTTGAGCACCGAGTCCTCCTCTCAGGAAGGGAAGCGTCCCGGGAACGAGTATCCTGGGGAACGATGCAATTCAGTCCACGACGAAGCCATGCGCGGTACTTGACTGTGCTCGCTCAGATTTTCCAACAGTCGCCGTCCTTGATGTTTACGTGAATTCCTCCCGTGCTTCGGTGGATCGATGCGTTTTCCTGTACCGATGCGGATGTTGATGCGAGTGAGAGGACGCAGGCAAATCTCCCCGAGGGCTCATTAAACTGAATTGTCTACAAGGTCTTCGGCGCCAATAAGTGAAGTCAGTAGGTCAAGTCGGTCTAAGAGGTAGCCGAGCCTACACTAAAGCCTAGAACTAGGCTTTTACCAGCTATTTTTTAGACGAACGTCACTCAGGAAGGGATTAAGTCAATTAATATAACAACGGCACAAGCGCCAACAAGAAAGAAATCGGCCTAGTTAGCCGTCGGAGAAATCCTTGAGATTTGGCTTTGTTTGATGTGGCAACGTCAAGACGTCCAGTCTGAGCCCTCAGACAACGAACAGATTGAGCGTTGCCGCCGCTCGTTCTGGTTCCAGTTCTAGTTCGGCGCGTGTGTATTTCAATCACCAGGCCGGGCAATTAATCGATCAAGGCTGCCCAGTTTGCAACTTAGAGATCAATGTTAGCTCACAATCTGAACAACGGCTTCCTCGAACGGAAATAGCTCGGAGAGCTCAAGTTTTGAAGCCAGAACTGTGCTGAGAGTTCATCGAACGCTCTTTTTCCAAGGACGGTTCTCTTCCAGGAAATCAGGAGAAGTTCTTGTTCTTCGAAAACGAATTCCCCAGTTGATTTCATTACGCAAAGAAAGGTCGCCGAGGGAATCCTTTGGTGTGATGGCGGTCGATATTCGTCTAGATCTAGCTGTTTCGAAGGAACTAGCGGCCCATTTTTTCTCAACGATAACGAAGCAAACTAGGGTTTGACGGAATGAGTGGATTCTCCTTGGAGCTGCAAGAAACACTGATCTCCTTACCTTTGAGCCAAAGGAAGAAGCCGAAAAGAAAGGTTGTAACAGAGCGGCTATTATCAACTGGGCGTTCGGGGACAAATCGATTCCGGTTTTCGTGGAATGTCAGCTTTCGTTGCTCATTCCTCCCCACAGGATTGTAGTCGTCTTCGAAATCTCTTGTTCGAACCCTTCTCGATCCTCTTATAGGAGTGATTCGCTCAAGATTGATGTCCTCACACCAATTTCGACGGAACTCTCTACCGCTAAAAACATATTCGACAGGGACTTACTTCGTGCAAACCTTGCTTCGTGGAACGTACCGCGATCGCCTTCCGGATCTCCCTCTGTTCAACTTTCCTGCCGGTTTGTTGTTTTCACGACAACGAATCTCCTCACTTGTATTAAGCGGAAACTTTCGCTGTACAAACCGCGAGAAAATCCTGGTTTCCTCAGAGCAACCCGGTGCAAAAACCTCTCCCTAGCTTTGGTCGGGAGATGTACTTATGTTGAAAGGTCGCGCACAGCCGGAACAGCGGACGAATATGGCGAGCATTGGGTTGTTACCAGTGTTTGTCAACATGTTCCCTGTTGTATCTCTGACTCTCGAATGCCAACAGAATGATTTTCTGGATGGTCGCTTGGATGGATGACCGCTCATCTGGCGGCTCTCGTTGTCGAGGCGGTATTTGACTTTCTCGAAGCACGAAAGGACAGGGCAACGAAAAAAAGAGGCGAAGAAGCACCCATACAACGATAAGGGTCCCCAACAACTCAAATTGGATTAAAGCGGAAAAGCCTTCAATTCTTGACTCCCGGACTTCGGACAATTCAGAATGTCCACCGTGCTACCGAAGCGCAGTTGTGTCACTCACCGGAAGTGTTTGCATGTTACACAGAGCCAAAGTTCTGAGTTTTTGTCATCTTGTGCGCCTGAACACTCGCTGTGGCTCTCCTCATCAGACGAACGACTGTGATCCAAGGATACTAGAGGAGGAGAACGCGGTTCCTCTCTGCCTGACGGGGGGGGGGGGGGGGGGCGGGGTGGGGCGTTTATCCATGAAGAGTCTTCCAGTGACACGTCAAAATGTCAAAATAACAAATTTGGGCGATCGCCGCGACCATTCTTCGACTCATCTCAACTGCAGTGATGAACTTTCGATTCTAAGGCGACCTTTTTCCTCCTCTAGAAATGTCATCCAATTCGAGCGTCGACCTTCCTATACTTTGAGAGGAAAGACTCGTTCCTAGTTCAAATCCTCAGTTCTGTTCAAGGAATATGAAATATGGTGAACGCTTTCTATGCTCGTCGTTCAGAACGTCGTATTGCACACCTGTCGATGAGGTTTGTGATAGATGGAAATCGCGTTCCTCGTGGACAAAGCAGTGGGGAAACGCCTGGAAAATCCTCGTGCGTTCATCTCCGAAAGAACGAGAACCCCACAAACTTCTGTTCCTTGGGATTTTTTTTGAGAAAACGCTTCTAATGTCGCACAAATACTACGAGTAGATGGTACATCTTTCACGAGATGACTTCCGGTTGACTCGTTCCTTTGGTGACTCCTTCTCGGACGGCTTTCCTCAGCATTCGATCTGATCGGGCGTTCGAAGCCCTCCGGCTAAACTTGTTACATTACTATGCACATCCAGGAGCGGTGCCATATTGCTGCAAGCCTTTGGCCAAATAGTCATGCAAAACGGGTGAACGGACGAAGTCTCGAAAAACAATTTGTTCTTTCGGAAGAGGGCTTATCGTTGACTTGAAGCTACTTCCCTCGCTTGGCTACACGAGCCGACGAACAATATCGCCCGGCGGTCGTCCAGTTTGTTCTGAATGCAGTCTGAAAACATGCATCGCTGCTTCGGGCATGCTCATGGACAATGACAGTGGCCACTCGGCTGATAGAGTAGATGTGAAGACACTAGAAATCAATTTCGGCCAAGCCTGATGCCGAACAGTGTTCTTATCAAACAGATGATGTCGCAATAGTCCATCACAATCCTGACCTGCGTCCATTCTCCTACTTCTCGGGGCGGGGGAAAGAACTCCTACTTCTTTGCTCAGCCACCGCGCGCCGTCGCCGCAACGAGACTGGTTCCTCCTCCTTTGCTCTGATATTCCTTCGTACCATCACTCGCTACAATCTGAGCGTTTTCGTGAGAGTTTTCTGGTGGACGTATGGTTCTCCTGATTCTCCGGTCCATCCCTAGTCCGCCATTGCCCGGCAGCCTTCACCCAAACTTCACCCAGCAGCTTTGGTCGTATTCCAACCGTTGCTGAGGATTGCCGAACGAGCCGAAGACTTGGCCACGTATTGCTTCATCGCGGGAGGAGAGGCGTCGCTTCAAGCGATACTTTCTGTTCTAGACGGTTTTGCGTCATCTCGGGGAAGCCTACTGCCGCCAACAGAGAGATTGTTTCGAATCCTAGCAACATTTCGAACAGAAATCGAATGTTGAGATTGCCAAATTGTCAACCATTCTCCTCGGATGGCTCGGTGACAGATTCCGCCGCGAATCAAACTGTACCCATTGTTGCTGGTTCAAGCGCCGAAAGAAAGAATCGAAAGCATCTGAACTAGAATTAGGAGCTAGAATTGAGTTCGTATCGAAAGCGGACGTTCCCCAAACCGATCTCAAGATATGGGGCAAACAACCGGGAAGAAACTTCGGACTCGAGACTCGGACTTCAAGGAGCTCAAGGTAGCACGCCGCTTGCGTTCTGGCACGGCTGATACTTCAAATGGTGGAGAGCTAAGGCATTGGAGCTGCAGACGGAGTCGTGGGAGTTTCAGACGGTTTTTCTGGCTAAGTTTATCGCTCGCATAGAATTCTGGCGCCCGTTTTGGGTTTTGATCTTGTTTGAGGTGAGTCAGACTTCTGCGAGTATCACTTAATTTTGTTAGGATCAAAAAGCGGCGTTCGTTCGGGATTGCGCTGTGGGAGTTCGGATTTGCATAGTAGTAGGACGCGTTGAGCAAGTTGGCGTGAGGGATTTAGCGAACCGGCTAGATAGACTAGATTTTCTAGCGCGACAAGTTGAAACAGGAACCAAGCTGACTCTGCACAATGAATTGTTGCTCCAAGCTTCGGAATAACTCTCTGCTTGTCTGTCGGTCGTTCGGTCGGTCGGTGTTCACCTCTGCTTGCTTCCCGCCACTCGAGCAGCAAGTCACATAGGGTACCGATTCGCCTCCAAGGGGATCGTCTGCGATTGAATAAAGCGCGTCGTGTGATGGGAGCACCGCATGTTCTTCTCACGACCTGGTATTAGGTGCCGGCGGCCCGTCGGCTGTACTGCACCCAATTTCGAGTCGGACGTTCTCCGTGCCTGTCGGGGTGCCTGCGTAGTTCTCGCTCAACTTGGCACGACCCGAAGAAATACGAGACGAAAAGGAGACGAGTCAAGTTGTTTATATGTTTGCGCATGTTAACCCCGTTCTTCGCTCAGGAGTAGACGTCCGACGGGGAACTTTAAAACGAAACTGTTCAAGGACGTGGGGAAGGAGACTGGAGAAGCCAATTGTCTCTGGCTTTGGAAGTCCAGCCCAGTTTTCACCGCTAGTCCGTTGAAGTCTTTTTATTCCAGCTATATAACCGCCGAGTCTCCTCTACCCCTAGTTGACTGCTTCCTCGGAGTCGGTCGTCAGACTAGGAAATAACACCTGCACACACTTTTACTGCTCTACGACCGTAATGAGATGAAAGAAAAAGAAAGGAAACAATCAAAATGAAATCATATGTCTGTCGCGACCACACTCATGAAAGCCAGCTGCGATGATGAGTTCCGAATCCTCTTCTTGAGATCGTCGTCCGCTGGCGAAGTAATTCTGTAAAACCTCGAAAGAGAAGATCACAAGATCCCCACTCGGGGCTGTCGCATTCCAAGCTCTAAAACTTCGATACTTCACGACAGGCGCATGAATTGAATAATCCCATCCCGCGCGGCTCGCCATCGATACTGTTTTATTACCGAATTCGCGGATTCAAACTGCGGATTGTTAAGAGACGAGCGGATCTGCAAAGGAAGTCTGTATGGATAAGCAAGCGATCGGGATGAATATGAAACGTCAACAATAAACTCCGTGTGCGATGAAGGAAGGAAAAAACTACAAACCGATGACCTGCTGTGTTTTAGAGCCCAGTCGTCCAAACTTTGTTGAAGTTGCTTGACCACGCTCGCAGTAGATCTGCATTTTGCCGTTGACGGTTGCTGATTTAGCTTCCTGTAGATTATGGCTCGAATTGAAAACACTCTCCGGCGTCTTCCGCTGTTGAATGCGGAGCCTTCGAACCGAACGAGAATCCACCGAAAACCGAAGGATGCTCCAACGGTTCGCGAGGAAAAAGCTGTTCCAGTTCACGCATATGCTCTCAGTAATGTATTCTGAACGAGGCGAGTTTGGGAGTTTATCGAAAGGTTCCATAAAGAAGGATTGCATATTAAAACAATGTAAACATGAAGGCGTCTCACAGAACGGATCAGTTTTCATGACGCCTATGGTGAGCTCATCTGGGAGAATTTAGCATGCTGAGCGGATCGGAGATTCAGGATTCAACGAACCATTCTCCTATGCGTCCTCCTCTACCCCTCCTTCCCGGAGCCTTGGACAACACGCCAACTGAATAAAGTTTGTTTGTTTTTCACAAATTCATACGCCTCCTTGGCAGAGGGTGGATCGAGAACTCTTCCAAGTCCATCGATCATCGTTGACCGCAGCCGTGGAACAACGGCGAGTGATCGTTCCTTGATTGGGCGTTTTGTTTTTGACAAATCTTGTATTCATAGTTGCTTCGTTTCCGAGGGATCGAGTGGGAAGAATCAAATATGCTCCGTGAAGCGAGCCACCATCTTTGCGACGCCTCAACTTGACCATATCGTAAGTCAGGCTCAACGGTAGTGTACTGCACCAAGCTATGGTGGGGTGGTGCTGCTGCCGCTGCTGCCAATGGTGGTCATGGAAGTTCTTTGCCGCCATTGGTGGAGGCGGTTCGTAAAGAACAGTTACCCAGCTGGCCTTGGACGCCGAATGCTCCGGCGGCGGCGGCGACGCCGTCTTGTAAGGATCACAACAATGTGGAAGTTCAGTGGCATAAGTGGCGCCCAGATTCAACTTGGTCTTGCTTTGGAGATGCGAACTGGCTGGCCACTCGCTCGAGAATGGGGATCCATCCATCCATATCCTGCGCCAAGCGAATGTCGGTCGTGGTGGTGGTGGCGGTAGCAATGGCAGCGGCAGGCAGCCGACACGATTTATGCATCCGGATGCGTTAGAGTGTTCCACTGGACTCGGCATTGACTAGCGAACTACAATAAATATTGTTGTTTATATGTTTGGAAGCTCTTCTCGTGTTGCCTCCTTCAGGAGGTTATAAAACGAGATACATGCTTACTTGCGGACTTCCTTCGGCACGACGAAACAGGAACTCAATGATTTTTGCTTGCTGCGATTCAGTCAGTCTGATTAAGTTTTTGCCTCGGCGGAAATAAAGTAGCGGAACTCTCATCGTCGCAGGGTTTCGATCCCAGAGTTGATCCCGAGAACACTTCCAATCAGTCGGACAACAAGCGTATCCTCAGGACCAGACTCTTGCACGGTTTCTTCTTTCGAGGCATCAACAGAAATTGCCACTCGAATCGGCATCGTGAACTCAGCGACACCCCAGATTTTTTTGCCACCGCTTTCAGCAACGCATCCTGAGGTAAGGGTCTGCTGCTCGTTCCGTTGAAGCGTAACAGAGGTGACAACTTGTTGTTTGAGTAGTTGTTCACAGCGTTAAAAAAAAATGTTCGAATATACGTGAAACCAGCGAACAATCGCGAACCATGTAGCCAGAGGAGGCTTATTACGGTTCACTTCAAAGGAGGAACTGGATGAGGGAGGGGAGGGGGGGGGGGTCGAAGTTTCAAAGTGTTCACATAAAGTTTCAATACGAGGTGCAACTTGGTGTGACGCTCGTGAACTGACGAAGATAGAGAGGGAAATGCTTGCCGAGAACGCTTGGACGATTCCTTGGAACCGGGACTAAAAATCCCGCTCCGAATTGTGTTCCTCCTTTCAACGGGCTGGTTGGATTTGACGACCAGGAGCTTCCTTCAACAACTTCAGACGTCGACTACTGCTGCAGTCTGTCTATCTGTTGAACTGCAAGATCGAGTTGCTGCAAGCTCGCTGAAAAGGAGTTCTGCAACGCGTCCAGGCTTAGAAGAAAATCCATGTGTGACGCCACGAATGTTGTGTGTACGTACAGACGAATGCAAGTTTGTTCGTCTCTTCACTTGCTCCCTCCCTTCAACTGAAACTCGCTTCGTTTCGGGGCAGGAGCGCAAGACATAAGATTTTGGGTTGCATCCGACGCCCGCGAAGCTGTCTACTGCGAAAACCCCCCGTCGATCTCCGTGAACTCCGACGGCATGGTAAGTTTCTGGATGAAATCGATCCGGTGATCTATACTCTGACAAAATCAAGCGAGAAGTCGTGCCAGCAGAATAACCACTGTCGGACATCCGTCGTAGCATCATGGATAACGGTTTCCGCGAAAGTCTCGCTGGATTCGAGTTTTCCACCGGGATTGGAATAGATTTCTAGGGGGAGGAGGCCACGACAAAAAAGTGAGATCTCGAATTTCAAATCTCGTCCCCGAGCGAAACGACGACGACGACTCAGATTGTTGATTTGAACTTCATCGAGAACGCGTGCGTTCGACCAGCTGCAGCATCTCGTCTCGACAATCGGGAAGAGTACGGTACGGCTGTGCACGCTGAGAAATGTCTTCTAAAGACGTTAGTTGCGGTTCCTGAGGGAAATCAAGATGTCTCCAAATAATTAAGGATCTGCGCCTCACATGCCAAGAGCCCCCTGGAACAATGTCACTAAAAGTCTCACTGAACGGGCACTGCTCCGAATGGATATTGTCGTGGTAGAATGTCAGGCATGTATACAGTTCGTGTCACTAAACGAAAATACTTGGCACTCAAGTGCTCGTTGGAATAGCATTGGCTACATCTTTCACTAACCAGGAGTCGCTTTTCTGCCGCTGAAGCTGCTCATTACAGCGTCTTGTTCAATGTTCGCCCGGCGGCAGTTTACCTCTGGGAGTACGCTTTCAGGACTTCCCTTGATACCCTTTTCACAGTGTATTTGCAGCTTCATTGCGGCTACCGCAATAGGTCTTTTCACACATTCGCTCTATTTGCGAGTCACTAGTAACACTGACGGATCGTAGCGAAAAGATTAGTTCCCGCTGAAAGTAACTACTCCTGATTGAGTTGCATCTGGATCACATGCGGTGAAGTCCGGCAGTGTCCGCAAACATGATAAATAGCTTTGAATCATTCATGACTTCGAGGAATTCTGCTCCTTCTCCTCGCGCAGCGAAGCCACCGCTGCTCGGGAGATATTTCGAAAAGAGACTCGCGACTTTTGCAGCGAATCCGCGAAGATGTCCATAGTTTGTGAGCCGCAAGTCCTCGTCTTCATGATGAACTCGATACGAGCGGCGTCGATTGCCCCCCTCGTTGTCATCTATGTTCAAGAATTTCGATTCGAGTAGAAGATTGTTGCTGCAGCTCGAAACTGCCACACCGGAGATTACTGCTAGGAAAAATGAGAGAATCGGGAATCAAGCTGCCTGTTCCGGCAGTCAAATGCAGAATTGCAATACGTCGATCGTCCAAGATACTCAATGACGGTTAACGAGATCTTCCTGTCACCTCCCGTGTGAAAACACACTTTTGGGCACAGCTTATCGCATTGTTGGGAGGGGCAGTCGAAACTTGAGATACTCATTTGCCCTAACTGGTGAAAAGTAGCTGACTTGGAGGACATTTGCATTCTTAGGGCGGGGTCGACGGTTGTGGATCACGTTTTCGTTAAGTCTCCAACTAGAATACTTCAACGACGATGAGCCCTAGGCAGGGGTGTGAAGCTGGCTGGCGTACGAGCATCGGCTCTTGCAAACTTCACGAGAAGTCCCTCCAAAGTGTCGTCTATACAGTGTAACTTAATGTGAATATTATTCCGATGCGAATTAAAAAAGTTTCTGCCATTCCCAGTTTAGGACGACGGGTTTCCGCTCCGAGGACCTCCTCCGTCAGCGAATCTTACCATGACTATGCAGTTGGCCGACCATCTGCCTGTGTGTCCGTCCGTCCTTTCGTCGGTGACTTCGGTCTGCCTTAAATCTTAGACTTTGGATTAGTGTGAACGCCTTTGGTGTCTATATAGGATCAGTTGACTCAAATTTGGCACTTTCGCCAGGAAGGCTTAAATTCATTAAAGAAGAAGCTGAAGCTCGCTGCAATCCCACACTTCTCGGAGCATAGCCCTTCTTCACCCGCAGCTCGACGCTCTCCAGTTGCAATATATGTGTGCAGGACACGTGGCTCACAGTTTACAGCTCCAGCAGGAGAGTAAACTATCGTCGACGATCTACAATACCGTCCCGCTCGCTGCCGAGTTACTCGACGAAAGCTTCAGGAAGCATTCGCGCAAATACAGGCAGACACGGTACTCAACTCCAGTCCACTCAAACATTTCGCATTCAATATGCCCTCATAGATCAGTGTCCCGCTGTGTCGTGTCATCTCTTGCATCAGTCCCTGCTTGACACACAGTCCATAAGGAAGTTGAAACATGGCTCGTCTCGCTCAGAACTTGAAGTGATTCCAAACTCGGCAAAGAATGTTCGAACTAAACATTGGAGTCGGTGAGGCCGAGGCAAAAAATAATTTTTTTTTTCACTCCGAAACTAGACACACTCAGAAACGATGTCAACGAAGACGTGCCGTAGTCGGCTCGTCTGCGCACTTACTAATGCGCGCTTACTCGCCGTGATCCGGTGAAACAACGGGAAGCATCCCGAGAACTGTTCAAAGTAAAAAACTTGTACCGAGAGGAAAAAGACCGACAGAGAGCAAACGTGCGTGCCCGCGTCAAAAACCTCTCGCGCTAGACTAGGCCCTGCCAGCACGGCTTGGTTTGAGCTGACGGAGGCGCGGCGACAGAGGCAGCGGCGGCGCTAGCAATGCCAACAAGAACTTGGCAATTAGCGCAGATGCGTCTGTTGCTCGACTGACTGAAATCCAACTTCAGAGCTTTCAAGTTTATAATCTGCAGTACGTTCGTCTCGAGCAGATAGAGAGAGATGGGTAAAGAACGAATCTAAAAAGCTGGAGTACATAGTAGACAGACGTCCAACAGTTCTCGACGCGACTGCCCTGCTGCGAGTCGTTCCCCCTTCATTCAGCCCTGTACAGATCCGCACAGCCCTCGCCACTCCCTAGAACTATTCAGGACCTGACAACTTGTTCATTAAAAACTTGTGACAGAGAATAACCACTTGAGCCCCCTGTCTTTTGGGCTTGGATCCCTTGTGTGCTGGCACCGAATCTTTTGCTTTTTCGAGTCCCTCTGCTCTCATTCCCTGTTCCCCGGACGCCCCCCGTCGGAAGGAAGAAGTAACACAGAGCGACGATTGGCCAAAGCAAGAGATTTAAAGTTGAGTCTCAATTATGAAACAGCGCGTCGTGCCCTTGTACTGTCTTCCATTTGATTCCATGGAAACAGAACGACGAACTACATAAGTCGAACATTCCGAAGTTCGAGCGGCTCCACCATCGGTGATGGGATGCCGCTCGAGCATGGAACAAAGTTACGCTTTGAAGCCGCTTAACTTCCGAAGTGACATCAACGACGATGGTTAGTGTCGTTCCTTGCTCCTTGGCTTGCGGCAGCCGCGTAGTCGAACGTACAAGCGTTGTTAATGAGAGCGCGTATATTTGAAATTACCGAAACAGCGCTCTTTATTAAAAGTTGCTTGAACCAAGGATCGCGGTAAAATCCGACAGGTGATAAAGTTCAATCCAGCGGCGCTGGAAGGTTATATGAGAGTGCAGGCCGTGTAGCTGGCTTGCCTTCAGGACGGCTTCGGTCGTGGCATCTAGTAGCTCGGTCGATGTGAAGCCCTGATTTCCCCTGATTTCTCTGCACAAACTATGAAAATAATCATCGGTTTGGGCGACGAAAAGATGCTTTTTTTTCCATAATTCTGATACGGATCTTGAGAATGGTCACGGTGTGAGTGAGCACCGATCGTGACTGGAAGAGCGTAAGGGCTGCCTTCTGGAAGAGTTGATGTTTCCATTGAAATAGTTCCCTGTAAACTCTCAGCCTCATTAGCGTTGTTTCGCGGGTGGAATCACAAACGGAACGCGAAGACGAGCATGATCAAATGATATGAATTCGGACTTGAAATTTGTGGGCGGGAGATTTCCTCAAGATTTCAGTGATAGTGCTTGTCCATTCTTGATGGCAACTCGAAGGAACGCCCAAGCGTTCGTCGTGCGAGCAACATGATGTTCATTCCCAGAAAAAACGTTTGAAGTTTGGAAGAATGGATCGGCAGAGAGCCGTGAATCTGCAAAGAAACGGAGGGAGTGAAACATCCCGTGTTTGTGAATGATTCGGTTCGAATTCATCGAAAAGAGCGCCGCATTCGTGCGAGGCGAGTTTCATCGACAAAACATTCCTGAGATTCCGTATCCGTCTTCGGCGCAATCCTTGTTGCGAAGGCGTTCCTCAAAAGTCCAGAAATGAGGCAATAACGAATCACTGCGGCTTCCGTCTCATGTGTGCTCAGAGTTCAACCGCAAATAGTGTAACGATGTAAATGCTATCGGGCGTGTTCCCCTCTCCAAAGTGACCTGGAGATCCACTCGAGATCCCCTGCGTTCAACTGTCTTCTCCGAACTCGTAAATAAGCCTTACGAGAATGGCGGTCTGAGCGGCTCCTGCTTCTTCTCCGGTCGTTCTCTATCTGTCTGTCGGTCTATCGCTCGCTCGCTCGCTCTGTGTATCAATGACACTTCCTGTGACCGAGTTTCGTCTTCTGAATCTTCTTTTCTCTCGAGCTTCCTTTGGTTCGGTGTTTTACCTTTTTAGGGAAAGAGTCAGTTTTTCCTCATCACGATCTCCTCTACTTCTTCCTCGAACGGCCCGCGATCCTACTTATTCCTCACTCAGCGGAAAGCAGCGGCTCCTGGTCGAAAAAGGCTCGCTCAGTGTATGTACTGCGAGGATTCAGTCAACAGATTCAGCGCAGCGTTCGACTACCTACTTTCTGTGCATTTCCATCCACGAGTTGATCGCCGTTCTTTCGTAAAACTCGTTTCTTCATCAATCAATCACTCACTCAATCACTCAATCAGTCGGTCGGTCGGGGTGAGAGTCGGCTTCCTCTCTACTGTGAGGCGAGAGCCAACTCATCAACTCCCAATCAAAATAAAACCACAGGGGGCGAAGTTCTTCATTTAGCAGCAGCAGAGATCTGTGATGCTGGCCCACCCGCGTAGTCTCGTAACACCCTACGCTATTTTTCTTGGAAAGACTCAAAACGATCATCAGTTATTTTTTCGCGGCTTCCTCTGCTCCAGCGCTGGTCTCAATTGGAAGCGCAGCGATATCAACTCTCGCTGCGCTCCGGGCGGTTCGTATCGAGTGCACGGGCTGCGACCTGAACGTGAATGCAGCCCTTGATGTTCTGGAAATGAGTCCGGAAGAAACTAGAGCTGTGGCTTTCCCATCGAGGGAATCCCTGTGACTCCCTCACGTCTGGAAACAACGAGGACATCGAGAAGAATTCCTGATCAGCTGCAATCGAGCCCCGTAAGCTATTAGATGTGGATCTGTTTCTACTTGGACTGTTCGACAAGCGATTACGAGTGGCATATTTGATCGCAGTGATCAGTCATTCTGCTGCGGTCGATGCTCGGGGAGCCGCTAGACACAGTTTTCCCGGGGAACAATGGGAAGCGGGAAACCGTGTTACTGTGTTCGATTTGACTCGTTCATAGATTGCAGCACCAAAAAAGAACTGTATGACTCCTGCACTCCTCGCTCACTTCGCGAAAAGGAAAAGACCGACTATCCTTATGTGTTAATATGAGAAATCGTAAAAAGTATCTTCCTCGGTGACTTTAACGGGCTGCTGAACGCCCCGGTGGCGGAAGAGTCGAGAGCACGACTGAAATCCCGGAAATCCAGCGAAAAGCCAATAAAGAGGCCGCACATCGAGGCTAGGATAACTCTCAGCTCAACTTGTTCACAGTTGCGCGTTTCAATCAACGGATTTTAGTTGACAGATCCAATGGTTAGAGGCAGTGGCCTTAAACGGAACCAAGCGAGCGAGCGAGCGAGCGAGCGATCAACCCTCTCGAAGTGAATTACAGATAAGTCTTTTGGTTGCATTAGTTCGAGCAATGAGAGGGAAGTATTTTTAGGCTTTCAGCTCCTCCATTTCGCTGTCGCTTCTCCGATAATCTTTCTCGTTCACACATTTGACATTTTCATTGAGTGGAAACAGAATCCCCGTTACTGACGGATCGCAGCAGCCGTCGTCCCTGGCGGCTCACCCCATCGAGTTCGAACTCAAAACCAACAAACCAGAAGAAAAGCACCTCCCGTCTGTGATGGAAAATCTGATTTAACCGATGCTTACTGATTCAGTTGAAGACAAACCGGAGCTACCTAAGTGGCTGATTGACGGGCTCACATCGGGGCGGCTTAGAGTTAGACTCCCGAGCGGGGTGAGTGTTCCACAGACCAGGAGTCGCCGGGAGTTGTCTGGTTCCATCGGCATTTGTCGTACATAAGAGATCAGTGCGAATCGCTCGATATTCGGCTCAACAATGATAGTCGGAGCCTGGATACATCAACGCCCATGGACAAGACGGACGAGTTGGAGGCCTACTCAGTGCCGCCTGAGGCGATCTCAAACATTCATACTTTGAGTCTCAATTTGACCCAGCCTGTTGAGCATCCCCCGTGGACAGAAGTGAGTTTGATCTACGAGTCGTGGCCGGCTTTGATACACCGAGCTGCTAGCTACCGTCCACGTCTACCGGGCCGCCCTCCTGCCTGCCCGGTGGATGCTTGTTGGTCGGTCGGTCGGTCGGTCGGTGTTCCGTCGATAATTCCCGCTGGACCAGAGTCGGCGCATTTTTAAGAATTGCGCAAATATCGCTCGGATCTCCTGTCTGATAAATATTTCCGACGAGCGTCCGATGCATGGCAAGCCAACCACGATACTTCACACGCGGCATCATACTTCACGCCGCGTTGAACGATAACTCACAGGGCCTTCAGGAAGTGAGTTTCGGGCGAGTTCAATGGAATCTAACTCGCGTGAAGGCTTCCCACCGTCGGCTTTCTTAGCCCGGCTCGCTCTTGGCAGAGGTTGTACGATCCAGGAGATCGAGAGCGAACAATTTTAGGAAACTCATCTTACTGAGAGCCTCTGAGAGAAGCGTTTTCTCCTTTTCTCGTGAATTGTTTCTGAAACTGCCCAATGATAGCTCAAGAGTTCGCCGGAAGAGTTGAATCCTGATCTCACTGCTGCACTTCCAACCGGCATTCCAGTTCGGAACCGGAAACAAAGAATACGAAACGTGATCGCGTTCCGAAACAGTCAAGAGCGTGGACGCTTGGCTCTGAGCAAGATGTCAAAACGGAGCCCGCGTCTTCCGACTGGGAACAAATTGAGTTTTATTACCAACAACGAATTCCGCGACAACGATTTAGCGGCGTCTTCTAATTGAGCGACAATTGATTGATTTACACTTTTGTGTAAACTGACGTCGACATTGTCGCGGCTTTTGTCCAAAGCGCTTTTTCCCAAGAAAGTCGAGCACGTCCCTCACTGTTCCCACGCTGGTTTCGAAGCACTCTGGAGGATCGTTATTATTTTATGGAGCGCGTTCGTTCATTTATCGCATTTGTTTACTTTGAAAGTTCTGCTCTAGAAAATTCTCGAGACTTCGTCATAACTTTCGTCGCGGGAATTCTCGCTGTGTCGGACCCTCTCGGTTGAGGACAGGGATTTCGACAGAACGACAGAAGCACTATCGGTCGTGCACGGGGTTGTCAAGCTCCGAAAAATTCGTTCGATTTCACGATGCTTTGTCTCTGGCTCTTTGCCTTCTAGCTAGCATAAACAAAATCGAGCAGAGCAGATGTCCGGATTAGTAGGGTATAAATTCCTCCAATTAGAAGCCTTCTCTTCGCTTGTGTGGTGACAAGGCATCGTAATCTACTCGCAAGAGAAACCGGTTTCGTCATCATCGGTTCTCCGGGACCGATAGCCTCTAGTCCAATCAGAACCATCTGTTGAACGCTGGAATGTCTTCCGCAATCGACTCCGCCACTCGGTCGACCACCTGTCGGAGAATCCGTCTCCTTGTTTACTCGTTCCCTCGTTTTTTCTGCGCTTCGAGCTACGAGAGTACCTGTTAGTCGACCACAAGCGCAAAAGCGCTGGGTGCTTGTTTAACGTTGTGACAAACAATTCCACAACGCTGAGTTAAGAGACGTTGCGAAAGCCCGCATCACTCTATTTCGTTGTTTCCTCAGCTCATTTTTCGCTCATGTTGGATGAGGACAAAAACAAGTTGCGCTCCCGAGTTTTCCAACGACGGCGATTTCCCAACAAGCCGATGAGTATCTGATTCGGTCTGTTCGTCCGTTTGGGATCGCTTCTCATGCTCGTGGTTGAACGCGATGCATCGCTCACGTCCCAGACTAGTGTGTCCAGCTTCTACTAACTCATGTATTGTGAGAAACGAACGCTACCAGCATCTACATATCGATCGATACAGAATACACTGCAATCTTTTTTTTTCGTTTCGTTCTCCGAAGAATCCGACGACAATCAAGGAGCCAAACTTCGGTTTCCTCGTCGTCTCCGTGGCCGTGAACTCTTTCGAGAAGACTCGATTCAAACTTGCCGATGTTCTAGTCAACCCTCGGAGGAATTCGTCACCGGTTCCTCTTACCACCTCGTTCTCGTCTGCGGACATGAGTAAGCCTCGTGTCTTTGCCAATTCAGTTCACCCCCGCTAGTTTTGAGGAGAGTTGGCAACGAAGCAGACAGACAAACTGCTCGAGTGGGGTGCCACTGACATATCAGCACTCTGGCGGGCGTCTCGCTATTTTGTGATACATCTGACTGAGATATGTGTGTTCAAAGTATGATCATTTAGCTCTCGGCTTCGGAGAATCTCACTTGGACCGCTGGTTCTCGTTGAGGTCACTTTGAATGTTTCGAGAAAACAGCCCCCTCGATTCGGTCGATGTATTTTAAACTGGAAACCTGACTCGTTTACACGAAATCGTGTGCCTGTGAACGAGTGCGCGAGTGTGTATTCATTGAAAATGCAGAATGTTCGAGCCTACTTGCGTTTTCCTTTCGGCCCGAACCAGCGATGTGCGCTGCATATGGAGATCTGACCATATATGTATTGTGAAAAAGAGTTGATTGGCTCAAACAAGCAGCTCCAGAGAACATATATAAATGGGAAGGCGAACGGTCGGACAGACAGGCAGCCAGCCAGCAAGCCACACAAACCAATCCTCATCCTGCACATCCCTGAGCTCTTGGCTCCATACTCGTGGGCTCATCTTTTTCGTCCGCTCGCGTTCTCCTTCGAGGGATCGCAGCGATGAATGTATTGTGAGCATAGGCTAATGCGCACACGCCGAATATCTGACATCATTACACTAATTCAATTTAACTCGGACGAAGACATACTCTCACTTTTCTCAAGTAAACCTCATTCTTGCTCCGTCGACTCACTCTCACTGCGCTACCCGACTCTCTTATGATCGCCGCCCTTGTCAGTCCGTCCGTCCGTCCGTCCGTCCGTCCGTCCGTCCGTCCGTCCGTCCGTCCGTCCGTCACTCGGCCTGTCTGTCTGTCTGTCTGTCTGTCTGTCTGTCTATCGGTGCCCCGCCAACCAACCAACCAGCCAGGCTCGAGCTCCGTTAGCTTATGCCTTATCGTGGAGTACTGCAAACAAGCAAACATAGTTCAGGATCTCCGGGGCTGTTGACTTTCGGCGTCGTGAATTTTCAGTACGCTCCGTGTTGAGTCGAGCGGGCAAAGCTAAGACGCACCAAGTGAGTGAGTGAACTGAATTCAGCGAGCCGTCCGTCCGATGCATTTTGTACGATATCGTTTCCGACTTCTCCGGAGAAAATATTCAAATCATCAAAGAGCCACTCCGTATTCCATATTGACTTACTCTGCTCAGACGACGTCTCCACAAAGGAATACGGCAATGAATTCCATCGTCAATCGGTGGACGATGCTGGTATTTCGACGATGTTGCAAGACCCTTTTTTGCTCGCTGTTATCATGTAGGCCTTTTGAGCGAACGTACAGCGTCCTTTTCTGCTTGGAGCCGATGCAAGGAAGACGGCTCTCGCTAGTCCTTTGTGCTCATTATCAATGTATCTGCATAAAGCGGGAGCCCGGACGTTTCGTATCACTGACTTCAGGACTCGATCGGTGTCTTTGTCCACTTCTGCTCTCAAGATGAGTTGATTCGGGAAATTTCGTCTTCCGTGATCTACGCGAGATGAAGTATGTCAAGAATTCTCTGATTTTTCCACAGACGTTCGCGGGAATCGAATCTACAGGATTAAACTGTTTGCCTTTCGATCATCTTCATCCGAAACTGCAACCTTCTTACTGTCTCTCGAGAAAAGGATGCTGACGCTGTGCACCGTGAACTCGTCGTGACTGTTGTAGTAGTCTCTTAGGCAATTTTTGCGTCAGTTGCAGCATCGACGCTCGAGATGTTGTTGTGGACAAAGACCTCGACCCTCCTGGATAGGCAAGCGGACGAACTCGCTGCGAATTTGAATGAGAAGCAATTCCCGAGTCGACAAGTCACTCGAACCTTGAAGTATCTCTCGACTTTTGACGAGATAGAATCTAACACGATTGGATCGCGACGAAATCGAAGACGTCGATTCCGCGGCGAAATTCGCGAAATAAAATAAGAATGGAATCCGAGCTTGCTGTCTAATACGGGACGATGTGCCGTGCTTTTGCAAAAGAAATAATGTCCGACAGGCTGTGCTCCAAGCTGGACGGGATTGCAAGACAGATTCAATGAAGCTGTTGTCGGTATTCAGGATGTTTCTCCATATGCTGGATACTCTTCAAAGCGGAAGAGACTCTGGACTGGTTTGGAGGTAATGAAATGATGGCGTGCGTGCATTTTGTCGACAACTTCACGATTGAGATGATGATTTCATTTGTTCGTTGTGAGCTGATAGACCATCAGCCGGTCGACTACACTTAATGGAAAGGGGTTTTTGTTCGTCATTAAGCTTTCTGCTGTCCGGCCGGTTGTTCTTTGGCCTCGAGAAGCCTCTTCCGGTTTGGGCAGTGTGGGTCACTGTTCGCATCGTTCGTTCCAATTCACGGATTCATAGCTATCTGCCTTTAGGCCTCTCGGAGGGGGAGCCGACGGGGACGAACCGAACAACCAACCAACCAACCAAACAGCCGAGCCAGCAACCTGCTTAACACAAGGGCCTTCCGTGGGGCCTCCTGAAATCACTGACTGACTGACTGACTTACTGACTGACTGAGAGTCGGTGAATGACCCTCCAACAGACGGACATTTGAATGGATGGACAGAGCGTCAACTCCGGTTCGAAGATGTTTGCCAACTCGGATCATTGACTAGGATCCTGTTTGCGACTGGAACAATCGATAGAGCTGAGGAAAACTTAAATGTGAATCGGCATCCTACTCGCGGCTTTTCGTGCCCCGTTTCTCAAGAGATTCTCGGAGCGCGTGACTTAACCGGCTCCTCAACATTAACCTCTTTTCATCTCATCTGGAATCGACTCCTGGGAGTTTTCCACTCTCCGCCAAAAGTCTCAAGTCTTCTGTGACGTTTGAGAGAAATCGATGAAAGCTTTTCTGGAAATTCCACTCCCAGCTCGTTTCATCCTGATCTCGAGGACGATCTCAACTCAGTCTCCATCCGACGACCGGTTAGTCCGCTTCACGATATCATCCGTCCGGATGGATATTCCTTGTTCTGTTTGACTTCTCCGCTGGAACTTGCGTTGGGATTAGAAAAGTCCAATGAACATATCCTCCCATCGATCCCCTCAGTGGAATTTCGATTGAGAATGCGTGCATGTGACGCAGCACGAATTCACGGTCGCAAGAGCCTGCATGCAGACATGCATTCCTGCTTGCTTGCTTACTCCCTCCTATCTGGGCTCATGTCGTACTCAGTAATGAGAACCTCATTCTGTAGAGATCGTTGTTTTATGATGTGTTTCTGACCTAAATTATATGTCGTGGCGAGTCATCAAGATAATTGGGTTGTTTCTGCTGCTGCGGCCGCCGCTGCCGTCGTTAAGTTTAAACACTTGAAAGTGGGTTTTCGCTCGTTTTACGAGAATTCGCTTGCTTCTGTGATTACGACCGAAGGTACTTAACCTTAAGGAGGTTGAAACAAAAATGTGGATACATGAATGTGGTCGTGTGTTGAGAGTATGGTTCTCGCTAGAGCCATAGCAACAACTGCGCACTGCTCTTCTTCGCTCGTGCGTTCGGCAACAAACAAGTGAGCAGACAGGCAGACAGGCGGGCAGCCAGGCAGCGATGGAACGGGCCCTTCGTTCGTTCGTTCGTTCGTTCGTTTTGGGGGCCTCCCGCTTTAGTCGCGGCGGCGGGTGTTCTCCGCTGGCTGGTTCGCCCGTTCGCTGACTGGGGCCCCCTTCAAGGCCACCTACTGAACCAGAGAACTCAGCCGCCACCCGTTCGTCCAGCGAACCGGCTATCCAGCGAGTCAGTCAGTCAGTCAGTCAGTAAGTCAGACATTTATCCAGAAAGGATCGAGGCATCCGGCTACGCTCGGATGAGAAATAGCGAAAGTTACCCGATGAACGCTTTTCTTTTGCTGAGATTGAACCTGCGATCTCTCAGCGCTCAACAGAAAATCGGCTCAAGCGAGAGCGAGCGAGCAGCCGAGCCGAGGGATCACGAACTCTCAAGGCAGATTATTTTCCACGACGGAAATTCTTCGTTGACTGCGACTTCCAAAATCAAAGAGTTTTCGCGAGACGAATAGCCGAAAAGAACTCTCTGAAACGGTTTCAAGTTGAAGTAACATACGAAATGTGTTCTTGCCATGCGAACCGGGATGATGTGAATAATTTCAGTTGTGTGTAGATCTATGCCAAACTAACTGAAGACTACATGATTCATGTCCATTGCCAATCATCGTCAACGAGATCGTTTTGCGCGGCCGAGCGAACATTACTAACGACAAAAGTATCCGACGATTCGAAAGTTTGACAACAAGAGCAACGGTCGGCTGCCGTGGCCTACCGTCGCGGCGGCGTAGTTCCTGTTTTCGCCACGAAGAGAAGCAGCAGTGGCGACGGGCGCAAATAAAAACAAAAATGATAACATGAACTGTTGCTCGAAAAGGGGGACAATCTCTCTGACAGCTGGAGCCCGAAGGGTTGTTGCTTGTTTCGTAGCCAAGCGGCGCGTCAGCCCGTCCGCCCGCCCGCTTGCCCGGTGGGTTGTTTCGGTTCGAGTAGATATACACAGCGTTCGGTCACGAGAAGAACTCGTACGGAACAGTTGGATGTTCGAACGGTTACACGGAATGGCTTATTATTGTCACACGCTAGCACAACATGCGCATGAAAGCCTGTGACGCTCGAACTCGCTACAATCTTTCGTTCTTCTTTCGCCGTCTCATGGTGCGTCATAAATCAATCACAGATCGTTTCATCACGAGTGTCTATCATCCACAAACTGTAACTGTATCAACCCTCGGTCCCGAACTTAATCTCTCTAATGATGACGCGAATATCTCCATCTTTTCCCTCGGAGCGGCCGGAATTCGCTCGTTTTGACGCGCGTATCGATGTGATTCTGGATTCGCGAAGTCTCAACACGATTCTCACTGAAGATGTCAAACTCTTCGTAGACGATCTAGCTCCGAACACAAACAACGAAAGAGTCGCAGAAATAACATTGTGTTACGCCCTTTCAGTTTTGTTATGCAGCTTTCTTCGTTTCTAGTCAGCGGTCCGGGCTCCTACCGAGTTGTTGTGAACGCGCGTCGCTCAAGGCCAAATGACGTCACAGTCGTTTGACAGTCCAACCCTGAAAGCTGTACGGCTCCTCGAGTTCACACTTCAGATATTTTGAATACGAAATTAACCAAACGCACACAAACTTAACTGTCCTGCCTCGGGTACAGCACACACACACTCGGACACGAGGCAGGCCCATGTTTGGGATTCGCGGCTTCCTTGCGGTAACAATCGGCAGCCCGCGGGAAACAGATATTTCATTCCGAGTTGAAAATCTTCGTCTCGGTCTCTTCGCTCGGAACTCCGTAATTGATGGCGTACTGCCCGGTCTGGTGGTGGGTATGGCCGATTCACCGTTATCAGAATTGATTGCGTCCATAAAATATTTACCATTCAGTTCGAGAGTTCCGACGACCACTCGTCGTCGTGGTCGCCTGAAACTTAAAGAACGCGAAACGCTTTCAAAGTGTTGTCAAAAGAGTTGAGTTGGCATTCAACATGCCTCGTTTTGAGAAACTTTGTTTATCGACTGCTGCTGCCGGCTGCTTGAATGCACGAACTGAATGTAAGCAACTGGTTTTTTTTTCATCAACGTGTTTCAAAAATGGCGTCTCCGAGACTTCCAAGCACATAGTCGACTAGCCCGGGTTAGCCTTGAACTTGTTGAATGACCCGCTATGTAGTTGTTTTCTGGTCTTCTCCGCGATCGCTCGATGAACGAATCGGGTTGCTGTTGATGCTGAAACTGAGACTGCCGCTGGTCCAAGCTAATTATGCTCTGGAGAAACTTTGTTAGGATTCTCGGCCATGACCGAAGGGTCAAGCGGGGGGCCGGACACACGTTATGCTCGAGAAAGGAACTCTCTAGCTGAGGAGTCCGCTGCTGGCCACAACAAGAAACAATCTTCCGGATTCCTGTGTTGGTTCTCCCCCCGAATCAACAAAGACAAAGTGTAGGCGACTCGAAACTACGCGGCAACCAAACTTGAATTTAAGCTCGAAAACGTGTTCAGGCATCCGGCACGACGCTTGCACGCACTGCGTCAAGCGGCGGCGGCGGCGGCAGCTGCTGCTGCTGCTGTTGTGCTCTTCGTACACATATCCTAGTCGTTCCCGCCCACAGCACTCTTGGACAGTACGAAGTTTTCGAGAGACAACTTATCCAGAAGCGTCGACTGGGCTAGGCCTGAAGAACTTTGTCCCAATAGAAATGCTCGGTCCGAAGCAGTGGGGTCGCTTGAGGCGCCGCCACCAACGCCGCATAAGTAGGGGCTTTGACGGCTGCGTTCAGTGGTAATGAAAAAAGTTTGATCTGTTTACTAAGCCTTAACCCGCCGCTGATGCTGCTACCGCCGCCGCCGCCGCCGCCGCCCGCCTCGTCCTCAACCACGGCTCGAACCGGAGAATAAGAGCGGCCAAGAAAGGGGCGAGCGAGTCTCCTTTAATAAAGTGTTCGCTCGCGCTCATGAACTCACTCAGACTGCGCAGTAGCGACAGAAGCAGCATCATAATCATGATAACTCTCGTCAATCGCACGACTTCTCTTGCTTTAGAAGAATCGAAGAAGCCGAATAAGTTCCCGCTCTGAAAGCTCCTAACTCTGAAGAAACTTTGTCGATCCGTCTGAATAGTCAGCGTGTTCGCGGCAGGGCTTTCTATAGAAAATGAGACTAGATTTTTTGATTAAGCTCCAATGCGAGAAGCCCCTCAAGTCAGAGATGAGAGCTGCCATGGACAACTTTGCTTACTGTGTAGCCAAGTGCAGCTCGAGCGTGGTTGCCGAAACGAGCACGTCAAGTGCTCGTCATTAGCGAATGATTCAGGAGAAATACGACAGAATCAACGGTGTGACTAAGTCGCATTTCCGACTGGAGACGATTCTTTTCCGGCCATCGATTAGCCCGAATGGTCGGAACGGATTTTCGGCCTAACTGGCCAACATGGTACGTATGATCAACATCCTGAGTTCGGAAATCCCGTCCAGAAGATCGGAGTAAAGTAATCGCTCCAATATCACGAAGGGGCGCATCCGCGTCAGATACAGGTGGTATTGACGACTGACACAGCATGCACTGTGTCTACAGAGCAGAAACGCCAATTGGCATGAGTGCTCTTGAACTTGTTGTTTGCGAGTTCAGCATTAGCCATGACTAAGACTGACAGCAGTTACAGCCTGAACAACATGGAGCAAGCGGCGAACGGCCCAGCGCGTGCCCAAGAGGCCCCTCTGCCAATGTTACGGAGTTTTGCACCGTCACCAGCAGTGGAAACGTCGAATCGGAAATTCTCATTTCGTTACGTCAAGCATTGCCTGCCAGTTGGACCCGGGAGAGCCGTATTGCGGCGATGCCCTTGAAACGCACAATCGCGCTCCGTGTTCCACCCAGTATTGATCTCATGCAGCGGCGACCGTTGGCGAGCAGGGTCGCTCGGGGTGGGGTGGGCCCTGCAGCCCCGGGGCCATGCTGGGCCCTCCCATCCTGGGAGTCGGGCCCAACCAGGACGAACTGGGTCATGGCCAGGGTCGGACCCTCGCTCTCTTGGAGTACGTATGACATAACAGACAGGGGGACCGAGATGGGGTTTCGTTGGTTGCCTTGGAGAATGGGGTCTCTAGGTGTGTGTCACTGGGTGGAGGCCTCAGAGATATGAGTTCCCGGGAAAACGTCGAAATACGTTCGGTCCCCAAATCGATGAACGATCAACGTCCGCATTCCCCACTCAAAAAGGCATTTTCCTCACGAAATCAGGACACTTCCACATAAGTGAAGGTTTCGAATCTTCAAGCTCTCATCGGTTTTCAAATCTCGTTATCGGAAGCGCTGTTTTTCGAATCCGATGAAAGAAGACCACGTGACAAGTTCCGAATTTCTATCGTCATCCAAATCATTCTGAACCGAGAGTCGCTGGGAACTTAGTTTGGACGTTTGGGCATTGTTCATCAATCCTCTAACGGCATGGATGAAAAAATCTATTCAGTGAACTTGTGGTATGATGTGGCGTGAGAGTCACATGGTGGAAAGCGGCGAGAGTAGAGCTCCAGTGTGCACGTGATGGAAAATTCGTGGAACAGATGGAGAATCAGTGTTTTGGATGCTCGATGTCCCATGACCTTTGTCGGAACCAAGTCGGAGAAATCGATAGGCATCCCCTGAATTCATTAGGCGGGGATTCGGATTATTCAGAATTGTTTTCAAAAGTTTCACTCATGTGACACTTTTTGCATATTCAAGCATCTATTTCCCGTCACTCTCGAGCTACCTCAAGTTTCTATCCGGCTGTTCACGGGGAACATTTTTGCGGGTAGACTGTCGACAAGACGAGACTTTCGGTCGTCGTGACACAAAATTTCGACCCACAGAAAAAGAGGAAAACTTGGAAGTGCTCGAAGAGGGAAGAATCCATCGGAGTTCTCACGGCTCACTTTCTGGCATCTGGTCAGTTGGTAGAAGCGATGCTTCGTTTGTTTGTCGCTACTCTGGACCCACCAGAAATGGAAGAAGCCTTCAAGGCCAAATGACGTCACGGACCCACGGCATCAGCCTGATTCGGGGACTGTGTGGCCATCCATAGCTTGGCTCATGGGTCGAGCGCGTCGTAGCAGCTCGAACTCGCCGGCTGGAAACGATTTTGACAACATCGACCGAATGAGTAGTGCCCGCCGATGCGGCGACGCAGATACGAATTGTTCCTTAGTTTTCCATTTGATTGAGTAATGTTATCGTCGTCACCACTGTTTTACGAATCATAAACCCGGATCCTGGGAACTTCGTTCTGACCTGTTCAGTTTTCTTTGTCTGAAAACGAAAAGACAACGACGGATTTTCTGCCTAAAAGCCGCGAATACGTTCTATATGAGAAGGACGCGGGGGGTTGATACATTCGGAACAAACTGTGTCACTTCTATCATCGCTCGCAGTATTCCTGAAGCCAGGTGAAAATTTGAAGTGCGTCGACGTTCAGTAAGTGGAACGAAATCTACATACATCATTCTCTTCATGCGTTTTTGCCCGTCCGTTTGGCTCTTTCACGCATTCACTAATTCATTCATGTTTCTATTTATTCTACCGTACGTCTCTACCGTCGTATTCACGGACGACCGGGTCGACTGATCGTGAATTATGGAACGGCCGATCGATTGATGACTGATTGTGAGTGAGAACTGAGATCCCGGCTTCTGTTTCGAAGGACGAATGCGTAGAAACTACAACGAAACCTTCCCGGAACCGCGTCCACCGCTGTTGTTTTCATCTACGCCACGAGGTGATTGCGCCGTTGACAGTTACGCGCAGCTGTTTCTCGCGCTCGTACGTTTTCAGAAGACTCCGTCGTTTCTAGAAAGCCACAATCATTTCGGCTGGATTTCCGCCGCATAAAAAAACACGAAAACTCGAACTTCGATCGCCGGCGAATCGCATTTCCTTCGCGGCCGCGAGGAAAGCTCACAACGACATTTCACCACTCAGCTCTTTGAGGAAATATCTTGATGGAAACCTTTTCAGGATTGATATCTTCGTTGTCAACGGAAAGAAGGTGTAAGTGTTCGGTGGCCGCAGATCTCGAAAGAGTGTTTTTCGCTAATGTACGTTGTGGATCGATTGTCGTCACAGTTCCAGATTATGTCGAAACATGAGTAATCTTCGTGGACGCTCAAGCCAAGAAGTTGATCAATATCATCATGTTTGGTGAAAAGTGAAGGAAGCAAACAAAGAAACTCATCGAGAACGAAACCCTCGAGTGGGGTCCATGCCGCTAAGTATGCGCTAAATTATTGAGAAATCTCAGGTCATTAAGTCGTTCGGAGTTCAAAGAATTGAGACGATAAAAGTGAAAAAGTCAGCTTTGAGAGTCGACTGTCTATGAAGAAGATTTTTAGCTCTTCGAAGCAAGCGAAAGACCGAGCAAGAGGCTCGATGGGAGCTGCCGCTGCCGCCGCCGCCGCCGCTGCTCGCCTGCCTGCCGTTGGACGTTTCATGACTCACGGTAGGCGGTCGCTGTGCACCCCAGCTCGTATCGTGGGCCCGCCCTGTTGGGGCCCAAGCCCATTCTCTCAGGCCCACTGGGTCATTGGGTTTGTGGGGCCGTAACAAAGATTCTTCTCACTACCGCCGCCGCCAACACCGCGGCCGTCACCAACCGACAACGGCAGAACTCTTCCTTGACTCGAGAGCTGGCGTTCTCAAAGACCAGAAACGATGCTTTCAGCCAAACCTGCTGCTTACCTGTTGTCCGCGTACATGGGAATGGTTGAGGCACATCATAATCATCGTCATCGCTGTCGTTTGCTCCAGCCGGCGTCCAGTAGAGGAAAAACAACTTTGCTTCGATTGATTTCTCCCCGAGAATCAAAACTTTCTCTGGAACGCTCACTAACTAGGTATTTCGATTCAAGCTTGTTGTCGGTTGTTTTATCTATTTCGTCGAGGAATTCTAGGAGGATGAACTAACGATTGGGATTCTGTGTTGAACGGAAGTCTCGAGTCATCTTCGATTCGATCCATTCTGGAGTATCTACTGAGCAAGAACAAAATTGACTTCCTCCAGTATTGAATGCCCTTCACTCGCCCTGCTTGCGGGTATTCAGGTCGCGACGAAGGCCCAATTTGTCGACGACACCAGATGTGGAATCACGCTGTTCTAGCACCTACTCGCGGAATTTCATTACGTTCGTCGGCCAAATGCGGCAGGGGGAGAAATTACATCAAAATCAAATAATTTCCCGCACGGTCAGTGAGTCCAATGTCAGATTGTGAGATGTACGAGTATTGCGCCAGGGACGACGACATCAGCAGAACAAGGAAATGAAAGGAAAGTCGGAAGAAAACGGAGCTTTGTGGTCATTTCTGACGCTCCCGATGTTGTTGGAGGCTGTCAGTTTTGTTGGCGTTTCATCTATTCCGTGCGACGTTTCTGGACATTCTCCTTTCGTCCATACTCTCCACACATTGAGGAGCCAAAGTGTGGTAAACAAGATGTTCTGCCGCCTCTGCTTTTCCCGCTGTCGCCTCCGCTGCGTAAAGATATGTTTCTACTTCCGCGGGGAGCGAATTCTATTTACATAGAAAACACAGTTTCGTCTCTTTTCAAAATGCTGTCGATATCTCTGGAAGGAGCATATTAGATTGAGCGGATCGCTCTTGTCTCTGGACCCATGTTGCCCGTGCTACTAGAAAGTCACCAGATGTGTTCGTTATGTTCGCTGTGAGCACGTACCTGCGAGACGTTCCCGATTCAATCGATCCGTGATGACAGATGACGAAACTTGGGAACACGAGCTTATTGGAATCTTCACTTACGGCATGAATCTTTCAATATGCCGAAGTGAGGATGCGCTCGCTCATAAGATCGACTCCGAGATTAATACAATGCAGTCAATCGGCAACAATTGTGACGAGTGAACTCATCCAAATTTAGAGACTCGACTGCGTACCGGAGCTCTCTGCCTGAATGAGTCCAGTCTGCTGAGGGGCCGCGTGGAATCCCGTGCACGTCCGAATAGCTTCTACCTATTCAAATTACCCGCTGCGAGCGTGCAATGATGCGAAAACTCGAATTTATCAAATCCATCAGTCGACGCTTGAACTCAGACTCCTGAATTCCTCGGCAACTGGAGACCTCGGCAACCGCGATATGAACGAGAGACTTAACGAGACCAATCAGTCCTCTCGGAGCAAACTTATTTCGTAGGCCACATTGAACTCTAGCGCGGACCGAGGCGAAATTCAAGAAAAAAAATTCTGAGTGTCAAGCATCCACCGCGCGAACCTTCCCGGCGATTTCCGTCACCCTCTTCGGTCATCGGACCCTCCTTGATGACATTGAGAGCCGAGTTCTCATTGGGTTCTTCGATATCTTGGTGATTCTGCGAACGCCTGCGTCAAATTTTGCGAGATTTCGGACTGCAGCCGATTCCAAAGATTTCACGTTTCGTGTGATCTCAAATTGATCCTTTGGATTCCACAGATTTCGGGATTAGAGTATATTTACGATCGGAAAGAATCCTGAAAGAACTCATCGTTGAGATTCGTGACCTCGCAGTAAACAGTGCTCTCCAGTCTCCCTGTAACCGTTTTCCGGCTCAGGATGCTGTTGATAAAACGCCGCGTACAAAAGTGGCGGGCTAATTAAGAGATGAGCGAATTTGCGCACGAGGAACAAGTTGATTAGAACTTTTTAAGCAGAACCAACAGTCCCGGTTATAGGGGTTAACGACGTTGCAAAACTTGAGCGTTTCCACCTCACCCGAGCTCCAACAATTGGCTGACAGGAGTTATATAGAAAGATATGTTTCCATATCAGCTCTCCACCGCCAGTATGAGTCTCTGAAACTGCAGAGCCCGAATTGGCGAGGGTATGCCCCGTGCTTCCAGTGCGAAATTTCTTGCGTCTTCTGATCCCACTAACTTTGGGACTACATGGAGGACTCTTTCTGTCAGAAGGTTCGAAATCGCCTCAAGCGTAAGCTCACACTGTTAAGTACAAGAAAATGCCCTTCTAATGTGCGCTGGACGATGCTTCTGTGTAAAAACTATGAGCCATAAGACACTTGGCTGGCGAAAATCAAATTATTCATTGGTGGTCGACGGGGTTCGGGCGGGCGGTTCTGCACACGGGGATGAGTTTTGCAGCTTCCTCGAATCGCAAAAAACGTGTTTAACGACGTGGACACGTTTTGGAGTAAACATTTCTCTATGCTCTAAGCTGCTCTCCCGATCGCACACTCTGCGCATGGCTCACGTCGTCCTTCCCTTAAAACGGTAATGAGAACTTGGTGCTCGCATGAACAGAGGGAACTCGGGATTCAGCGGCGCTGGGATCACTCGTGAAGTGGTCACTTGTCTGAGACGGCACCGGGGGATTTAAATTCCATTTGAGCGCGAGCGAGTCTGTGCGTGAGCGAACGTTATGCGTATAAGCGTTTGGGAACGTTCTGTCGTACGTTGTTTTCGAGCTCCTCGAGATCGCTCTCCGCAATCTTCGTGTCCTGAGTTCCAGCACGATCTCTGTAGCATTTCGAAGTGGAAAATAGCAGGAACGACGGAAAAATAGCCGCCCGTCCACGGACATACTAGCAAGCTGATCGTCGTCTAGAACATTCTCGAGCATCGGGCGATCGTTCTAGAACTTTGTGGAACATATGGAGCTTGGGTTGATGCTTGCTCTCAATTTACTCAGACACTCAGAATTCGATCGATCGATCGATCCATAATCCCGAGACAGTGAAGAGCCACATGGCATTACCGACGAAATGTGTCTGAGATTAGCGAGACCTTTTTGTTTTCTGGTGAGAACCAGACTTGAAAATGGAAGTTTCGATGTTTCTCGCTCGTTTGTAGAATGAAACATGATTTGATGGTGAGTCTTGTCACCATTGCCCGAAATTGAAGCGCCGATGAAAATGAAACGCGGTCACCACAAGACACCGCAGATTTTTAACATCCAAAACGAAGGAGTCCATGGAAGCTATTGATGTTTGCTTTTCCGTCTCCCGTTTCTCCGGATTCCCGTATCACTAATTGCCCGCCGAATTCGGCTGTCATATCGCAGCCACGTTCGTCATGTACGGCGATGGGATTTTCCAACAACTTGGAATCCAGCAGAATGCTTAATCACGTCGCACCCTGCGCTCTGGATAGAAACCAAAACTTTCTCTGATCGCTCTCGTTCCCTCGTTGCATGAGTGAAAGTGGAGCAGTAGAGAACGAGGCTCAACTGTGCGTCTCGCATTCAAAACGGAGCTAGTGACAAGGATTCGAGTTCGAGTGGGTTCAAACGAGTTGCAGCGCGGTGAAGGGTGGTAGAACCCGCAGTAATCCTTCCCAGTGGTAGAACGACTAGTTCTTCTATCTTCGTTCACTACAGCGCAGCAGGCGGACGACGACAACAACAACGTCATCGATATTCGTCCTAATTGGCGCTCGTTGGTGTTCATTCCCTCTGATCTCCACTTCGAAGCTCAAGTTCTGGAAAAAAATTAGAATCTGGAATCTCCTCGGTTGGCTGGTCGCATTTTTCCCCGTGTATGAATATTGCTTACTATAACCAATGAGTTCGTCCGTTTGCAGTGGCCAACGAATTATCCGACTACGCCGCGCCATTCCCTCGGGATGGTCCCAGAGATACTTCGAGCTCGTGAGCATGACACGCTTGGCCATATTGTATATAAACATGATGATTGCGATGTCAGAGTTTGATGTGCGAACGGGTTTTCGAATCTCCCTGAAGACTTAATTGAGAATGCGTGTTGAACACCGGAACGCAGTTAAACCACAGCGTCTAGCTTGCCAAGCGGCGCGTTGTTACTGATATGCTCCCTCTGCCAGTGGTTATGGAGTGGAAGTCGTAGTCCTAGTCGTCGTAGAGAGAGAGAGTGCTTGCGAAGTGAGGGGCCATAAGTGTCGGGAAAGGAGTGGATTTAGCACTTCAAAACCTAATCCGTTAATTGAGTCGCCTTAATTGACGCAATGCGACGATGAAGGGCTTTGGCCACTCTTTCAACCCGTATGTTATGATTTCATCGCGATGTTGCATCGCCGTTCTGCTGTGATACCCGAAGATCGCACGCTCGACTGTATTTCTGTCCTGAGCATCGCTATGTCCCCCCTCGGCAATAAGTCAATTTAGTTATTTGCACCTCAATGGGACATCTTTCGTTGTCACCGGAGCCCCGCTAACGCAATAACCTTGAAGTCAGGTAACAATGAGACTGTGTACGCTTTTCCTGGGGGTCGAATTGGTCAATTGGAAGGCTGGCAAAAAACCGGCGGAACAGCACTCGACCCGGCAAGGCTGAAGGGGACAGAGTGACGGACTCTCGGGGCTAAGGTTGCAGCGGAGATTTCGTCACTTACATCAATGATTTCATGTGCCTCGGTGAAAGGAGGAATGCGACCGAAAGCCAATATTACGTTCCGAAACGTATTGTGCTAAATCAATTTAGGAATCCTAAGGAGCCGAATGGTCAGGCCCGAGCAGGTTTGTCGGCGCGAACCGACCAGACCGACTGACAGATCGCCTGACGCACCGCTGCTGCTGCTGCTGCTGCCGTAGACAGACAATCGACAGTTGTCTATCTGTGACTGTCAAGGAGAACAGACTTCTTTGAAGTTCGAGGAAATCTTCTGCGGCCGGCCGGCCGGCCGGCAACTACAGCAGATCTGCGAGAAACCACTAGCAGCATCGCCAGGCGTCCCCGACCTGCAGACGGATGGACCAGGAGTAGCTTTTAAATGAGCTTCCTCCATCGGCTGCTTCGGTTCTCAGAACTCACGCCCTACAACACAATGCCATTTGCTCGAAAGCACTGTGATTGTAACAGCAATAGTGGAGGAGGCTACGACGATCCTCGAAACGAACAAACCGCGTTGAGCATGAAAGAAAAACTCATATTTTCTCGCACGACTGTTTAGACGGAAAATAGATTCCTCGAAAACTAAGACAAAGCACGGAATTGCTCGAGATCAGTCCGCTGGGGTCTTCGTCAAGCGAGTTTGGTTCTTCGCGATTTCACGAGATTCAAATTCGTGGGTTTCCCGATCGGAACTCCGTCGAATCACGGCAAGGTACCATTGGAGACCTCCTCAATCGGCATTAAGGATAAGGTTGGATTAAACTCAAGATATTATTCGCTTCGAAGATACTTGGAGAAATTTTGAGGAGCTAAAAGCCCGAGGGGTTTCGTCGCTCTGTTGGCCAATTTACGATTGAGCTTGGCTGCGACGAATTTCCCATCCAGTATCCTTTTCGTACGCGACACGAGTTCTTGGAGTAATCCCGTAGGAACCACTTATGAGGAGTTTATCCTGTGTCTAACATTCTAATAGGGGCCGCAGGGATACGTGGGCTGGCTGTCATTACAGTGGAACATCGAAACGAAATGCTGTTCGTTTTGTATGTACACCGTACACATCCGTTCGAATTTCAGTCGTCAACCGAGACCGATGCCTACTGAAATATAAGTCGACGGATCCAAGCCGAACTCCCGCCAGAGTGAAACCGAATCCTTACCACAAAATAGCTGCCGCCGCTGTAGTAGGATTTATTTCATCCAGTGCTATTTCTGTTCCCGAAGTACCGGAGCCAGGAAACGCAGCATCGCAGCCGATACGCCTCAGAGTTGACGCAGCCTCAAGAGGATTTCGTTCGCGTTTCGTACGAGACTATCATCGTTCGAAATCGAAGTCGCGTCGTGGGGCTCTCTGCTCCAGTTCATTTCCGCGCGAAACCGATTCCAGACGGAATATCGAAGCAGATGAATGTAGGTCTCGCACGAAGACATGAAATTTCACTGAGGTACCTCCTTCCTCAAGGAAGACGATCACCACGGGAGCCGGTGTTGGCATCCGGGGTGTCGTGGAACTCCGGGCTTTTCATTGGCATTCTGTCTGGGACTATGCCATGAGTATCGCTTGCGCGGAAATAGATCCGATAATGAGCTTCTGTCATGGTTGTCATTGCTCACTGCAAGGTATGTACGTCTGAAATCGACGAAATCGAGCTTTACTCAAAAAGCGGACGGAAGACGCGACACAGGTGGCGCCCCCTGGTAGGGCCCGGTGAAAACAACGCTGGCCAAATCAGCTGATATTCATGTCGTTCGAAACGCACCATCTCGGTCTTATTTCTCGAAGTTTCCTATTTTCAAATCATCTTTCACTGAGAATGCTTGAATGGAAATCAATGAAACGCCTCAGGAGTCCAACTCGCCGCACGAGGACACTCTGACTGTCGGGACGTAAGGCGCCCTCTCCTCCCTGACGACATTTTCGAACATGAGTTTCTTCCAGAGTGAACGATCATTATCCGTTTCGGTGTGACACGGAACTGGATTCGGTGCGTGACATCGGATGTTGGACTAAAACCCATTCTCTTCTGCCAGGACCCCAGCTTATAACCCCAGCTTAGTTCGTGTGGCTCCTGGCTGTTGCACACCGCTCGAAGCATTTAGGAATCTTGTTGCACGATGTCTCAGATTGAAACTTCCTTCTCCAGCTTGGGAGGTTGGATACTATTCAAACCCTCTGAACCGAGATCGGAAAGTGAGTATCTTTTCTGAAAATTCGAAAATCGTGATCGATTTGGACGTAGGGGCTCCGTGGAATTCATTCCGAAATGGATTACAGATTTTAGTGTACAGTTTGGCGGATTCCGGTCGAACAAAATGTTTTGTCATCAACGAAGACATGACCTACGTCGAGATCGTCAACGGATTCAGACGAGACATCACGAAAATTGAGAGAATCCTCTCCAGTCTACATCTAGAACGGCTCCTCCAAGCTTTCCATGACGCTGTGGTAACTATGTGGATGTTTGATTCCGATCACTGTCATGGAAGATCGGTCCCGCAGAGTCGAGATCGGTATGACCACTAACTGCCCGTCTGGAATTTCACTGCAGGTTTGCACGGGATGGAGGCAAAAATCACTCGCACAGAAACCTGATGTGATCTTGAAGGACCAATTCTACCATGCAGCCAACTGTTGGGGTGTCATTGATGCGGCAAAACCCACTGCGAAGCTGTGTCCCCCTTGCGCTGAATCTCAGGTTAGGTTGTTTCTTGCGTGCCATCGCTCGCTCGTTGAATCCAAATAGATTCGGAACCATTCCTCACATGAAGCTGAGCATCGCTCAAGAGACAACCCAATTGTTTTCAGCGAATTCACGCCGAGCCGGAGAAGGTCGAGATTCCTGTCGAAGTCCGTGAACTTCAGAAGAAAACTGTCCAGAAATTTCGATGCCGAATGAGAGTTCATTTTTGTCGGAAGCGAGCGCAGAAAGACGAGACTTCCAGCCAGCCTGTTTGCCCGCATCAAATGGTCAACATATCCTTCGAACACAACGGTCGCAGGTAACGAAGTTGTTCGACTCTGCAAGGATGCGAACGAGTTTGTATTCGACTCAAAAAGTGAAATCTTTCCCTGATCATCCTAGATCATTGTCAGGAATCCGGCAAGAGTTTCTTTCCTGATTCTAATTTGATCTAATTGTTCTTCAAGGATCACAGTTCTTCTCGACAAACTCTATGAAGAATGCCCTGAAGTATTTCAGTCCGCGATGATGGCTATGACTGGCTTGGGAAGACGCCCTCCCCCGACCCGAGGCAACAAAAGAAGATTCGACGAATCGGAGGAGCAGGAATCACTCCAGCTTCCACAGGTGAGCTTCAAGTTTTTCGTCTCCATAAACTGGCGAATGAATCCACACAGAAGAGATTAATCTCTTTTTGGAAATCCCGAGTAGGAACAAAAATTTCCGTGTAATGGACCTGAAAATTTTCCTCAGGAATCTGTTTCGGAGAAAGGCACCGCGGGCGATGTCATTCGATTCCCACAATGCATCGACAATACTATGATTCTTCAGATTCAACAAGTGCTGAACGATGGCCGGGTTGAGACGAGGCAAGTTTATCTCAACAGCGTCGACGAGGGCCAGACGATGATGGAGCAGGGAGATGGGGCTCAACTCCCGATTCAGTTGCAAGATCTCATTTCCGAAATACAAGATCCTGAGTTGCCACCGTATGGAGTCGATGCGATCATCGGTGTTCCAGGAGCCGTTGATCTTGGAGAAGGTTTACCGAGCGAAGAGGCCGGGCTTGCTCTCGAAGATATGCAACTAGAAATGGACGACGCAAATCTTTGAGACGAATGACGAGTATCACGACTGTTAATAAATATGTGAATGTGTGTTCGGAGTAAAGACCGCGTGATCCCTCCCGCAGGAGTCCCCGAGAGTCCGACTCGGGAGACCTGACCCTCGAAAAATTTAACGGAACGTTGGCTCGATGACCTCCATAGACTCCCTGAGATCGATTGCCGATAATTTTCTTTTGTGAGCTTTACGTCTGTTCCATCTTTTCCCGAGCTTGACCAACTAATTGTTCTCTTGGACGGAATTGAAGCGGCAGCTTGGAACTACATGACATTGATGAACTTCATACCGTGAACGACACAAGTTCTGTACTCAATTCGAGACCTCGCGCTGAATTGACACATGCGCCAGTTTGACGCCTTCGCCGAAGTGACGCCTGCGCCGGGTTAGGGTCTGCGCCAGGTTGACGTTTTCGCCAAATTGGTCTGCACCCATGACGTCGGCCGCGGTCAGCGAGCGCGACGTCCCCGGAACAGTTACACGGGTCGAAACACTGACTATTCACTGAAGTAGTTTCTGTGGAAGCTCGACTTTCATCTTTCTTTCACACGCGCGAGTTAGTCTATCCCTACCTTCCTCAACTCACTATACAGGGTGGTCAAAATAGGTAGGGAATGATTTTCCCTCATGTTTTTTTGGTCATAACTCTTCGAAATGAGGTCCGATTCTAAAAATTTTTTTTTTGCTCGAAAGCTGCCCCTCCCAGCTACAATTTCCCGTTTCATTTGCGTCTCTAGCTCCTCAGCGGAGATTTTGAGATCAGATTTAGTGAAAACTTTGACTTTTTTTTTTCCCTCGATTTGATTTTGCTCGCAAATCTCGACGAGAATCGATAGCGAGCTGAAACCGGTGGCGTTGGATAGAGTAACCTTCCAGGAAAAAGTGCCCATTGGTTTCAAATTTTTTCCTCACGATAGTGAGATTTGGCGAACCAAACTGTCAAAAAAACGAGGAAGAAATGGGGGTCGAATTCCCTGTTTTTCCCTCGCACAACCAGCAAAGATCGACCTGTAACTCGAAAACTTTGCGTCCTAAAAAAAAAAGTGTGATGGCGAAAGTTGCGTATCTTGAGCTCATCTACCCGACAGGACACTTTTCGACCCATTTTTTTCTCCATCAAAATTCCACCTCCCTCCGGCCGGAGCTTGACGCTTGATAAAAGCCCAAAAACGAGTGAAAATGTTGATAACTTGTCTTGGTAAAGTCTTCCCGCCGCAGAGGCAGCGTGTTTCCGACGAATACCCTAATCGACGGAACCGGTGCGTCACCCATTTCGAAACAAGAACAACAAAGCCAAAGTGACGCACCGATTCCGTCGATTAGGGTATTCGTCGGAAACACGCTGCCTCTGAGGCGGGAAGACTTTACCAAGACAAGTTATCAACATTTTCACTCGTTTTTGGGCTTTTATCAAGCGTCAAGCTCCGGCCGGAGGGAGGTGGAATTTTGATGGAGAAAAAAATGGGTCGAAAAGTGTCCTGTCGGGTAGATGAGCTCAAGATACGCAACTTTCGCCATCACACTTTTTTTTTTAGGACGCAAAGTTTTCGAGTTACAGGTCGATCTTTGCTGGTTGTGCGAGGGAAAAACAGGGAATTCGACCCCCATTTCTTCCTCGTTTTTTTGACAGTTTGGTTCGCCAAATCTCACTATCGTGAGGAAAAAATTTGAAACCAATGGGCACTTTTTCCTGGAAGGTTACTCTATCCAACGCCACCGGTTTCAGCTCGCTATCGATTCTCGTCGAGATTTGCGAGCAAAATCAAATCGAGGGAAAAAAAAAAGTCAAAGTTTTCACTAAATCTGCTCTCAAAATCTCCGCTGAGGAGCTAGAGACGCAAATGAAACGGGAAATTGTAGCTGAGAGGGCCAGCTTTTGAGCAAAAAAAATTTTTTAGAATCGGACCTCATTTCGAAGAGTTATGACCAAAAAAACATGAGGGAAAATCATTCCCTACCTATTTTGACCACCCTGTATAAGCAGTAATAAACAGTTGGATGAAAAGAGGGAGCTGCTACTGTCAGACTGTATCCATCGTGTCCCTTTATTCCGTAAGTCGTAGTGGTCATAGATATATATTCGATCTTCACTCACAATCAGCCGCAGTCAGAGTTAGTGGACAGAGTCAGAGTGTTGTAGAACCGACATTTCCCATCACTAGTCATCGATGTTGATGAGACTAGCGAAGACGATCCCTCGAAACATTGAAGCCGGACGGTTTGAACAGTCGATCACTAATTGAGATCACCTCTTCGACTCCACTTCTGCTTGTGCTATATACTCTTAATATAACTGTGTCTATCGTACCACGGCGGTTCCTAGATAGAATATGTCAAAACGGGAATGTTTCTGCCCGTACGCGGCGTATACGGTCGGTATTTTGAGACCCCTAATTTTGAACGCAGAAAACTCCTCAGATGCAGAAGCTTGGAGTAGACCAAGAAGAGATACGCGGTTCTCGGGAACCAGGCTCATCAGAATAGGAGAATGAACGATCACGAATCCCATGAGAATATTCATGATTTTTAGCATTTGAGAGAGACTCCATCTTCAAGTGAAGGGTGGAGACTGTCATCCTGGAACTGTCGGAAACTGCCGAGGACTGCCGGCGAGATTTCTCTGAAGAAAGGACACAATCAAGACGAGAAACATCCCTTGAATGGCATGTATTTCATGGTGGGAATGGGTCTGATGTCTGAAGGTGTCCCAATCCCGGCTCGCTATCGGAACTTGCGGAACTCGAACGGGGCCTTCAGTGCCTAGTCGGTAAGAGGAAGCAGAAGGGATGAGCCGCAGCGTCAATCGAGTTGTGATTTGTGACACTCGAGGCGCCAACCGAAAGAACCTGCTTCAAGAGAGGACTTTGGCTGATGAACTCGTTAGAACTCATGACAAGAAAAGAAGACAACATCAAGTGGAGTATCCCGGGATACTGCAGCTCAAGCTGTGCAGCACTGCTGGGAGTTCTTAAGGAGTCCCATCGTGTCAAACACTGCCGCCACTACTCCATAAAACACGGCTCTCAGCCATCGGTAGCAGCCAGGAACCAGTTGAGATGAGACTCGGTGTTCAACGTCGCGAGAGACAAGAGGAGTAACGGCAGATCGCTTCCTTATTGAAACGAAACGTGGAAGATCGGGGAACGTGGATGCCGACGACGCAAGCGAGAGGGTCAACAGAGCATAAGGGAAGCGGGAAGAAAAAAAGGATGGCTCAATGGCGTTGGGTTGGCTTTTCGAACAGTCGCGCGGCATCTGGAACGACGTCTCCTTCTCCGGACCCCTTCTTCGGACACCCTTGCCTGACTTCTCAACTTTCGCTGGATCGCTCGTGGCTGACGGGGCCCCGGGACTTCTTGAGCTTTGTCTGGAGGCTTCCTCATCAGCACCGCAGTCACCGACATCCACCGTCAAGGCCGTCAGAGAACAAACTTGAGGTTCTGCGGAGCTGTCAGCTTGAATACGGACTGTTACTCGAACCCTTCTCTCCGAACTCGACTGCACCAGTAGAGACTTGAGACATTAAACACCAGGCAGTGTGTCTTCGTTTTCTTTTAGCATTTTTCAACATTGTTCCTATGGCCGTACTTGAATACCAGTTAAAAAGTCAGAAGCTCGGGCACCACTGACGAGTCTGATGACTCTTCTTTGTACCTGGTGCTTTGGCGGGCACTCTCGTGCCCCCTTTGCGAGTACGATCTGAGTGGCGAAACTGCTGCCAACGACATGAATCGCCGTCATCGTATTACCCTTTCCCAAATGAGGAGAGAGACCGACCTTCTATCAGCTGCTGAAAGCCCGACAACTGTGCACCGCGTCCACCAGCATGGATTGTCGTGAACTTTTTGACTGGTCTCTAACGAAAATGTGGCGCGTCGTGATCTAGACTTGGAGTTTTGTTCGGACGATATCTGGAGACATCGTGAGATGATTCCCGACATCGATCCCACCATCCAAACTCTGTTGGGAACCCTCCTGACTTGGGGTCTCACTGCTGCCGGTGCGGCTTGTGTTTACATCTTAAATTCTAGTCAGGTTTGTTGAAATCGAGAATTTTTTGTTCCCCGGGAGCCTGTCGGGGCAATCCTAGATCAATTAGATATCCAGTGGGGACGAACCCATCGTTCTTTCAGCCGAGCTTTGTGATGCAAAGCTTCGGCGGTCACCATTCCATCTGTTAACCTGCTCGGCCGTGGATTCCGCTTCGATATTGATAGTCTGCAATCGTTGCCGAAACAATATACTACACGCAGGAAGCCGCCATTGCAGCGCGCAATGTCATGATGTCATCACGCTCTCGTGGGATTTCGTTCCCAGGGATCTCATGGGATATTCTGGTGTGATCATACAAACGTCATCCAGCACTGCCATGCAGATCTAAACGCTTACTCCGCAATCAAATCAGTACTTCTAACTCTGGCCCTGAGGCTAGATTCGATTCCGTTGCGCTATTTTCGTCGAAACAAATGTGCCTGCGCTGGGAAAAGCAGTCGTCTCACCCTGACTACTCTCTCTAGAGCTCCCTGGCAGGAATCAGGGCGCGAAATATTGCAGGGTCGCTTTTGGAGCGGAGCTGGATGCTTCTAAGTAGCTCTTTCAACCACCAGACGCTGAATTTACAGAAAGCTGAGCCAATATGCTCATCTCGCTAACGTGATTCTCTTTTCTGAAATTGCAGAGGAGGATTCTCGATGGAAGTTTGGGTTTCGCAGCTGGAGTAAGTTTTGATTCTTCGACTCTGCTTCTGGGAATATAAATATATTTGTTTATATTTCGTTTTTGATCAAGGAATTCATTTGCGTTTTGCAGAGTTGACCCGATACGGGCTTGGCTTGAATAGGTCATGAAATCGAATCAGTGAGATTGCTGCGGGTTTATGGAGCGTCGCTCGCTAAAAAGAGAAAACACAGTCGAAAAAGACGCGAATATACCTCACAGATACCTCACAGACGATATTTCATTTGAAAATGGGAACGATATCGCATTCAGCCCCCCGTCAATGATGTCATCTACATATACATCCTGATTCTAACAAAAGACATATTCCCTTTAACATTTGTGCTGCGATGTCTCACAATCAGTCGATCGCGATGCGTCGCCGACAACTGTGAGCGGGAGGAGATGGTCCCGCCGACATTTCTCTCGGATGAAGTTGAACTCGCGATCTGGGGCCTTCGGAGTATTCTGCGACGGGTTTCTTTTGCAGGTGATGCTGGCTGCTTCCTATTGGTCGTTATTGAAGCCGAGCCTAGAAATCGCCACAGAGACTCACGGCGAGCAATGGTGTTTCATTCCAGCATCGATTGGTTTCGTCGCTGGTGCCTTCTTTGTATTTATTGTCGATGTTGTTTTACCGGAAAAGGTCAGTATTCTTTCTGAGAAGTTGGAAGTTTTCTCCTGAAATATATTTGCTTGGGAGTTAGCACTCTGATTTTGATTGCAAAATATCAAAACTTGAACTCAATGGTCTTATAAATCTAGGACACTGTGAGGATTCTGATGGACTCGAATCCCAAGAAGGACGACGATTTCCATCAGGAACATTGGGAAAACAGAAGCAGTGCTTTGCAGTGGAAAAGAATGCTCATGCTCATCATTGCGATCACCATGCACAATATTCCTGAAGGAATGGCGGTCGGTGTTGGCTTCGGAGCTGCGAACACCACAGACGTGAGCTGATTCTGAAATGTAGCAGAGACAGACGATTCTGGGAGTAATCATCATGAGGGGGCGCCGGGTTACCCAATCCCACCAACTGTCGACCCTTTCCGCGGGAAACTGTTGAATCTTTATGAAGCGTTTCGAATGAATTCCAGGCTGCAACTTTCGCCTCAGCCCGGAATCTCGCAATAGGAATCGGCTTGCAGAATTTTCCTGAAGGTCTCGCCGTCAGTTTGCCGCTCCGGGCTGCCGGATACTCCAAGGGGAAGTCATTCTGGTAATTCGTTCCCTTCTAAGCTCATTTAATCGGTTTCATCTGTAGATTCTCGAGACGTGGAGCTCCTCCCACGAGTTTCTGCAGCTGAAAATCAATCAAATTAATCTGTTCTTTCCAAGGTATGGGCAGCTGAGCGGAGTTGTCGAACCCATATTCGGAGTCCTTGGATGCCTAGTAGTTTCCTATGCTCGAGTGATACTATCGTACGCACTGGCGTTTGCAGCCGGAGCTATGATATACGTTGTGGTAGATGACATAATCCCGGAAAGCCAGCAATGGTGAGCTTTTGATGAAGTGGACTCAGCAAATCTCAAGATTGTTCCATTGTTTAGTTTAGCATCTGAAGCTAGTGGAGGTTGAGTGCAAGGTTTCGAGGACATTGATCGAGCCTGATTGCGAGATCACTTCTCTTCGCTTGCTGAATGTTTTCAAATGCTCATTTTTCTTTTCAGTGGGAACGGGAGAATTGCGTCTTGGTCAACCATCGTTGGTTTCATAGTCATGATGACACTGGACGTGACGCTCGGTTGACTTGGGCATTGCAAATGGTTCACTTCAAATGGTTTCGATGCGACACACAATGGAACTTGATCGGTTTCGAGTCCGATTCAAGTCAGCACAGCAGCTTTTCATGGAACGAGAGTTGTGAACTTTCTTTTATGATTATTCAAGGCTCGTTTTCCCTCGAGGTGAAGTTCACGCTCTAAATCCCGACCAAAGTCTGTCCAGTCTAGTCAAATCAACCTGGACCGTATACGACTAGAATATATCAACGTAGTATAATTATATACATAAAAGAATCGATGTTTTATATGAAGCTCAAGTCTAACGAATTGAGACGCTGTGATTCATTGATCCACGTGTTGATATGAAGTTCACCGCAAACGCAAATTAGAGTGAATTCGCGAAACGATCCCATTCCGAATCACAAGTGTTCCTAACAGGGTTCTCCAAATCGAACGAATTCTGCGCGGACAAAGCATCGGGGTTTCATTCACGATCCGCTCGTTCTCGAATTCGTTTGTGTTTAAAACAGTTCGATGTTTCATGATATCATTGGTCAAGCGGGCGAGCGAGAGGAGCCGGATAAACTTCCAACTGAGCCTCATCCCAATGGCGACCTTAGCCTTGAAGTGATCGTCGATATTCATCATCACGTTAAAAATGGAAATTCTCCCTCCGAGTTATTGCTCGCGTCATATTTATTCATCTCTTTATAGTTCTCTCATACACATCAACTTCCAATATTTTTAAATACAGACTTGGTACATTTTTTGTGTACACAGGTAGATCTAAATGAGTGATTGCAACGAGAGCAGACCTGACAACCCGAGTCGAAAGGCGGAAAAGGAAGCCGCCTGAAATTCGATCCTCCTGGCAGTAAGTCCTCGGCTACGGGGTCAGATCTGCATTCTATCGACTGTTGTGGTTCTCTACAACATGCGTACACAGGGAAATAAGTTAGTTTATTCTGTTTGGGTATGAGAAAGATTTATAAAATGGGCTGAAGCCACAACGCTCTGCCTCTGTCCGATATCGGTTTCAAACAGAGAACTTCACTTAAAATAAAAATCTGCTAACCATGCTTTAATTTCTATCATGGACACTAAACGAATCTGAAGCCGTCCATCCCTGAACACTTGGGAGAGTTTTGGAACTGAATGTTTGACTTTTGACGATGGGAGCCGGGAAAGGCGCAATACATTTGTCACGCATCACTGGACAATAAAATTTTTGTAAGACCACATCGACTTGAATTGCTTCTTGAGTCCACGTATGAAGTCTGATGGCTGCACAACCAGCGAGATGTCTTTACCGACGGCACGTAATCGGGGTTCTATTTCAGCCTTCTTGAAAAATAAATTAATAGGCCGATGGTTGACCTCGGTTATCCACCACGACGTGAGAGCCATGCCGCCATCCAAGGCAGTTGAAACCTGAGGCGGAAAGTTCCATGTAAGAATATGCTGGATAGCGTTCGAACCTCGACATTGATTTCGAATTGAATCAGAGACCTTGGATTATAGTTTTGAAGCCTCGTTGCTTACCATTAGTGGAAGTCCGCTTCGATGCACCAAACCTCCTTCGATAACTTTGTGAATCTCGTTTGTGCCTTCCTCCATGATGAGTCCCAAGTTTTCACCTTCAACGCTTCTCTTTATGGCCAATGCTTTTCCGAAGGGAATTCTTTGTATCGTGAGCTCCACAGTTTGATTGTAAATAAGTTCCTTGATCGTTTTATGCGCCTCCGATGCACAGAACACCTTCCGACCGCAGATGTTGAGCAATCGATCTCCGACATGGAGGTGGGATTTCATCGAAGCCTTGTTCCAACCAGCTATGTACACAGCCCCGCAAACATCCACCAGAGCCAAGCTGCCTTGAAGGTCCCTCTTGGCGAATCTCACAACAACTCCCGCTTGATGAGTCATCTCCTCTTGTAGTTTTAGAATCTGTGATTCCCTGATGGGTAACTGACCGGTGCTGGCTCCACTGATCTCGACGTAGAGACTTTCAGTGATTTGGGGAGCCTCAACGTGAGTTTCCGCCGGAGCGATCTCGAACGACGAAGGTGTTGGAACAACCGTGCTGTTTCGAACTTGAACTTTTTCGTGACTTGCTGCCCGGTCGTGTGCAGCATCTTTTCGTAGCATCGCTCTTGCGGGTTTGGGACTTAATGTTGGCCTTGCCTCTGCAATCGAACTCTTGCTTCTAACCGGTACGTCCGGTGGCCGAACACCGGAGGAAGAAGACGACGACGGTCCTTGGGGACTATCACAGTTGTGACCGTTGGTGATAAGCTCTCTCGTTTGAGAATATTCCGTGTTGCGTTCAATGAGTCTCTCTGATGGAGTTGGAAACGTGCCGTTGGCTCCCGTTCCTCCGTGACCGGCACCACTACGAAGAGGGTTCACAACTCCCTCACGCGGGTCCAGGTAGGTGTGCTCCTCGAGTCCGCCCGTGTACGAATGACGTTTGTTGCCGACGTCTGTTTCGACGGTTGCTCTCCGCTGACGGGACGCTAAACGCGCAGACTCCGTTCGGCTCAACGGTCGATCGACGACAGGGAAGATTGGTTCGTAAATCGGGTTCTCAGGTGGTTCAGGTAACGGCGACGTCGGATCCCTCGGTCCAATGGCACTGTGACCGGTACTTGTGCTCGGTCCTGAATCGTGGCTTGATGAGGAGGATAAGTTGCTCTCGATCGACTCTTGACGGAAAAATGTGGCACTGTTCTCGACCATATTGAGCAAGCTCTTCTGAAAGCTAACAAAATTCCAAACACCTCTGTTAGAGAGGATAGAACTAAACAAAGGCGTGACTCAGCCGACTCCAAGCGGAATATGCTCGCCGCGTCCAGCCGCGATGATTCTCTCGCGGCATACACTCTCGCAGCTACCGGGATCACCGCTTTCCTTTCATTTGGTGAAATTGACATTTACCCTCATATCCGTAAGTGCCAGACCCCTCGAAACTGGTTCTTCAGTGGGAGTCGGAGGTAGGGGCATATTCTGCCGGGGATGCGGTGCTTTCGAGGGCTCAGCGCTGTACTCGTTTTCCTTCGGCCGAAATACACCTCGTTCTCTGAGTTTCTCCGTCAACGTGTGTACCCAGTCCAAGGTCAGCTGCTGACTCTCCGTCGCCAACCTGATGATCGTCAATGATTAAGTAGTCATTAGTCGTCGAGGAACTTGAACGAGAAACCGACGTGAGCGCGACTTCTCGCAACTTTTTTCGGTTTCGAATATTGGAGACTTTTCATGAGAACCGACTTCGATTCGAGAAGTTTCCGATAAAAACGAAATGAAGTGTTTTCCCTCGACATCTCTATCACTCCTTACTAGATAACCTCCGACCCGCATCTCCATGACTCCAAAATTTCACCTCTGCCGGTGTCATTTCAGCGGTGTCTCTTCGATGGAATACAATATGAATGCATCGGCTATCGGTTAACGGGAATGATAGCTCGAGTTTGCTCACCTGAGAACCTTGTTTTTGAGGGTGACAGCGAACTCGTAACAGTCCTCCTCGGGGCTGACGAGCCGAGGCGAAATGTGCAGACATTCGTTGAGCGAGAATCTGTCAGAGACAACGTCATTTGAGTACCGAGATTTGATTCAGCATCCAACGCACGGAGTTCGCGTTTTTGTTGCGGAAATTAGTAGCTATTTGCGATTCCTTTCGATAGACTGCGCGATGGTGCATAATTCCTCGCCAGCTTTCGAGAGCTCCTTTGTCTGTTGAACACCTACGGCGAGCCTCACAGATCTGACGGTTGATCGAGATCGCAGCGAATACTTGTATATTCTAGAATGATGTATAACAGCGTAAACGAACCTGGCCACAGGTTTGTGATCAGCCGAGCAATGGCGATTGTCTTAGAATTCCAGCCACGGTCCATCCTCATCGTGAATGCAGAACGAAACGAAGAGATTTTCCAAATGAGATTTCGGGAGTTGATCTGATGTCTGTAGATAGGGAATGCATCGGAGCCATCCGTTGCGGTGGATCTGTCGAGACATCGCTGTAATAGGTGGAGAAGAAAGATATCCATTATTATTTATCTGTTCGAATCTGTTGGAATTCAACTTCGAACACAAGCGATTTCCTCTGTGAGGCTTCAACTTTCCAGAATTGGAGCCACTGACCAGAAACTTTTTTTTCCGACCTCAAGGGGAGCTCTCTCATCCCACTATGGAATCCGATTCCGTTCTGAATTCCTCGGAAATTCCATTTTTATGAAAATAACTCGAACGTCGAAGGAATCCCACAGAGCGGATCCTGCGTTTCGTAGACAAACTCGCGGTTTTCTCGGAAACTATCTAAATAACAACGATTTCGGTATAGTCCTCTTCGAAAACAGTACTCGGTTCTCTTCGAATGTTACGCCTGGACGGAAGCCATGAGGGAACCAAAATATTCCGGCAGTCTCCGTTATGAGTCAGGCGATGACAGTACCTGTCAAAGCAACTCAGATTACGCAAGCCGAAAGAACTTCTCATGAACGGCGAAACGGAAGAGGAACATCCGCGAACTGATGATTAGATGACTCTTGTGACATGGCGCCGCTGATAAACTCAACGACACAGATTTTCTTCCTGTTGCGGGAATGATAGCGTTCACTGCTATGGCTCCGGCTCAGCACGAACTTAAACGGTCCTTGAATGCCGCACTGCGTGTGTCTCGATAACTTTCAGTCATCGTTACTCCAGACTCATTCGTCTGTATGGCGCCACTCAAGAATCCAGTTTTCTGAGGCCGAATCCTAACAGCGTTCGTCGGAGAACTGTTCGATTCAACAAAGTGGAATCGTTGGCAACCGATGTTCGTTCTCAACGCCATGACCCGGTATACAGTCGGTCGGTTCAGATAGAAAACCACACCCGCAAGTATTCGGCTGTCGTCAATGTACGGAACTCACACCGTATCCTGGACCGAGTGTCTCTTCGTCGACGATGAAGTCAAAGCACGCAAGTTGTTCGTCGCAGCTTTTCTGCTTCGTAGAATCATGATCTACAAAAGCTGAACACACTGAAGAGGCGAAGAGACACTGCCAAGTAGACACCGCCACCGAGAACAAGACTTAAAATTTGCAGCACGCATCGCTATGTTTTGCTGGAAGAGCATGATTCACAACCGGTGGACATTACACTTATGGTCGAGAACTGCCCGAAACACCGATGACGGTTTCACCACTGGTGGTGGTGGTTGTGATAGTGGTCTCTTACCGACGGTGACTCACGTAGGGAGACCCCTGAAACATTCGTTGATGTCTGCCTGCCTGCCTGCCTGCCTGCCTGCCTGGTAGCTGGTTCACGGACAGGGCTGCTGAACAGTCCTTTAGATCGAATCAAGATGTTGGCATTTGGTCGCCGAGAACGTCCTTCCGCTCAGCACATTTCAGGAGTGATAGTGGAGTTCCGGTTGAAAAAGCTTGTTCTTTGAAACGAACAAGCTTTCCATCCATCGGTGGTGGTTGCGGCGGCAGCAGCTGCGGCTGCCCGTCCGTCCGATGTGTTTTGATTCTCGCTTCAGAACCCATGTGACGTCACAGTCAAACGTTGCTGGCTGACTCAAGCGCCCTCTTCTGACGTCGAATAGAACTTTGATCTCTTCATGCGGCGGCAACGACGGAAAACTTTTCCCTTTTTGATCTCGCATGTGACAGGCAAATACGGTTCTCGAGATCTCAAGTGTCCAACGTTTTGGAACAATAATCCCGTTGGAAGAGCGGCCGATTCTCGCCAGGCGCTCCCGCGAGGGAAACCATTGGGGAAATTGTTGTTCTAAAGCAGACCTACCGACGATTCTTGTGTTTCCAATGTTCGACATGGCTGTGATTGGTCAGAAGCGGTTATCTTCGAAGTTTTGCATCGTTGCCTCGCGGAAGCGGTAACACGAGACCTTGACTGACTATCATCGACCGATTTCATCTGGAGTGGAAAACTGATTTGACCAAATAGCGTCTCTGGAAACACTTGGTGGAGTGAGCAGCCGCTCGTATGATACTCGGCTGCGGTGGGGCGGAGAATATCTTAAAAAACGTTTAGAACGCGAATGGTTCCTCTTACCAAAAGAATGACAAACACTTCGAAGTGAGTTCGATGTTTATTTTCGCGAATGGGGCATCATTTAGCCTCCTCAACTCGGAGCATAGGAGAATGCGATGATGTCGTTCGCAGCTGCTCCGTTTTGTGAATTATTTTGTGTATGAGGAATCGTAGATTCATTCATGACCAAATATCTGACGAGCAATCGCCGCCGGGGTATCGAATTTCGTGAGCGAGTACAGGACCCTCTGGCTCTTGCCCAAAATCAACGAGAAAATCTCCATCGACAGTTAAGCCGCCTTTATCTGTGTCAACGTTGAGTCGAACCAGCATAGATCCGTTTTCGAACATGTCCGGATAAAACTGCTTATCCCAAGCGGAGAAGAGAGAAGTTGTCATGTAGAGTCTTTTCCCGTCGAGTGAGAGCTGCAGCATTTGAGGGCCGCCTCTCAAATGCTTTCCGCGGAACTCTGCAAGCTGAGGTTGACTCTGGAAACCAAGATAAGAGTCATGAATCATTCGACGTAAGTATGAGGCTCAACTCAGAAACTCGTAGAGCTCCGGTTTCGAACTCACGCCGTCGGTCTTCGTGACGTCGCCGCGTATGCTCCCGCCAACTTGGCACTGAAATCAATCATCGAATCATTACTTCCAGGCGTCCGCAAAGTCCTCAGTTTTAGATCTATGTCCATCCGCAGGAGATCTTCTCAGGGTTGATACTCACGAGTCCAACAAGTTTGGGATTCGCCGTGTCCTCAATGTTGTACTGGCGGACTTCACCGGTCAGCCAACACGAAAAATAAAGGAATCTGGAATGATTTGACCACATGAATTTTCGGCCACGCAAGCTTCACCCGAATGATAGCGAGACAGCGCGGAAACTGACCGGTCGTCGAGAGACAGAACAATATCTGTTATCACTCCTGGCATCTCGGGGAGCATCCAGTTCTTCACCCCAACCGTCGGGATCGAGATCACCTTCTGAGCCTCCCACAAACCGTCCTCGCCCAAATTGAAACGGAAGATCGAGCTTGATATGGCACAGCCGACGAAACCTTTGGGCGTGACGAGAAAAAATGAAAGTTTCGGTGAAAATACCCAGGAAAGAAACCTCGAGAATCATCTTTAGGTATTCCTCCCACTCGAGGACGAAAAGTTACCTTCGGTTTTACTCGGATCGTGGAGGAATCTGGTCTCAAGCGGCATGAACCCTTCCCGTCCTAGATCGATTGACTGAATATATTGTCCTGTGGACCACTGCCAGAAATGAATCTGATGTCCGTATTTCCCTTCCGTCAGATGATCGGGGTTGAACCCGTTTTCGAAAGCACTGCAAACGAATCAAACATTCACCTCTTAGGTACAAGCATTCGAACTGGGAAAGCTAAGATCGATCTCCAAGGCAACACGAGCCCAAAGTCTACTCACCTCGGTGAACCCCACTCTGAGCTGACCATGACATCGTGGCGCGGTTGGTACCAGTAGTCGTACCTGCGGACGGATATTCAATGAATATGGATGAACTTTCACGGACAAACTCCTAATGCGTGCGCCAAATATGCCTATGACTTGTCTAGAGCTGGCAATGTAATCTTCATTTGGTAATCTTACCCTAAATCGGTTTTTTTGCTCCCGAACAAACTGGCCTGCTTGGCTCCCAGTCCTGGTTCAGTGATCGGCTTGAAAGTTTTGCCATCCAGGATAATAAAGCTCCCTGGAAAATTTAACATGCAACATTTTCAAACTCCGTTTCTCTTCTTCGAAAAAAGTTCCCAACAAGCTACCGGACGCACTTCATCTCCAGTTTTTCACCAATTCGGACACTTCGGACGCACTATCTCGAGTTCGTTCGGAAAGTGAAAATCAGGTTTCCATGAAGTGTTATAGTATTCGTTTCAAAAGCAAAAGACTGTCGAGGAATCTATGGAAGCATGGAGAAGGTTGTCACCTCGATTGTTCCTCCTTCCATCTCCCATGGTGCTGACCATCACGTTTCCTCCGGGCAAGCAATGCGGAGTGTGGCAAGATGAAGCGTTCAGAGCGCGAACTTCTTCGGTCTCCACCACCGCGAACAGAGATGGTTTCCGTGGGTCCTGGAAAATGAAACACTCGACTGGATTGAAGATTTCACGAAGGCCGCGCAGGTAGCAGGGACTTCTGGGAATACCTTTGGAGGTAAGCGACTCTGCTTGCTCACCTTGCCCACGTCAAATGTGTAGATTCGATCCGACAGCAAGCACGGAAGGATAAGTTTATCTCTGCGTGCGTTAGGATCGTTGTGACAGGAGGAACAAGCGTTCCAGTTCATGTGATGTAGTTCATCGCCTAGATGAGGCACGGGCGCTCGATGAATCACCTGAATTTCGAGATCAAGCGGCTCTTGGATTACTTTCCAGAAATTCTCCATGGAATTCGGAATTGAATAATTAATTTCCCCACAAGAACTCAGTTGGGTCAAACAGTATGCATATCAAAGTTCGCGCTTTCTTCTCATTGTGAACCCGAGGCGCGTAGGAATTTGAACACAGGTGGTGGAGCTTCGTATCGATCGCCTTGATGCATTCGAAACTCTGTTGGCAGCAATAGTTGCCTACCGGCCATAGCCGAGCGTCGTGGATGTTGTTGGAGAATTTTTGTGTGTTTGGCATCTCCGAGAGTTCTGCAGAACTTTGTTTTAAGCGTTGTGAAATCAATGCAAAACCTTTTGATAGTCGACTGACGATGGATCGATATCGATCACAGCCAGATAGTCCGGACGTTTCTTCGAGGGTACGATGCACGGAACGTACAGCAAGCGTTCTTGAGGCCCCTTCATAGCTTCTGTGGGTGACGGGTATCCTGGGCCCCCACCACAGCATCCTGCGGAAGCAAAAATCGAACTTTAGGGATGAGAGTTTGCTCTTCAGTAGTGTCGATTTTTCCGTTCTTCTTTACGGGAAGTTTCCTCCAGGTTTTCCGTCCGCGCTACGCGGCCGCGAAAACTTGACAGCTGTGCTGACAGAGCACACGCATTAACGCCATTGAAGTAAAGTTGGAGTTTCGGAATCGATTCATCTCAACAGACGACGATTTTACCTTTCTGTGTTCCAGAACAGCTCATTGTTCTCTCACTGCGAAGATTCTTTCAAACGAGAGCACATGGATTAAACACGGACCGAATTCGTTGCCGCTATGCCCAACGCGCCGACACTGCAACCAGGCGAAACGACGGATGGAGAGGAAAGAGGCGCATGCGCCGAAGCGACTCTTTGATTAAACTGATGTCTGTTTGACCAGAGACGATACAACAGAATCCATCGGCCGATAAAACTGTACCCGACCGCAGGCTTCTACGTCGCGATGGAGTCTTCCATTCACTCCAACATTACCGAAGCTTTGAATTTCCGAATCTCCGAGGAGGTTCCTCCGGACGACGCGTCGTTTCCCGATAGATATGCTCGGATTGTCGCGCACGTGCGACTCTCCTTGGCTCCCACAAAAACAGAGCGCTTTTTCTTTCCAACTCTGCCAATATCAAAGAAAAAATAGGAGAACTTCGAAGTCACGTCCCCAAACGGATGCGGCAGAGACCGCAACCGCTGCAAACAGATCAGGATTCGCAAGAGTTCACCACGGAGTTACTTGAAAGCTTTGATTCACGCCGCGATCCTCTTTCGGATCGATCATCGATTTCTCGCGAAGCGCTCTTAATTCTCCTTTGAATCGAGTCGAGCTCTTATCCGTCAATAGCTGCGCTGTCGCCAGGAGTCGATCAACTCTGAGGGGAGCGATGCAAATACACCCAGGTGATACGAACTACTTCGGTTCCGGTTTTAAACAATGGAGGAAAGAAACGGATCTCCGCTTCCGATCTCCCAGGGAGTCATCTAAAAGCAAGCCGACAAAAACGTCTTGGACTCTCAAATTTTTCATCGTTGCGATGTATGTCGTGGCAATCTACATTGCAGTGAGTAGATGATTTCATTTTCTGGGAAGACATCAAATACCCGATGCCCTACAAAGTTCTCTGGGATGATGGACCAGCTGATATGCTCGGAATATTGCTCTGAACAGGTATTCCAAGTGTTTCGCGCGTTCACGACAGCAAAGTCGAGGGTGAGTCTCCGTGCGCTCATTGTGAGCACCAAAGCGATTTTTGGAGCCGTTTCGGTCAACATCGTCTGCCTGGTTTACGGGAAAATATGCAAGTGAGTTGATCAGACATGACATCATAGAGACATATACGTGTTCGGCGTTTCTTGGAATCTCGCGAAACAGGCCGGAATCACTTTCGGACATTTAGAAACATGGCTTGTCAGCCAAGTGCAAATCAAATCTGATGGAAAAAAATTCTAGACGCTTGGAAGACGACTCAGCGATCCTTGTCGAGCCAACAGTGACTTCCAGCTGGACAGGCACAGGTGATCTCAGACCACGGTCGAAGAATGATTACAAAACCCTCCGCGTCTTAGCCTTTGTTACGATTTCACTCTACGTCATCGGGATAATATCTTCAATAGTGACAGCACAGGTGCGCAGAATCGTTGCAGGCTCATTTTCCGAGTCTTCGTGTCGTGAGAGAGGAGCAAATGTATAACGTGAATCCATCCACAGGCTTTCGACGGAGCGCCCGATTTAAGTTTTGGAGCGGACATTTGGGGCGACTTGATTGCCGATCGGGTTCGGCTTGTGACCACTCTGCTAGAGACCACAGTTTGCAATGCTGTACTGCTGGTGCCTTCAATTGTCATTTATTGGTATATCAATGTCTGTTCCTGGACACACCGACGGGTTCGTTGACGCTTGTTCGTTCTCTTCCGGGTAGAGCTCTCGCATTGCTTAGCTATCTGAGCCCCTGATTTGTCATTTTTCCTCGAGGCGTCAATCATAGATCACTATATAGCAAAACCTGCATTCATTAACCATCCATGGAGGGATGATTGATTGATTGATTGATGTCGACTGTCTTTTCTCGTTCTTCATGGATCTATTCGCAGGTTCTTTTCTTCCGAGAGAGAATCTACGCGCTGCTCGATAACTCCTCTAGGTCAGTGAGCGCGCCGGAGATCAAGTCCCTGCAGAACTTGTACAACCACCTTTGGTCGACCGTGTCGTCATTTGATGAGATGTTGGGCAAGGCGGTCTTCATATGGTAATGTACTGCCTGAGCTCGTGATGCATCTTGAGCCATGGGCTCTTGCTGAGCGTCATTCGTCGGAGAAAGTGTTAAAACAAGGACTAACCGCAGTCAATCTACGTTTCAGGCACGCAGACTTCATACTCACTGTGATCTTGAGTGCAAGAGGAATTCAGAAGTCATTCACTTGGTCCACCATTTTGGAGAGTTCGTCACATTTCACGTACTCCGTTATCTTATTCTTCATCGTGAGTTGTTTGACCTTGAAATGTATGTCTCCAAGTACGTCCAAGGTTCGGGATCGAAATCCCAAGCTTTCCTCAGTCGTCGCAAACTTGTTTGAAACTATCTCTCGCTAGATTAAACCCAATTTGCGGAGCTTTTCCGCAGATTTCTCTCGTGGCCGCGAACATCGTTGTGGAGTCGAACAATATAGACTACGATCTCTGTCGATTAGTGTGCCACATCGACTTCAGTGACTGGAGGGCAAGCAATCAAATAATGCTTCTACAGGTAGGAATCTGACTCTGAAACCGCTTGTCGGACATTCGATCGCGTATTATTTCTGCTTCTCTGAGGAGTGATTGTACGGCACGTTTTCGATTTCAGGAAGAAATTCAACAGTGCTCTCTTGCTTTCACCGGTTGGAATTGTTTCACGGTTGATCGTGGGTACATCCTGACCGTCGTCGGCGCGGTCATCACTTATGCTGTCGTTCTGCAACAGCTCACCTAGAAACGTCGTTGCATCAAGTGTGTTATCCCGTTATCTGAGATTAGATATCGATATTCACGTCGAGTGGCGACGGTTCAATAAAAACGATAAAGCGACTTCCGAGTTCGGGCTGTTGCTACACTGGAAGGAATCGCGAGGTTTGGTACTGATTTTTTAGTGCTTCAACAATGCGATCCTACTCGAGTCTCTCTTCAGAGCACCACTACAGTGTTAATAAAATCACTCCAAAGGAGAAAGCTGCTCTATGACAAGGAATGGGAGCAAGGAAAGTGAAGGGACACAAATCCCATTCCTTATCTCTTCTCTTAACAATCTTCCAACGCATTTCTTCGAGAGCAAGTTCTGCAACCCGTCGTCTCTGGAACGTTTGGACAGCAACTTTGTGACGCTGGTGAATGGTTTTGATGTCTTGGAGATCCTTCGAAGAGAACCATCCACCGCGGTGGGGACATCCCGACACTTTCCGTCATGGAACCTCAGACACTGATATCCGAGTTTGCGGAGTTTCCCTACTCCGTCCCGAAGCCAGGGAGGGGAAACGGGACTTTCCCTAGATTTACCTCCCTGCACGAGATGTTAAAGGTCTTTCGAATGGGGCGAGTATCTCCGGAACGATCAGAATTTCTTCTATTCACGTCATCTGAAATTTCTTTGAAGTGAATTTCCCCTCCCTCTTATCGGTGGCTTGAGGTATGTTTTTCCCTGTCTTCAGGCTTTCAAAAGTTCCCGAGAGGATGAGAACAAAAAGACCTCAATGTAGAAGCAGAGCTACTGCGAATGGTTAAGCGATGAACATACGATTCCCCGAGGCAGAGGGATCTCTGAACATTTCCTACATTCCTATATCAAACGTGAAGATATCGTAGCCGGACTGACTTTGGCCGTATTCGATTCTGACAGTCCGACGATCGGTCAGCGCGTTGATTTTCTGATATTGAGTGGCAATCGAGGAGACGAAATGCAACATTTCGATCAAAAGCCTTTATAATCATTCGATTCGATGTGCGTGGCTTGGAATAAACATCCAAGCGCTGACCGAGAGTTTCGAATCTAGATCGAGGTCAAGATTACGCATGTTACTACATCACGGTAAGTCGAGACCACCGCGACAATAATCAATTCGATTAAGTCAATGTTTTGAAAAATGTGCTGATTCACTTCGAGGCACGTGGTTTTGGATTTTTCGAATCCATTGATGAAGTTTCCAGGGGAAGATATTGCCAAGATCCGAAGTTTGCTTACGTTGTCAGCGAAATCTCTAGAGCGCTATGGCAGTTTTCATACCGTGAGCTACGACCATCGACTCGATGGCCTCTTGTTGCGGAATGTTGAATTTTAATAAAGACATCGTCGTAAATGATCGGAAGCCATAGATCTGCGACTGCTCTTCCCAGCTCGGAGAGCGTTGCAAGCAAGTTGCTGGAACAAAAGGGTTCTTCTTGATCCGCTGTTTCGTCGCTCTAATCGGGAACTCCCTCGCCGCTGCGAGCCCTCTCAATCCGGTGGCGTCTCCACTTTATTACCGGGAGCCCGGTCGTCGGTAGCGAACGCTCGTCCCTATTCTTTGTGTGGTACGTCTTTTTCCAACTTAGCTAAGCATATAGTGATCAACTTATCGCAAGCGTTGTTCCATGTTTGAGTTTGCGCTCTCGAATGAACCACTTTGGTTCGACATCGATTTATTGTTCGGTGGATATTCCCGGTTGTACAGTTCGAGACTTCTGAAGAGTTTGTTGACAACTGTCAAAGTTCGATGATCATTCCTCCGAAAAACTGTGACCCGATTGGATACGTGGTACGAATACGTGATGAGAATGGGCTCGACATCGTCAAGTGAACACCGATCGTTCTGTTGAGCTCAAAGAGTGTACCGGGAACGGAATCTCAAGCGACGAATGTAGTTTCATTGATCGCTTTGATTGAGCGTCGACAGCCTCTGATATCAGCGGCCTTGTCCGTCACTAACCGATTCATTGATGTGTGCTGCTACGATTCCGATTTTGGGGGAAAAGACCGGACGACCTTCTGACCGATGAAGGTTGAGCTGAATTTTCAATTTCACCGACAGAAACAAAGCAAGGTATTCAAGCAGAGTGTAATAAAATCACCGGCTTCTGAAATTCCCATGGCGACGAGGTGGTCAGAGCTTGCTTGTTCTCCACCAAAACTCTGGTGGTTTCGGGGTATTGCAGGCTATTGCTTGTTCGCATTCTGGCAGTGACGGACTAAACGAAACTATCTGTCGCCACTGGAATCATGTTTAAGCCGTCTTTGAAGAAAGCTCAAGAGTTTTTCGCCACATGCTGTACCTTTGTTGATTTGGAATCAATTGCGTGTGTCTCAAAAGGAAAAACCAGCGCTGAAGTTTTCTTTATTGTTCCTTTTTTTGGCATTGCCAACTTGGGGGTGAGTGTTCAGCGTCAAACCACATCGAGGGCCGCTGTCAAGCTTGGCTTCACAAAATGGCTCAAAGTTCAGCAGCGAAGAAGTCTGCTCAGTAGAAGTTTGCGTAACTCACCGCTTGGTGTGTGGCTGCTGCTCAAGTGCTGCTTGGTCATCGTGCTTCTTTTCATCTGCCAATGTTTGTCGGCGAGTTTTAGAAGTTTAATAACTCCGCTAACTTGACGAACCCTCCTCAGGATTAGTGCAATCCCCTAGATAGCCAGCCAGTGTCGAGTCAGCTATGAGACGTTGACGGCAGTGAAGCTTCAGGAGGAGATTCTCTTCTAAGGATTTTGTGCGCGATCCGACCGTCATTATGCTCAAAGAAGTTTTCCTCTATACTGTGTTCGGTGAGTCTTTGGTTTCGAGCCGAGTTCCATCATCCGGATCGGAGGCAGAGTTTGACGTGGTACTGATCGGTATCTTGTCGCTTCGGTTGTTCCAGCGGCGTTTTCTACGGTCCCCTATTGTGATTCCGTGAAGCTGTTCGTTGCGATCTCACCGGGTCTTCCGAGGGCTACCTCCAACAGTCACATACGGGAAGTTGCCGTTCATCTCACTGGCCTCAATGCCTCCCTTGTAAGTGCGTATTCTCAAGTTGGTTGACAGAACGGAATTTCTGAGCACTGAGTTGTATCCTTCTCCGGAAATCCTTTCAAAAATTGATGCCATTGGATCGTGATTCGATCCAAGTCGAGAACCTCATCAAAATTCGCGATCTCGAATGAACGATCTTTTATTGCTCCCTGTTTCTGACCTCGTCCGTGCAATCGCTGCAGCATGGGACATAATGGCGAAGATTAGGTTCCGTATTCAAGACAGTAGGAAAATTCTCCTGATTGTGAGAAGCGTTCGGCAGGAGAACGATCTTTCCTGAGATCGAAGAACTGAGTCGTCCCATTCACAAAACTTAAAATCAATAGGTTAGTGAAACAACTTTGGTCCTGGCGCGAGATGTCGAATTCCGTTCGGTTCTGAAGCGAATCAGCGTTTATGATGAAATTGAAGATGACGAAAACCCACTGGAGGGGAGAATTTTCACAGGTTATGTGATCCCACCGGTAAGCTTTCTAAACGCAGTCGGATGAGCGATCATCAGTGTTACGGATATTCTTCTGATTGTTTGGGCGCTTAAAAACTTTTGTTGCTCGATTCGACTCATTCCTACCCAACGAGAGATCGAACTCATCCAAACACAAGGTTCGGTAACGCTCGTGTATTTCCATAGACGAATTTCAGTGCCAAAAAGCCATTCTCGGAGTGCGTTGGATACTTCGTGAGACTGGAGTGGAAATCTCGCACATTGGCCACCAACTGCTTAAGACTCTACCCTGATTGGATGTCCGAACTCGTAGACCAAGAACCAGCGACGGGTAAAACAGTTGACTGCCTGCGAATTATCTTTTAGAGCGAATGAACGATTTGACAAACCGCTAAAGAAACAGATCTTATCCGACGAACGGCTGGTTTCAGGTAATCTGACGTTGAACGCTTTGGCGATTCCTGGAACGCATAACGCCGGCGCCTACAGAATGTACGACGCTCCTTCCGAATCGGTTGTCACATGGTGAGACCTGGAATCTTTCGAGTTTCGCCTAGCTTTATCTTCCTGAGAAGAACTGGGGCACATGAACGCGCAGCAGTGTTGCCGCTCTCGCTCCTCTTTCTTCGTCAGTCCTTCTTATCAATTTCAAAACAATGATAGAGCGATTTATCGCACTGAGAGGCCTTGAACTTGAGATGGGAAAAACATTGAACGAGCCAGGCTGACACCCCTCGTGATACCGAGACAGTGCTTCTGACAGCCGCCCGTGCTAACTCGGAACTGATCATATAACTAAGATGCTCATACTGCGGCGATCCGCGGTCTTCACATCAGAAGCGATGTTTGAAGAAACAGGCCGAACTCGGAACGCAGTATCAGTCGTTCCTCCCTGGTCTCGTTGCGGCAGTCTCCATCCAACCTGTTGGATTGCCGCCTCTCATCGACAAGATGTTAGGCATGTAAAAGAGCTTGAGAGCCATGCTGAAATAGCTTACTAACTTCTTTTCTGGTCTACCCGCTTCCAGGTATCGCGATTGCCAGGAAGAAGATATCTACTCTCAACTTCTCTACGGAAGTCGGTTCCTGGACATCCGTCCTGGAGTAGTCACTGTGAACAGTGAGTGGTCATCAACGCCGAACTGAATCCATATCTAGAGCCTAGAAGTTTGGGCATAAATCATTTTTAGCCTCCATCTTTTCATATGAATGAATTGTTTCCGGAGAAGTTATCTTCCGAACCAATTGACTTAACCAAGGGTATGCTGGAGAACGGGCAAAAAGCAACCTGCTCTGTCCAATGAGCAAAGATCATCTGTGAAGCTGAGGACACATTCAACATGAAGATTTTTGAATTATCATCAATACAATTTATGCTCTAATCAGTCAGCTCTCGCGTTCAACGGGCGACGAAGAGCTAATTCTATGTCCATGCGTCCTTTTTTCCGTGGATTGATGGGCGGTCATGAATGAATAATGCCTGAACTTCTGGACTCCATTCGAACACGGCGAGAAGAATTCATAACGAAATCCGTAACTAAATAATCGTTTCTACAGAAACGCGAACATACTGGGTGTTTCATGCAGCGTTCAGAACCGATAATCTTCTCGAAAAAGTTTTGGATGATGTCAAACTTTTCCTCGACGAGCACAAACGAGAGGTTCGATCCTAACCCTGGAGATTCATTCACAAAGGATTCGGCTACCTGGCCAAGATGTGGCTGCTATTAGGGTCCGCCACAATATCATTCGAATATGGTGACCCATTCGTCTCGTCATGGTCAGAGATCTAATATTCGATCCATCCCTTCCAGATCGTGTTCATTGATTTTCATGAGTTCCCATGGGGGTTCAAAACGACCTCAGATTATGCTGCTCTCGGTGACATGGTCGAGAGAAAACTCGGTAAGATGGAACTCTGCAATAACAAACTACTTTATAACCTTGCTCGTTGATGTCCTCTACGAGCTCTCAATCATATCCGTTTCGAAGGTCCCTACATGCTCCAGTACCGACCACATATGATCACATTGAACGAAGCGATCTCTCTGAACCAGCGGGCAGTGGTGACTTTCGACCAAGACGATGCATTGGCGAGAAGATTCCTGCCTGGAGTAAACCATGCATGGGCGAACACGGATAATCTCGATTACCTTAGTGTCAGGTTGAGGATGATGCAGCTCAGTAGAAGCGAAGGAAATCGTTTGTACTCGGCCATGGCTCAGATCACGCCTAAAGGTTCGTAAGGAACCATTCTCAAGCTCGGATCTTCCAGAATTACGGTTTCATTTATACGATCGAACGAACTTGAAATTGAAAGATCTAGTTTTCTAACTTGACTCATGTCACGAATTCTCAAACAGGTGCCTGGAATATAATACTCGACAAATACCAAGGAGGTGTCCGGGGCTTATCTCACAGAAATAATTTCAAGGTGAAGAAATCTCCGCAACTCTGAGCACATTTTGATCATAATTGCGAAATCATCCCCATAGCATCACATTGGTGGAGTAAATATCAAAGTCCCTGATCATTACAGGTGATGTCATGGTGGCGAAACACACCCGAGTACCAGTCAACTACGAATCTCATAGCGATGGACTATTTAACTTCAAGCAGTGTCGTCGACCTTTGTCGAGATATCAATTTGGAACGAGGCGAGCAACTTTCGAAACGGCAATTCCATGCGAAATACTTCTAAATAAACAAGACAGTGAACCAAAACTGTGACAGTATCTGTCTTTCATGAATGAGTCCGCGCAGGGAGTCCGTGCATACTAAGGTTCATTTGAAATTCCGTGTGTGCCATTCTTGAAGCAGGACTGTGGTTGAGAAAGTATCCAGAGCTTCCCTGAGGATTTTCCCGAATGAACTCTTTCAAAGTTAGATCTCGATTGGAGGTTATACCGCCTGTAAGGTCGTTCGTTGAGCAATAATTATTCATCCGTCAGGGTCAGAGTAGTCAGCTGTAGAGACACCCGTGCGCGATCACGGAGAGAAACAGAGACAAGAGAAAAAAAATTGAAATTTCGCGCGGGTTTCCTCCTTTCTCCGCTTGCCTTCTAGCAGCACCCTCTAGCGGCGTCTGCTCGAGTCTTTGGCGCTAGAAGCTGCTGGTAAGCCAGAGCGATAGCAGAATTGTCGCGACTTCTGTCTGTTAGCTTGCTGCGGGAGCCGCTGCTCATCAAGTTGCCAGTGCTGGAAGTACGAAGTTTAGTGCTGCCGAAAACTCGATATTCAACGAGAGATTTCTCTCATCGCGCTCTAGCAGTGTCAGCATCTGATTTGGAAAGTTTTCTCCAGGATAATCAAAAGGCGACATCATTAGTGTCTGTATATCGTTTCGCGCCTGTGACTTCGAAAGAGTAAAAACTCCACCGTGGACAATAATCTACAAACTATGGCGAATGAAGAAATCCCTGAGATCGAGCTCATTATCAAGGTAGGTTGGATTATCGTGTAATCTCACATTTCGCCGGAATCAGTCAACGGAAACTTAGACGTTGCCAACGGTTTTCGTCCGGAGCCTCAAGTCATATTCCTCGTCTGTTTGAACACTTTCTTGTTGACAATCTTTCGCGACGATTCCATTCGCGTTTGCTGGATTTCTTGAATAGCTCGAAACGCTGAAAGTTTGCCCGGCGTTGCGCTCCGCGTGATTTCAAGCGAAAGAACTTCGCATCGGCCTTTCGATGCTCATTGCATTCGGCGTGCGTCCCTTGAGCTGACATTGTGAGGACATTGATGCACATATGAATGACAAACATTATTTACATCACAAATCCGACAGGATCAGCGCCCGTACAGGCGCCACTGTCAAACCATACATGAAGTGAGATGGTAGTGGGTCCGCTCGCATAAGAAAACGTACGAAAACCAGCAGAAAAATTGTCGATCATCCGACGAAAGTGAGCTGGGTAAACTCCTGGGCCTCTTTCGCCGGGTTGCCGCTAGTGGTGGTGGCGGTGCCTGTGGCATCGGCGGTATTTTCTTTTTGCCTGCCCGCCTGCCAACCTGACGGTCTCCCTGTCTGGATGGCTTATTGGATGGCAGTAGCAGCATCTTTTTCGGGACGGAAGCACGTTTGTAGCGGCGGCGGTGGGATTGACGCAGGTTCCTTAAACAAGGTTTTCAACTTTTTCATGGCATATCATAAAGCTCCGATGTTTCTGCGATGCTTCTATACGCCTTCTGATCTTTCATTACCCAAAGGATTCGGCTCGCCAGTCAGCGAAGAAGGGGTAGCAAGAGCTCTCATAAAGTCTGGTCAAAGTACGAAGGTTCCGGTAACTTATGGGTTGTCTGGTACATAAGCCAGTGAGGCTAAATCAGATCATGGGATACCTTCGGGCCCACCCGCATACTGAACTTGGGGCACGTTGGAGAAAATCTGTGGTTTCGGGGCGAAACCGTCCTTATCGGTGTGAAGCTGCTTGTGCCAACATCATTGCAGTACATGTTGTTTTGCTCTTCGAGGCGAAAAGGTGATTTTATTGTTTTGTGGTCGCGCCCATTCTCTGTCTGGCTAGCGCTGCCGGAGCGAAAGCAGCAGAAGTGGCGGTGGCGGCGACGGCGGTTGCTGTCTAAGATCTCCTCCCAGCTGCGCGAAATTTGCCCTACCGTCAGTTCGGCAGTCCGTCCGTCCGTCCGTCAGTCGGTTGGTCGCTTGCTTGCTCGCTCGCTCGCTCGCCTGCCCGCTCGGTCCGAAACAAACCATTTGTTGAGTTGAATACGGCGCGCCATCAGCTTGCTCTGTAGGTAAACCTGTGCCGTGGCTTTCGCTTGTTTCTGGCGACTATGGGACGACTGAACGACAACTATGACGAAGAAAGGCACACTTACTGACAGACACAGTCGGCCGCTTGTTTGCTTCCACACAAACGCAGATGCAGAAGCGGCAGACAGTAACCTCGAAGGCCCCACCGAACAGCCTTATCGAATCGACGGGCGAACAACAGTTGCTCGTCGGAAAGCTGCGAAAATAAGAACAGAGAACGGATTCGAAGTTCCACTTCCTCTGAGCTCCGGTCTGATGGGAGGATCCTAACTATCCATCATGGAGGAGGACTGTCGAGAGGAGATCTAGGTCGATTCCTCTGCGGCTCTTGCCGAACCTTTTCGAAACAAAATGTCCCCGTATAGAATGACTTCGGCGCAAGTATTGGTTACGCGTCGTTGTGTCTTAAAGACGCGGTCATTTGCTTGAGCAATAATAGTCAGTTTCAAGTACGCCGTGCACCGAATTTGATCGATAATAGATTAGAAGTGTTGCAGCCGCGACAGCTCCGTTCAATTGTCCCAAGGTCAGCAAGGCGGCAGCAGTAGGGCGGGTGAGTAGCGGGCAAATACCGGAATCGCAAGAAGCTTGCCTAGTAGGCAGGTAGGCCGACCGCCAGGTAGCAAGCACGAGTCGTGGTCGCCTGGTCACATGCTCCTCGATGACCGCTAGCGGGCAGCGCTGCTTAGATTGTTTTCTCGTAGAGTTATTTGCAATACTACTGCTGCTGCTACTTTTTAGAATAGTCTTCTGACCGTCTGTCACTGTGGACAGCCGACGCGAGGTGTATCGCCGCCGCCGCCACCGTCGCCAACCGAGCAAGGTAGCTGCTTGCTCGCTTGCTTGCTTGCTTGGCGGCCTGCGAGCTAGCAAGTAAGAAGCAGGCGGCCCTCACGACGATGACTCACGCCGCAAACTTTGGGGAAACCTTTCCGAAATTCACTCGGAGACTTCTGCTGTGCCGGCCAAGTACGGTGCTCAGATAAACCAACGAATACTCGGACGGAAGGGTTCGCCGTCATCGATTTCCCGCAGGAAACACTGGCAGACGGCGCCGTTGGAAAAAATCAAGGATCAAAGTTCGGTTCAATTAGTATCATCATGTCCATGCGGCCGTCGAGATTCTTTTCATGACGACGGCGGCGGCGAATTTTCCAAGAGAGACGTCTAGGATTGTAGGGTTTCAACGAGTGCGCGCGTCTAGGATAGCCGTTAGTTTCCAGTGGAACTGTAAAGAGCTGTTTACAGCGGGCAATTCTAGAATGTAAAGTCATCCGACTACAGATCGCTCTGTCGGTTGCTTGTCACAAAACAGCTCGCTGTTACCGTGGCTCCAACCATGCATTCATCCATGTATCCATAAAAATATGCGTCCTTGACCCTGTTGGTTCATACGGTTTCCACCACCTATCTAGTGTTTCATAAAGTGCCGCTCAAGTCTTTTTGAAGTTCGCTTGCGAAACTGCAACTCAATGCTGAATCGGCTGAAAACTCTCTTTTCTCGGTTGTAATCGATGGCTTGCGTTTAGGGAATGCTAGTCCTCCTGAAGAAGCTCAATTTCAGTTTTGTAGCTCAACAGCCGCTTATAAATGGAGCTCGACAGTTCGGAAAAACACGGGAACGGGCGAAAGATAGATTCAGGAAAGCTTCAACCACCGAAGGATTCAGGCATGCTGACTGGAATGCAACATTGAATGTTCTCGCGTAGAGCATGCGAGCGCACGAATCACATTGTTTGATGGTCGCACGGTACGGGTTGACATCGGCGGTGACGACGACGGCGACGGCGACTACGTTGCGTCAGTCACAACAACTCCGCAAACAGTTGTGGCGAATAAAATTGCTCCTCGATACTGTTCGAGCGGTCGAGGCATCGATGATTTGAATAAAATGTCAACGTGTCCGGAATCGAGATTCGTAATTTCTTCCGTCGAACTGGAACGATGCAATCGAGTCGCTCGGCGGAGCTCGAGTGCTCGTGACTCGACGATATCGGGGAGGAAGTTTCCCTGAGTTCAAGTGAAGCTTCCCGAAGTGGCTCAGACGTCCATCACCTCCCCTGCCGTCGTTCTTTTGGTCTTTCCATGATCCAGTTGGCAAGTTCGAGTTACTTTCACTGGTGTCGTCGTGGAAACTGATCACGAGTTGACTGCTTCAAACAAGTGTTTCGGAACGGAGTGAAAAACAACACATGCTCGAATGTAGGAGTGGGAGAAGCGGGAGCATCCTCGCTTAATAATAAAAGAGGCGTCTCCTGTCGGATCTGAAAGAGTTCTCAGTACGCGCCGGAGAGATCGTTATTGTCTGCGATTCTCAATTGAAACTTGGAAATCGTTCCCGATGATGGAAGATTCCGCCGTCATAGGGAATTTTCCTTGTTATTTTGGTCGTCTCCTCCAACGAGTCATTACGCGCTCTGTTTTAGATTCCCTGATCGAGAAGTTCACGGAACAAAACATTTGAAAAGCTCGGAAACGTGGATCACTGAAAATAGAGTATAACGACGCTCTAATCATATGAAAACCGGCGAGCCTTGAGGAAGTTCTCTCGGTTCCGAGATGCCGTGAGTTTCAGTAGTTAGACATCGATTATCGCAACGACCATGAAACGAGTTTCATCCGGAAATACGCTCAGACGATCCGCGCGGTCGAAGTGTAGATGACGCATTATACACGATAAATATCAGAGAAGCTGCCGTTTCCTCAAAGATGAAAAACTGCGAAATGCTTCTCTCTGTTGAGGGAAAATATCGCCCGTTATTTCACGGCCATGTCGGAAGCAGTTGGAGTTTCCCAGAGCACAGCGTCGTTCGAGTTCGCTGCTCGTCCAACGGACCAAAAGATCTTAAATATGCCCTGTTGACCAACCACCGGTTTTTACACTCAGCCGATTTCTGGTGTTCACCACGAGTTTTTTTTATAATGTGCGGTGAGTCCTTACCGGTCCACGAGGCTGACGGCACGCGACCGGCGGCGGCGAGGTGGAAATCTATGAAAGTATCTGTGTTTCTGTCGTTTGACTTCTCTCCTGATTCATAAGTTCGCGATTGTTTGATCGAAGGGAAATGTCTTCGCGGTGACAGTCGTGACAATCCGGTCCATTTGGGTCCGTATGCAATCTGATGGTAATATGTCAGGGTCTTTCAATAATAATTCATGGAAAGTTCGCCTCTGGGTGGCGGCTTTCTAGAGTGGTCAGATTCAGCTGCTTCAGCGGATTACAAAGCTGTCTCATCTTTGATCGATGTCGATCATGGATCGTCGTCAGAGTCCACCGTATGTTTTTCTTTTCTGGAAGAACGCTGTCAAACTGAATTCGGGACCGTTGTCATTGAGCTCTTCCTCGACATCTGTCGATTCACTTCTCCCGCCCCATCCCCCCCCCCTATTCTATCCTATATCAAGGTATGTACATTCGATTCAGCCACGATGGCTGAAAGAATTCTATCACCGGATGAGAAGAGACACAACAGGCGTTTCCGACTCGTCCGAAGGACACTCCTGAAAAACATTGTCGAGGCTCTCCGCGCGAACGTGGAGAACCCTCTGAATCGATATGTTGATTGCGAATCCACTTCCTTGACGAAAACTGAAATCATCGAACTATCTGGTTTGTTGGGGATCCTTGAGTTTCTTGTGATTGCATTGTCTCGTAAGACGAAGGTCAGAAACCTTTCGTGCGGATCGGAACTTTCTAAAACGGTCGGAGTGGTTTTTCCTGGAACGTGTGTTTTTGGTAGCTTGACGTTTTTCACCCTTCTTTTCATTTAGATCTGACCTCAATTTTGTGAAACCTCGTTTCATTCAAATGGCAAGACAGTTTTAGCATCGGCAAGTTTTCCACTGCCATTTAACGCCCCACGGCCTCAATGTGTACGCACTCATCTTTTCAAAATCGGAAATGGGGCGGGTTGTCCGTTATTCGATGAAATAAGAAGCAACGCTGTATGATTCCTGAAACGAGAAACCCTGTTTCGGAAATGGGGAATTGGGTAACTCATCTTCCTGAACCCCCATTGCATGTTTCGGCGTTTAGACAGCGTGTCATCCAAACCCGAAGAACGTTGTTCCCTGAGTTTTTCCTCCATGTCCTCTTCAGATACGGCTTCAGGAGACTTTTCTCGATCCTTAGTCACCGTGACGATATTAAATCTCGCTCGGCTCGAATAGGACAATATGTTGGTCGACATTTCATGGATCGATTCGCTTTCGTTATAGCCCGAGAATCAGGTGGTACATAAACACAAACAACCCTCGTCAGATGTTCGGCTTGTTTGTTCGTTCGTTCCTTCGTTCGTTGGTCCACCCGTCCGCTCGTCTGCCTTCTCGGTCGAGCCGCCAGCCGAAAGCGGCAACATTCCACGCAGGGTAGTGCGGCGAAACGTTTCACTATAGTTAAGCGACCGCCAAGCAACAAGCCGCAAACTACAACGAGCCCGGCAACATCAATTGAAGGGATATTTGCCTACCAGGGCGTCGTCAGGGTGGGGCAAGAATGTTACGAGAAATCTCAGATGCTTTATGGTTGTCATCGAGTATCGTTGATATGGGGAGCGGGCAAACGAGCGAGCTGAGGCAAGGTACTTGGTCTACAAGGTGACACATGCACTTCGCCCAGGTCGATGTCGCCCTCGTCCCCGACTGATACTAATGAAACTCACTGAGGATGTCTCCTTCTACTTCATCAACCAAATCATCAGGAATTCGGTTTTCCACAAAAAAAAACTTCTCAATCATCCTCGGCTCAGCCCGATTTCGTTCCGGCATCAAACTCGCCTCAAAGAAGAAGTTTGTCAGAATCCGTGCTCTCAGAAGTTTTCCACCGAGCCCGTGAGTAGTTAACTGGGCATGAATCACGTGAATGAACCTGGAGCCGGTCCGTCAACGCACCGGTTGAGTTTCAACGCTTCATAATAGAATGAATAATATCACTGTCCGTCTAAACGAAAAGTGGTCATGAAGACACGAAGAAAAAAATTCTGGTTTTTGACGAACGCGCTTCAGCGGCCACCTTGCCGGCTATTGTGGCCGCTATTAACTTATTAACCTGGCTGAGCGTGTTAGTGTGCGAGGTCATTCAGTGCTCTGCTAATTTGAATCCGGGCAGTTTCGTGTCGCTCGACTGTCGAGAATTCTCTTTTGGCGATGTCCACCAGGAACGTTCTCCGTCGCTCGCAAAGTCGACGGTCGGCGTACGCGTATTAATTTCGGTCGAAAAATCGTAAACATCGCCGTCTGCCGCGGTGATCGCCGGACTTCGTCGCTCGCAGCGGAATCATCATTGTTCGTTCGTCAGTCCATTTCAACTGAGCAGCACTGACTGTGCATCCGAGAGGATGGATGTGCTTTTGAAAATCGTTCAAACGCGCTTCTGTTGCTCCGCGTTAGCCTTGGTCGAAGTGAGCGAAGGGGAGAACGGACACAGGCGACGGCTTGTTCTGAAGCTGTGGCCGCCGCCGTCATCATTAGAGCCGCAGCTCGCTCGGCTTTGTGATGGAAATTCTGAAGTTCACTGTTTTTGTTGCTCCACGGAACCGAGCGAACCTCTTCAGTCTTTCCGGAGGAAGTCTTCCGGTACCCCGTCACATGGGTGCTGATGGTACCGCGATGCCATTAGTTTTGGCGCGGTTACGTTACAGGGGTGGTCCCGGTGGCCGCGAAGCTGGTCAAACGACCGAAAGTTTTCGGCTCGATTAGACCGCCAACACCGAGAGTCTCCTCCTCTCTCAACGAAGCGCGAGCTTTGGGCTTCGGACCTTAACGAACACAAACACTCGTATGCACTTCTGTGCGCGCTCACAAGGGATATTGTTGTTTATTAGCGGAAAGAAAACCGACGAACGAAGGTGGTCTGAGTTTTCTGTTCGGAGCGGGAAATACTATCGAAGCCGAGCGTCGACCACATGCGGAACTAATAGAATTCCGTGAACTACTATAAAAGGAGTTGTCCGTATATCTACCTATATTCGTTCGTTGTTTTGTACCCGAACGCTGACTATTAAACCTCTCATGCGCGTCAATTTCGAAGTATTTGATGCAGTCGACGTACGTTCGTTCGTTCGCGTCGTGTGCGCAAATGGAAAAATTCAAATCTTCGCAAAGATAAGACACAGTTGACACAGCGTGAGCTTCGTAATTAAATGGCGTCAACGTGCACCGAATGAAAGGATCGCACCTTTTCGACAAACTACGGCCATGCTGAGATTCGATGGATTTTGTCTCGTTCCGAGTCCTGAGATTGTTTTCAGCTCGAGGTTGGAGAATCGTCGGGGTGTTTCAACCCTTCCTATTGAAAAGTCTGCAAAATTTCGGAAGAAGTATGGTCGTGTTCTGGAAATTGTGGAATGTGAAGGCTGCTGATCAGTGTCGGCGGTTCGGAGACAATAGCAGGAAATTTTATGCCGGGGATTCTTGCAGCAATTCTTTCACTGCCATCGGTTGCTTGTCCATCTGACGAACTTCACTTGCTCGGTCGCCCTTCCGTTCGTTTGCTCACCAAGCAATTGTTTTCCTAGCTGACCTCAACGTAAATCCTGGCGCTCCCTGTTACCTTGCTCGCGCCGGAGACATGTCCGCGATACCTGGCTCATGCCTGTAACCTTGGACTCGCGGTAGGCACTGGTATGTCTACTTCGGGTATCCGCCTTCCAAAGTGAAAAAATGCAGACACTGCTCGCTTTCGCCTTCTGGTGATCAACATCTGGCTCCCTCAGATCGACGGCGGCGGCGGCGGCGGCAGCAGCCACACATGAACAGACACATGTGGATCATTGTGGGAAGATCCGCGCGCGTAACACCGTCTGTTCTCTTTTAGGAACACATGATCCTGCGCACCATGATTGTTGTTGCTGCTGCCGTCGTACAAACGACGTTCGCTAAGCAATAGATAACATTGTTGAGTCGTCTTTGAATAATCATGCTAGGACGAACCCGTGACAATTCAATGCGGAACTGTGACATGAAGAAAGCTGCGTGATTCTCCCACAGAAATTTCTGGAACAGCGACATTTGCTGCACACACGCGGCAATCGGGGCAATTATCGGAGTTTGCAGCCTATGACCTTCTGACGGATTTTTTTTTCCAGTTCAAATCGAAAAATGAAATTCCGCCGTAAGTGAGTTAGCCTTTTACGTTTTCGACGTTGTAAAATCGTAATCTTAAGTCCCCAGTCCTTGAATCCAAACGCGTCAAACCTTAACTCTCGGTGAGATTAGGCGTGTACTTTGAAGGAGAATTTATGACAGTCCTAATTTTGACCCTCTACATAGTGACAAAACGATGTAAATGCGAGCATAACTATAACTTGGGGAAAAACTCGCGATGTTCTTGAACTTCCTCGAAAGCATTCAAATATCGTTCAGCGGGACAGGCTCTGGGATGTCGACCGGTTACGGAGCGTTTTGGAAACAGAGCGAAAAATTCCGCTCGAAACGACCTGTTCGATTGAAACCCAAAGTTTTGACATCTTGAAATAAGCGTGGAGCCGTCTCGCTGGAAACGTCGGCCCTAACTATCGTTTACACAACATTACTTCTCGCTGTTATTATCCCAAGTTCGGATCAAAACAAATCGTGAATCCCTCTTCGACGGAAGGGAAGAATCAAAAGCCAAAAGGAAGGTGTCATAAACGCCGATCAGTCACATGTTGGCCGTGACGTTGCCCGCTTACCGAGCACGTGAGGTGTCCACAGAGCACCACCTATAAGCCACGAAGCTGCCGGTGGATATCTGCTCAGCTGAACCATCTGGGTCAGGGTTAGCCTTGGTTGAATTGGTCAGGGCGGCTCGTAAACTCTCTACAAATCAAGGTTGAGCGGAGTCTGGGAAAATCTCCGACGTCAGAGCGACAAACGGACGCATCACATCCTGGAAACAGCCTATCTGTCCGAGCAGATCTCTTTCCGGAAATCGATTCGATCGTACACATGTAGTTTTCGACGTCGCTTCGTTCCGAACAGCGGCGACTGTCGTCGGCGAACTATTCTGTTGTGCGCAAATATCGTATTTGCCCTTATTTCGCTTGAATAAACGGTCGGCAATGCATTTCCAGGCGGAAAATCACACCGTGGCGATGCGGAACGACTGGCTTCTCGTGTCACTTTTTTCGCGTTTTTCATTTCCGAAGCTCGAGCTAGTGTCAGTAGTTGACATAAGATTTACAGCGCCGCCTTCGAGTGCTGCCAAGTCAAACTCAAATGCCAGTCGGATAAATTCGTCGCATGAGACAACGACCACGACGACGACCGATGCTCACACCGAAATAAATAACTGAACGTTGGAAAACGCGGACAGAACAGAACAGACGTGTTTGCGTATTTTTGACGGAACCTCGCGGATCATAGAGGAAATACCGTCATGTACTTTTCACGGTCATCTTTGCCGCCGATGATTTCATCACCGATGCCGGTAAACAGAGGAGCGAGTGCGAACGAAAGTTAAAGATTGGCGGTCGAGGAAGCCCGCTGGTGGTAGAAGAAGGATCGGACAAAAAAGTCCGTCTAGGCGGAGAATCTTCCTGGAGCCAATGGGAAATCATGACTCAGCTCGGAAGCGCTTTCCCCTCATTCGAGTTGTCATCCCATCAAACTTGCTGTTCCCAGAGGAGTCTCTCAAGGAAAGATGGGTCGCGCTAATCCACCATCAATTTACTATGGGAAAGCTCGCCACAATGCTCGCCGACCACACGACACATCGTGACGACAGGAGACATTTCCGTTCAGTGCCGCTTCTGCCCGCCTCTGCTGTTGTTGACGCGGCCCCGTTCGAATCACGGTTTTACTGCGTAGCTTAACGGCCATCTTGGCTCGGAGAGCTCTGTTCGCCAGAATAATCCAGGGGGCGTAGTGCGCGAGCTGGTGGAGTGACGGTGCCCGCAGTCAACAACTTTGCCAAGCTCTGCGGCAGTCGCGAAGATTCTCAAGACTCGCTTCGCTGCCGAGTTCTGAAGAACACTCTCTGCAAGGGTCCGCGTGGAACGAAATTCTGGACTTCGGAAGTCATTTTCGGTGCTCAGAGCTTCTTGGCGAAAAAGGTGTTTTCTCTCAAGAACAAGTTGGATTGAGAACCAGGAGTTCTGTCTCTTCCATTTCATACGTCGAGCAGCTCAGTCTATGACGTAATCGATGACACCATGCTCCCAACGGTTGACAGATCAGAGACATTTTGAATTTGGATTCTAAGCCGCAAGAGGACGGCGGCGTTTTAGTAAGACATTTGACGATCCCACACATGAATCTTCGAACTTCTTGGCAGTTGTCGGTCCTGCCCTTGATGGTAACAAACGAAGCACTTTAGAAAATAACTTCTACCTTGTGGCTAAATAATTACAGCTTGTCGTTGGGTGGTCTACGGAGTAATGAACGACATCTTCACAAGCAGAGAACGAGCTTGCAGAATACAACAATTTTGTTATCTCGCGAAATTGGTTGTTTTGGTGGAGTACCCTCATAGTGAGTGGGAGACTCGATGCATCAGCACTGATGGAAGAACGTTATGCCGTCGCCGCGTCGGCCGCATGTTCGAGAACACGAATACGTTTCACCGGGCGCACCCATTTTGACCGAATGTTCCGATCAAACGCTCTGACATTGAGAGAGAAAAACAGGATTCCATATTGAAATCAAATGTTCAAAGTAAAAGACTGTTTGCTTCTCTGGATGCGATGCTAATTGGCCTTTCCCGACGGCCCATCAGGGGCGTCATTCGATGCGGAATAGGTGAGACACTTGCGGATTCGCGGCGCGCGTTGACAGATACCCAAGCTATCGATGCGAGCAATTCATGCGCGCGTCCGTTGATTCAACTCTGAATCGTTCGTTCCTGTGGTATTGTTTCTGGCGACCGTGAATGTTCGGAGCAGCTGAACGCGGGGTTCGATGACCCTCGCAGGCACTCCTTCAAGTCAGCGGGATTTTCGGATCGAGTTTTCAGATTTCGATTTTCGGCTCTTGCCTTCAACAACACGCTCGTAGCAGACGACGATTTTCACTTGTTTCCTGGATTCTCCGGGAGAACCTCGCGTTCTCTTGCTGCTTCGTCGAAAGCTCTATTTTTCTCGTGAACGACCATCGTGGAGTGTCCGCTGATGTCGACTCTGTGATGAAAACCGATGGATTACATCCGAACTCGTCGATTACGGGAACTCAGCAGCGGGACACCAACCGTTATACGATTAGACGTTTCGTCCGGCTGAGAATAAATTTCCATTGTTGCTGTAAGAAACGCGACAGCTGACCCCCTATCGATCGATGAAATCAAATGAAATCTGTCAAATATTCAACTACCAACGGAAAAAACTTGCGAAAAATGTTCTTTGTCGGGTTAACCGTTGGCTGCTTCGTCTGTCTCCTTGGCTCATTCGTTTGTCTGTCTGTTTGTTTGGCCGACGGCTGATCCGAGGGGAGACCTTGATCTGAATTCGAATAGATTTGTTCTTGAGTTCATCATCGCTATTGTCGCCAGAAGAAGGAAAAAAAGCCTCATATGATTGAGCAAAAAAAAAAGTGTCGTTGCTAGTTGGCGGAATTTCTTCATAAACTTCCCTTCAAAGAAGTATTTCCATTCTATCAGATTTCCGAAACAGAGACCCATCGTTTCAGGATTGAATGAACTTCGAATGTGGAAAAGAAAATAGATATGGTGGCAATGGGACCCGCGTAGCGATGCGACTATTCCCATCTTCTCTGTCTCTTTGCTCTGTGAGCCATCGTCGATTGCCGCAAACAAAGCGAAGTCTGGGAATGCCGGAAACTGCAAAGATATTAGAAATTCCGAGGAGATATATTGGCTCTCACAATTCTTCAAGTGGCTAGTTTTCACATTAATTAGTAAACGAGCGATGCAGATCGTCGAGGGATCCAGCGGCCTACTAATTGGCTGATCAGATGAATCGCTTTTAAAACGGCAACTGTTGCATTCTTCGGGCGTTAGTGAAGTGAAGAGAGAAGAAAGCTCCGTTGTCGTGGGAGTCAGTGTACACGCATACTAACTAGATACAAAAGTCGAGATATCATTTTTCACAGCGGTTCCCCAATCGCCTCGAGCCGAGCGAAATACCGTCGTAACTCGTGAAATACCGTCGGTGCCGTGCGGCCAAAAGAAATACTGCGGCGGCTGCGACAGGAGCTCCACGTTTCCAGCTGCTCGTAGAGGGCTCTGACCTCGTTGACGGACGTTTTTCATCGGGTTAACTGGATGTGATCCTTATCGCGGACCTGGTGCCCTGGCTGGGCAACCGTCTCAGTCAGTCAGTCGATCGATACGTTGTCGTCGAGCGAGAAGCTGGAAATTCGAATCCAAACAATCCTTCTCCTTTCGTTTGCTTTTCGAAGAGTTGCCGGTTTTCCGAGATGGTCGTCTATGAGCTTAGCGGAACTCTGGTTCCGTTGGACGACTCCGTTACACAAAATGAAGCTCGCCGTCAGGAAGCAAACAACTTCCGAGCGAGCGTTTACGGTCGGAGACTTGTGGGAAAACTGCGACAAAAATTTGGGCCAACTTCTCGTGGATCACGAAGCGTTCGACAAAAGAAGCCTTTCGCCGACTCTTCTTCCATCGGTGGTCTTGCGCGTCGATGTACGTTTCTCGATCCGTATTTCACTTGAATGAGACCATTGTTTAGCGAATTTTTCACCCTGATGCTTCTTGCTCACCGTCAATCGAAAAATTCACCATCTGGCGGCAAGGACATTGTCTCCGTTTGATCTTCGATTCTGAGCTGTATCCGAAATATCGTGGCTCTCCAGCCGCTGGCCGTTCTTGATGACTCCAGAAAGAAGAAATCGGCGGAGTAAGAACGAGCGGTGGCGCGCGAATAAAACAAAGAAAATGAGAACGTGCCATTACCGCGATCAGCGCGAGAATCTTCGCTTACCGCCATTAATTCTGACGGCCGTTAGTAAGAAGCTGAGTGAGATAACAGAATCCATTACCAACCGCAGAAGTGGAAACAATTGAATTTACGCGAAAGTTTACGTGAGTGGTATCAAACACGACGATGAATGAGATGTTACGTCATGACGTCCGTGTTTCGAGCGTGAGACGCCTGCCCGGTTTTCGTCGACAAACTCTGAACCCCCGTCTCCAGATTTTTGAAAACGGAAACCGCACATAGGACGATACGAAAACCGAGAGAGCACGTTTTGCGATCGTCTTCATCGCTCGAAAAAGTCGATATGTGACCCAACCCGAAAGAATTCTGTCCGTCGACTCCGGACTGACCCGATGAACTCGCTTTGAACGCCGAAAAACTTCTGCATGAGGCAGCCTGACGATGTTACGCCGTAACAGTTACGGTCGCCCTTTCGCTGCGTTGCGACGTGTTGCGTTGACCCGGAGCGAAATATAAAGACGAAAATTTGAGTCAAGGTCGCTCCGGTTTCGCGACAGAATTGTATATGCCGGCGGGGGCGTTGCCTTTCATTCACGGGTTCATCCGCGCATCCATCGCTTGCGCAGCTATCGCACCGCGGTCGGATCTGCCCGCCATTTGACGAGTGGTTGGAATTCGAAACGAACGGAATTCGCTGACCTCTCTACTGCGGACCCGAAGAGAAAAAACGTCGAGTGAAGCGAAAAATGGATGGATGGATGGATGGACAGACGCGCGGGAATTCGACCCAAGAGCTCTTGATCCCATCGTGACGGTGAAGAAACGCATTCAGCTCTAGCTCTCAGAGGGAAAATGAAACGAAATAGTATCACCGCATCGCGTGATTGATGTGAATCGAAGCCGGAGAGATCGTTGATAAATGAATGGATCGAGGAAGAGGAGCCTGTGTTTGTGACGGACAAAATTCGGGAAAAGCGTCATCCCCGCCATTTCATTACGTCGAATCGGGGAGAATAGCTTCGAACATAGCTCGCCAAGATAGGATCGACCAGAGACATTTGAGGTGTTCCATGAGAACACCGTCGTGATTTGTAGATGTAGATCTCATGTATGCGGGTTAATCTCGAATCGAGCGAGTAAAAGGCATCCAACTTACATTTACCTGATCGGAAGACTCATCGTCAATGATGAAATTTCTGGCAAAGGTAATCGGTCACAAAAGGAAACTTGGAATTGTTCCTCGAAATGGGATGCCTTCGGACTTCTACCGGTGCATAGTCATGGAAAGCGTCTCCTGTTTCCTCGTCTCGTGTACGTCATCACTAAAAGCTCAGAAACGTCCATAGTACTAAAGCCGGAAAGAAAGGCTTCTCTTCCTCCACACTGCTGAATTCTCCGATAATTGCGGTTCCTGGTCGGATGAGTTGATGCAAAGGAGAAGGACGATTGACGCTTTCGACGAATATCTTTTCTGAGTGGAACTCTTCGCGTGCGAAGTCTCGAGCTCCTCGGGATTCGAAGCGCGGGCGCAAATCCTACACTCGCATGATCGACGTTCAATCAAGTGATTTAACTCTGTTCTATTCGAATTTCAGGCTTCAACCATCGATGGCCGAAGGAAGGGAGCATGCCTTTTCTGTCAGGAGTATTTCATGGATCTCTATCTTCTAGCTGAGCTCAAGACCATCTCGTTGAAGGTGAGTAGCGATCCATTCGGCCAATCGGTCCACCCAAGTGATCGGAATCAAAGGTGCTTCGGATCATTCGCAAACTCCCGAGCACTTCCTATGTAATCGGGGCGGATCCGAAATCAAATTGAGGTCGACTCTGTCCACAAGCTCGGTCCTAAGTAGCATTACCGATACCTCGGATTGTTCGTGCTCGCCAATCCACAATAACAAATCAAACTCATGCATTTCCGAATGACGGATCAATCGGAGTGTTATAATGTCGACAGTTTGCAGCATGTTCTCCGCCGCACTAACAGAAGCAACTTGCGCGCGGTATTGTGATGTCTCCGCATCACAATGCGAGTTGATCGGCGCAGACAATTCCGAGACCCACCCAGTCAGACAGACAACCAACCAGCCACGAATCAAGCTCGCCAGCGAACCAACCAGCTAGCCGTCAGCGTTCTGTCATCGCATTCTGACAATAGATTTAACTGCAGGGCTACTTGATGTCCTTGAGTTGATTCTGGCGTGGTTGCGGCGGCGGCGGCGGCGACTGTCGAACCAATACGCATAACAACAACCGATGACTGCCTGCCATTCGTTCTGCGGGGAGACGAAATCATGTTGAACTCTGCAAATCTCGCAAAACATACTTCCGGATTGTCGCCCCTGTTTTCGTTCATCTCTAATCGCCACCCGGAAAACCGAACGATCGAGCAAACTCGAATCAACTCACATGCGCGAAATGGGAGAGCAGAATTTCGGCGGAGCTGAAAACGAGAAGAAGTAGCATAGCGAGCTTCCTATGGTCCGTTACGGAAAGTCACACGGCGGCGGATACTAAGAGTGTCAAACAGCATGTTCAGCACGCGACCACACGAGCGGCAACACAAAGCGTGTCGCGTCTGGAGGGAAAAACACTTTTTGACCCTGTGGGAATTCTGCTTCTATTTGGTACTGCAACGACGACGACTGCCTCCATCGCTACCACGGATGACATGATTCGACTTACGCAACGCTGTGAAAAACACGTTTTTTCTCGCATTCCCGCTCTGGTATTCTTCGTCATTCTCACCTAGATGTAGCTCCCGACATCGTCGGCACTGTAATAACAGTTTTACTTTGCCGGCTCGCCTGACTGACTTACCAACTGACAGACTGACCAAGTAGCCGGCTGGCAGCTGGGCGGACTTGCCAAACACACTGAGATACATAAGACGTGCTATCATTTAATTTGAATCAATTACCTACTTCATTTGGGAGTGTTCTCTTCCGACGGCTCGGATTTCAGTCTGATGTTGCCACCTGAGGAATCCTCACGTATTCGCAATATTTCATCACGAATACTTGAGTTTCACTTCATTCAGTCAAGTTGTATCTTTCGCTGTCTCGTTTCCAGGTCACCACCGTGGACATGCTTCGTCCCCCGCCGGATTTCAGATCGAACTTCGATTCGACGCCGCCGCCGATCCTGATCGACAATGGCCAGGCTGTTCTTGAGAACGAGAAGATCGAGCGTTACATAATGAAGAACGTTCCTGGCGGACACAATCTCTTCGTCCAGGACAAGGAGACCGCGACCGTCATCGAGAACCTCTACAGCAAATTCAAGTTGGCTCTGGCGAAGAAAGACGACGCTTCCCGGAGTTCGCTCTTGAAGCAACTCCGCAACATAAATCAGCATTTGGCCGAACGAGGCGACCGTTTCCTCACGGGCGACACCATGTGCTGTTTCGATTGTGAGCTCATGCCAAAGCTCCAACACATACGCATCGCTGGTAAGTTGCTGACAATTCATGCGGAGCAATATTTGGTTTTCTCATCTTTTGATGACAAGCATTTCTGAAATGAATCTCTATGCCCAACAGGCAAGTATTTCTTCGAGTTCGAGATCCCCCACGATCTCGCCGCTTTGTGGCGCTACATGGGTCAGATGTACAACCTGGACGCCTTCACCCAGAGTTGTCCCGCGGATCAGGACATCATCAACCACTACAAGCAGCAGATGCACGTCAAGTTGTCCCGACACGAGGAACTCGAAACGCCGACCTACACTAACTCCACTCCTTCGGAAGGTAAGTCGACTCGATCTCTCGTTTCCGTGAAAATCTTATCACTAACAATCCCATGCTTTTAACACTTAAAAAACTCATTCTACATCGGGACGGTATCAGCTAAATAGCTTGGATTGATTTGCGTGTTTGTGTGCGTCTGGGTAATCCTATCATGGGGGTGTCTCCGATTCGCGCGGAGAACTTTGTAACCGACTTGGCCTTGATTCGATGACGCCGTAAGCTGTCTCTAGATCTCGTGACCTGTCAATCCTTTGATTGCTGCATGTTTTCCCATGAAACGTTCAGATATAATGATTCCTGCATGAATATTAACCATTTCTCAGGGACCTTCCCGCCGTCAGGTGAGCGCGAAGTCGAGAAGAGCCGTGAGCAAAGTTCCAGGAGTGACGAATCGGCTATGGTTGCCGTCACATCTAGTATTTCAAGCCTTGAATCAGGCACGTCACTGCCTTCCTCGAGATCCCCTTCTCCAACCGGCGCGATCACACGCACATTTGAGCCTCCCGAAGTCAAAGTCACCGTTTCCATTAACATTTAGAGTGCCTAATAGAGTACTTTGCACGAGACCAGTAGCATGCTAGTGATAACTAAACGCATCGACCCCGACCCTTCCAATCCTCATCTTGCATGACATCGCAATTAGCTCGCCGAATCGAATCGGTTCGATTTAAGTAAGTGATGAAGGATGCTTCTAGAATGTGATACTCCGGAGTTCCCGCCGTGTTCGAGTCCATCATAGGTTCAAACTCACGAGTCGCTCTGTTTTCCAGCAACGATGAACGGCAATGGCCATGCGCAAATGAATGGCAACGGGAACGGACACATCAGTCCCGTGAACTTGGAGTAATACTAACGCGCCGTTCCTCGGGCTCATGGAGCAGCGTTTGTCGCGTTCACCACGTTCGATTCGTTTCCACCATCTGAGAACGATGAGATGCTGTTACTGTTATCAAAAAAAAAAGGAAAAAATCTTCGAAACAAATTCATCCGAGTAATTTAGCTGGACGAGGATTCGGTTTTGCGCATCGTAATTCATAGTTGCTTAGAACTAGCGGTTGGTTAATGGATTAGTTTCAAGGTTCGAACGATTCCAATCGTATTATCTCTATTTGAGTGAACGTGGTGGTATGAGTGTGTATAGCAGTGGCCCTAGCAGACAGAGCGTGTTCGCAACGAGCTTCCGATAGTTCACGTCAGTCGATAAGCCAGTCGGAAACGCGTTCAGTTATTCAAGGGATCTGCGAGTCGAGTCGCGAAGTCTCAAACACTGATTCGGCGCCCCTCATAGCAAAATGATCCCGACGGGTAGTTTCGAGGCTAACTACTTTAAGGAAAATAATATATTCACAATTATTCTGATGTAAAAGATGGAATTCGAGAATGGGATCGCAAAGCGACGCGAACTACCCGCAGTTGTGTTGCACAAACACTCGACTGGATGTAGATAATTCGCGAGATGAATGGCCCACGGCGGCCACTGAACAGAGACAGCTGTGCGAACAGAACGAGGAAGGGAATCATCCTTGAAAGGATCAACCAGGGAACGTATATATGGAAATGCGGAGATGGAACGCCTCCCGTCGTCGAACAGAGCTGGTAGTGCCCATAACTAGGTAGAGCGTGCGAAGTGAGTTATGTCAGAACCCTATACCAATCAAGTGGTATCTTATTCAAGATATTTACAAGGCAACGGATTGCCCAATGTTTTTCGACCATCCTCTAGTCCGACTGCAGTTCTCTTGACTGTCTCAATAAACTCCATTCTAGATGTTCCGGATGGGTCCCCTCCGAGACCTTGTTAGAAACAAACCCGATAGTTCAGTACTTACACACGGTGGCGAGTGAGCCGACAAGCGGATTATCGCAGAAGAACTTAACTGACATCAAGCAGAGCTTGGAAGGCGAATAACTTGGGATCTCCAATACGTTGCCTACCCATGGAGACTTAGACTTCGGTGACGCTGAGACAGTCTCGCAGAAAGGCGACACCTTGTCCTCGAGGTGATAGCCGAATTCCGAAAATCACTGGTTACCTAAAGATAGCATTATAACACCCTATAATTCTTATCGATCGACATATACCGATTAAAGCATTGATAGATCAAATTCGTCTTTTCATTTCCCACAATTACAAGATTCGTTTTATTGACATCGTTCCGCACGACTACGGAGACGGAACTTGTTCGGAATCCCGTGACAATCTTTCATTTTCGCACTAACATTATGGGAATCACCCTTCCGACATGGATTCGCAACATCGAACACATGATTGAATTAAAAAAAAAACGTATTCATATTCCATGAGAATTACACATGTAAGAAGAGAGAGAGTGATTTTCAAGGAAATGAGTCAACGACCGAACAGCTCGGGAACTATTTGGGTTCTGTCACGCGTTTTTCGATTCTAAATCAATCCTGCGTCCTTGGCCATCGAGTTGAAATGCGATTTCTCGTCTCTCAATAGCTTCTTCGGCTCCCCAACTTCGACTACTTTACCTTCGGCCAGAACTACAATCGTATCGTAGTCTACGACTGTGTGTAGTCTGTGAGCGATGGTGAGGACGGTGCACTCAGAGAAGTCCCTGGAAGTTTCTCAGAGTACGCACGAACGATCATCAAAATTGCTTCACTCAATTCTCTTTCGAGAGATCACGGTCATAATACCTTCTGATTGTTTCTTGGATGAGCGCATCTGTTCCCCGGTCCACGGCAGCCGTCGCCTCGTCCAATACAATGACTTTTGATCTTCGAAGAAGAGCTCTGGCCAGGCATATCAATTGCCGCTCTCCCACGGAGAGATTGCTTCCCCCTGACGAGAATAAACTCAGTGGTAAGGACTTCATTCTAGAGAAGAGAAATGGTCTACGTCCCTCAATAGAATCAACGTCCCCGGTCACGCCCCTCGGGTTGAGTTAATTATCAACTTGCCGTCAGAAACCTCGTAGTCCAGCTGCAACAGATGAGATTTCAGATGTGCTCTCTCAAGGGACGACCACACTTCTTCGTCGGAATAAGTGTCATGTGGATCTAAATTAGAGCGAATGGTTCCTTTGAACACCGTCGGCTCCTGTGGAATCATGGTGAGTCTCCCTCGTAGATCGTGGAGCCCTAACCTGTTGACAGAGGATTCATTGTAGCAGTTTGTGCTTCAAATTGACAAAAGTTATGGGAACCAAACCTCAGAAAACTCACTTCGATGTGTCAACGTCGTCGATGATGACTCTCCCCCCGCTGGCTTCCACAATCCTGAACAACGCCAGAGTGAGCGAACTTTTTCCCGCGCCAGTTCTACCGACGATCCCGACTTTCTCGCCACTGCGGATTTTGAGGTTTATATCCTTCAGAACGAAGTCTGCCCCTTCTCTGCGGCAAAGTTTACACTCAGCTGAATGAGGCATCCAGTAGTATCGAGATTCTGTTCAATGGTTATTTACGGAACTTCACCTGTATCTCGCATAGTAGTTCTCGAGGGCAATTTCGCCCCGGTTTGGCCACTCTTTGTCAATCACTGGGCCATCATCGACCGTCCATGGAGCCTCGCTTTCAACTTTTGCGTATTCTCCGATCCTTTCCGCTGCCACAACACATTTCTCGACCTCGATAGCTACTCGTATCATGCAAGATGCGGCGTCACAAACGAGGAGCGAGTACGAAAGGATCATCCCCGCGGTGCCCCCGCTGAGGGCATCCCGGTTGAGCACCACCAAGAAACCGATGAGTCCTGTTGCGACGGCAGACACGAGGTCAATACGTAGAGATGCCCACCTGAGCAAGAAGTCAGAGTCTTCTTCATACACAAGGTGCAATCTTAGCCAAGAATTCAAATGAAACATCAACTTTCGGGCAAACCTTGTTGTGACCATTGAGTGGAAGTAGCAGTTCTGATTGAGATCGATCCTTATGCGACTCTTCTCGACAAAATATTCGCCCGCACCATAGGCTCTGATTGTCGAGACACCATTGATGGTTTCGACAAAATTATTCATAACGGGGGATCGGGTCGTTGACAGCAGGCGACGAAACTGGCGAGCAGCCCCAATGTAGACTCTCTGAAAACGTATCAATCTTGAAGAATTCTAGCGGAGAAGAAACACTACGAGAAATTAGGAGCGCCAACAAATGTTCACGTTACTTGAATTGCAAAGAAGACGGCGCTCAATGGAACCATTACGGCCAGGAACAACGGGAGCTCAATAACGACGAGAACTATGGTCGCGACAACCTGCGTCCCTGCGTCCAGCCACTCGTCTAGTTGAATGAAGAGCTCAACATCAATCACGTTGACGTCCTTCCCGAATCTGTGGACGGATATCTTAGGAATCTTCCACAAGATTAGAAATCTTCTGATGTCGACGTCTCTAAGAGTCGCCAACCTGTTTATTATGCGGCCGAGAGGCGTTGCTTCAAAGAATTGCATCGGAGCTCTCATCAAACTCCAGAGCATCTCTGAATGGAGTTTTGAAGAAGCTGCGAGGCAGCCAATAACAAGGCAGAACGTGCCCACGACAACCCCCGCAGCCTGACCGCCGCTCAGATATAGATAAAACTTGACTCGCTGCAAAGATTTCTCTCGGATTTCGTCCAAGACTTCGGGCTTGACGGAAGAAACGTTCATCGTTTCCACACTGTGGTTCTTCATGATGAGTTGAGCATCTTCAGACCAATCACCGAGAAAAACAGTCGAGTACGTCTGAGGAGAGACGACGTCTCATTGATGATCGGAAAGCAGAGGGTGGATGAGAATTCTTTTTGAAGAACGAACTACACAGAAGATTCACAAAAGAGAAATTGGTACATGATGTACACGGGGCCCGCTCAGAGGGAACTCACATCCAGAGAGCGGTAGAGAACGAATCCCACGAGGATGAACAACCCCGTGACCAAACCGAAGTGTTTGCAGAATGACATATACACAGACCATTCGATTCCTCCAACAGCCACGTTTTCTTCACCTATCAATATATTGTGCTTCCCATCCAGAGAAATGTTAGAAAGGGTTGAACTCCCACTTCTCGAACCGAGGATACGCTGACCGGAACCTTTCAAAACTTCCTCATGATCCAGTTTCGGATCGACGAGAAACGTCTTGATCGGGATATCCATGTCCAGGAGCTCTTTCAGGGTGCCGATATGCGTAATTCGTCCACCTGACAGCACGATTATTCGATCAACCAAAGGCAGCACATTCACTGAATGCGTCACGAGCACTCGCGTGGTCCGCTTCAACAGCCCCTTTGGTCCGATGACGTCCTCGAAAAGCCGTGAAGACACATGAGCGTCTACGGCGCTCAGAGGATCGTCGAGAAGGTAGATCGCGGCTTTCTGGTAGACAGCTCGAGCCAGGCTTATGCGTTGCTTCTGTCCGCCCGACAGGTTAGCGCCTTTCTCTCCGATTTCCGTCAAATCACCTCCGGGCAGCAATTTCATATCTGACTCCATACAACATTTCTGAATAACTTTTTTGTACCATCTCGGATCCAAGCTTGAAGTGAACAAAACGTTCTGACGGACGGTATCGTTCTGTATCCAGGCCTGTTGCGGCACGAAGGCGATCCTCCCCTATTCGGAAGGCATCTTGAGTGCATTTCGTCAAAATACATCGAGTTCCGGATAAGATATATATTTCGAACCCTCGCACCCTTCGGCGAACGTTCAAGGATCCGCTGATTTTCTTCATTTCGCCGAGAATAGCACTCAGCAACGAGGACTTCCCGGCACCGACAGGACCGACCACGGCCAGAAGTTCTCCGGCTCTAACGGAGAAGCCCAACTTCGAGAGAACGGGTGTCGTACCGCTCCAGGTGAGACTCACATCTTGAAAGCGGATGTCTTCGCCTGCGGGGGGAAGTAGGTGGCTCAGGCTTCCCGAATTTCGAACAAGTTTTCGGAAATTCCATTTTCCCGAATCGATTGGAAAACGAAGGCGACCGCTTACCGTCGCCCAACGGAGCAGAAGATTCCATCGGACTTATTTCCTCCATTTTCAGATAATTTTCGATTCTTCTGAGTGAAACCAGGGCTTTGAGCAGCATTGTGACATTTAGAGGAAGGAACGTCAGCGAATACCGCATGTTATTGAACAAAAACAGCGAAATGAAGGCTTTCTCCGGAGTCAGGATGTTTTCCCTCGAAATGTATTCATACATCCCGAATGCAGCGGCAGTCACCTGGAATGAAGGATGACTTTCAACGGCGTAGGATGCACAGGCGGTCGTGATAGCATGAGCGTTCTTGATGATTGCAAGTCTCATGAAAGACAATTTGCGATTTGAGATCGCAGCGGAACACTTTTGGGACGCATATTCCTTTGAATTAAACGAGACACATACTAACGGCGGGCTGCAGTACCATACGAACGCGATGGCCGCTTCTCCGTACAGGTATTTACGAATCCAATGGACCTCTGTGTCTCGGGTATTTTCGACTTTATGGATGAATGGTATTTCCCAAGCGAATAGTTTTATGATTTTGATTCCCGAAAACATCTCATTCAGCGTACTGACTCTTTTGTCCTTCTCGTTCGATTGGCGATCCTGCGGAGACTCCACTAGATGAACGAACTTCTATTCAAGTTCTGAAGTTATCGCGAATGGAGAACATGCGTCAACGAAAGACGCCTGAACATGAGACTTTCCTGAACCTGTCAGCGCTTTGGAGTTGGTCGCCGAACGCTCAGTGCGGTTAGGGTAACATATCTCCTCGAGTTAAGTCACTCACCTGATATTGCCTGGTTGCGTTGCTCAGACACACCGTGAAAGGTATTAGAGCGATGATTACGAAGAGCCCGGCGAGACACGATGGTCCCAAATGGAACCAAATCACGAATATAGAACTCAAAATTCTCAAGATGCCTCCCCAAATCATGGTACAATTCTGAGTGAATTCTAAAATGTTGTCCACGTCGACTGATATCAGATTCAGAACGTCACCCGTCGTGAACTTTCGGCCAGTGTCACTCGATACCAGAAGACACTGTCAAACAAAGTCAGTATCGGGAGACGTAGCTTGGTAGCATTGTAATGAGACGGTCGTCACCCGCAGACCCCAACGGGATATTAGATGTAGAAACCTTCTCACCTTCTGGTAAATGGCGCCGAGGAGTGCTGAGCGTATCTGCACCCCTCCGGAATAACAGGTGAAATCCATCCAATGCACGAGCAACGCGAGCGCCACGTTGTTAACCAGTAATAGAAAACAGTACCAAGAACCAGTGACGAACGTTTGCGAGGAGTCCATGAAGGAAATCAATTTGCTGCAAAGTTAAGTAAGATTGAAAAATTGGAAAACATAAGGCATCGCTTTTCATACGCCAGATGACATCCACATTGGGAACGGTTCATATAATCGATCAACGAGAAATCTATTTTTCGATCACCTCAAAATGAAAACCGGCAGGAGCCGGACAATATCAAAAGTTATTTCAATTAGCGAGCTCCACAGTAAGAATTCCCGGAATGCTTTCACTAAAGCTCTGATAATAGCGCGATCACGGAGGGGTACTTGTGCGAGTTGCTCTGTCGGAGTTCCGGAGCTCTTTCCAGTACGCGTCTCTTCAATACTGGAATATCAAATGTTGGAAGAACCCCAGTGCGACGAATTTTGGAGACCAAGAAAAAGTCATCAAGAATATAGTGTAATATGAAACTTTCTCAAAGTTGTAGATTATAGGCAAACTCACTCGGTTGATCCGCTTGGATTCCAATGTGCGTAAAATGCTGCCAAGCAGTATTCACAAGTATATTTCCTTTGTAACGATTCTAGTTTTCTCAGGTCAAGTGCTTTGCCAGAAGCTTCACGTATGACACTGGAAGACAACTTCAAATCCAGGAGGGAGAAAGAACAAAAAGCATTTCCTGCGTGCTTGTGTGATTATCGTCAAAAACTGACCCTGTGTAATTACCGAGCGTCGTGCCACTCCACCAGTTCGGCCAGCCTTCCACCACAGGAGTGTTTACTTCAGCGGGGAACTTGGCTGCTTCCGTAGCTGGAGTTGAACCCTCGCTTGAGCTTGGGTTGGGAGCCCCCGTTGTCATATTGCCGATGATGTATCCTTCCAGTTCCTGAGGGGGAATCGAAGGCGAATCCTCACTGTTTTCGGACACACCTTGCTACACCGCTCGCAAGGACTTCCACCATGTAGATCTAACTGGCAGGTAGTTCATCTCAACACTCTGGAATACCATGTCAGAAACTTACATACCTTATAGTTGTAATACACTGTGTAATTCACTGAAGCCATAAGTGGGAGCCGCCACAGAGAGGAACAACATGTTCTCGATTTAAGGACAGTCCTGGTTATATTACGTCAATAAAGGCTTGGCCAACTATCACAAGTATTTTCAAGAGAAAGCTTCACAACGAGCGTGATCGAAACGCATGCAGTAAAATACGATCCGGACACTCTGAGGAAAACGATGTGGAACTCGTCACGTGCGATGAAAACTCTGGCTCCACTGAGCGGAGATCTGTTCATGATTCTCATAGAGTACCTTTCTAGGAATATCAACTTGTACCTTTCCATCAGCGGGTATGTTTAGAGCAGTGGTTCTCAACCTTTTCTTCTTCGAGGACCCCCGGGGGGGGGGGGGGGGTCCGTGATAAGCTGCGCGGACCCCCTTATTGACTCTTCGAAGGAATACAGGAGTCATGGCAATTTCTGAGAACTCTATCTAGTCCAATCCACGTAGAACCCCGAGATATGATCTTCGATTTGGACCAATGGAAACCGGAACATGCAATTGTGGTTCATTTTCTTGCATTCAACTCCAGGTTGTTTGCGAAATCACCGGGATTCTGATCGCCGGAACGTTTCGAGGACCCCCAGGGGTCCGTAAAATTTTCGGCAGCGGACCCCCAAAAAAGTCCGGAGGACTCTTAGGGGTCCGAGGACCCCCGGTTGAGAACCACGGGTTTGGAGAACTATCGACTTGTAGTTATCACTCTGCTCGTTTTCCAAGCAGATGATCCTGATCAAGAACAGAGTGATACGTCGCTCTTCGAGCTGAGCCCAGGAGCGATTCACTGAGGATCGTGCGGAAAGCGTCGACCGAGTCTTCATTCGGAACTCTGGCCTCCAGTGATAAGCTCGCAGAGTGCATATCGCCTCTTCTGAACTCGAATAATGGGATTCCGTCTGAAGGAATTTCTGATTTGTCTGGCTCTGATACGACCATATGGACCTCACACGAGTCAAGATCTCTCATCTGATCCACGGGTACAGAGTCTCGGAGGCCTCCCGTCCAATAGAGTACATGTTGATGACTCTAATGAACCTCAAGTTCCATAATGGAACGGAAGGAAGGAATATGTTTATTCAACAAATATCAAAAAAAAACTATGCAATTCCGTCTATTGCGAAATTTGCAACTGCGGCCCGTGGTGCGATGTCATCGTCCCCATCACAGCCGCTGCGTTGCCTCTCTGAACATCGATAGAAAGTCGCTGAAGCAGGAACTCCCGAGCACGCTTACAGCCCGTCTCTTCCTCGATCCGTTGTCCCACAGTGTTCAGCAGCGATCTCGTCGCCGGCATTAGTGCAATAGCAATAGTTTCTATTGAACTAGATATTAGAAACGGGTGTTGCATGCCTTATAATTCCGCCAGCAGGTCTCTGCGACAACATCTAGACTACACCCCATTTTCCGTTGAACAGAAACGGAAATTCCATAGTCCCATATTATTCTCCTGGGATCTAATTTAGACATCGCCTATAGGGCCCTAACGCGCGGGTAAGATTTTGGCCATGGGCTTCCAAGGTCATGATGGATCTCAGCCGCAGTTTATCATGGGCATCCACTCCAGGAGTACCAGCAGACAGAAATCGCGGAATCCATACAATCGGAGATCCAAATGATCAACTCTATTGACATTCTTTACAACCAACGATTTACAAACAGATGGCTCGTTCAAGTTGCATGGCGTTGTCCACGAAGGAAGACCCTCGGTTCCGTATGCGAGAGAAGTTGAAGGAAAAGCACGAAGGGTCAGATTAGTCCAGACTCCTTCGCCATTGCATGAAAGGAGGAGTTCTGGTCTTTCAACAGTTCTTTGGGGTTCCCTATTTCGACTACCTTCCCTTGGCTGAGCACAACTATGCGGTCGTAGTCGGCAATCGTGTGCAGTCTATGGGCAATGGTGATGATAGTGCATGCATCGAAGTCTCTGCAAAATTTCGATTGGTTCGGTGAGCCACACAAACCTAAATGAAATCCACATCAGAGATACGGTATCGAAGTTGTCCAGAGGAAGGGCCAAATATTGAATTATTATAATCGATAAATGGAACATGATAAAAAACCTCCGAATGGTTTGTTGAATGAGAGCATCTGTATGCATATCTACGGCGGCTGTCGCCTCGTCCAATAATATAACTTTCGACTTCCTTAAGAGAGCTCTTGCCAAGCAAATGAGCTGTCGTTCTCCCACGGATAGGTTGTCGCCAGCTGTTGAGAGATCACGCTCAGGAATCATTCAAAATCTGAATCTAGGTCCATGAAACCTCTGGATATCGGGATCGATTTCGGAAGAAAAAGGAGATTGTCAAAGGCTAGCCTTCTGCGATTTCAAACTCCAAGTTCAACAAGTCATTTTTAAGATGCGATTTCCGCAGAGCCGACCACAATTGTTCATCGGTGTATGTGTTCTGAGGGTCCAAGTTCGAACGCAAGGTTCCTTTGAAAAGTATTGGCTCCTGAGGAATCATCGTGAGCCTTTGGCGTAGATCATGAAGTCCCAGTCTGAGAGGAAATTCACTTATCGTTTGAGAATCAGGCGAGACAAGCGAGGAAATCCAAAGATGTCACATTGTTTTGATGTTTGAAACTCACTGAGATATGTCAACGTTATCAATGATGATTTTGCCTTGAGTTGCTTCCACGATCCTGAATACAGCCAAAGTCAGCGTACTCTTCCCGGCGCCAGTTCGACCTACTATGCCCACTTTCTCACCGGGCCCCATTTCGAGGCTAATGTCCTTCAAAACCTCCTCCGATTCCTCCCTGAAACAGCGCGGTCGAGTTTTAGTCCGAACCTCCAATTCCAAACCTCTTGAAACCCAAAGTAAGAATTTCTAACTCGATGACGCACGGGAGTCCCGCTGTCCAACCTATATCTTGTAGAATAGTTGACAAATGAGATTTTCCCCTGAGAGGGCCAGTCTTCCTCAAGAACGGGTCCATCTTCGACGTCCCACGGAGCTTCGTTTTCGATCCGGGCGTATTCTCCGATTCTCTCTGCTGAAACGACGGCTTTTTCCACGTCGATTGAAACGATAATCATCCAATTCATGGAGTCGCAGGCCAGCAACGAGTAGGAGAGTATCAACCCGGCAACACCCGCGCTAACGACGTCGCGGTAAGAAGCTACGAGGAGACATATGATTGCTGTTATAAAGGAGGACATTATATCCGCTCGGAGGGCTGCCCACCTGCGGAAAAGACACATCGAGCCTCAGATTTAGTCTTCAGAAATCAGATGTGAAGAGCAGCTATGTGTAAAAATTGATTGCATAGAATGAACCAGTGTTGGGCGTAGTCATAGTCATAACTATAACTCACGCGTGAGTCATAACTCATTCTATGACTCACGGGTGAGTCATAACTATAACTATGACTCACGGGTGAGTCATAACTATAACTATGACTCACGATGAGTCATAGTCATAATTATGACTATAACTCACCCGTGAGTCATAACTATAACTATGACTCAGGTGGGGGCCCGCCGGGGGTCCGCGGGCCCCCGCGGCGCCCCAAAAAAATACGAGCAAGGGGCCCGCGGACCCCCACTCATAGAGCTCAAGGGGCCCGCCGAGCCCCTCACCCGTATTTTTGGGGCGCCGCGGGGGCGCCGCGGGGGCCCGCGGACCCCCGGCGGGCCCCCACCTGAGTCATAGTTATAGTTATGACTCACGGGTGAGTTATAGTCATAACTATGACTATGACTCATCGTGAGTCATAGTTATAGTTATGACTCACCCGTGAGTCATAGAATGAGTTATGACTCACGCGTGAGTTATAGTTATGACTATGACTACGCCCAACACTGGAATGAACACACTCTTAAGCTTTTTATACTCATCACCAACCTCGATGCTATAATCGAGTGAAAATAGCAGTTCTGGTTGACGTCAACCCGGACGTGACATTTCTCTACGAAGAAGGGCTCGGCCCTGTGAGCTCTGATGGTCAGCATTCCATTGATGGTTTCAGAGAAGTTATTGAGTACAGGCGACCTCGTCGTTGAGAGCAGACGACGGAATTGCCGGGCGGCGCCCATGTATATCTTCTACGATCAAGCCCATCGTGCAAAGAATTCCGTTTGTTAGAAGAAGCGCTCGACGGCGTGCATGGCGAAAGACAGCGGGGGAAGATTACCTGCAGCACGAAGTACGCGACGCCTACGGGGATAACGAAGAGCAAAACGATGGGAACCTTCATGCTGACCAGTATCAAGGTTGACACCACTTGGGAAGATGCATCTAGCCATCCATCGAGATGCATGTATAATTCGAGGTCGAGGATATTCACATCTTTTCCAAACCTTGAATATCAGACAACGATGAATCTCGATCCGCGTCATATTATTCACGTGTATTGAGACAATCCTTCTTAGCACTAACCTGTTCACGATCCTCCCGAGCGGTGTTGAATCGAAAAACAACATGGGAGCTTTCAGAATGTTCCGCAACATTTCCGAGTGCAATTTCGTAGAGGCTGCGAGACATCCTAGGGCGAGACAGATGCCAGCAATCATTATGGCTAAAGCCTGACCCCCTCCGATGTAGAAATAACCCTTGATCCGGGCCAATGACTTCTCACGAATCTCGTCGAGGATTTGAGGGTTGCTGATTGTGAGATTACCGCCCTGGGAGCCAACATTTTTCAGAATGTTTCCGGTGTCGTCTGTCCAGTCGCCGAGCCAAACTGTTGCGTAGACCTGAAATGAGTTACAGGACACCTCATTCATGCGCACGGCCAAATTAGAAATTCTCCCCAGGAAAGGGTTAAGACTAGCGGATACTTCTCTACCCACCTCTAAGAGGCGATGGATCGCGAAGCCCAATACAACGACGAGTCCCGTGATTCTTCCGAAATGTTTCCAAAGGTTCATGTAAACGGAGCATTGGACAGAGCCGATAGCAATCTTCTCTTCCGCAACCAGTACGACCTGCTCTGAAGCAGCGGTGAAATCATTGCATCCCTCTGATTTGCTCTTCTCGATCGGTGTTGGCCTCCTATTCGGAGGTCTTGAATCAACGACGTCGACGCTCGGCTTTCTTATGATCACACTCGATTCGAGTTTCGGTTTTTCAAAGAAAGGTCTGATGAGCGTTTCCCGATCATCCATATCAGAGAATGCGCCAATGTACTTAATCGTGCCGTCTTCGATGACAATAACTTTGTTGGCAAACGGAAGTATTGACATTGACTGCGACACAATGATTCGCGTCGCTTCTTTCAACAAGCCGTTCGGTCCAATGACTTTATCGAAGAGGTATGTAGATACGTGAGCGTCCACTGCACTCAATGGATCATCAAGTAGATATATTCCGGCTTTCTGGTAAACTGCTCGAGCAAGACTGATTCTTTGTTTCTGCCCTCCCGAGAGATTAGCTCCTTTTTCACCGATTTCTGTCGAGTCTCCTCCCACGAACATTCTGATATCTGCCTCTAGGCAGCACTTCTTGAGTACTTCCTGATACCACTCAGGCTCATACGGAGCTGTGAATAGGATATTTCGCCGAACCGTTTCGTTCTGGATCCACGCTTTCTGTCGCACGTAAGCAATCGGTTCCTGCACGGAAAAAGTTGGAATCATCGGCACTTCATTGTTTTTGAGACGATGTCCGATCGAATTCACGCGTTTCCATGTTTATTCCATCGTATTTGATAAATAACCTCCTATGGCTCGGAAACTCTACCTCTCGGCTCTAGGTACAACTAACATTTCTGACATTGATGGTTCCGTCCAGTTTGTTCAGTTCACCCAGTATGGCGTGTAGCAAAGAAGACTTCCCGGAACCCATGCGTCCGAGCACAGCCACGAGCTCGCCGGATTTTATGGAGAAGTTCAAACCCGATAGAACCGGAGTCGTATCCTGCCAAGACACACTGACGTTTTCGAAACGAATGTTCTCGCCTGAATTGATGAATATCGAGGAGGATAAGTTCAGCGGCCTGAACGGTGACGCAGCTTCGGAAGAGTTGGCGAACAATACTCGATACGCGGGCCGTCAACTTCATCCCAAGAACCTCGCAACCTACCTGGATTCACATCATGAGAAACGTTATTGCGGCAGATCTCTTCCAATAGGAGGTACTTTTTGATGCGGTCCAGTGAAACCACGGCTTTCAATAGCAGTGTAATGTTGATCGGGAGGAAAATTATCGCCAGCCGCATGTTGTTGAACAAGAAGAGCGATATGAAAGCTTTATCGGGAGTGAGGATGTTGGCTTTGTTCACCAGAACGTAGGTCCCGAAAGCTGCCGTCGACACCTACGAACGAAACAGCAGGCCAAGAAGAAGACTTGGATTACAGAACTTCGTCTCAGTCCTTGTGTCAATCCACAACTGTACAATCCATTTGGTTTCATGACACCAGCTCTACGGTTTGGTCGATCACTCACCAAGAAGAGTCCGCAATCCCAAACAAACATTATCGCGGCTTGTCCGAACAGATACTTCCGTATCCAACTTACTTCCGTTGAACGGATATTCTCTACTTTATCTATAAACGGTCGTTCCCACGCAAAAAGTTTTATGATTTTGATTCCCGAGAATATATCATTCAAGGCATCCAATCTCTTATCCTTCTCCGACGATTGGAAATTCTGCGGATATGAAGATAAGAAATGATACAGCTGAAAGCCCTCATCGACTATTCCTTATCTCTGCGGATTCCAAGAACGGTTGTGCTTTTACCTGGTAGCTCGCTGTTGCTGTGCTCAGAGACATCGTGAGAGGTACGCAGATTACGACAACGAGGAGTCCAGCCAGAGAAGAGGGTCCTAGGTAAAGCCAAACCACGGCGATGGAGCTCGAGATCCGCACGAAGCTTCCCCAGAGCAGGGTGGAGTACTGCACAAATTCGAAGACATTGTCCACATCTACCGACATCAAGTTCAATAAATCTCCTGTAGTGAATAGCCGGCTCGCGCTGTTCGATACCAGAAGGCTCTGTGGAATGAAAAAAAAATCATTCGTGAATTCCCTGGAAAGCGTTGCGGTCAGGCTTTCATGGAATCTTTTGCGAAATTTCCTTCGAAAGAACGAACCTTGTGGTAAATGGCGCCAATGAGAGCTGATCGTATCTGGGCTCCACCAGAAGCGCAGGAGAAGTTTAACCAGTTGAGTAGAAAAGCGATCCCCAAGCTATTCACGAGAAGTAAAACACAGTTCTTGTAGCCGATAGTGATAGGCTCGTTGGAACCCATGAAGAGGATCATATTGCTGTAAGATGAAACATGTTCCGTAGGAACCGAGTGGGCAAGGTTCTGAGGGAGACCCAAGAACGGCAATCGTATCGAGTACTACACCGATCAAATCTAGCTAAATGGATTGCTCCAATCCTTGATCATATCAGTGCAATACTTTCAGGAACGGCAACAGCAAGCTACTATGCACCACATGCTCCCTGCGGCCGCCTGTGCCCTATAAGTACGCGGGCCCGCTCATTCACGTTGGTCGCGGATGACGAACGGTGTGCTCTGGTTTGGTCTTACAATATGACCTTGATTATGGTACCAAATTACCTCAAAGCGAAAACGGGAAGAAGCCGTGCGACGTCGAACAACAGCTCGAGAGTGGAGCTCCAAACCACAAAATCCCAGAATGCCTTGATGAGCGTTTTTTTGATGGATCTCGTAGTTGGGTCTTTTTTCGATCTTTTCGATATCGATGTTCCTTCTGTACTTCGCTCAGACGGTTCCGTCGCTTCACTGAAAACGCTGCAGTAATGATTCCCACGCAAGAAAACGAGTCGATCTCTAATCGACCACATAAGACGGCAAGTCCAAGAAAGAGCTCACTCTGGTGTCTTGGTTCCCTCCCAATGGGTTTGAAAAGCCTCCCAACAGTGCCTGGTTGTGTATTTCCTTTGCAGCGCTACCAAGTCATCTAACTGAAGAAGTCGACGGTATCCGCGCCAAATAATGCTGGGAACAGAGCGCTTTTGTAAGACTATCACGAAAGTCTGGAGTTCGAATTCTCTACACCCTCAGAGCGATCAGTTAATTACCCCGAATAATTTCCGAGTGTGGCGGCGCTCCATAAATTGGGCCAGCCGTCTGATATGGGAGTGTGTACCTCTCCGGTTAAACTGTGCCGTTTAGGAGACCTCGATAGTTCCTCATCCCGATCCGAGCTGTGCGACGTTGAGCCGCTATCGAACATGTCCGGTCAATCGGTCTGGATAGCTGGGATGGTTGACTTCCGTTAGAAGGGTACACCAGTTCACGCAAGTATCGTTGATTGTTGTGAGTTAGGGGTCATCTGGTTTGCCAACCAGATGCAGCCACTGCTGGCTAAAGTTTTATGCGTCTGCAGATGAAGGCTAAGCTCCGGAATCGAAGGATCGGTTCTTCGCAGATGTTCTCCAGCTCGAGAAGAATGTCATGAATATATCATGATTTGAAAGCAGCCAGACTTTGCGAGAGTTTCCATCCACACATCGCATCTTACGCTCTGTGCGAGCTCCGGTGGTTCACAAACTTCTCGCCCAAAGCATGCTGGGGCTTGGAAATTGTACGTCCGTTTGAGGAACTATTTCTGAAACCCGAGTCCTCACTCGATACTATCGCCAGGGACAGCACATTCTCACAGAATCCGCAATTTTTTGAGTCCAGGATCTCCTAACAGTGCTTACGAGCCACTGTGTGCGAGGGCACTCGGGGCAGCTGTCAGCGATGACTAGCGAAGGGATTGGGGAAATGGGAGACTCATAGACTATGAAATTCAGGATGGCCTTACTCAAATCCGTGTCCGCATCTTTGCACTTACGTCCGATCGTACTGTGTTCACTTCAGGGGGTTAAACTTATTCGAAGAAAACGATGTTGGTCACTTGCAATGCAGAACTCGAGTCGACCTGAAGATAACGAACCAAAAGACTTCGGGATTGAGCGCACAGTCCCGGCTGAGTGGAAACCTGGATTTCATAGCCTACGATATTCCTCGTATAAGATATTTTCGGAAAATCCACATGAGATATTGGTGTGATCAGAATGGATGACTCCACGTCGCCCTAGTGAAGATAATATTCCCTCAAGCTTCTCGATGCAACTTGTCTTTATTCCACTGATCTTGTTTCTTAATTTCATCGACAACCTAGCACCAAATAAACATCCGAATGTGACGATTCTCACTTCCTCCTTTCTGGTACGAAACATTTGAATATGAAAATCCTAGTTGTAACAGCGTAGATAGAAGGCACTTGATTAGGCTGCGTGCGGAGAATCCTAACCGCGCTCAATCCCAAGGCGAAAAATTGTGGAATTTTTTATTTTTTCAGTAAACTATACCAAGCCGGCTTCTTTGGCCATCGAGTGGAAATGGGATTTCCTGTCTTCCAGCAGTTTCTTGGGCTTCCCAGTTTCGATGATTCTACCCTCACTCAGTACGACAATCGTGTCGTAGTCGATGACTGTGTGCAGTCGGTGGGCAATGGTGACGATGGTGCAATGAGCGAAATCCCTGGAAAATTTTTCGAATTCGATAACTGACAAACTTTGGCCGTAAAATTATTCGTGCCACGGACCTTGGAAGGAGCAGTACTACACATGAGCTCACTTTCTGATAGTTTCCTGAATGAGCGCGTCCGTTTGCATGTCCACTGCGGCCGTGGCTTCGTCCAGGAGGATAATTTTCGTTTTCCGAAGGAGTGCGCGAGCCAAGCAGATCAATTGTCTCTCTCCCACGGACAGGTTGCTCCCAGCTGTAAGTATGACTGAATTGAAGTGGATTTCCTGGTGAATTCGGTGGCTGCCCGAGAAGTGATCGGATTTCTGATGAAGAGAACTTGCCTTCTGCGACTTCGTATTCGAGGTTCAGCAGATTATTCTTCAAGTGTGCTTTCTCGAGAGCTGACCACACTTGTTCGTCGGTGTGGAGATCGTGCGGATCCAAGTTTGAACGAATCGTTCCTCTGAAAAGCACCGGGTCTTGTGGGATCATGGTCAGTCTTCCACGGAGATCGTGGAGTCCCAATCTGGAATAGAAGCGCCGGCGTTGAGATAAGATTTCCAGTTCCGGAAACCGATCGACGCCCAAGCAAGATGGTGGCTGATGAACTCACTCGGATGTATCGACGTCGTCGATCACGATTTTCCCATGGGAGGCCTCTATGATTCTGAACAGGGCCAACGTAAGCGAACTCTTCCCCGCTCCCGTCCGCCCAACGATTCCGACTTTTTCACCGCAATGAATTTCAAGGTTGATGTCCTTTAAGACATCGTCCATGCCCTCCCTGGAGATAGAGTCATCGAAACATTGCCATCGAAGATCGATGATGATCGGACGAATATTGTGATTATTATCTAGATTCTCAGCTGTCTATGTGCAGCGACTATCTGACCTGTATCGTGTGCTATAGTTTAAGAGTGTGATCTCTCCGTTATGCGGCCAGTTGCCATCGAGTACCGGTCCCCCGTCAACTTTCCAGGGCGCCTCGCTCTCGATCTGGGTGTATTCTCCGATCCTTTCAGCCGCCACAACGGCTTTTTCGACGTCAGTCGCTACTCGGATCATCCAGGAAACAGCGTCGACAACCAGCAGCGAGTAGGAGAGGATAAGTCCGGCAACTCCGCCGCTCAGAGAATCCCGGTAGAGCACAACCAGGCAGCAGATGATGGTTGTGATGACGGCAGACAACATGTCGATACGGAGAGAAGCCCAACTAAAAGGGAAATGTCGTCAGACTCACACTCCCAATACAACACTCTGGTCGAAACTCCGAATAGGAATAAGGAACGCGAGCCTACTTACCGCGAGGCAACGATTGAGTGCAAGTAACAGTTTTGATTGAGATCGGATCTTATTCTACATTTCTCGATGAAATAGTCTTCTGCGCCATAGGCCCTGATGGTGGAAACCCCGTTTATCGTCTCGGAAAAATTGTTCAACACCGGGGATCGCGTGGTTGAAAGAAGTCGACGGAATTGTCGCGCGGAGGCGATGTAGATTTTCTGCGTCCATAGAACAACGTATTAGGCTATTTCCGTTTCTAGGCGTCAAGATGTCAAGAGTGTGCCAGCGGTGGAAATCCTGATCTAATGCTGCACATGTACAATATTAAGCTCAACAGTTACCTGCACTAAGAAGTAGACGAGGCTCATTGGCAGCACCACGATGAGGAACATGGGAATCTTGAGGCTGATCAGGATTACGGTCGCAATAACCTGAGTCAGTGAATCAAGCCACCCATCGAGATGGAGATACAATTCGAGATCGAGGACGTTGACATCTTTTCCGAACCTGTTGGTTAAAATGATCGAAGATCGATATTTTTGAGCACGCTGCTGCTGGCGACAATGAGGAATACATTCGAAGTAGAACAGCTGAGATGATAAACTCTAACCGACCTGTTAACCATTCGACCGAGCGGAGTAGAATCAAAAAACCACATAGGAGCCCTCATTACGCTCCACAACATTTCAGAATGGAGTTTTGAAGATGCTGCGAGGCACCCGACTGCAAGACCGATTGCAGCAACGATCACTGCTACAGCCTGGCCTCCTCCGAAGTACAGGTAGTACGCGATCCTCCAAATGGACTTCGCACGGATTTCGTCTAGAACTTCACCGCGGTTAGAGATGAGATCCTCCCTGCGCTCGTTCATTATGTTTCTTGCATCGTCCGACCAGTCGCCCAGCCAGATCGTTGAATAAGTCTAGAAAGAGATTTCCCACAAAGAGGTGGAATTCGGAATTACTCCCGGGAGAGGCAATAAAATCATATTTGAGATTTCCATGGATTGCCACCAGAATGAGAAGCAACTCTAAGGCGACTCACGTCAAGGAATCGGTAGGCACCCAGTCCCAACAGAACGAATAACCCGGTGATCGCGCCGAAATGTCTCCAGAGATTCATGTACACAGACCACTTCACTGAGCCTTTGGCCACGTTTTCCTCATCGATCAATGTCGCAATTTTACCGTCTCCGCAAATGTCAGCGCTGATTCGGGATGTAGCTCTTTCAAGGTTGATTGAACTTTCACTTAGACTCCTGGTTTCTTGAATTTGACTGAAAGAGCCCCCGAGGGACACCTCTTTCTCAAGCTTGGGCTCAACGAGAAAAGACTTGATTGAAATGTCCATTTTCATGATCTCTTGGAACGTGCCAGAGTGGGTTATTTTCCCGTTGTCGAGGACGAATATTCGATCAACGAAAGGCAGAACAGTGACGGAGTGCGTTACAAGAATCCGTGTTGTGTCTTTCAGGAGACCTTCAGGCCCAATGATATCTTCGAAGAGGTCGGAGGATACGTGAGCGTCAACTGCGCTCAGAGGGTCATCAAGGAGGTAGATTCCGGCACGTTGGTAAACTGCTCTGGCGAGGCTGATGCGTTGCTTCTGTCCTCCGGACAAATTGACTCCTTTCTCGCCGATTTCGGTCAAATCACCCGCTGCGAATAGTTTTAGATCGGATTCCATGCAGCATTTCTTGACGACCTCTTGGTACCATTTGGGTTCGTAAGGAGCGGTGAACACAATATTCTGCCGAACGCTTTCGTTCTGAATCCAGGCTTGTTGGGAAACATACGCGATTCGTTCCTGTTCGAAAAATGGATGGAAACAGTTCACGAAACACAGCAAAATAGAGATTTTTGCTTCAAACCTTACCTAATTATACGTAGTGAGCGCAATTCTAGCTGATACATTCAAAATCGCGGCAGCCTCAGGTGCCTCGCAGAGAGTTCTCACTGACATTTCTGACGTCCATGGTGCCTTCGAGCTTCTTCATTTCACCGAGAACGGCGTTCAGCAATGAGGATTTACCGGAACCAACGCGACCGATCACGGCTACAAGTTCACCAGACTTTACGGTGAAGTTCAACTCCGACAAAATCGGCGCGGCGCTACCCCAGCTCACCTTGACGTCTCGAAAATGAATATCTTCGCCTGCGAAAAGAGAATCTTGCTTCGTATTGAGTGGGATTCCCTTGATAAATTTTCAAATTAAGCGTCAATCAGAGCAGCGCAGCTGTCAACTGGGAAAACTCTTATTCATACGAACCTTCGGCCACGTAATGAGAAACGTCGCTCCGGCGAATTTCGTCCACTTGAAGGTATTTACCGATTCGTCTCAACGATACCATGGCTCTCAACAACATTGTGATGTTTATCGGGAGGAATGTCAATGAGAATCTCATGTTATTAAAGAGAAACAAGGAAATGAAAGCTTTCTCCGGCGTCAGTATGTTCTCTTTGTTGACCATGATGTGGGTTCCGAAGGCAGCGGCTGTCACCTAAAGAATAAATAGCGATTCCAGAATCGAGTACAGAATTTGTCGACTCCTTTCAACCGTATGATGCTGAGGTCGCAATCTCCGAGAGGACTCACCAGGAAAGGGCTGCAGAACCAAAGGAACGTTATCGCGGATTGGCCGAAAAGATATTTCCGAATCCAGCCAGCCTCCGACTCACGGATTTTCTCCACTTTTTTGATGAATGGTAACTCCCACGCAAAAAGTTTGATAATTTTAATTCCGGAGAATATTTCGTTGAGCGCATCGAGTCGCTTATCTTTCTCGCTCAGTTGGCAGCTCTGGAAAACACACGAGGTTGGTTTTTCTCCTATTATCCATTGCAGCAATGCCTTGTATGTCACTTCCGGACAGGAATCTACTCGTTTCGGACGTTAGCGGACGGGTTTCTGAGGGTGCAAGATCGCCCTGAAACCTTGCTGGGTACGAAACCAAATTTTTCGAAGCTCCGAGATTCTTTGAGACGGAATTCTCTTTTAGTTCATGTATCCACTCAATTGCTGTTAATCATCCCCATTATCGGGTCACGTAAATTTTGAGGATGGTTGCGAGCTTCCACTTGTTGTCTCTACATATTCAACGATACATAAATAACCAGCAAATTCTCGGGGCGACGAATGCCTCTTTCACAAACGGGGACCCGGCTTGTAACAATTTGCGCGAAGACATGGGAGTTGAGAAAAGGCAAAAGTTCCGTGAATTTCTTCGTCTGCTCTTTGCGAGCCGAGATGAGCGGGCAATATTGTAATCGAATGCCGCTTCGATGGGGTTTCTCGCTCGTCAAACATCAGGCTATCCGACTTATAGGTAGCGAATCATGTTGGCAGAAGTGTGAAACATGTCTCACCTGATATTGTGCGGTGGCTTTGCCTAGATATACAGTGAAGGGGACGCAAGCAAGGATCACGAAAAGTCCAGCAAGGCACGACGGACCCAGTTGGAACCAGATGATGGCAAGAGAGCTCAAAATCCTCACAACGCCTCCCCAGATCAATGTTGAATACTGAACAAACTCGAAAACGTTGTCTACATCAACCGACATCAGATTCAGGAGATCACCGGTCGTGAATTGTTGGCTGACTTCACTCGAAACAAGTAGGCTCTGTAAGAAAAAAGTCGATTTTCTATTCAACTCTCCGTTCAGACATGTATGGAATGCTTCTCATTTAATTCGAGATTGTTTCAGTGGTGTCGTCCTCTTCATGAATTCAAGAAAACTGAACTCGCCTTGTGATAAATGGCACCGATGAGCGCAGAACGCACTTGGACACTCCCCGAGCAACAAGTGAAGATCAGCCAGTTCATCAGAAATGAAATCCCTATACTGATCACAAACTGGAGAGCACAGTACTGATAACCAACGGATAACGGATCCGAAGACCCGACGAAGAGAATCATTTTGCTAAAAACAAGAATCAACTTGAATTAAACTTAAAGAGGAAGTTTCCCTCACCGGTCTGTATTTGGAAGCATAGGATGAAGGTCCTCCTTCCGTGGAGACTACCTTAACACATATACCGGAAGAAGCCGAACTGCATCGAAGGCCAATTCCAAAGCAGAGCTATAGAATATGAATTCCCAAAACGCTCGCGAAATTGCTCTGAAGATGGACCGTCGGGACTGTTTCGGCGGATCTGATGGGGGTGGACTTTCCTGACTCTTCACGGTCGAAGTTTTCTCATCCCTGAAATGTTCCTCTATGAGTTTTTGAAATGATGCTGATTCGAACTGGATTTTTTCAATTTTTCGACAAAAAAGCGGCATCCTAATTCTGCTGATTCTTTATTTCGTCGAACGGCCGTATTTCCCCGAAAACAAGTCCTCTCCCAAATACTACTCCTTCCACCTATACAAATCCTCATAGTCAAGTTTGAGCAGTGTTTCTTCTAAATGGGCACGGATTCGGGGGATTGCTTATATTCGGGGAAAAGTCATATATTCTTGATAGGGCTTGTGCGTGGGAAACAGCGTCCACCTAGAAGTACATGTATCTGGGGAAACCTTTGCATTTGGAGAATTACGGCAGGAATTTCGAGGAAGATTCGATCAAATCTGGCGCGCCCTCCCGCTGGCGATACGATGATGAGATTCTCAAACGATAAAAATAATGATCCGTTCGTTACCCTGTCTTTATGTCCTGGTTCCAACAAGCTTCAAAAGCTTCCCAACAATACTTGTTCGAGTATTTTCTCTGCAGCGCCACCAACTCGGTTGGCTGGATCACTCTGCGGAACCCGTTCCATATTATGCTGGAAAGAATCGAGATTTCAAGACTGGGTCGCCGTTCTCCCAATTGTTATCTTACAGATGCAATCACTTTCGATCATCAATGTTATATAGAATATGCTTTTACCGAGTGTAGTTTTCGAGGGTGGCTGCGCTCCACAGACCAGGCCACCCATCCGAGAGAGGAGTCTGTATTTCAGTCGGGAAGCTGTATTTTTTTGCTGGCTCTGCTGGCTCAGCTTCCGGAATCGGGCCAAGAGAGCTGAAATTATCTTTGACCATGTTCGCTCCCTTTTCCGTTCTGGAAGTTCCTGAAACGGAATCTTGACCTGTAATCATCGATACACCTTGTGCTCCTGAAGTTGTCCGAATAAGACCCCGGCTCAAGCTTTCTTGCAGCGAAGTCAATGAACTTTGCGAGACCATGAGCTGATTGAGAGCGTCGCTCGCCGTCAAAGACATTCTGGCTGAATCGGTTCTCTGCTGTCAAGTTTCTAGCCTTTAGTAAAAGAAAACACGAGATAGATGTGTATGAGCGGAGCAATTTAGAGGCATGCCGAGGTCGCCCGGTTTCTCGACGATACCCACGGTTTCGTAAACCTTTTACTGACAGTAATAAATCTCTCTTTTGAAGGAGGGATCGCCGTTATCTGCGAAAAAATCACTCTCCGGCTCTTCCTGTGACTGCCGCCTCTATACCAAGCATTGTTTTTTTGCAACCGGAACTATTTGTCTTGACATGGCGAAGCAACGCTAGAAGAGAGCTATTGGAGCGTGTATGTTGTTTTGAGCAATTATTTCGGGTCTCATAAGCAGGAATTCGACATCGAAACCACCTTATGATTTCAAATATCATGTTCGAGCAGTGGAGAATTTTGTCGTCGACGCCCACCTGAGCTCATTGGAAAGAAATCATCGGAAATCGCACCAAAATCTGCGACATGTCTGACGAATAAGATGAGTCTGTTTCATTCAATCGGAGTGGTGCCGGCCGCGCCGATGTAAAAGCGCAACTCAGAATTCGCTCGTTGACAATGAGAACTCTCAAGTTTCCACGATTCATCCCGTCGATTTCATGCTCCATTTTCATCAAAAGCGATGGATCTATTTTTGTTATTTTCAACCACTGCCGATTCCGATTCTCGCTGTCCAATATCTGTAGAATCGGAATGTGATATTCCACTCACGGGACGAGCTCACTCAGAGAACCGAACCGTCAACGTATCATAGCTCCTCACAACGACAGCTCCAATTTCTTCTTGTTTTCAGAAAAGAATGTCAACTCTGTACGGTGGCAACAATAGGTCGGAAAAGCTGGGAATCCGTCCTGGGCTCATGGAGGGAAGCAAGCCGGAATGGAGTTAAGCTTTCTCGCGAAACAGGTGCTTATCGAGAGATGTATATGGAGACAACATTTGGGAGGACGATTCTTAGGATTTTAGGAGAACTTTCTCAAACCAAATTCTCCCCCGCTCATAACTCCTTTTTAATATCGGAGTCACTCGTAGCAACTTGCTCCAAGGAATGGCTCTCAATGTTTGAGATCATCGCCACAATGTCTGTTGTAAAATATTTCTTGGACACCGTCTTCTTCCAGGCTGTATTCAGCTAACTGACCCCCCGAGACTGACTGTGTCTTGCGTATGTCTGATGTCACACTCCTAATGCTACGGGATAAGATGCACCGTTTGCTCAGCCCGTGGACAAACACTATTTTCGTTGAGAACTGACCTCTCGCTTCAGCTGGCGCCGGCCGGCTACCGTGTTGGCTGGTTACTCTCGAGCAGGCGGGCCTTTGAGTCTGCTCTCGTGTCGCGGGTCCGGTTTCTGGAAACAGATCCTGAGAAACGGTTTGTGTGTGCGGTGAGAGAGACGGTAAGTTGAAAAAAACCAATCACTCGTACTGAACGAACTCAAGTTGCACGATTCCGCGATAGACTCGAGTCGAGCGCACTCGGTCAGTCAGGAAGGCAAGCGGGCATACCAACGAACGAGAACACCCCCGTGGTATATACCCTCACTAGACACATGCTTTGCCCTTTCCTTGGGCGAGACTCTCACGAATCGAAGCATGCTCTGCAGAAACATGTCTCTCTTCAGAGATCAACATAGGAAGGTCTCGCTCGTTTTCCATCGTGATGCACTCAAATTACAACGCCTGTATTGAAATCTTTTTGTAAGCTTACAAATCGATGCCAGAGACATCGCGAGACAGCATACACCGTACCAAGACTTGTAGCAGCGACATGTAGGGTGACTGGCAGCCTAGTGAGGGCACTAGTAAGTTTCCATCGGGTACACCAAATGAGTTTGAAGTTTTCGACGAGCACCCTTAGAGAATTATTCTCATTGTCAATGGAAGACAAACCTGGATCTAACATCAACTTTTCGCAGCACTCTGGAGCAGTGGTTTTCAACCTCTTCCTGTTCACGGAGCTCCTACGGCCGGTCATAGCCTCCGGCAGGCCCCCTAACTCCGGGGACGATCACGGGAAAAATTCGGCTGAAACTCAGTCACGGACCCTCCGGTAGCTCTAAAGCAGTGGTTCCCATACTTCGACACTCCGGACATCCCCTGCCCACCGCTTTTACACCCCCTTACGATTGCGACAGTGGTGCCACGGAATACTCTCCACAGGCCACGAGAACAGGACACTCTTGAACGCACGTCTACAGGCTAGCGGGTTGATCGATGCAATACAAATTTTGAAGGAATGCATTCTTATGTCAGTGTAGAATACATCGCTCATGACTAGAGTGCGAGAGTTTACGCACAAAACTATGTGCTGTTAATGCTTCAAATATGCATCGCATGAAAATGCGTCGAGCATGTATGAGGGCTCAGTAAATCGAACATTTCATGCCAAAAAACATGCGACATCCGCTCTTCTCCGACTAAAACAAGTTTCAGCCAAATGAACAGATTATTGTCTGTCTGTTTTCCGTGTGCACTGCATACGCGCAACGCATAATGCCCGTGTCTATCACGTTTCCCATGTACGTGAATATCTTCTGCAAGCTCCTGGCTGACGGATTGACATATGAAGATTCGACTACTCGAAAATAACGGAAGATCAGTGACAGATGGCCTCGAACCCACGACATGAATTCCCCTAGGATCACGAGGCGACCTTTGTCACTCCTTTGCAGTAGCGTACCCAGCTCTCGGCCCCCCTCAAAACCATAGGAAAATGGTCTTGGCCCCCCCCCTGCTCCTTTGCCACGCTTCAGCCCATCCCAAAAGACACAGTAGAGCGTTTCCGAGATTCGCCAAGGAGGGTAAACTTGTAGAGGGGGAGCCGGTTCCAAGCCCCACATGCGAGCTTGCCCTAGACGAGAACTCTTCGAGTGGATCCCGAGCGATTTCCGCTCTCAAGCGTTTCCAGTTGTTCAAATAAGGGGACAGTATGTGAAGATTCTTGCTTGTGGCGACAAGAATGTCGATCTTCCTCTGGATGGAGGATGGAACACCGGCAGCGGTAGAGTGGTCGCTGCGGGAGCCCCAATGAGGCGAGCGGATCACCGCAACCAGGCGGCGGAGTCCGTTTGGTGATTTATTCCAACAGTCAAGGATAGAAATAGGTCGATCCCTTCACGATCTGTGTTAATTCTTGAATTGAAATAGGTTTTGACGCTCAACAAAGAATTCATGTTCTCATTCTTGTTGATCTCTGTAGTTGGCCTCTCGAATTGACTCCGACTCTCCCATGAAATTCCATTTCAAGTCTCCTCCATTTCTCCAGCAGACTGTTCTATGATCGAGACCGAGTTAACCACGACGGTCTACAAGAAGCTCAAGAACGCTCAGAATCTCAGACAGAGAGCGGGCATAGGTGTTGGTGAATCTGCGAAGCCACCCTTAGATGAACTCGGCTTATGATCAATCCACAAAGGATAGCTAATTCGTCTGCGTAGCTTTTATAAGAGTTTCAACCCTATGCCATGCCATCCTCGTCTCGGTACCTTCCTCATACTGCGTATATCGGATAATAATAGAATTCCGCGACGGTTTCAGCTGGAGAACATGTGATTTGAGAGGGTGCCGTGGTACATTCTGAAAACTCCGAAAACGTCGTGAGGTTTTCATTCGTTGACAGTGCTCTCTGCGTCGAGCGGTCAATCGAAGGGTTAATTCCGTCGTAGAGAGGGAGTCCTGTTCGATCTGGGAATGGATATCTGACGCCATTATTTTCCTTTTCTGCTTTTCTTACGATTCGCATCTCGTGTTTGACGACCGCCGAGTTACGATCGTCATCGTGGGAGATAGCACCGTGATCGGATGTGTCGTTATTCCATTTTCTCCTTATATTTTCAAAGTTTCCTATGGATATACCACGTATTTCCCTGAACACTCCGGAATGGATCAAGAAACGTGCGGTGTCATGATTGAAAAGTGGAGGCTACTAAATATTTTTGGTTCCAATCGTTCTGGCATTTTTCGTCAACGGTCGCCAAGCACAGGAGAGGCAGGTGGGGCGAGGCTTGGATAGGTGTTCCAAAGCGTCAACAAATCTCCCCCAGAAAGAGAGATGGAAACGGGGAAGCGAAGTCATGACACCTACAAGTTACCAGTACACGGTAGTTGTTAGGCTCCCTTTATTTTGAAACTACACAATATAACCCAAGCGATGCCGATGCCATTTACTTCCAGCGGTTGTTCTCGTAGTCCCACTTGGAAGCAATGCCTTCGATGGGATTCGCTCTGATGTCGATCATACGTTTCAGTTGCGCCTGTTTCGCTTCTTCGCTGCAACTGTCAGGGAGAGGCGGCAACACGAAGGTCTTCATGAATGCATGATACCAGAAAACGAGACCAACCGCGATGCTCACACCGCCGATGACGATTTTCCAGTCGCCACGGGGAGCCTCGAATTCGGCGAAAGTTTGTCGGTAGGAATATCTGTAGAGAGCTTTCTTCTCCTCGATGGACAGGTTCTTCCAATCTCCTTTCTCCTTCTGAAGAATGGTATCAATGTGGGGTCCAGGCTCCTGCCAACGGACGGCAGGGTAGGGACTGTCGGGACGATCGACGTAAGTGTAGGATCCGTTCATGCCTGTGAATGGAGAAGCCTCGTCAAGTATTGTTCTTGCTCGGCAGCATTTTTCAAAACTTTTGGGGTTCTCATTGGGAAGTGGATAACTTGTCACAGCTGATGCTCATACAGCTAGCGAAATATCGACGGAAGAAGTGCTCTGAGGAACCTCGATATCAAAAGCCACCCGGAGTTCGCCAGAAACTAGCACTGGGTGTACGCTCACCGTAACCGACGACCTCACGCTTCCCGATTTGCGCCCGTCCATAGTAAGACCTCCGCGCGAGCATAGACAGTGTACTTGGTTTTAGAAGAGACATCCTTGCTGCAATCAAGAGAAGCACGCGATCAATGGCTGGGGATTGACGCGAGATGAACATTTTTGCACTCTCGGATTCCAGGGACTGATTTTTCGCTACATTTATCATTATTCTAGAGCTGAACGAGGATTAGAGGAATATTCTTGGAAAGTTGTGGCACAGTGTCGATCAGAGAGAGGTTTCCTGAAGAAATGAGTCCGTACTGAGCCAGATCTTGGATTCTTGTTGAAAAAACGAGAGTTGCCAATGTGACCGAGAGCTGGGCCGACCGGGATTAGCTCCCAAGCTACCCCGGCTCTCCCGATCCTGTATTTGCCAGTTTTCGACGGTTCAAAAGCCGTGAATTTACCTGGTTTTTCGACGCAACCTGCAATGTCCCAACACGACCTTTGCAGACCGAAGGTGTTTTGCTTCGATACTTGCTGCTGAAGGACGCCGCGGTACACGTCTGCTACTGGCGGGAATTTCAAAAACAGGAGGCTCGATTGAGCGCCGAGCGCTGGTGAGCCAGAACCTTCAATAAAATCAAGGCTCCTCAATCTGAGGGAAGAAACAATCGCAGCTATTGATTTGAAGAGTATACTTCATTTCACGGGTCCATCTGAATCTTTTCGAGCTGAATCGATGCGAGTTCCTCTTCAAAGTTTCTGGTGAAAACTTGTTGTGGTGCTATGTGCTACAGCGGGCATTTATTGGCTCTCGATGAAGAAACTTCCGTTAAGGATGTCAGAAGGCACGAGCTGAAACTTATCACAACGTGTGCTCGCGACAAGAAGCTTTCAGAAATCGATTTCAGGAGCAATATCAGGCATTCGCCCTCGCCCTTTGTGTCTATTCACCTGTTCCCCACGCGTGGATAGTCCGAATAGGGAGACATCGTGGGCCGAACAAAAACTTCGAGTTCCACGAAGAACCGTCCACCGTTTTTATGAGATAGGATGTACATGTTAATCAATGACTGACTTCAGACTTGGAATTGTCTTGCTGTTCGGCTGAGCTTCCGTGACGTCGATGAATACCGAAGTCAAAAGTCAAGTCAAGCTTTTAGCGTCTTCGACGTCGAAGCTCATTTTTGGAAGAAACGTACACCGATGCCGCTGCGGGAGCGAAACTTGAAGAGCAAACTCGTTCTATTCTAGGCTGCGGAGGTCGCATGACAAAAAAGGCAACTCAAATATAATCGCCTACTCGCTCTAGAACTATATTGTTGGGGAAGGGTATCTTAAAAACCGTTTGCATGTTGAAACTTTGATCGAATGCTTCGAATTCAATCTCCGTCAGATTAACGAGTCACTCGTCAATGCCAAGCTGGAGGCAGAAGCGAAGCCAGTGGACACAGGACTGTCATTCAGTCTCGGAGACAACGATATATTTTGTCTGCATAGGAACGCGCTGGGTCGGCATTGGCGGTTCAACTTAGTACCGAGGGGATGAAGCAGAGTGAAAGGCGATACGCATGAACCGAGAGAGGGATCAATGAGGGTCCGGACACCTTGTCGTCGTCGCTTCTCGTGACGAGAATCCGAGACCCGGCAGCCGGGGATTGAAACATTTTTTTTAGTCAGAGAACAGATTAAAATGATATTCATCTCAAACTATGCGTGCAAATATACATGATCTGTACATGATCTTCCTTTTTAGGGATGATAATGGACAATCCTCCGCATTCAAAGGGCCTTCTTCGATTCCTGTGTCCGTGCGAAGACATGTACTCGTAAGGAGTGCAAATATTGCAAACGGAGGAGAATCATGACCTATAATTCTTGTTTCTGGCGTTGAGCTAACAAAGAAGGTTTCTTCCGAGAGCCGGACCGAGCATCTGAGTCGCGTCAATTCAATTACTTGCATGAATAACTTGTGTGTACGAGTGGATCCGCGTTATGCTGATCTTGTCGTCAGCCGGCCGCAGCTCTAATAAAGGCCTCTTCCATCAGAATCCAACGTCGTCAACCTCTATCAAGTTTTTATGCTTATCGTCAGGCCAATATTCTCTCGGCTCATATTTGCTCGAAATTCATTGTTGAGAATTTCTCCTCGATCGAGTCTCCGTTAGGCATCGTCATCCACAAAGTCTCCGAGTAAACCTACAATCAGATGAATCTCAAGCCACACAGACCGTCAGAGAAGTTTTGTAGATCCGGAGATCGGGTTTCAAGTGGACGTGATATACATGTCCATCGGACATGTTGGGTCGAGTGCGAATACCTGTTGTATCTTTTTCTGCGAGGGAAACCCACCGAATCAAGGAGTCAACATGTTGTGACTCCACACGCAGGCCAATCGGATCTTTTCCACATTCCTCGATGTAACTATGGAACTAAAAGAGGTTTCATCGGAGACGAATCCCGAAATGAGGAAAAGCGTTTACTTTTGAAAGTATAGATTATCGCATTCGGGTTCTCCTCGGCTCCTATTCAATCGATTCGATATTTTGACAGAACGCACTAATGAAATTAGAGGATTTTTCCGCGTCACGTTGAGACTCTTCCTCGCCAAACTGACTCTTGCACCGAACGACAGCTGCCTCGCATTCCTCATTGCATTACTGTCAGATAATACCGCGGCATTTCGGGGGAAAATTGTGCGTTCGAAATGAGTGGAATGAAGTTGTCTCAAGAACGAGGTTCACAATATCGGAAATCTTCGGAGCAGGACCTCAAGTATTTCCGTGGAGATATCTAAACTGAAGTGGAGAGTGATCACAGAGACCACGGACTTGTGAACTCGAGGGGACTGAATCGACACCTTGGATACATAACTCACGAGCGCGTTCAAAGTCTGCCTCGGAGATCGAATAATGAGTTGGGAGTGTAAATGTGCCACCGCCACGGATTTGTCTCAACCGACGGACAAGCCGTGGTCATACGATAGATGGGAAAGCAAAATCTCTACATGCTACAATTTCGGAGCTCCTGCAGCGGTGGCTCGGGAACTGCAACCTTCTCATGGATTTTGAGACGGAATTCCTCGATCATTTATTCGGAGACTTCTCGACCAAAGCAGCGAACAATGTTTCCTGCAAAGATTTCCGTCGGGGGCTTAGAGCTCGACAACTGTCGCGCTTTCTCCAGGTACGGCCTGACTGAAAATAATGTCGAAGAAAGCGCTCGGAGATAAAACACACTACGGGATGTCGAGAGGAAGAGCGACGTAATCATCAGAGCAAACCGCAGTTCTCCGCGTAATCTTGCGCTCCTGGAAATATCTCAACACCTCGAACGCGCTGAAAGATGACTGTGGTTTCGAATTACAGTGACCGCGAGAGCTTCAAATTCAAAGTGGTCGCGGAGCACGGACAAAAGCGCTACCAAAAAAAAAACGGAATCATCGACAACAGCTGCGAATTCCGATTTCCTGAGGATATTTCGAAATACATACACCCTGGCCATGTGAATCCCTTTCCCTCAATCTCTTCACGTTGACACCAGAATATCGGAGTTGGCTCCGTGATTAGAAATGCGGATCGCGCGTTAAATCGAGCACACATCGTAAGTCTTACGATGTCAAAGCGGCGCATCGTCTTGGCGCAGAGAAAAATGCAAAGAGGAATTTCGAAGTTATGACGGGAAATGATCTAGGGCCACATTCCTTCGTGGTTCGATAGGGAGCTCATTCTCGGATCGCGCACGAGCCCCTCCCGCGAAGATCTTGCGCACGCACCGATGAAATATTGCACTTCACGATTTCCAAAACGATCTCTGTCGATGTATCAGCTGTCAAAAGAAGAGAACTTCGGGTCTCACGAGACACCACATGAGAAAGCAACTCGAGAACGAGCTGCTATCCATCGAGAGTGTTCGAATCGACCATCAAGAGAAGCTTGCTCGCCGGCTTGTGTCCATCGAGTATCTGGCGGCGGCGGTAGCAGCATCAACGGCCGTTGAGACGGCAGTAGAAGCGTCAGGAGAGTTGGTTGTTTGTGTTCGCTCGCTCGCTCACTTGCTGGCAGGCAGGGAGGCTGTCTTGCTGGTAGGCTAGCTTGCTAGCAGGCAGGCAGACAGACAGACAGACAGACTCAGTCGTGTGTGTATGTTTCTCTCCAGATTGTGGTGGTAGTAGTGATGGTAGTGAGAGCCTGCTGCTCTACTCTCCATCCCTTCCTCCTGCAATTACCCTCCCCTGGCTCCAGCAGGCCTTCGGCACGGCAGGATCCATCCTCAACTCCTCACAGAGCCCCTAACCATCCTGGCTTCGGTGTCGAGTCTAGTTTAACTTCTCTGTTTTGAAGCTGTGAACTCTACGTCAGTTCGGCGGCCACGGTCACAACAACCGCGAAACTGACAATTTTTTTTAAGCAAACCAACCACAACTATCACACTACTAGAGCTACAAAAGGATGGCGGCAGCCCATTCGGTGAGAACACGATCAGTTCACACAGGGGCACATAACGGGCCCCTGCCGGGAATATCCGAGTTGGAACAAATCGTTCGAAAACTTGAAAATGGAACGACTCTGATCAAATTTGACCAGAAAGGCAGACCAGAGAAGAGACGCTTCTCTGTCAAAGTTGAAACTCGTCAACTGTTCTGGAGTCGCGAAGGACCAAACGGGAGATTCATCGACGAAGGAAGCCGTGAGTATTGTGTTTACATTATTTTCTTCTCGAGTGAAGCTCGCCTGGCTACAGCGTCACGAGGACTAGCTGTCAGCTGTGAAGGCAGTGTCGGTGCCGCGTGCGCGCGGACACTTTTCAAGTCGAGCTGACATTGCCGCCCTTGGCAACTCGAGCTTGCCGGGACGTTCTCGGTTGGCGCCGACGGATTTTTGTCGTGGCGCCTCCTCATTCGAATCCAGATGACAACTGGAAAGGGAAATCTCTTCTCCCGTAAACTCGAATACGTGGTACGAGCGCAAATTATGAAAAACAATTTCCGCTAGTGAGAATCGCGGAACTTTTCGCATACCACAGACAGGGAGGACGTCTAGCGAGTGGTCCACGATTTTTCCGGGAAATTTGTTTTTGGACGAATTATGATCATCCGGTCGCGGTTATTTTTATGTCTGACCGCGCTCGCTCGGTTAGTGAAGCCGAAATTCCGATGCTGGGACACGGCGCGATCTTTTTCGATTTTCGAGGAAGTTCCGACAGACTGCCATCCCTTGCTTGTGTACCTGTGGAGTTCCGTTTGAAGTTTGCTGTTTTGAGCTTTCGTCGCATCGTCATTCGACCCTTTCCCACCCCCGAACTCACTCGAGACAATTCAGAATGCCGTAATATGGAAACCAGGCTCGCCAATAGATTGAGTGGGTTGACAAGATAATGGCAGGTTGAGGTCGAGTTGAAGCTTTGTGTACATTGTGGAAACATTCCAACTTTAGTGAAATGACGGGCCAGCACTGATTTGGCGTGGGCGTCCTGGACGCGGTTTGCGTCGTCGCACGTGATAAGCAGCTCTATGCTTTCCCATTAGAGAACGCCACCCACTTTTGACCTGTTGTTTCGAGCCAGGTCTCGGGAGAGTGTTCGACCTCGACGATTTCGGCCATCAGCGTGAATTATTAAACGTATTCAGACGAATCAGGTTTTCAACTCCTCGATCAGCTTGAATCGAAAGCCATTAGAGGCTGCCGCTGACTGTCTGACGCTCTACAAAGAGAGCCGTTTCTCGAGTCGTCGTCGTCAATTTCTCCCTGGAGCGTTGCTCAAGCGAGCTCTCCTTTCACCGCCTGCTTCGGCTCGACGAGAAAAAAAGTACGTCCCTCGGTATCTGACGTCGCTCGATGTTGAGGCCTCAGAATAAATTGCACCGATCCGGAAAATAATTTGCTCCGCGGTTGTTGTTCCGCTATGAAGAATAGTGGAGGCGTTCTCTGCCTCGGCTGTGACCTTGTGGCTCTGCTTCGAGGACCTGCGCTCAAATAAAAGAGAAGTAACATGTTGCGCCGTGCTTTGGCAACCAATAAATTGAGAGAAACGTGATGGACAGTCATCCTGCCGGAGGGACGATGCTTCGTGTTGCGATGCCCAGGCCGTTCGTCCAGTGAGGAACTGGCTGCACATTCTTCATGTTTTTCTCCCATCGAGGAACTCGTCGTTGGAGGAGGACACTCTTTTCCTGTTAACGGGGAATGCGTCTCCGCGAGTTAGAGTTGATGCTGGTGGCGGCGGCGGCGGCGGCCGCAGCGAATTTTTGTGCTTTCCTTCATACGACCGATTGAGGCTGCTTGAAGGGAAAACTGCCACCGTGATTGGGTGCACGACGACTTTGAATAGAGTGGCTGCCCGACTAGCAAGCCGCTGGGCCGTTGGATGCCCGCTCCAGCTGCTTGTTGGGTCGAGTTTCATTGGCTTCTCGGTCGTTTCCTCTGTCATTTCCGCGCCTTTATCCGAGATAATTGATCAGTTCGGACGAGAGCCGAGTAACTTTTGTTTTTGCAGTTTGAGCACGAAACCGTCTGACCGTCGATCGAGACGTGCGATGTTTTGAATATTTTACCACCGCCGCCGCCGAAGCAACCAGATGTTCCAATGACGCCCTCCTGATTCTTTCCGTTCTCACTCAGACTACTTTCTCTAATCTTCTTTTCTGGTCTCGTCTCTTGCCCCACCGCCAGTCCTCATCCGATGGGTTCCGGGGCGATTCTCCTGATTTTGGGGGAATATCGGAGGGGAGGCTCTAGCAGATGGGTTTCTCTCCTGAGCAAATGGAATCGATGATGATTGTTATTCTTGTTTTTGTGAAAAGGAACTGGACGCATTCTTAGGTGTCGCCTTGGGCGGCACTTTTCGTAATCACGTCACTGTTCTGCCATCTTCGGTAGCCTCCTTTCTCTCCGGCGTCCCACCTTCGATGGTATTCCATTGTCAAATCGCCAAAGTTGGTCTGCGCTCGAGCACAACGTTTGAGTTCACACATCTCTTTGGCCGTGTCTATTTTAATGCAAGATTCCCGCTGCTGTGAATGTTTACGAAACGAGTTTTTCTCTCTCGAGCGGAAGCTCCCGCCGCCGCAACGATTGCGGTGTTGGGTAATCCCTAAAATCTAAAAGGTTTCATCGAATCCGGCTGTCTAGTTCGCATTCATGAATCTCGGCTTGCACAGAGGCTTCGAATTCGCGGAAGCATTCCAGACAAGAGCGGCTCTTCTTTTCCTCCATCAAAACGAACCTCTTTGGTTTGCCCGATTAGCCGGGAAGAGGAATTCGAGCTCGATGTGCAACGACTCGACGTGAGAAACGCCATTTCGGATCGCCCCTTTGTTGGTCGAACGGTACACGCAATCGAAGGCCATGACACCAGCGACCACAACGGAAGATGAATGGTCGAGTAGATTATTCCAACCGATGACTACAGAGAGATTGGATTATTCCTTCGTGTGTTCTGTGCCCCGATCCGATCGGGAAAGTACCTAAGCATTTTTCCAGCGGACGAAACACTGCTCTGTCGTTTTCACGATTCGTTTTCGACGACCTCGTCGCTGCTTCCGGATCCGCTCTTTGCGAGCTGCTTTTCAACGAACGAACTCCGACGAAGGGTGACTAGACTCTGTAGCTTCGGCCTTCCCACCATTGACCTGACTTCGGTGTAGCGTGCCGCGGGCTTGTCTTTCAGTCGATGTGCGTCAACTCTGATTGATTGCGAACCCGTTCAGATAACCCAGTTTGGCGGCCGGGAACCTCCTCCTTCTCCTCTGGAAGGAATTCGTCGAGGATTCTTTCAAAGTCGATGTCGGTCGTCTAGCGCCTCGACGTTTTGCATAATTTATCGACTTAGTTCCAAATCGCGTTCTCGTTAATCCGATGAGTTCCGTTTCCGTGGTCTTCAATTCAGGCACGATAGACACGCAAACTTCAGGTTTGAGCGAGCCTGATTCTCCGAAACCTGAGATGAGAAAATTTATATTTCACGTTTTTCCAGCGCTCGTGTATCTTCCAGTGCCGTTATTGGGGGTTCATTATGTACAAGCGCTGTAACCGCTGGAGTCAGTGTTCCCGGACCATGGTTAACTATGCAGGCTGTGAGGTGTGGCAAACCACCAACTTTCGTCCTCATGTCTGTGGATGGATAAATATCCGCAGCAAACATGCGTCAACCGTGCAATCAGAGACTCTCCCGGACTGGGCAACCAGTTCACCCTTGTCCTGACGAACGTGTGGATTACAAACTGCGAGAAAGCCGTGCGTTCTCGACACGTTACCCGCCCTGTCGTTCGTTGCGCGTTTCTCGCCGGTCTTTTCTATCTGGAAATGTCAATGCCGAAATGGAGCTGACCTGAGGTTCGTGACAACGTGGAACGGGCCATTTCTTTCGAATCCCGGGGGGATTACCGTGGATGGACCGGCTGTGCCAGAATCGTTTCGATCCTAGAACGGACGTTCGGCAATTTTCGTGCAGACGAGCGGACAAAAACTGCCCACTGGCTGTGATCACGTTGCGTCAGCTGCGCATTGTTGCCGGCACGTGGGTTCATCGATCGTCGAGTCGAAAATCGTTAGAGGAAATTGTGTTGTGATGTTGTCTCTGAAGTCTGCGACTTTCCATACGATCCGAATCATGCCCTGTCGACCGGCTCCCTCGATCGAGCCGTGCGGCCGCTCCCGTTCCCCGCATTCCTCACGACTTGTGAGTTTCGAGGTCGTGGAACTTTAAAGCCACTCGAGCTGTTGCTCAGTCAGTTAGACGACACACGAGCTCGGGTGGGATTGGGGAACTTAGGAAAGCCATGGATTGTTGCTGGGCAGAGCTTTTGTTATTCGCTGGAGGATTCAGGATTCTGGCTCCTGGCTCTACTCCTGCATTGTCTCTCAGGATTCCGGTTCAATCAGGGGACTAGTGGTGTCAACGGTGATGAAACTGGCGAGGCCACTAGAGTTCGCCAAGTGTTTCTCCCTCATCGTTCTAGCGTTCCATATTAGGCTCGACAGTAACCCCAGTGTATTGCTTTTCCAGTGGACCTTCGGGAAGTGAAGGAAATCCGACATGGACCGACCGCAAAAATGTTCGAACGTTGGCCGGACGAAGCCAAGCGTTGGGACAGTCACAATTGTTTTGCCTTCTTTTACGGCAATTCGTTCAGACTCAAGTACCTCCAATGCGTGGGTAAGTATCCTCTCGCCTTTTGGGTTTTTCTTTCTTTCTTTCCTTCCTTGTGCAAATACGCCGATCGCAATCGTAGCGCTGACTTCTCTGCTATCCGTCAAGTAGATTTATTCATCGGCTTGACGGTTTCCAAACGAGAACGGCGAAGTGGAATCTTTCCAAACGAATGAATAACGTGGATCTTTCGTTGAGTGGTAATAGAATATATTGGTACGTAAGAGACGAGGATATTCGAAATCGCTCAATTGTAAGTTACGTAGTCGCCAGGAGTCGCTTCCACTCCTGAGCTCTTTATGAACGTGAGTTCGATAGAGATGCCGAACGACAATATGAGGAGTGACGCAAACGCTCTTGTCTCAGGTCAGGAGACGAGCTTCCAAATGGCTCCTTTCCTCCTCTAGAAAGTTTTTTATTATTCAAAACGAGTTCGATACGAAAAGCGAAACGGCTTAGTCAAACGACTTGTTCAAACCAAAATATCACGCCCGTCAAAAATAGCAGGAGGAGGAGAAGGAGGTGGTAATGGAAGCTGAGGCTCCATCTTGAAAATTGATTTAGCCTTTTGGAAAAAGAAAGCCTCCGTCCGGTGGTCCAGATCCCAACATGGAGCTACGCAGCAGCGACTCCTTTTGACGAAAGGATTGGAAACGCCAACGCAGTTGATCTTTTGTTGTTTGGGTTGAAACTCTTTCGGCGGGGCTTTTCCTTCTCCAGACGGGATTTTTTTCCCGTATGATTATCCCTGTCTGACATTCGACGTCTTTACCTCCGACGGAAGAGGAGCGACTCTAATCTGTCGATGTTGACTTCGATGATGATATTGTTTTCCTCCTTCGAGTCACTCTTCCCGAGAATCTACTTCACGATGCATGCGATCGACTCTTGATATTATCTATTTTCTCCCTATGAGAGGAAATCGCTGTCGATGGGGTCCTTCTAGTCGGGAGGGATCGGAGCAGCCCATGAATTCTTCTGCTCAAAAGAGGATCTGAAAGGAGATGATTTAAATCTTCAAAGAGCTTTTGAGAGGAAGACCGAGAACGCTATGGGACTGGAGATTTTGTGGCACGCTAGATTCGATTTACTGTTCGAGAGACGGATCGGACTCTTTAAAAACGCACCGTTCTATTTTGAATGACGATTCCCCACTGGGAGAAGTAAAAAGTCGAAGAGTGAACGGAAATAGTCGACTGCGAGGAAAGCCGAGTGCGACTCATGCGTGCATCGAGACTTCTTCAATTAGGTAGCCATCTTCGGGAGGAATCACTCTTCCTGACACGCTACTCAAGCTAATGAGGTGAACACGGAAGATGTGTTCCAGGACGCACGAGGTTCACCCAACCTCAAAGCTTCGTCCCCATTTAGCTAATTACCTTGCTCGTGACAGCTTCCCCTCTGCACCTCCCGTCTTATCGGGTCGTCACTTTCCGTCATCAAATCTCGCCCACGCAGTTTCTATTTATTGCCTCGTCCCGAACGGTTACCAGCATGACATCAGAATGCGATCGCTGTGCACGGTGTGCGAGTTGCGATTTGTCAATGTCTACGTTCCCGAGAGATCGTTCCTTTCCTTCTCAGATTTTTCCCCCGTACTTTTGATCCAAGAAGACTTTCTTCCTAAAAAAAGGCTCAGTTAAGCTGCTTAGTAGTTTTCGGTCGGTCGACTGTTCCTCCTATCATTGGTGAAGGATGTTAGTGGTCGACGTTGTTGCCGTCGCCGTTTTCCTCTCTTCCGTCCTGCTGCCTTCACACTTCCTTTTATTGTTATTACAGCTCAGGAAGGATGAAGGGGGGAGGGGGAGGGTGTTGGCCGGATCTGCGTGATGGTAAGCGTGGGTTCCCGCGACATTCGTTAATAGTTTCTACGATACAGCTCGGTGCTGTGATTTTGGGGTAGTTTCTCGGATAATAATTCAACGAAGGTGCCGAGCATCCATTGTCGATCCCTTGATTAGAAGTGATGGCTTCTCCCGCGGAGGCTCAAACCTTCTTCGCTCGCGATGTCCTCCGGTTGTGACGGGGAGTCTGAGTGAAACGAAAACCTTGAAATGACGACGACTCCCGAGCTGTCCGGGTCAGGCCTCAGATGCGCTTCCATTGTTTGGTTATCTTTCTGCTGGGTTGTTCGTTTCATGTACGCGTAATTCACGCGAACAACGGAGGGCCGCCCGCTTGCGCCCCGGTGAACGCCGACTCCGTTCGACGCGTCCTCCTTTGATGTTGGCAGAATCAGACGAAACGGCGATGGAATAACAAGTCTGTTGCGAGAAAGAGAGAAATGCACCCAATAACACAGTGGCCTACATAAATAGAGCAAGGGCTAGCGACGGAGTCGAAGGGCAAAGACCCCACAGGAAATTGCGAGTGAAACTCGCTACTGAAAGCTGAATGGGCTCGGGCCGCTCGTTCTCTGTCCGTCGGAAGTGAGTTCGGTTGTCTTTTTTCGTTTTCAATGAAACTCATATTTGGACTCGACTGAAGAACCGCTTGAGACGACGTCGAGCGAAGCAAAATGCGCCGAGACGCGGATGCTCGCGCTGCATGCGTGACGGACGTTTCGACAAAAGCTGCGCGTGTAACGTTTGAGTCGAAACGATGCCTTACCGTTTTCCGCGGCCCATTTAGGGGGGCTCTAGAGGCGAATCTTCCCGCCAAACATGAATTCATTCCTCCAATCGTCCCCTTGCTCATTCGTCTTGACTCATCAGTCATACGTCAGAGTTCTGCAGAAAACCAAGGACCCCAGCGAGAATGAAAAGGCCTCTCAGAACCGCCGCCGATTACTGACGAGCATCAAGAGTGAGAATCGATGATCCGTCGAGCTCCTTCATTTCGTCATTCTTTCCTCGATTTGGAAACGAACGATCGGTCAAGTGAGCCGAGGAAGCAAACTTTCAGCCTGAGGCGACCAATTTCAAGTATTTAATAAAACTCTCGAATATCTTCGTCGGGTCCAGTGGTCGCAGGGGGAAGGGGAAGGGGAGGGGGTATTTGTCGTCTAAGCAGACGACTTTACGATGCGTACGCTTCATCAGCGAATTTATGTCCATAGCTCTCGGTCTCGACAAGATCCGACGAGTTCACCACTCTGTGAACCTCTGCTCAAGCCCTAATTCGTTCTCGGTTGAATTCCAGCGACGACGCTTCAAGAATGCGATCAGTGGGTTCGAGGTGCGCGTTACCTCGTCGAAGACACAATCGGAGCGACGTACCCACTGCAGGTCGAGCGATGGCTTCGGAAAGAGTTCTACACGATGGTCAACACCAGGGACACGATATGTCTCAAGGACATCAAAGCATTTCTTCCCAGAGTGAGTTACATCTAAACGTTTATCTGTCTTTTTTTTTCCTGACAGAGACTAATGGAGAAACTGTGTCGACGGCTAAACACTCCCGGACACCCGAAACTTGCTTTTCTTTCTCTGTTTGTCCGTGTATTTCTCGCTTCTCCTGTAGCGAATCCTCGCTGAGAGCCTTCTTCCGTCCTCTCTGAGAGCTCCAAGGGCTCCTGGTTTTGTTTTATTTGAAATTTCCTCGAGCATAAGGAAGGCGACGACTCTTAATTTTATTTTCCTGTTGTTGGCACAACGTCGCGTCCCACCATCGTCGGTAGTTGGACAAGGAAGCGGTGTCATATACTTTCATTCTGACCTCGAGTCCTATTTCTCTTTATTATTCCGAATTTTCGTCTTCTTTCTGGCTGCTATTCCTCATCCTTGTCTCTTCCGTTCTCTACTCGGGACGATGAGCATGTTATATGATTCTCGGGTTCTCTGAATTGTTCACAGAAAAAGAAAGAGCTTATTGCCGCCTTGCTTGAGGAGCTCCTCGCAGGGCACCGGAGACTCTGAAGACACCAGAGTTGATATAGCCTCTTGTGAAATGACGCCTTGTCATTGTCAGTGATGCGACGATTGTGTCAGAGCTGAGTTTAGTGGAGGAACGGTCTCTCGTTCTTTTCATTTCGCTCCTTTTTTCGGATCTGGCCCGGAAGCCGAAGTCGCAGACACCGCTGGCTTCAGAGTGAAACGCGTCTTCCATCTCAATTCTTCCACGATTTCTCTCTCTCTTTCTGCAACTTGCTCGAGAATGTCCGCCGCTGTCTGTATTTGCCTTTTCTCCGGCGTTTTGTTCGCTTTCTTCGCCTGCCGAGGCCGCATCTGAGATCCTCGCTCGAAAGGGATTCCGCCCATTTCACTGGTTGAGCGTTTTCGCCTCATTTTTCCCCACTTCGTTGCTTTATTCGTCGCCGTCGTTTTTCTCATGTTCGTCGTCGGTCCCTCGAAACGTCGGCTGAACTCAAAAAACTTTTCTCGGCTTCGGATTGCGAGTGTTAAGTTTCCGGGTTGATGAACTTTGGATGAGTCGATTGTCACAGAAGCTCGCCTCCCTTCTCCTGTTTCCCTTTCTCAATTCTTCTCCTGTCCCGTCCATTTTTCTCTGGACTTTGTTTCGAAGCACTGCATCTGGTCAGATTTTTTTTCCCTTCAGAGACCTCCACTCCCTGTGTTTTGTCCGGTCGTAGTTTCCGTTTGTCCAATCCTCGACCAACTGTGTCTGTTTTTCTTCGTTGTGTGTCGTCCTCATCTAATCCTCGATCCATTTGCAACTGATCGAAGCAGAGGAAAATTTTTAGACAGGTTTATGTCTTGTGACGTTGTGGACCGCGACAGCCTCCAAACTGCACAGTTCAGAACGTTCAGCGGACATTCGACAAAGCCATCCTCTTTCGCGTTGTCGGGTTGAAGAACAGAAACTCCAAATCCAGTTTTGCTGAAGTTTTCTCCTTCCTTTCGTTGCTGTCAGACAAACGGTTCGGAGCCGATGACGTTCGCGCATGAAGTCATATGAATGACAGTTCCCGAAACGGAGTCTGTGTTTACTTACCGTCGGCGGCGCGAGCACGCCACAGAGTTCGAGAAGAGAAATTCGTTTCGTGGTTCAACTTCGTCGGAGATATGTCCAAACTCTGGGCGACAGATGAAGTACACCTCTCTCCGAGGAGTCTCAACGTCACTCAGCGTCGAAGTTACTCCAAACCACAAAAGCTCTTCCTCGCCGACAACATTCTATAAACGGTCGCCTTTGGGAATAGTTCCCCTCGGCGACGCACGAACTGAAATGCTCTCAGCTCGATTCGATGATATTCATTCCGGGAGTTTCGGTCAAGCAGCTATCTGAACGCCGAGAACCTGAGTGCAATAACTCTCCGCCGTGGCCTAAAGGATAACCGCCGCGCCGGCCGTAGGGCTCGAGCTGCCAGCGACGCTATCGTCCACGGTGGTTGTTCGGACGTGGTTCGTTGGCATCTGGGAGCCTTAGTTGGCTGTTAGTTGGTGTTTAGGAAGGCAATATCTCTTCGTCTCGATTTTTAGGTTCTTTGAGAGGGGTTCAGCCGTCATAATACCGCCGGGTTCGCGTCCCACTTGTGTTGCCTTTGACAGACCCCCGGATTGCATCACAGTTAACCCTCCCGCTTGGTGGGTTGCTTGGTCGGCTTCCTGACAAACGAACGGACTGCTTGGCTGAATGACTGACTGACGGACTTGCCCGGTAGCTCCAATTGCGGCTACTCCACCCAGCTGCTAATACTGCCGCCGCCGCCGCCGACGCGGATCCGATCTTGGATCAGGGAATGCAAAGTTCCTCAGGAACAAACTCGTCGGTGGAATAAGTCAGCTTCTCAGTTCGCGGAGTTTTCTGCGAGGAAAACCCAATTTCTGACACGAGACCATCGCGCTCGAAGATCTCGTCACTTATGGTTATTGATGTCAACTACGACGAGAGCGGCTACATCAGGGAACAACGGACGAGACCAGGGTCTGATGGCTCGCTGTCGGCACCCTCGGCAGAAGCCAATCACGTCTATAAACTACGGCCGCGTTAAATGAATAGCACTTGCAGGTGTTGCCTAATATTCATTTATCTTGTGTAGAAGCGTGTAGAGAAGCTCTCGCTTTGTTGGCTCTTGGCGTCGGCATTGTGTCTCGGACGCCAGCTGCTCGCTCGTCTACGGTGATTCCATTTCCTTGCTGTTTCTTTCGCTGGATGTCCGATTTGATCATCGATCGCTGCTCCCATCGCCCGGAGCGAAATCAATCTGAAACGAGCGACGGTCGCGTCTCTCCTTTCCGCGCGATGTAGTTTGCGGTGTCTGGTTTCGCCACTGTTGTCTCAACTGTCCAAGCTGGAAATGTATTTTTTCTTTTTCTGCACCGTTTCATGTTTCGACTTGAGAGAGCGTTGGAGTTCTGATCTTTGAGCGAATTCGAGCGTTTTTTGGGAAGCACCTCCGCGTCACGTCCGCGCGAGGAAAATCCCCTCTCAGCGGCTTACGGACCACGATCATTATTATCATCAGTGAGCCCGAGCCCCCTTGAATCAATCTAAATAAGAGCCTATTGCAATTCTTTTAATCGATGTTCTCAATGTTAGTCTTGCGGACTGGTGATCAATCAAGATCGGCTTCGTCCTCCCGAAACAGAAACAAAACACTTAACGAGGCCTCCGGGGCACTATCCCAGCAGCCGTGGCTGTACCGCAAAGTTGTCGGCTGCCCATTAGCGCTGAGAAGTGGAGAAATATGGGCGCGGCTCTGCCTGTCCGAAGGGAAACGAATACCGTCGACGATCCGGGAAAAATTGTCGAAAAATCTCACATCGGATCCGAGAAGCCTCGGCCCGCTCTATTGACTGAGGGTCCGTAATCCCACAGCAACCTCGACGGTACGATGCAGGTCATCTGAGAGCAGACAGCGGAGGAACTCGACGGTCGGCCTCGAGGGATCAACGCGGAAATACTTTTTCTGTGTTGCAAACCAAGAGCTCTGGTTCTCTAATGCTCGCTTGTCTGTCTATCAAGAGCTCCGAGGATTTGCCCTTGATCTCCGACTCGTCTACATCCAAGGCAGCAATGAGGTGTTGCTCGACGACGTTGGGAGCTGAATTTTCGAGCGGCGGCGGCAGAGGAGGCGTCTGTCGAAAATTCGTACCGCAAACAAACCTTTTGTGCTCGAGAGTGAATGTGAGAAGTGAGGGATGAGCGGTTTGCCTGAAAGGCTGAGAGAAAAGCCGACTCGTCCGTCGGAAAGCATTGTTAACCAACAACCGAAGGCAGCGCGCGCGTTGAAAAGAACATCTCCGTTGTAAATTGTCCGTACTCGTTCCGCACAAAGTCGGACGATGGACCGACAGCAGTAGTCAGCGTGCGGCGATCAGGCTGCGTGGTGCGCAGTGAACGTGTAGCCAATAACCAGCAGCCAACAGGCTTCCGGCCAGAGGATTTAATTAGTAGTCGATAGTCACACGTGGCTCTGAAGTAACCCAGAATCCCGTCCTTGTATTGTAATTACCACCGACGCCACGATCTGTCTGCTTGGCTGTCTTAGAGTCTGTCTCGACGGTGCGCTAACCTCACTCGATAGCTCTCGGAAGGAGCTAGGTGCGTCATCTGCCCGTCAATTCATCCATCCATCCGTTCGTTCATTTCCTGTTTTTCGCGAGCTCCAGAGCGAGTCGGCAACGGGACTGATCCAATGACTGACTGACTGACTGACTGACTAAAAGGCTTCCATGGTAATGGTTTCTCGTGACGACGATGCTAATGCTAAGAAGAAGCCGGAGGGAAACTCGTTCGCTTGTCGTCGAAGATATTTACTCTGTCTCGTTGGCGGCGGTACGACTTTGACGACGACGACAACAACAACAGCGGCGGCCGCAGCTGCAGCGGGAAAAAGTAACTACCCCTGACCCAGTTTGCCATATTGGTTCTTGCTTCGTTCATGTCTCTCAACCTCTTTCCCCGCCCCCTGTTGAGGTTATTGGTGACTCCCGGACCCGACCTGGGTTAGACCACACTCGCGACCCTCTTTGACCCCCATGGAATTTCTGTTGGCCTAGGCGGATTCGAGCAGGATAGACGGATTGAGTATATTTTCGCCGTGAGAGCACAAACTCACTCGACCAGGGGTCAGTAGTGTTTACTGTGACTCTCAAAGGAGACCTCATCCCTCGTGGTCAGCCTTTCCGATAGAAAACCACTTTGTGCCTCCTCAATCACAAGACCCCATTACCGAGGTCGAGCGGTCGACGGAGATGGCCGCCACCTGGGACCGAAAAACAAAAATTTTCGACATCGCTTCCCCATGCCAGTCCAGTCCGTCCCGTTGTTTGTGATTCGAATACACAACAACTAAAGCAATCGACGGAGGCAGTGAGGACGGAGTTTAGGGGAGCGAATGGAAACCTGCTGAAAAATTGATCTCGATTCAAGTCTGTTCCTCGATCGCTTTCTTCCTTCGATGATGGAAGTTCGCACGAGAACTTTCCACACAACGGGCTCATCGTAGAACATTCAGAGATGGAAAATCGTGCGCGCCGACTGCCGACGAACGGGAGAGTTTCCGAACTTCTCGTTGATAGGCAATCCGTCAATATTCTGTGATGGGATCATGTGAATCTTTTCCCGGCAAAGTGTTGAAAACCTTCGCAGCTTCAACCAGTTTAACATCGGATCTCATACGAACGAACACTGTTCCACAACACGACGAAACAAAAGTCCGACCAAACGCAAACGAGTTCAAATCATGCAGCGTCCTCGATTGAGACTCTTGACGAGATATCACTCCCTCAGAATGGGCTCTGATCGGATGATCGTTTCGCGTTCTTCCCACGCTGCCGTCCATGTGACGAAAGCTTCGAAATAGATATTGATCGCTTTCGCTGCAGCTCAAATATACATACAAGTATTGAGTTCCGAGTTTCGACACGTTCGCAGATCTGTTTGAGAGAGGATTCCCATTTTCAAACTATACTACGAAAAGCTCCCAAACCGCGATCGACTGTGGAGCAGGTTCCTCGAATGCCGTTCTTTCATCCGAGAATTGAACTGCGGTGGAGTCATTGATCCATTTTGCTGCTCGCTTAATCTGCGCGAGAGATTGGCGCACGATGCTCTTTTCGCCGCAATCGTTCGTCGGCTGTCTTCGATTCGGAGCGGATCGGGTTCAGCTCTGTTGAACGCTGCGAAAAGAAACCGACGTTTGACGCGATATTTCAGCTTCACGTTGTGACGGTTGAGGTCGTCGGGTCGAATGGAGCCGTACAGTTAGTGAGTTCATGATTCATTTGTAGGGTTTCGAAAAATGTCATTTCCTCTTCTCCTTCGGCTCTATGGCCTCCTGCTCAACTCTGTACCGCAGACGGCTTGGGTTACTTTTTCCCCAGACGGAACATATCCTACGAATACATCGAAACACAATGGACTGCGTGTACAGAGGTCTGTCGGTCTACTTTACTTTCTTTTTCAATTCGAGCGAACGAGGGAAGCTTGGAGAGACACCTTCTTGGACCGAAAAGTGCATCGGAGGCACTTCATTAGAGGAGAGACGCCAGCCAGCAAGCTGAATCAGTCCCGGAGTGAGGCTCTGGAAATCGAATTCGAAACCGTTTGCCTTTGTAGGGACTCTCTTGCGTCTGTGATCCGCAACAGACATTGATTCCAATTTAGCTGATGTTACAAAATTGGTAATTCCGTGGCGCTGTGGAACGAGCACGTAAATCCGCAGGAGTGTCGCATCCCACCCGATTCGTTCCCGCATTGAGATGATTTGGTTCAGGATATATTTATCAATCATGTAACATGAATGAACAAAGAGCCGTTCTGACGTTCACGTGGGAGGAAGGAAGGAGAATGAACGCAACGGCTCGTGGGTGGAAAGCCGAACTTCAGAGAGGAATTCTTGATGTTGTTCCATGGATGTCTTCCATCATCGGCTTTTGCGAAGATGAGCGTTGTTATGTGGCTGCACTGTGATAAGTCTGGCGTGCTCTCCACCCTTCTAGGCGGAAAAGTTCCGAAAGAAACCTCTTTCCAGCTTTCAGAGATCCACTCAGTCAGTTCCAGAGACAGCCTCCGACGTGACGACCAGCGAGTCGAGCGAGACGGCGAGATGTGAATCTGAAGGTCAAGGGGTTCCTTTTGTTGAATTCAGAGAATTCGCGACGCAAAATCCTTCGGCATGACGCTGTTGATGAAATCTCTTTTCACCAACGAAGCCTCCCTCGTTCTTTGAGTGTTTTGCTTTTCGAGCACCTTCGATCTCGCATCAATCGTCTCGAAGAGACATTGGAAATCCGATGAACTTTAGTCAGTTTTCTGTTCTCCTTCAAAAGGAGCGCGACATTCTTGAAGCGAAGAGCGTCGCAAGGCTCCGACAGAACTGTCTCTATCCCAGAGAGAAGGGGTTCAGTCGGCATTTGGGAACCTTTGTGGCGTGTGACCTTTCGCGTGTGGCTCCCATTTACTTGGAGACATAGGTATATGCAGACCACTCGCGGACATGCACGCTTTAACTTAATGGTCGAGCTATGCTAATGTGTGAGGACCAAATTGATGTCTACTCAATTTACGGCTTAATCGGGAGCACAACGCTGTGGGGAATATGTCTGCGTTTGAGGCTGACTTTTTCAGCCAAGTGTGACGCTGCGAAAAGATCAACCCACTCGACAGGCGGAGTTCTTTGCGATAACTTTATGATTATCGAGCTCTTGAATTTATCGGCAACACGCGGAACCATCGGTCGACATTCGAATGTCTCAATCATACTTCGCTCCGAGCTCCTTCTGTTGGACGGCTGAGATGAGAGATCACCCCGGTGGCGTCAGCACAGAAGAAGATATCGTTCCCTTCGTGGAAATCCTGGCCATCATTTACGACGATTCCCACCTTCGGAGCGATGCTGCATGCGACTTCTATTCCACCCACAGATTCGATCAGCTTCCCACTTATGACGATTATTTTCCCAATACGCGGAAAAACACGACCCTTTTGGAAATTGGGGCCTGTTTATGACACTCTTACGACCAGCTCTTTCGAGTCATCTCCTGCAGCGAGCCTCGATATTCACTCACCTAGTTCTTTGTACTCCAAACATTTCGGATCCCTCTCAAATTACTGAATTGTCCGCCGATCCGGGAGTACGTGTTTAAAATGTTTGCTCGAAGTTGACTTCTTTTACTTTTGCAGGTGAATTGTAAGTTATCGACGAACAAAATGAAGGAACTCTTCCAACTCGTCGACGCGAAATCGCACGGAGAAGTTGGTTACGAAGGATTCGTGAACTTTTATCACAATCTCATGACTTCAGAACGGCTATTGCCAGACACGCTCAAGTGAGTACAGCGAATGTTTTCCCATGACGGTTGACCTTCCCCGAGAGCCTTTCCTTTCGTCTGCTGAGCCGCCACGGGAAATCCTGCGTTTTTGAGCTGGAAATTCCCATTTTTGTGGTGGCGAAATCTTGGAGTCTCACTGACATAAGTGGATTTCCTGGAGCTTTGCCTCACTCGTTGGTGGCTGGTTTTCTAGCTCTAAACCTCAAACCCAACAAGAAGCTTGAGAGTAGCCATTCCATGAGTGATCGGTGGACACTGCCATTCTGGAGATGCTTCGGAAGCTTTCAAGAAAACTCGAGTGAGTTCTTGAATTGTTTTCCGGAAATTTCCGAGGAGAAATCCCGAGTTGCCAAATGTCCAGATCTCGAATCGTCACCTCCGCGTTTCGAGCGGACACCTACGATGCTCGATAATTGATCCGCCACAACCGATGTATGCTCGGCAATCTTTACACTGTGGACTTTCAATTAGTCGCTGGAATCGAACTCAAAGACGTCTGGATCCAAGAACGTGACGGTGAATTTCAGCCCGGGACACCTGCTGAGATCCAAACGCTAGCAAGCGAATGAACCTCTCCGGAATACTTTTCATCGGCTACACCTTTCATCCCGGTCATTAGTAGCTATAGTTTGAAAATCTCCGAGTTCGACGTGAAAATTTCAAGTTCGACGAAGCAATCCTTTAGCCTAAGGCTCCCTGTGTCGAGCCAACTTGCTTCCCCGGTCGCCCTACGCCTGGCGAAAAATTGCTGTTTCTTCAAACGAGAAACGAACGTTGTTTTACGACCTATGTTATTCTATTTGAGAGGAGAACGGCAATACGTATCGAAACCAACCGAAACTCCTCGAGGGACCGGTACTTATTTGGCAAGGGAATTTCGAATCGAGTTGGTGAACTCTATACGCTCTGGAAAAATCTGTTTTTCGAGTTCTTCTCTCTTGTTCGAGCCGGAGAGCAGCAAAACGTGCTGTTCTCGTGCTCGATGTCCGTGACTTGATCGGTGGTTGAAACGGTGGAGTAATTCGTTCTTTGTTCGCAGGAGCTACATCAATGAAGACAATAAGAACGTCACATTAAGGTCGTTTTGCAACTTCTTGCTGACAGTACAGAAAGAGCCAATAGGGGATGCTGTTATATCGGCGAGAATGAGAAACTTCCTACAGGACGCCCTGAGGGACACCCAGGAACCGTACTTCAGTCAGCAGGAGTTTGTTGACTACCTTTTCTCGAGAGATAACCAACTGTTGGATCAAGCCAAATGCGAACTCAAGCAGGATATGAATCGTCCTTTGACGCACTATTGGATTTCTTCCAGCCACAATACGTAAGTAGCATCCCTTGCACTGTGTCATGAAGTCTTCGTACTCGCCGTGCGGAGGATCATTGGCTCACTTCTACGGTGATGATGGCATTGAGCTTCTCGAAACTTCCAGGTACTTAACAGGGGACCAAGTTAAAAGTGAATCGTCTTGCGAGGCTTATGCAAGATGCCTCCGAATGGGTTGCCGATGTATAGAACTCGATTGTTGGGACGGCCCCGACGGAATGCCTCATATCTACCACGGACACACGCTCACCACAAAGATCAGGTAATGGAATCTCTCTGTTTTCACCCTCACGGTTTCATGAACCAACGAAAGGGGACGAACAAATGAACGAGAAAGCAAACGAACTAACAAGCATGGTGCCTGGCAAGCAGAGGAGCAAAAGTACAAAGGAAGAACAGCCTGGCGCTGAAGAGTCCAACGCGAGCTATAAGGAAATCATGTGAGAGATATATGGATAGTTCCGCTCCGATGACTCGTCGCCTAATCAGACGACGTTGAAGTCTCTCAGGAGTTCGCGTGCGGGTTCGCCCTTTCAGTCGGTCATTCTGTCTGAGGGTTCGAGCGATGCTGCTTGCGTCCTCTCAATGCTGCTTGCCATCTCGCCCCATGGTCACATATGGCATGGTCATTATTCCTTGCTGGCTGAGAAACCATTTCGGGCGCTGCATCTTGTTTTGTGTTTGTGTTTCATTCGTTTCGGGACTCTGTTGAGCTTTTGCGTTCGGGCAATTCCTTCCTCGAACGCTTCAAAATGTGCGCGCTCGCCACTCTCTTTCGTAAATACCTTCGAGCGCGCCTTTCTCCTTCAGCTCCTTGGCTGGAGCTCATCGACTCTGATTGTTTTCAATCCGACACGCTCTGTCGAACGCGCGAGAAAACCCTGCCCGAGGTTGTCGAGGTCTCCTTACGTTTTATCGATTTGTGTATCCTCTCGTCGATCTATCATGGCTTCGACTCGTGTGCGATAACTGACCGGCTAGAGATAATGGACAATTTGATAATGGAGTTTTCATTGCCGTCGCTGTCCTGGACAGCGACGAGGATGCCGGCCAAATATTACGAACTGTCAGGGGAAGCGTCCTCGATAAACTCGTCTCTTTCATCGTCTCTTTTCTGCATCGCTTCTCGTATCTCTCGGTCTCCGGTCGAAGCCACTCCTGGTCTGTTTCTACGAAGCTTCGTCAAAGCCTCTAATAGAGGTAGCAGGGAACAAATACAATTAGGGCTTATCCTCGGCATGATGATGATGATGATCAATATAACTGATGATAATCTTAGTAGTCATAATAATATTAACGCACTTATGCAGCGACTCCGCTCGAGTAATAGAGGCCGAATTGATTACCCGGTTTTCTCTAGCTAAGCAGCAAATGCGAATTGCAGGTTCATCGACGTACTGCACACAATCAAGGAACACGCTTTCGTTGCGTCCGAGTACCCGTTGATTTTGTCGATTGAAAATCACTGCACACTACCTCAGCAGCGCCAAATGGCCACTTTGTTTCAAGAAGTGTTTCGGGATATGTTATTGGTTTTACCCATCGAGCGCGACGCACGAGAAATGCCTTCACCGCAACAGTTGAAAAGGAAAATCATCATAAAGGTATGTTCGTCCAGCGGAGCGCATGCTTTCCGATTCGATTGCTACAACGACCGACGTCGCGTCGTCGCAAGCTCGTGAAAGAGAGATTCCGGTTAAGCGTGTCTACGTCGTCGATCGTTATGTCATGACGGGAGACATCGTATGAAATAGCAGAGATATCTCCGCAGTCAACATGGATTACCTATGAGAGCATTCCATAAGGCGAGTCCCCGAGGTCACTGCTCGAAAGATCACGGTCGCGAGAACAATCCGTCTCCGTCAACTGTAAGCCGCAATGGTTGCTCCGTGCACGATGTTTTTGGGAACGCAGCTGCGTGCGAACGTACCTATGCGTGTATGGAGAGACGTCGAAATCCGTCAACGACTTCCGACGTTTCACGTTTCAAAAGCTCAACGACATGTCGTCAATGGAAGACGTTGCGTTGTGTCTCTCTGCGGCGTTGCTTGTTCTTGGGTCTCATTCAGAGCTAGACACCGATCACAGCCTCCAGGACTCTTCCAGAAATCCAATCCGAGCTCTCCAGGGATTTTCGGGGTCAAAGGAGAACTTTTAGAGAATTTTTCCAAACTCGTTCTAAACGGCTGGAGGCGCTTTCATGACCCGTCTGAGACTCGGCGATCCTCGCGGACCGCGGCAAGGACTTATTTGCAGCGCACATTTTACAATGGCGGTGTTTCCCAGGTTTTTGACGAGATATTTTGATTGCAAGCAAGGCTGGAAAGATGCGGGTCGGCTTCTCCAGCCGGATCCTTTGGTTTTTTTGAAAAATTCGAGAACGATTTCGAATCTCGTTTTATTACCGGAACTCCAATAAAACATATCTGAACGTGGAACGAGGTGTGAGGGCCACCTGTGCGGCTCGAAGATCCGGAGACGTCGTTTCGCAGCGACAACGCTGCTGCTCGTAGCAAAGTCGAGAAACGGTGACGTGAAGCTTCAGCCTCTTTCGCTCTCTCCATGGAGAGGTGGAATCACTGTAGTTTGCATCGTCCCCTACGCGTGATAATGAAAAATAACCTCGAGGTGTGATCGAGTCTCGAGGAGTAATAGCGTGGCAAGAGGATTTGATGTCGATGGGAAGGAACACGCGCGAGAGTGCTCGAATAAGCCGACAAAGGGTGTCATCAGCATGATCCGGATCCGTGTCGACATGACGAAGTGATGACGTGCGTCCTCGAGGGAGTTCGGGTTGTTGCCAAACAGGGCCGAGTTCTAACTGAGTTCTCACCGAACTCGACGTCCATACATCTTGCAGCCTTATGTATAGCTATACTTCTGGCGACCACAACTCTCACTTGCTCCGTTGCTCGTTTCTGAGCTTTAGAACAACGACAAATGAAGTGTCGGAGCGTGAGAGCCGGACAGTAGTGCTCGACGAGCTTTGCAGCTGTGCGGCTGTGCAGTGAGTTTTGCTTCACGACAGCAGCAGCTGTTGCCAGTGTTGGTTATTCCTGGAAAAGGCTATGATCCGATTTACTCCGTGATATTATCGTATCGTGTATTCAGCACTCTCTGTGAAAGTTTGTGGAATTCAATTCTGGGGAAAACAGTTTGAGGGCGAAACCTTTCCGCGCCATACACTCTGTTGCAAAATTACCCCCGTGTTTCGCCATAACTTTTGAACGAAAGGCTCGATCGAGCTGAAACTCGTTCTGAGGGTCAAGTTTTGGACTCGGGTTCACGACTCCATCGCAGGAATCCTCTGCATATTCATGCAACAACCGTTTTAGCGTTTGTTTCGCCTTGTTGATGGAGATCGAAATCTTTAATCATGGAGTCGTCATCCAGGGTCCAAATATCAACTCTCAGAACGACTTCCAGCAGCGAGGCCTCTGCGAAGGAATTCAAGACGTGGTGGGTCGTGCTTCTTTCTGTGCTCAGGCAAGGAAAAAGAAAGATGCCGATCCGCTAATTGAGTAATCTACTTAGCCGTTGGTCAGAGCAAGCACGAGACGTTCAGCTCGTTTGTCTTCTAACAGATCGGATGACGTCAAGATCACTGAGCTTTATTCAACCCACTCTTCTTGAGAGTGATATCTGCGAAACAAGGTCTAGGGAAATTATTTCCAGGCCGCAGCGAATGAGATCTCCACAGTTCCGTCTGTCGCGCCGTAGCTCAACAATTGTTTCTCTTTCGTTTCAGCACAAGAAACTCCCGGAAGGATGTGATGAAAAGTTTGTTGTGACTAGAGAAGATTCGATCGGGCCTCAGGAGACAGATATCTCGAACTCAGTTAAAAACGGGATTCTGTATCTTGAAGATCCGTCGGAAAAAGAATGGAAGTCACATTTCTTTACGCTCACGCAATCGAGAATGTATTACGCCGTGGAGGAGCAAATCTCACCCGCACCTGGAGAGGAAGAGGACGACGCCGAGAAGGAACAGGCCACACAGAATATCCTGCAGCGAGAGGTAGGCGTTTTTGATCATTTTCTATTCGTCGTTCGTCACTGTGGATGCGGGTTTTCGGTTTTTGCGAGTTCAGAGGAAGTTTTCCGAAGGTGCGTCCACCCGGAACGAATGTGCAAGTCGAGAATCGAACAACAAGAAACCAAGTCTGCGATTTTCCACCGCCTCGCACGGAGTAAAGTCCTCAGTGACTCTTCTTATTTCTGGCTCGCGGTGATTAAATGCTTGGGGCTGTTTCTTCCCTGGGGTTCTCAACAAAAAATCCATTACCGGGACTGACTCTGCACGTAAGGAGATGCCGTGCGCGATTTTGTCCCGAGTTCTTCTGACTCTTATCTCGGAATAACATGGCAGACTCGCTCGCAATCCTGATCCAAGTCTGATTCAGAAGCGCGGCTTTCCTGACCTGGCGCAATGCTCGACTTCCCTCGGCAACCATTAAGCTCGGCCTCCGTGCTCCGTACAAGAACCGACACAAACTTCCTGTTTTTCGCCAGTCGTCGCAAGCCGGCACGTGGCGTCGTAATACCACGACCACCTCACCGGGCTCGAGCTCCAACAAACGAGCATGGTAGTCGGTCGTGAATGAAATCCGCTTGGCTTCGATTTCTCAATCAGTTCTCACGCTTTCCTTCGATCCTTCCCGCGCAGGGTACCACCTCGGATGAGTTACATTTCGGAGAACGATGGTTTCACGGAAAGTTGCCCGGAGGGCGACAAAGAGCAGCTGATCTCCTAAAGGAATACGCCAAACTTGGCGACGGCACTTTTCTCGTCAGGGAATCGGACACGTTCGTCGGCGATTACTCGCTTTCTTTTTTGAGACAGGTAAGCTCATTTTCTATCGTCAATGTGGGGATCGAGCGGGACAGTCCCATTACGACAGCGCTCATGTCTCGTTTTTTTTTGCGAAGGATACAAAGATTTTATGATTCTTCGGGAATGTTTCCTTAAGTCCGCGCTTCGTTGATGTGAGGAGGTTCGTTCTTGGCAGATTGGAATTTCTTCGAGGTTCTGCCGTTCAGCGATAATTAAATGTCAGTCGGTAATTATCGGCTGGACGACCACTATCGGAATCTTCCAGAAGTATCGAGTTGTTATCCAGCGAGGGAGGGTTCCCGGCCGAGCTCCTCGCGGCAAAAACAACGGAGAATTAGGGAGCATCCCCAGGAATTACGGTGGATACGGTATCGTCGAGCGGTTTTTTTTGTCACGGAAGGTTCCTTTAGGAGACGAAATCGCTAATCGATCATTTCGCTCTCCTCTGGTTTTCGCTTCTGTTGCTGAGATCTCTTCCTTCCTCGCTCTCGGTGCATCGGCGATTCAGAACTCGAGGAACAGAATGATGCGGGACTGAAGAAAGCTTCATTTGAGGAGTTGATTTTCAAACGGAGTCAAGTCCATTTTTCCGATTCCGAGATAATCGACTTTTTCTTCTGGGACGTTCTAATTGCACAGAATCACGATGAAACTTCGGTATGCGATGGGTGACAGAATCGTGAGCATAATGAAAGCTAACTCGCAAATCAATGAGTCCTGTGTAAGCGGCTAGAGCAATGAGGTCCTTTGGACTTAACGCTTTTTGGAAATAAACATTGGAAAAACAGTCGAAATTGACGTGTTTTGGTGTCGTATCACGACTGCTCGCATTGATGGTTCTAGAAACGCCAAAGCGGGCACACCGGACTGTAGAGCCCAGGAAAAAATTCGTTAATTTCATCGAATAGGATACTCTCTAAATCTATTAGTCTTCGAACGCTTGAAGAATAATTCGTTGTTTCTAACATTGGAATTAATCTCTCCATCGCGCTAAAGTGAAGTGAGAGAATTTTCCACGAAGATTTAGTGGCCTTGACTCCCTTTAGAGGTGAACTACCGTTGGACTCGACCCGTTTTGGAAATGAATCTCATTTGAAGTCGTTTTTGAGCATGGATAACGGACAGATAACTCCGAACCGATGCTTGCATTCGATGCGGAACACGCGTCTGAGTCGATATTGATCAAAAAACGAGAATCGTCAAAATTGGACTTAACTCCGTTTGGAAATCGACTCCTCATTTGATCTGAACACTCGGATTGTTGCCGCTCACCCTTTAGATATCGCAAAGAAACTCGTAAGATAAGTGCGCTCAACAACGCTGAGCTTTGTTCAAGGTCTCTCCAAAATCGCTGCGGATTAGCTTTGGAAATTTCCGACGTCGATTCTCGTGGAAGCTGACTAATTAAAAAGTCGCGTCAAACGACCCCTTTATGGTTAAGAGCTTCGAGCGTGCTTCGTCGAGCCTTCCTGCGAACCGAGAGTTTCAGGACGTCATTTCTGCAGACTCTTCAACGCCACGGAGTCCTGTTCTCAGTGTTCCGTATCTGACGAACAAAAGTTCTCAGGGGACGGATTTCTCGGATGCTTCTTCATGCGTTTTGATAAAGGTCGGATATCTGACCTGTATGACCTGTTCCATGAGTATCACTTGCTCCATCTGTTCGAGCTTTAGGAGCGCTTTGAGATTTCTCGACGAAATAAGATCCTTTGCATCGGGCCTGCTGATCCTGGCCGCCGAGAATACCCGTTAGTGGGCGAACGAGCAGCGTCACCGTCAACATGTGCCCGGAAGCATACAATCGATAATCTTTTCTTCTCCGGGAACTGTCCCGCTTTCTCTCAGGCGTCTGCGAAAGTCTCGACCGCCAAGTTCGGTCTTCATCACGAGCTCCTTGAAACCCGTGTTCGATCCTGATTTCTAGCCCCTGGTTCGAAGTAGTCTGAAAGCTTCCGCCGCCACGATATGACTTGTGAGCTGTTCTCAGAGATCGTGCATCGGGTTTACCGAGCAGCAACGTGTGCAGACTGGAGCTTATCAAAAATTCAAGTTGGACTTCAACTCCGGACTCTGAGACTGCTGAAGACATGATGGCTCGCTTCGCTCTGTGAGCCCATCCCACCGTCATCGCTCGCTCTCTTGTTTGCTTGCTTGCTTGCTTGCTTATACGCTCGATCTGACTGACGTTGGATGGACTTGATGTCCATTGTCAGTGACAGGCGAGCTGGATTCTTTGTTTGTTCAACTCCGTGCAGAAGGATAGTTTGCTCGGAAAGTTTGCGCCTATCCGGTTGACAGCGTGCAAGTCGATGTCCCCAGTGAGCGAATCTCGACGACGAGTCTGCGGAAAAGCATGCTTCTCCGACGAGCAACGCAGTCGCCAAGTCGTCTTGGAATAGCTCGGTAAATGATGGACTCTCCCTTCGACTGCTAGAAGGATAGTTCCTCGAATATAGACAGATGGATGGAGCTAGGAGAGGGGTTTTCCGTCGCAAGCGGAATGTTTGACATTTGCACTCATTCGGTTTAATCGAGACAGACGAGTGGAGAGACGACGCGACCGTTAGGTAAAAATTGTCGCACGGACCCGTCAATCAATCGCAGCAGCGGCACGAACGATAATGAGCTGCTCGAAATGCCCGGTGTTCGAGGATGCTACAACTACGCATGGTATGTTTTATTCATGACGGTCTCTGATGCCTCGTCGGTAATGTCTTGCGGTCGTTTTGGATCACTCCGCTGATCGCTGTTCGGGTGTTTTTGGTCACATTTCATCAAAATTCATGAAATCGACTTCATCGAATCGACTTCCTCTCTTTTCCATCAATCCATCGCTCCCTTAAGTAGTTAAGCAGGGGTAAAGTATCATGCGCGAATGCGTAAAAATGTGAGCAACCCGTCAAAAATGGGGAAACAAATTTTCCAGATGGATTTGGAAACGTCGAATATAGCTGCGGAAGGAAAAGAGGAGGAACTTGGAACACTTTCAGAGGGTTTGTCGATTTGCTGGGAAAGAAAACGCCTCATGCCTGATAGACATGAAGGCTTCTGACTGACTGAGTACGGAGAGAAGGGGGTTCGCGTCTCTTTCTCGGGAGAGCAGTCGGAATTCCCAACTCAAGCAATGTTGACGTATGGTCTTTTTGTTCAGGGAGATACATTGCTCCAGGCGCTTCCTGTTAGACCAGGTGCAGCACTGCCGTGTTGTTCTCTGCAAGTCGACGGCGTAGTTTGTCTTAACACGAGTTTACACAGCCGCCATCCGGTGTGAAATATTTTCTATTCCCCGTAGTCACTCTTTCTGAACACAAAGAGTTCGGATCCGCTATGTTCTGAGAACCCCGAAAGGAATTCAATGGAAATATCGTTCAAAACCTTATCCGTTGACGCAAAACCTCGCTCAGGCTGCGGTATGTACTGTCAACCGCATCAACAAGGTAGTTTGGATCGATATAAATCTCCAGAAAATTTTCGGCGGTGTATTGATCGGAGTTGTCGATGAAACGGTGAATGGAGTGATCCGATGACCGCTCAGACGATCAACGTTCGCTCCGAACCACCGTGGAAAGCATTGCAATTTGCACGGCACGTACGTTCCGTGTTCTCGGCGAGTCAATCCACTCGACGATGGACCCTGAGGTTACTGGACCCCATCCAGAGTAAACGTCCTCAATTTATGGTGACTGCCGTGGACGTAGCGTCGGGGGAGGGGGAAAACGCTGCATACGAATCCGCTCCTGCATCGCATGCCCGTATCCAGTTCTTGCTGCCGAAGGAATTCCTCAGTTTTCGTCGCTTGAAGGAAATCCTCAAAATCTCAGACGCTCGTAACCGGAACTCGGGCATCAAATGATTTACGGATGTGCTCGCCAACGATACTCAGGGGTTTGTCCCGCGGTCGGTTGCATCATCATTGCGTTGGTGCTCATTCCGCCATTCTCACGTTCCCATTAGCTGGATGCATTAAAGCAATCCGCTTCCAAGTCGGCTGTTCGTTCGTTTGTTTGTTTGTTCCTCCCGCTTCCGAAATTATACTCCGACGCCCTCTGTACTCTTCCCGTGATCTCTCCTTTCTGTTCAACTCTGAAGTGATCGACTCCTGATGTAAGCGCCATCGTATCCGAACACAACGACAAAACTTTCGAATCAGCAGGCTGAGTTTGAATTCAACGACGACTACATTGATGTTCCCTCGCGTGTGATAAACGGATTCCGTGTTGACTCACTTTCGCAAACATTTCTTGCATCGTATTCTCCCATGTGAAAGGAACCAGCCGGAAATCGCTCGAAAATATCACAATCATCCTCTCTTGTAGACGTTGACGTTATCTCCAGGACCGTCCGCTGCCGCGCCCGAGTTCCTAGCGAGAGAGTGGACCCGGAAAAGGGAAAGCTGGTTTCGCCATCGCCCGGGGCTAATTTTCCTATTTCGTATTCCAGGGAAAAGTATATCACAGTCGAATCCGAACGAAGCAAGAAAGAGGCCAAACCAAGTATTACCTAATAGACACGATATGCTTCGACACCCTATACTCGCTGGTGACCCACTACCAAACGCATTCACTGAGATCGCAGGAGTTCTGCATGTACCTGAACGAACCGGTTCCGCAACCGAATAGGTGAGTTTTGGGAGGAGTTCTCGTGAGATCTGGGAACCAATGGCGAAATGGAAGCTTCGGAGGATATTCCGAGTTGTGAAATCCACGTTGCGCTCTGCGGTGAGGTTTCGAGTCACAGAACGGCGGAGCTTTCCGAATCTTGGGAGCCTTGAAAGTGCAGTGAGACCTGGATTCTTGGTATCTGGATCGAGAGCTTTCCACGATGTTCATAACGAAGGAAAAATATTTATTTCCCCATGGCCCAAGGACGTTCTCAACGGGGTGAAAATTCCCTGTCGCCGTCGGTAGATTCATGGCTCACATGACCTTTCAATTTCAGCCACGAAGGGAAAGAATGGTATCACGCGACAACGAGCAAGTCGAAAGCAGACGAATTATTGAAGAAAGCTCCCTGCGATGGATGCTTCCTAGTTCGACCCTCAGAAAATAAGGAAGACAACTGCTTCGCACTTTCGTTTAGGTGATAAATTCTCTTACTCCCTGATTTACAAACGTATCCAAAACCCGAGATGAGATATTCGCTTGCGGGCCCCCGTCTTGACTGGAATTAAAGTTATTTTCTAACTTTATTGAAATTTTCAGAGCCGAAGATCAGACCAAACATTGCCGAATCCGACAGGAAGGGCGACTTTTTCTCATCGGCACAGCGCAGTTCGAGAGTCTGGTCGATTTAGTTGCTTATTACGAAAAGAACCCGCTGTACAAAAAAGTCAAACTCAAGTGAGTTCACAATTCAAAGCGTTGAAATTCTCTTTCCGCTTATGAGTTTTCCGAGACAAAGGTCGAATTACTGTCGAGTTCGCGACATCAGAGGGAAACTCAGACTGCGGTACAGAGATTCCGTGTGACGTTGGTTTCGAATTTCTAATATTGAGCCTCACATCGGACCCTGAATCTCGAAAGAGACAGTTTTTCAAACGTGTTTTCCGCTCATCAGGTACCCCATCAGTGAAGGAGCTGTCAACCGTCTTCGAGACGAGCCATCGAGTTCAACGTTTCATTCAGATGCAGGTCAATACATGGACCCGAACAACTTCAAAAGCCAAATCACTGTGAAGGCTCTCTATGATTTCAGGTAAAACTTAAATAACGGGCCGTCCACGGTCGTGCTGTCGATATTCCGCCGATGTCTCAATCTAGACATCCATTCCGATGTTGATTTCGAAGACTACTTCATGGAGTCGAGCCTTGGGAGCTCCGACGTCACATATCTATTGCTTTTCACGATTTGTCAACAAACCTGGAACTTTGTCGAGCCCGTCCGGCCATCTATGACGGTAGTGCGTCGTAAAAAGACCGCTCCTCTAGTGCGTGCGAGGAATTGTGTGACTTGTTCCCAATGCGCGTTATCAGCACACAAGAATCAGCAAAGCAAAGGGCGCAGATGCTCCTTATTGGTGGTCTCTCGATACTTGAGGTCCTTCCAAGCTTACCGAAACCTTTTGTATTCTGTGGTCGCTTTGCGCTCCGGTCTCGGTTTCTGTGGACATCGACGTCGTTCCAATTGAAACACTTTACTTTGACTGAAGTTTGTACACAAGTAGATTTTTCGTGAAAATCCGCCGTTTCGGTTTGCTTGCTAAAAATGACGATGGACAATTTGCATTGCAGAGCTCAGAAACCCGACGAATTGTCGTTCCCGAAGCACGCGATCATCACAAACGTGTTGAAACAGGACGGGGGCTGGTGGAAAGGGGATTATGGAGGAAAAAAAGAGCATTATTTTCCCGCGAATTTCGTCGAAGAAGTCGATCCGTCGTGCCAGACGGAGGAAGACGGAACGGAAATGTCTCCTCTGGGGAGTCTTCAGAAGGGTTCCATAGACATCGCGGGCTGCTCTGTTGAAATTATTCAGAGCAGAGGTCCCTTCGTTTTCCGGATTAGCTCAGCAACGAAGTCGCTGCAAAAGGACATCGCCGCTCCCTCCTACGAAGAGATGGAGGAGTGGGTACAAAAAATCCGACAAATCGCCCAATCAGCCAATGACAAAGTGAGTGAGAATCCCCGTCGTGCAGACCAGCATAGCTGCTACCCATGATCCGACTCGATACCCTGGCTTCGATGGTTGTCGTTGCATGTCACGCCTGTTTGACACCGCTCATAAATGGGTATCGGATCGTTGGGGAAGAGAACTCGATGAAATGTTGGAACCCATGGAAGTTCCCCTTTTCAAAATAATTTCTAACGAATTGAACCCTTCCAGCTGGAACAGCGCAAAGAAATGGAGCGCAGTCTCCGTTTGGCAAAGGAGCTGTCAAATCTGATTATCTATTGCCGATCCGTGCAATGGTGTCCAGAGCGGATCGGGAATTTTTCCGAAATGTCTTCGTTCCCCGAAACCAAGGTCGAGCGTCTTCTTGTTCCTGGCCAAGTGCAATTTTTCATGAAATATCATAGGTTACAGTTTAGTCGAGTTTACCCCAAAGGCAGCAGAATCGACTCCTCGAATTATGATCCCATAAGATTGTGGAATGTCGGCTGCCAAATGGTCGCCCTCAATTATCAAACTCCCGGTGAGTTGACCTAACATCATACTCAATCGCGAATCCGGCTCTCGGGGAAGAGAGGATGGAATTCTTTCCCCGTTTTCCCAATTCCCTGCTTTTCGTCGATTGATTGAACAACTTTGCCTCTATTTCAGATCGTCCCATGCAACTTAATGAAGCTCGCTTCATCACGAACGGAAAGTGCGGCTACGTGCTCCGTCCGGAATATATGTTCATTGATAACTTTGACCCGTATGACCGGAAGAGCTTACCCGCTAGCGTACAACCTTACACTCTCACAATTAAGGTAAAGGGATCATCACCATCTACCCCAAACATTCCGTTCCTTTTCAAAGCGATCGATGGATTTTTTCCGAGATCTTCCGAAACACCCATCGCGTAAAGAGTTCCGTAATTTTTAACTCTGAGAGGTCTCCATATATGTGGTCTGCATTCTCCAAATCGAAAAATTTGGGAATTCAGTCATAATTCATTGATCGCTATCCATCAAATCGTGGTGAATCGAGGCATCAATCGAAAAATCATGACAAAATGACAACAGGGAGAGCATGCAGACATCATTCATCCATCTTTCCAACTATCTACGATGTTGAATGGAGTTCGGATTGAGATAATGGCGTGAACTCCCAGGCCTGATTCTCGATTTTCGTTCCTTGTTCGATGTCAGCCGATTAGCGATTTTATCGTACCCCGAAATCGGAATCTCCAAGTCGAGTGACCATGTTGATATCTCAGATTCCAAAGCTGGATGAATTTCAAAGAATCTCCGCATCCCTCTCTATAATTCTGGGAAGAATCTGATTTTGCCCGCGCAAAAATGAGCGCGACCTGATTCGTGCTCAATCATCATATTCATCGCTCTCTGAAATTGAAGAAGATCCCTCTCCTCTAACAAATGAAGATTCGAAAGCTACAGACGAATTTCGAGCCAAACATTTGCGGGAGAAGGAATCGTTATATCCCGTGTTTTCAGTTTTTTTTTGTCGCTTGTTTCGTAGAGATACGTACACGTCGCAAATTATCCGAATTTCCGCCTCTCGTTCTCAATGTATGTAGATGAAACGTAAACGTGCGTAGGATAAGCACTTCGCTCACAGAAAATTCCGTTTCACAGGTTATTGGAGGTCGTCATCTGATGAAACCAGGTCGCGGTATCGTGAGTCCGTTCGTTGAAATCGAGCTCGTTGGAGCTGACTACGATGATGCTAAGGTCAAGACTGCCACGATATGTAAGTTTCGAAGGGAAAAGCCGCTCGACTATGGTCTAGGGTGGAAAAGCTCCATTGGAAAACGATATCGAGTTTGACGGAGTGCCTCAGAAACGAACGATGACGAGTGTGGGACGTCCAGCAGCACTATTGTCACAGGGGAGCGAAAAATGACAAAATCAGACTCATACTTTCGCCACTTTCGAAAGCTTTGTTTTCAATTCTCCGTCGAACTCCCTGTTGCGTTTGGTCGTCAAAGATGATTCAGCTACAGATCGGGAGTCCATCCTCACCCCTCGTCTTCGATCGCGAATAATTTTTTTTCCTCATTCTACTGCCAACTCGTGAAGTATTTGTTGTGAGAGAATTTATGATCTTTGGGAGAAGGGACTCGTTCGAAGGGAACCAGTGGGATCTGAGTTGAAACGCCCCGGAAATTCTGAAGAGTTGAATCAATTTTCTCATGCGCGATTTCGTTTTCAGCTGATAACGGTTTGAATCCTGTTTGGAATGAAACCTTCCTCCTGGACGTGGCGAACCCTGAAATAGCCTTGCTCCGATTCGTCGTATTCGACGAAGACATGTTTGGTGATCCAAACTTTTTGGGTCAAGCTACATATCCAATTTTGTGTCTCCGGACTGGTTACAGAAGTGTGCCTCTAAGAAACGAATACAGTGAGGATCTAGAATTAGCCTCTCTACTCATACATTTCGAGATGATTCCCGCGAAGGTACGTTCCTGATAAAAAATATGTGTTCTTATTTTGGAGATAAAAGTATATTTCCGCACGAGGAGCTCATGCCACAATAGTTGTACAAGACGTTCCCCGCTCCAAGGCTCTCATGGTTTCGTCATTTGAGAGATGGAGAATGTAGTGATGAATGTGCTTGAGCTCCTGTTGCTAGAGCTCTTTGAGGCGATGACGGTAGCGGTCGTAGAAGAGGCCGAAGCGGAGGTCTACGGCATTTGCAGACGTCTAATTACGAGAAGTGGCTGGTTAGCTAGTTACTTAGTAAGCCCCTCTGGTAAGGGCTGCAACATCTCGATGTTTTTTAATCAGGCCGTCGGATGGAAGTGGGACGGGCAAACATTTTGACTACTCGCTCTGTGTGGTGTCTTTCGCGCCGAAGTCTTATCAGCAACGAACTACTTCATGGCTTGAGCGTCTGGCTGAAAAGTCAGATAACGTGTGTTTAGACTCATGTTGATCGACATCCACGGTACCGTAGAACAACCGTATTTTCTCCCCGTCCTTTGCTTCGAAGAGGCGGCTCCCTTCTCAATGTTTAAGCATACACCGAAGCTCTAACCTCGAGCTTGCGATCTCCCCTCGCTGATCCGTGACGGGAGCCATTTCTCCCTTGATAAGAAACCCGATTCTGCGCCCGAGCAGCGGTTGCGGCCAGGAAGTAACGAGACAGAGGAGCGACCACGGGAAGTTACGCGCGACTCTGCTTCAAAGTGGCACCGACTTTCGGGAAGAATAACTCTCTCCTTATCTGAACTTCAGCCTGAGGATGAAGTTTACGCATCCATCCAAAAACTGCGGGATGAAACACGCGAATTGGACGCTCGTCTCGGAAGTGCTGACGGTGGCCTCGACGCCGAAACAGCTTCGCAGATCCGAAACACGCTACAGGAAATGAAGGAGCAGCTGAAAACGAAGAATGACCACAGAAGGTACGTGAATTTCGACATTTTGGTGGATGTTTTTTTTTCGATGGGTTCGCCAGCTCGAATCAATCCGAATCTGGGAAAAGCCTGAAACCACGTTAATCTTCTCCCTGCTGTGCTGATTTGGTTAATGACGATGCGTTCAGTCTGATCCCTCCGGCCACATGACTGGTCGATTAGGGATGTGTGTATGTACATCAATAGTTGGCTGGCACACATCACCAAGCAAAAGCTGGGTTTAACAGTGAAGCTGTCTATATAACCTCCAGGGGCTTGAGAGACTCTTGTCTTGGGGGCAAAGTTTCGCTAAGTTGTTGTGCCGTCTCCCCGTTTGCTTTTTTGCCGCCCTCCGCCCTGGTCACTTGCTCGGCTTGCGTCGTATTGCTGCGCTTAGACTGACTGAATGCTTGCTTGGTTAGGCGCTCGGTTTGTGCTGCTTGAGTTAGCCTTCGAATTACTTTTCCTGCCGCCGCCGCCGCTGCTGGTGCGACCGCTTCTGCTCATAGTGCTGTCGTGTCGTTGGATTTCTTCTCGGAGACTTTCTACATTGAGGGCTTCCTCTCGTATCTCGCCGTTCGTGGGACGGAACTGTGGAGTTTGGCCTTCGGTCTATCCGATGTCCGATTGCGTTCAGCATCGATTTCTTTGTCTGTTGAATCGCTTCCTTCTACCGTATCGTGTCCTTTGTTGCGTGTCTACGCTCCCTGTGACTTTATGTTGGTGACTGCTTCTCATGTGTTTGAACGCTGCGCTGGTCTCCGTGTGTCCGGTTGTGTGTGCCAATCGGTGATAACAGTGCCGAATATAAATGAGTGCATGACATCGTTTATTTGTTGTTGCTGCCTACTTTCGTTTGCACGCTCCCCGACGCTGTAGCCCTCGGTGTCGTTACCGTCGCACACAAGTAGCGCCAATAACAGCAGCAGTGTGATCTTGCTTGTGACCATTATCTTGAGTCGCCACTACATTGTTCTCACATTACGCAAGCAGCTTCAAAAGGAAATAGGCAGATAGGTGAGTACAACAAACCAGCGAACCAGGAAACGCTCCCGTCTTCTGAGAGGGTCAGGACCCAACAACTAAGTGGTTTGGTCTCGCTGATTGTTCGGTCAGACGCAGCCGTTTGAGCATCAGAGAGGAAAAAAAAACGTTGTCATTGCTGTCCCTCGCCACTGATTGAGTTGTCCGGTCGCGAGAAACAATGGGGACGACTCGATACTCCGGGCGTTGGAGGGACGCGATTCGACTCGCCTCGACTCCTCTAGGTCATCAGCGACCGCAGCGTCATCCGCAGATCGTGCCATGGGAATCGACTCGGAAAGCACTGCCGGACGGTTAATCAGCGAAAGATAGTCAGCTGACAGAAAGCCAGACAAACAGAGAAAGGATTGATTGATTGATTGATCTAGGCCTGGGAACCTTAGTGGCCTAGATGCCTTCTGTTGACGAGCTGTATGTTTCGGAGAGAACTGTGTGATGACATATGTGGCTAACAGTGGTTGTATGGTGACCATGCGAGGAAATATCGTATTCGAGGAAAAATTTGTTGTGCACCGACTACGGCGATGGAGATCGGGCCAGAGCAGAGACTGAACTCTAAAAACGCTCATCAGGACGATGCAGGTCAGTCGGCAGTGTGCTTTGGGTTCAAAGACTGCGTTTGTTTTCCCGTGATCCGCGGGCAACTGACGCGCGGGGAGCATCCACCCGTGTAGCGCAGGGGCCCGTAGTTTGAGTGTGAGTGCTGCTTCTACGCTCGCTAATTTCGCTGACAAACTAAACAGAAGCTCGGCTCGCGAGCGTACTCAACGGATGCGAAAAGCTCGCAATCCCGCTCGGTGCAAAGATGGCGTTCAATGCAGGCCTTCTCCGAGCCCTGAATGACCCTGCAACGCTTTTGGGAAGTTCAAATTGCTCTGATCGACGTAATCCGATCTCTTCGGCGCCCGAGGGCTTCCCTGTTGCATGGCAGGTGAAACTGCCGGGTGTTTATATCGAAGCGTCAGTCCATTCATCCATCCTTCCTTTCAAGCGCGTCTGCCCGCAAGCCTTCTCTTCAGTGGACAAATCCTTCGATTGAAGACAGGTTGAGTCTGTCGAACGAGCGGTCAGCTAACCTTAGCGCTAGCGCGGTCTCCTGGGGCCTGACACTCCTCTCATGAGCCTGATCTCTCATTCCTATATCTAATTGTGAGGAAGAAAGTATTCCGAGAGATCCGGCCTCTCAGAACTATTTCCTTCTTTGGTAATTCCCCTCGGAGTCTCCGAATAAACAGCCGATATCCTGCCACTGATTGAACTCAAAATAACCGATTGCTCATCAACGTTTTTCGTTTTCTTAACAACACTGTGAGTCGCTTCAACGAAACCGATTGCTTCAAATATTTATTCTTCCCCGTGTCTCTCGCTTACAGGCAACTCCTCCTACAATGTTCATAGAGATCCCCAGTGCGCTAGAGGGTTGATCCATGCTGTTAACGGGTGGAGGCTTCGATGTAACGTTAGCGAAGTCACCGTGTTCTTGACGTCACACCGTTGTCAACAAGCGGTAAATTAGGATTGAACTTCTTGGAGACAACAAGCTCTTGCAGTCACGCAAGGGAAAGGAACATTTCGCGTCTCGCTTTAATTGTTATCCCTGCGCGCCCAGGGAACTTTTACAACGGTGCCAAATGTTTAATCTTCATAAACACATTATTATCGTAGCGACCATTTACCAGATTGAATTCATCTAGAAGAGTGAACAATCGTAATTAAGAAAGTGCTGGACCGAGCAGGAGCGCCGGTTGTCCAGAAGAGAGGCCGAAAATCTCACGGGAACCCTCGTTCGTTCGTTCGTGGGGTGCGTGGTGCTAGGTCGACAACGTGACCTTCGTTCAGTCGACGTAAAAGAATCTCATCAACTGTGAATCGGACAAATCAATGGAAGTATAACTGTTTCTGAATATACTCCTTGTAGTATGTCATGCTTCAAAGAAGAAAACAACTCATCGGCCGACAGTAGGATCGGTTGACGCCTACAAATGAACCTTTGTTATTATACACATAGTTGGCCGTTGATCGTGAGTACAGATCGACGATCTCTTTATCCTGTTGAGTCGAATGTACATTCCCTTCCTTCCCGAATGTTCAGTGTGATGATCCATTTCGACCGATGATACAATCACTCATTCGCAAGCTCTGTCAGAAATTCTCGAATTCGCCCGAGCAGTGAGAGTCAGAGCTCGGAGTTGATGATGAAGGCGGCGAATTTTGAGACTGATAAATTATTACGGGTACGAAAACAATAATTTTAGCACGCCTGTAAAGTGAGAATCAAAGAATTCATCAATTGTCTATCACGACGAGTTATCTATCGATCTGAAGTTGCGAGAACAAGGATCTCATCTTGTGACACACTAAGCTTCCAGGTTAACCGTTAACTATGCTGATGACGTTACTTGTATTTTATGACCATGATTCAACCGATATCAGTATTATTATAACTTTGATATTATCGTTACATATTGCTGTCCAGGCTCCCACATTGCGATTGGAAGAATAACGATTCGGTCAGTCTTAAAATCATTATCAGTGCCACAGAAACACAACAATGTGTGTAATAATTCGAATGGGTAATAAAAAACTATCATGCCGCCTGATGCGCATTTGTTTTTAACGGACACGATTCGAATGCTCTGATTTTAGTGAAGTCGTTGGGAAGATCGATCTCGGAACGCGTGAGAGGTTCTGACGACCACACCAAAGTTTAAAACATTTCATTCTGCCCTTGTCAGACGAGGAATGCTGCGGCCCGTTGTCCTTAATCAAGTCCGTCTTCAGAACCTCTCTCAGTAGAATGCTTAATTCGTAATTAGCGAGATTGCGCTCGCGTTCAAACGAGCAAACAAGTTCAAGCTGCGAGTATTAGTATTCCTGAACCCTCTGTCGGAACGAGCTGAAAAATTGTCGCGAGAGCGAAATCTCTCGGACGCAAGAATTCTCCTTGGAAGCTCCGTCGATGCTTTGGAGGTTGTGATGCCAGTCTGACCGCTGCTGCTCCGGACAACCTTCCCATTCTTCGCTCTTTGATGTCCGTGGGCGCTGCGCGACACGATACTCGCAAATACAGAACATCCGCCTGTCGTTCGACCTTGGAGAAACCCTTATTTCTCATTACAGTTGTACATGGAGAGAGCGATGGGAACAGAGAGATGATGGATCGTGCAGCGACTGTAATAGCCCTCATCCATCCATCGAATCGAATGTTGTTCCGAAACGTTTCGAAGACCAGATCTGTACAAAATGCTGACCGTGAAGCCGGACGGCCATCACAGGCCCCAAGCGAGGGATGAGACTGGCGAAACGTTGAGACTTTTGAAACCCTGCAGAGTTTTCTTCCGCTTATTCAGTGTTCGTTTGTGGCAATTGGAGAAAAACTCAATTTGCGGATCATACTTCGAGTGGCTTCTCAGAATGACCGTCTGGTCGGCTCTGCTAGCTTACGCTGCCGCGGGAGCCTTGTGTCTATTCTCGCTGTTGACCAACATAAAGAAGGGTTGGTGGGGTTCATTAATTAGCTTAATCCAATCGAGTGGCCCGCTGTAAGTCTCGGCTTTATGGACAGAAGTCTCCGCGTGGCCACGTTTGTGTGCATTTTCAGGAACCACGGTTCTCTCGTCGGACGGAATTCATTCAGTGCTGGCATACGTAACCTCGATCATTCTCCTTGGAGGCTTCCTCTCGATTCGACGTCGTGCCGAAGTGAACGATTTCCTAGTACGATTGGACCAGTACACCACCGCGACAAGGGATCCCCAAGTGCCTTATAAATCGAGCTCGGTATCGTTTCTCTACGCGATTCTCGCAATCCTTGTTCTGCACTCAGCCTGCATGAGCTACACGACATCAGTCTTGGATTACAAAGTCATCCCAAAAGCCAGTACGGTGAAACCTCTGCCCTCGGATAATGCGACCGCGACCAAAGGCGCTGCTGGGCCTCCGTCTGGTCCGAAACTCGGGCAAGGCGATGGTTCCTTCGGAGGCGGCCTCGGCCACAGCATGGGGAGTGTCTTTGATGCAGGAGAAGACGCCGATAGGGATGAGGATCCTGCAGGTGACTTGCGTACACCCATGGATAGCCCGGGACACGCTGATGAGGGTGGTGAACCTGCCGATGATGGAGAGGTTGATGACGAAACCCACGAGGCTCGGAGGCGTCGGCGCTCACCCGATAGAATCGGCCATAGAGCTCCTTCCGTGAGAGAAATAGTTGTGGTGGCTTCCGACGTCTTGGAAAATGACGTAAACGACCCGATCGACAACGATAATGAAACGGTAGACGTGCTCCGCGAACCCGGATCAGACGAGAAGGTTTGTGAGAATCGTAAATCGGATTCGGATCGCTTTATTTTGATACGGCAAATGATATATTCGCGGTATGTTGTCGAATCACCTTCCGCGTCTCTGAACTTTCGACGTCATTTGCTCAGATCCTGATCCGATCGAGGAGAGGCCTCATCGATTCGGCGATCGATGAAGACATCGATGGGGAAGGAGTGAATTTCATCAAGTTTTTCAAACCATTCAGCTTAGCCATCACGACCACTCGCTACTTCATCATCAAGAATATCATATATTTGAGGTAGCCGTCCCACTTCGATGACTTCTGAGCGCCTGCAAATGGCATACACGTCTTTCAAGATCGGGTTTTTCCCTGACATCGAACGGAGATTGACAAGGGCACTCGTTGATCGGTATTGAAAAACTATCCTCGAATCCCATGTGACAAATTTTATGGCGTTTTCATTCCAGCGTGACGCTGATTGGCTGCTTCTGCAAAATTATCCGCCGTCGCTTGTTCGAGGTAAGCTTTGATCGAGGCAATGAAGAATCCTCGAACATCGGATTGTGATGTTTGCAAACTCTCATGGCGAGGCCGATCCTCAGGTGAATACCCGACTGGCCGGTAAACAGACTCCTGAGTTGACAGTTGACATGCTCGCGGATATGCGTCAGAAACACTCCCAGTGCCTTTCGTTATTGAGAGAGATTGAACAGAATTTCAGGTACGCCTGTACTCTTCCACCGCGCCGGTTTTCTCCCAACAGTCGTCTCGTCCGAGGTCAATTTCGTCGACCAGCGGAAAACTCACTGTCAAGTGGAACACGAACGCACTGTCTCGTATTTCAGAGTGGAATCTGGAACCTCACAGAGTTTGTCCCCGTTTCCAGCTTCTTCTGTCTGCTGTGGAATATGTTGACGTTTCTGGAGATTGTTTACGTTGGACGGATGATTTATGAGATTAATGCCACCGCTCTGTATGAGCTCCCTCAGGATCCATTTTGGACTCTCGGGTACAGCTGCGTACTCTGCGTTGACATCGTGCTCGTCGCTGTCTTCCATCTGAATTTCGTTCATGAGGCTGCGAATGTTCGCCTCGAGGCTCTTAAAACCGTCGACCTTGTTACGATCGGTGAGTATTCACAACACCGAGGAAGCTCAGTTCGTGAACTCACTTTTCAAAGACCCCAACTCCGAACAATAGAATCAGATTTCGATGCGGAGTTCAGTTTCGCTCGGTATAAAGTCATGTTATGTCTTTATTTTGATTCCGAGTATCTTGAAATTTGATCTCGCTCATTAATGGAAGTCTACTCGCGTCTAACAACGCACCCGAAGAGGAATTCGGGTCACATTGGAATCCATACAACACTATCGTCGATTTAGAATTGCCATGTTGTAGTGTTTTCGCGCCACATATCGTGATCTACCGATACTTACGAAGTCTGCAATGTCCTGCTCTTCTCGAAATCAGCAGATTAGAAGATCTACGACGCTTTTGCAACCTGTCCGGGAAGTATGTCGACACAACATGTCATCCTCTCGGAACTCGATGACTTTTTGTCGAAGCTTGCGAGGCATTCTGAAGCGAAAGTTTGTCTAAGAGACTGACATCGAAGAGCCGGTGTTTGAGTTCTCGGGAATATAACTTCAACTGTGATCGATTCATGCATGTGGGAATACCGATGATGTTGATATTCGCTATTCCCCCGAACTTTCCAGAGACTTCATTCTTCTGAGCTTCCTGAAGTCTGGAAATTTTTCAAGGTCGATTCAGATGATCCGGTGAGCTCCACCTCGCTCATTCTTTTCGTTATGTTGGTACCGATGATTTCGCTCAGCGAAGCAGGCACCGAGTTTGCGGGCTTGAGCGATCGATTTCGAGTCGTGTTGATGGTGTTTTGAACGATTCGACAATTGACACTTGAATCATTCGAGGGCATGAGAAATCGCTCGCTGAAGCGAACGGGCTCCACGAGACTTGGAGCGGAACGAGACAGAAAAAACGTCGAAAGCACTCTTTTGAACTTTCAACAGAAGAGTTAGTGCCGCTCGTTCGCTGGTGTAAGTGGGTGGGCCGACTGTTCGCCTGCCTTCCCGCTCTCCTGCTTGCCTGACTGGTTTGCCGACTTGCTGTGAGAGATGACTCCTGAAGAGCGCCTACGTAATCCCTCGAGCTTCAACTCATTACTTCTTCATTTCTCAGCTCATTAGTGGCTTAAAGTCGGCCGACTTTGGTAACCGGAGGAACGTGGTAGCGTCACGCCAAGTTGCTATGAAGAAGATGTTCGTTCCTGAGTCCAACGGGGCGGTCAGTTTAGCGAGCCGAGCACCTTTGGCTTCGTGACCAGCTCTCTTATGACCAGTAAAGGCAGCAGGCTTCACATAGTTCATCAAAAACCAAAAAGGATTGAAGCCGGCAATGAGGTTCGCCGGCCTTGTCTGAGGATTCCGGGATAAAAGAAGCGACACCCATCACACTCATGACCGGCTAGCTGACTGCCTGCCTGCCCACCGACCGGCGGACGGACGGGTCGGTCTGACCGTGCGTTCGTCCGCTGCCTCTGCTTGCTTGGCCGCACAACGGCGGGGTGGCGGACAGGAGCAAGCTATGTTCAGGAGAAGCTTTTTCATCCTTACAGACAGGCTCGGTTCAACTTTTTCCTTTCCTCGTTGAAAAAGACAGTGACGTTGCCCGGACACCGGTTCAAGCCTTGCAGGCGGAAAGAAAGACAAGGGCGCTGCAAACTCAATGACACGCCGATGAACCGCAACTTCTCTGCGTTCGTCCTCGCGGTCTCCAATGAAGTCAGAAAGTTTTCAAACGATAATTCTTTCCAAGAACTTTCTGCGACAAGACGGTGTCACCTGTCGACCGCCATCGATGACGCTGGGCGCTTGGAAGTCGTAGCCTTCCTCAGTTTCTCGAATTCTTTATTGCGTGAGAAGGATCCGCTCTAAATTCAAGTCTCTATAAAATGAATCTGTTCTGAATAAGTGAAGTTGAAAGCGATCCGAGCCGGTCCTCTGTCAGACTTCAAGGGACCGTGCAAAACGCTACATCATAGAGACAATGTTTGAGCTCCAAGACCATAAACTCACAAAAAGTCATCTCGTCATCGATGAGATGGTCACGTTCCGCTTCTCACTCTCTTTCTCTTTGTATCGGTGCTGCAAACAGATTGACTCGTCAGAAAAACGAGCGTTTTATTTTTAGGAACGGCGAGTATTCCACCGAATCGCATTGAAGCTCACCAACAAGCTGAACTACTGGTTTCGGTCGCTACAATACGTGACCCTGGCCTGACTGTCTGGGACATCGTACCTCAAAGTCAAGTTTTCGGATATTTCGTTCTGCTATTGGCCTACATCGTTCTGTACGCGCATACCCAGTTCCTTCGGGACGGTCGATGGATGAATGTATTCGGACACGTCTTACAAAAACAAGAAGGTATGCCGTCTCTGTGTCATCCACAAGGACCATTGATCTTCTCCTTTCCATCAAGTTATCTGGCCTAGCGTTAGGCCTACTTTGCGACAGGGGTGTGATTGAATGATGGAGGCATACTAGACCTTGCTGGTAGACCATTTAAAGACTCCCTAAACTTATTCCCACTACATTTCCAGAGAAGGCCCCCCCGCCCGGGTCAGGCGAGGACAGTCTTCTCGGAGGAGAGGACATCGGGGCTGCCTTCGAGGAGCAAGTTTTTTAGGCGGCGATCGTGTCATGTCTCGAATTGCTCTCCGTGGATTCGATCGCTCCTGATGGGATGCGATAGGAGCTTATCTCGGTTTGAAATGTCGGGAGGCGATGACGTTATCATCGACATGAACATCGCGATCGCTGCTCGACAGCTTGAACTGAATCGTCATGCGGTGTTCACGTAGCTGACATGGAGGGAGAAGAGTCTTCGTGGTCAGCTATCCGTACAGAGAGAACTTAGGTGGCAATAGTGTTAGCTACTATGCACATTAAAAGATCATTGGATATTTTGAGAGTGTAAGCTGAATAAAGCACGAGATCCGTGATCGTCATTCAAAGAGGCAAAATCCACTTATTCACTCTCTGAAAAGTCCTTGAAGTATCCGAACGGAATAAGCGTGCTCCAGAGCAATGGAATCTGTGGTTGCCAGGGGAATTTTCGCCCATAACGTGCTTCTGAAAGTGGAAAACAAATGAGCAAATTCGAATAAATATGCTCCATATTGCCCACGAGTAGCATAGCCACTTACAGGCAGACCTGTTGTCGTACACCAACTATCCGTTCGTAGTCTCTGCTGTGAATGGCTCTAATAGCGCGGCAAATACCTTTCTGATGTTTGCCTTGCTTTTAATGGTTCATCAGTCATAGGGGTCGGTGCGGGATTCGACAAACGTCTGCAATCGACTCTGCTCTGACAGTCAGCCATGGACTTTCCCCGAACGCGAAAGTTTGAACGAGGAGACAACAGGCCGTCGAGTATGAAAAGCGATCCCGGCCTAGTGAAGATGTGTGTTTTCCTTTTAAAGATTTTCTCTATCGGAATCACCCGGCGTTCCGGGAAAGCTGCTCACGGGACAAAGTTCCTCGCCGCTGTTTACCGAACTTCCCTCTGGGCAGCAGTTCTGCTCTACGCCTTTTCGAGGACTGCTTATTTTCTCTCCTTGCTGAGCTACTCAGGTAGTATTGATTTTTGCACTTTTTCCACCGAAAATACTCGAAGTCGCTGGGGTTCGTGTCGAGTTCTCTCGAGTTCTGAACGTTTTCTTCGCAATCTGGAGTTGATTCCCTCCCAGCCATGACCTCATATTCATGATTTCACCCGAAGGAACGTGAAATTCACCGACTTTCCGTGTCTAGGAGTGTCTTATCAGATTGTTGTCTCCCGACTTTTAGAGCGAGAGTACTAAGTTCTCCGTTCAATCCAATATTCAGGTTTCATCCGACTCATAACGCTCGACGGCCTTGACGACGCGGCATTTATCGCGAGTTCTTTCGTTCTTCTGACGCAGAGCTACAGAGGACTCCAACTCGACGAGCGAGTTAACGTTTTGGCGAACGATCGTCGCCGAAGGCCACTCAGGAGTTACGTTGCGTCGAGTTTGTTCTTCGGATGTTTACTGTTCCTGTTGGGTTCTTCATCAGTGTTAGTTGTTCTCAGTCCTGTTCTGGAGAAAGACTTGCCTCAACCAGCGCCGAAATTTATCACCACAACGGAAGCACCCACAACTACTAGACGGAGCAATATAGCGGCAGGCGGCGGAGGCGCTCCTGCTGAGGAATTGGGCGGAAAATTTGGAGCGGGAGGCGACGGTGCCGGACTGGGTCTTGGGAACGGTTTGGGAAATCAGGGGATTTTTGGAAACGCCAACGGTGGTGGTGGTGGCGGTGGAGGTGGCGGCGTATTCGGAGACAGTGGGATTATTAGTGCTGATGGTCGAATCAGTTATCACTACGAATCAGATGGAAAGTCAAGCTTCAAAGGAAACTCCGAATCTGGAAGCATTCCGAAAATTTCTGATACAGGTGGCATTTTCGGTAAAGGAGGTGGAATAGGCGGCGTCAATGGAGCGGATCCTTTCAGCCGGTTCAGGCAAGGAATCCCAAAGGACGATCTAGGGAAGATTTCCGGCTCCGATTTGGCCGAAAATCCGCTGGGTTTTGGTGAGGGTTTCACCGAATCTGGCGGAAAAAAGGGACGAGAGAAAGGGGGAGACTCTGCAGCGGGAACGGAAGGTGTTGCCGGTAGCGATAACTCTTCCGAGGAGAAATCGGGAGCAGCTTCGCGAGAGGCCGGGGCGTCTGCGTACAAAAGAGAAGATGGAGCCAGGGCGTCAGACGACAGGGGAGGGGAAGAGAGCGCTGAGGTACACGGAGGAGCTTCGGTATCGGTCGAGGACGCGGGCGACTCTGAGACAGGGAGATTCGGGGAACTCAACGCCGCTGGCCGAGGGACCGAGGGACACCGCGTGTCCAGGATCAGTGGAGCAGGACTTTTTGCAGGAATCAAGACGCCTCGGAGAGTCTCCCATGATGGAGGCGGCTCTTCCGATTCAAAAAAGCAAGTCGAAAACGGCGGCGCTCCCGAAGAACTCTTCGAAACCAGAGACGGATCAACTGGCAAGCAAGGAGGTCCTGATCTTCGTTCCGGAGAATCGGGCCGGAGAAATCTAGATCGACTGACTTCTGCAGCGAAGGACGGAAGAGCGTCACAACACCGATCGAGCAAATCTGAGAGCGATCCTGAGGACTTGATTGGCAATCGTGGGAACGCAGAGGAGACCGTGAGTAATCTGAGGATTCACCCAACTAGAAGAAACCACGGCGTTGAAACACTGAATGCTTTTGCCTTCCAGGAGCATCTCCTTAGTCGCCGGAAACGCGACCTCGTGACTGTGACCGAAAAAGAGGTCAGAAACTCAACATCGCGGCGTATTCTGGATTTTCTGCGGGAAGGGGTCGACTTCACGACTTGTGTGCGCTTCTTAGTGTTGCGTAACTTCGGACTTCTATCGTAAGTTCAATGCGTCGAACGTAGGGAATCGATCACGAAAGCTGCCTTCAGGTGCCATGTTGAGGACAAAAACATCGGCCGACGAACGAAAGCGCGACGAAGATCCTAGATAACGATTCGAAGAAGCTCAGAAGTCTCCTTCACTGAAGCGATTCTCTCAACCGAAGTCTCGCGCGCGAGAGGAAAAGAACCTCTGTTGTTGAGAGAATCTTTCATTCGATGGAACGGATGGAAGCGTCTTGCTGATTTGAGTGCCAAGTGATATATCGTGTCGAGGGAAAAGAGAGGGAAGCTCGTCGAAGGCAAGCGAAGGTTACACAGGAAGCTGGAGCCGCGTGCTGTCGGATCTAATCGAATCTGATGTCGATTTTACAGAGTGGCATTCTCAGCGGCGTTATGTTGGACCGTTAGAGAGCAGCTTCGAACGCTCAACAAGGCTTTCGACCTCTCTACGGCGAACCGCGAGCTCCCGTCAGAAGAGGTGATCGGCGAAATGAGACAAATGTTTCTCCAGACAACTGTTCTGTGCAGATTCATCGATCTGCACTTCAGGTAGCGACCTCGTTTAGAGAACAGCGACTCTCAGGAAACGTCTTTCAATCATTTTCCTTCCACTAAGGCACGATTCCTGATTTCGTTCGTTATTCGAAGCATTTTCACGGAGTTTTCGAGACAGGCTTTTGGAGATAAAGTTATAAGCTCGCAAGTTTTGGCAAAGCTAGCATTGGATTATCGAGAATCCTGAATTTCCGATTGGAAACCTCATCAAAACTAGACCGGAACCTTATCTGCGAACTCCTGAGAAGAGCAGCCTGGCAGTATCCGAATGGCAGGGTTATTGCAGGCAATTGAGTTGCGTGTGGACCTTGATTGTGTTTGTGGATGTCCAACTGATGTTGGATTTGATCTACGAGATGCCCTCAGTGACGGAAGTGCTACCGATTCCGCCAAACACATTGATTCTGATCCATCTCAGCGTGTTCACTTTGCTTCACGTTTTCTTCACCGAGGGCGCGGACAGACTTCGCCGCGAGTTCGGAAAAACTCTTCATCTCGTAGCTGTTCGTAAGTTTTCCGATCAAGAATTTATCATGGTTCGCTCGATGGAGCGAAGACTTTGTTTGCCAATACCACATCGTCAAGGAGCTATTCTTCATTATAAAGAGATAGTTTGATAGCTCACTGCCAGACCGGAATGCGTCTGATTCAAATCCGGCCTATTCGTTCTGTTGTGTTCAGAATTCCAAAGCGCCGACACACAAACCCGATCGTACGGGGGTTTTCTCGAAAGCTATTGGAGAATCCAGTTGTCATCTTGTCGAGGGAGAAGTCCTTTGTACACTCCACAGAGATGTTCTTGTCTCGGTATCGTCGTCGCTGTCTTCTCTCTATTGTAAAAGGTGGATGTTTCCTCAACAACAACGACCATGACGGAGAGACCGATTTCTTCTAGAGAGCAATTCTTGTCTATCGATCCATTTATAGTTGAACAATGCTTCACCTTGACGCCAAGATTCGCTTCTTCGCCATAAACTTCATTAAGTTTACTTATGGCAATCCGGTTGTACTTTGTCTCAAAGCACGGAGGAGCAGAACTTTTCGAGAGGTTATAATGTGTCGAATTATATTATAATGTGATTATTGTTTCAAAGTGAGACTCGCGTCGTCAAAAAAAGCAGGGAACTACACACACGGAAACATATTCAGTGCAAAGCAACGGGACATCACGCACATGCAAGAAACCCGCTTATGATTATTACCCTACTCGGTGGGCCACGCCGAAGGTGTTTTCGGCGCGATCGAAGTAACTTTTTGTGTCGAAGTAACTCTTAGCCACTCATATATGGATATGGATTTTTCTTGACTTCCCGTCGAGTCCCCGATATGCGGTCTCGACTGTACGAGTTCCTGGGATCAGAATCACGGTCGTAGTTTCAAAACTTTGAGATTACGTGCGGTTCTTTTTGATACTCCGAGTTCACTCAAGACAGCGATGGAATTTATCCCCAGATTCCATGTTTTCAGGTACGGCCAACGTTTCTCCGGAGGCTACAGGTCTATTGGGACAAGCGGCTCTTCTGATATCAGCCGGAACTTCTACACCAGCCGGTTTGACGTTTTGCGGGATTACTCCATATTCCCGATCGATCGGGATCGGTGCTTTCTGCGCGTCATTAGTCTGCAGATCCTACTCCTGATACATGTGATCGTTTTGTGGACAGCGAGACCCTGGAAAGCACTGACCGAGATCAGGTGATCCTTCTCGAAGAAGTCTGCCGTGAAATTGTACCTGTTCTCGGTGAGTTCTGCTGTGAACCGGAGGCGACACTGTTGCCGTGAGATACAACATTCAACCATCAAACTTTCGAACGGAAGAAAGGAGCAAATGGAGGAGAGGAGGGGAGCCGCGAAGTGAGGTTTCTTTTTTCGTTTGTTTTTTGCTTCTCCTCACTTTTCCTTATGAGACTTTTCGCTGTAGTCACGTCGCATTCAGTGCACTACAAATGATAGCTTCTTGTCGGACGCAGGTGTCAGGCGGCTGGAACGGAACCGTTCCGACACATTCCTCTGCCATGTCGAGTGTGGTGTTTTCCAAGTAGCTGACGTCTAGCCAAAACGTGACTCAAGTCGAAATATTTACGTGAGTCGAAGTCACAGGGAAACACTCGGGCTTCGAGGTAGTCGAGTCAAGCTGAGACGGCTCTTGGTGACTCGAGCTCTCCATTACTCTCGAAAGGAAATCACACTCCTGCATTCCTAGGAGATCAAACTTTGAACTAATAAACATTATTTGTACTTGTAGCCGCTGCGTATGGTCTTCAGCGACAAGACTGTGATAGAAGTGGAGCTCTTCCGCTCGAAGTAGTGTTTTCCGCAGCTGCAAGCGTCGTTACAACGACTTACCATGACCTCGTTCTTAGTCAGACTCGATGTGTTCCTTCGTTGCGCGTGTATCACAAGGATGCGCTAGTTATCGGCGGAGGGAGCAGAGAAGATAAATAAATAGACATAAGGTTCAGCGAGCCAACTAGTCCGACGCTGGATTAGGGGGCATAGCAGCGAGGTTTATTCCGCCTCCGCCGCGCGAAAGTTTACAGAAGGAGGGGAACCGCAGATCCCCGACAGAGTTACAAACTTCAGGTATGCACATATTCAGATCGAGCAGTGATCTGCAGCACTGCCTTCAGTCTCCAGGAGGCTTCATTGTATACACGGCGACGTTTAGTGTCTACGAGGAAGTATCTCAATAGGTCTCAGGGAACTCCCGCTGCATTCCGCAGGCACCGCTTTGTCTTGGGTTGTGGTTGTTTAATCGTGTCAAAGCATCGGAAGGAAAGAGGCATAGGGGTAAGACCCTTTTGGTCGCAATCCATACTCGTATTTGAGACACGTAGGCCCGCCGCAACCAATGGAATCAGAGGAGAAGAATATCAATCAGCTTCAGGTAACGCGATCGCGACTTTTCGTAAGCGACGTGACGTTGGCTGTAATCGAAGAGCAATACGTCAAGAATCGGGAGGACTGCTGAAGGCCTCGAACGACGAGCCTGTTCTCCCGAACAGGCAAAAGCCTCAACGAGGACGGCAAGAGACCTTGGCGAGAAACGGAGAGGCGCGCAGACGCACACCGAGCCGTTTGACTAAGAAAGAAACGAGGCCGGCCGGCTCTTCTTAGTCACGGGCTGGCAAAGTTTTCCTGCTTGATTATTAACACTTTTATGCAAACGAAGAGTACGGGTGAGAAAAGCGCGGCTCCTCAGCTCTGATTAATTGCAGCCGATCGCGATAAGACCGCAGCGGCCCCTCCTTCTACCGAGGTGGCTTTTGTTAACTGGAACAAGCCGAGACACCACAGCCAGAAACGCGGCTTACCGGATTTCCTGCCTTAGATTCCAGCGAAGAAGAGCTCCCATGTCTCTGGAAAGGCTACAGAATAATTTTTCGAATGAATCTTCATAAGCTCCGATCCAAAAGACACAAAATTCAAGCACAATTCGGAAAATTCCCAAGTTTTACACGAGGATGTGGATTCCCGGTTTTTCTCTCGTTTTTTTCGCTCTGAAGAGCAGCTAAGAGATCAACACGGGGCCCGGTGTTGCATCGGACAGCAATTTCGAGCGGGGTCCTGGCGACTCCCGAGTTTCTCTGCCGGAGGAAACAAATCTATTCTCCGATATCTTCTATCACCGCGTTCATTATCGACGTCTTCGAACCTTCGCCGCTCACAATTTTCAGGGCAGAACGTCTCACTTGTTGGATATAAACAGAATGCTTCAAAGTTTGGCGACAGATTCTCGAGAATCAGACGAATATTTTCCTCTCTTCAAAGTTCCAGACGGCGAGAATATAAAATTCTCGGAATCCTCAGAAGCTTTTCTGCTTCAAAGGTCTATGATTCGGAGGGAAATACTCCGCTGAAACCTCCGATTTTCGTTTTCGTGAAAGATATCCACAGCCCGATCCCCACGAATTGAGATTCTCCGCCTCGATGCGTCCAGATCCTAGGATAGTCTGCAAATAGAGTTTCGCATGAAACGAACCTGCGTTTCTCTCAGACACTCGACGCTTCTCCAGAATCGTCGGATAGCGAAGTCGTGGAGAATTTACAATCGTGATTTCTTCTTAAGATGGATCCGCAGTTATCAATCGACTGATTAAAGTACACAAAATGTCCGGAGAAAGATTTTCGTTCGTTCTAGAATGCACGTTCGTTTCGATTCCGCCACACTCTCGTTGTCGGATTCGGAGCATCGTGGTTCGACACAAATTGTGCGGCGAGAGCCGTGTATTGTTGACCTACAGATATGGCTCCGTTCAGTTCTTATGGACTTTTTCCGGTTGTTTGCACTCGAAAACTTCAAATAAAACTCTCGATTCCTGAATTGAGATACGATCTAGAGGATTGGGATTCCTTCAGCACTGAATTCGGGGATATTGAGTGTTTGGGAGACTACTCGGAACTTCCGAACATCGACCTAGTCCAGCATAAGCTTGACGAGTTCGACCCACCGAAATTGAACAGCAGCCGCTCGCCCATTCGCTTTTGCAACGGCTACACTGTTATTCAAAAACGAGGCAAGACCTCAATTTACTAAACCGATAAGGTTGGTCATGTGTAGACATTGATGGAGACCTCTTTTGGAGCAGTGTGCCGGTTCCTCTAAAGAGTTTGAATGAAGCTTGTCCGTGGTAATTCACTGGTTCTAGAGAGTTTTATGAATCAAAAGTTCTGTGTCTCGTTTTTATGTCTGGAGGATCGAACACAGTCCCTCTCAGCTTTTCACTGAGCGGATTCCGTGATTCAATATTTTCCTCCCATTTCCCGTCTACCCTCGAATCAGTGTGCGCCGTTCGAAGGTTCTGTCTCGTATCTTCATCTGAGAAGCTTGCCCTCCAACACAGTCGTCGTCTCTTCGCACTTTCGCAGCCATAGAGGACGACATTGCCATGCAAATATATGAACACGACGCAGTGATGCTTTCCGAAAGCGACCACCCGTCCTCAGCGTAGCCATGCTTTCAATGGCGACGACACCGAAAGCGCCACCGAGAGGCCTTTGCGTAGCTCGGCAGGAAGTTTGGGACACTGGCTTTCTGCCGCATCGGCCGTGATTAATTCGTCGAGTTCCGTACGAGTCGAGCTTTTGTCTCAAGCGGGCAAGTGAGCGAGCAACGGAAAGTGTCCCACCCTTCATCATTCATATCCTCGGCACCGTGCACTCAGTCAGTACATATCTGCGCACAGTTTGCCATTGAAAGCTCGTTTCGCCGGTATCAGTTCCGTTCATGAAGTCATCGCTGCTGTTGCCGTTGTCGTTGTCGTCGTCGTCGGCTCGAGTCGGTCTCGGAAATCGCTCTGAAACCCATTTGCTTCACGTTGCCGAACGTTCATCCATCGGAAAAAGTATCGTCCTGAACCTTTGCTGACTGTGTGATTCATTCACAGACTGAAACAGTTCGAGCTGAGTCGGGAATTCACCTCAGAAATCTCATTCTCCCAAGAACGGCCGACTCCAGTTTTGACACTGGCTGCGCTGTCACCTCGTCACCCTAATTCGGGATGGTCGGAGCCACCTCGATCGACTGGAGCGCACGTATTTCGTGGCGACGTCTCCCCGTTTTCACGTTCACCTCCAACAGTAGAACGTGCAGTCCGTTCGGACGAGGCTCTCGAACGTGCCATTCGGTCGATCGTAGATTAATTCTCTCCAAAAATCCATTGTATGTATGTATGTACGTATATGAAAACAATTCTTCACGACAAACACGACGGCCTGGAGAGCTCTTATATACCGTTTACGTGAAAATATCCGGCATGACGTCATTCTGCGAGGTGAACACATCGGAACCCGATTTGAAGTAATCTGAAGAAGTCCCGGCAAAACGATACTGTCTCTGAGCAGGAATGAAGTCAACCGTGACTCCGGTTCAAAATGCTTATCTGCACAGAAGCAATCGGGAGAAAATGATCCGAAGAATACCTCTCGATAGGAGGGAGTCTCCTATCGGAAAAAACGAGAAGGAAATTTTCTCTGATTGCTGCTGATGCCGACAGATGGCAGACCGACCGACTCGTTGCTCACTCTCCCACCTTTATTTCGTCCGGAACGGGTGCCGTTGCCGTGAAGATAAGATTATGGGGAGAGCATCCCAGATGAAGATGAATTGCCTATAGAGAGGGTTCGTCTGTTCTGGCAGCGAAGATACGTTTGGCCGGAGCCGCCTTACGGCCAGACAAAGAGGAACCTTGAAAAAAAAACAATAGTGGCCCGAAGGCTCTTCCTAAAGTGTCCAGGTGCTACCGGATCGAGGATGGAGGGCAGTAAGGTTTGAAGAGCCGAGGGGCAGAAGCTTAATAAAGCGGAAGGCCTGAGGAGAATTATAATCTGATGCCCGGAAAAAGAAGAAAGAGGCTGAGAGAAGCGGAGCGGTGCTAGCTGAAGCAAGAAAGTCAGTCGGTGTACAGAACATGATCAGGAGTCGATTATTCGTCCGAAGACGCAAGCGACGGAAACGATTTCTTTTGGCTCCAACAATGTCTCCCTTGTGTCAGTCAATGCTTTCGCCCGTCTGTTCTTTGCTCTCTTCGCTGCAATCTCTCCTCTTGCCGAGTTTATGCTTTTTCCTGATCTCTCCCAGTCCCTTTTCCGTTATCGTACTCCTGCTCCATGGATAGAACATGAGCACGCTGGGCTCACAGGCTCAAACAACACAATCTCCGAAAAAACCGAATCGTTTAACGCTAAGCTCTCTTTGTCCTCCTCCGGTCGACCAGCGGTAATTCGGGATAAGTATATCATTGATTCGTCCAAAAAAATCTTGTTTCCCTCTCTCCCTATATCTTCCTTTTTTTTGTCTGCCAACCCCCCCCCACCCACGCTGGACCTTCACCCAATCGGATGGTCTGCGTAATTAAATCCGACTTCCACTCTTATCCCTCAGGCAATCGTCGGATTCCGGAAGAAAAGAATCTTCAACTTATCGTGATGAGGATTCCTCTTCCAGCGATGATTGCATACCCTCGAGATCGAGAGAATCATCTTCCAGATTCTCGATTGATGAACAGAGAGCGGGAAGTCGATGGCCCTGCCTGAGCGCGCATTTACGCTCCTGACCTGCCAGGCCCGCCGGAACCGTCCGTGGGGAATCTTGAAGAAGCGAGTGAAACAAATGAAAGAACAACTGGAATGGAAGTTCCTGCTGGCCCTCTAGGATCATTCGAGAGAGAGAGGTCATGAGGACGTTGGGGGTGTGTTTCTTCTTTGGAGCAGAGCAGAAAATCGTTGTTCGGTTTCAGAGACTCGTGTCCGCCTTAACCATGAGCAAACGGAAATGATTATTCTCTGCCATAGAGCCTCCCGCCAGACTCTAAAGAGCTGGGTTGTTCTCTTCGTGCTCTCGGAGGCCTTTTTGATCTTTCGCTGTTTCGAATTTGAGACCTCTGTGTCCGGAGAAACGTCCGAATTTCATGAAAAACCAAGCAGAGACAAATGATCCCGAACCTGTCATAGAGTTGGCGGTTCATTCGTGGGCGCTACATCCACGATTGTTGACTTCCGATGCAATTTCCAAAAACATGGAGACTTTGGAGGCTCGTCGGATAAGTGGATTTTTCGAAAATCTTCATTCTTCACAGCCTTATTGAGTTTTTCTCTCGGAAGGTGAGCACGCATTTCGTCAGGAGAGCATGCCTCGGAATCGAAGCTAATCGGCTTCGGCTCTTGGCTCAGAAACGAGGTTGGAATACGACCTTGAAATCTCAGAATGGCTCTTAGAGTGTCAGGGAAGCGAGCCGCGTGTATTGCCGAAGCCTAGAAAGGCCGTTGCGAATGAGGGTCGCCCTCACAATATGCCTCTCGCCGGAAGCTGAGCCTCATTGGGCCGACTCCCTTCCGGATGGGTCACTTTCTGTGCGAAGACAAAAGCCTCGCTGTTGCGTCCGAATCCGGAGACGAGAGACCGGGTCGGCAACCGAGGGAAGCGACGACCGTTGCAAGAAGGCAGAGGCACTTTCTCATCACGATTAAGACACAAAACTTTCCATTAATTCGAGCTTCATAAATGCGGAAAAATTCCATTAGCAGTCCTATTACGAAGTTGCTTCTGGTTTTCTTTTCAAGTCCCTCGAGACTTCAACATGATAACACAGGCCTTTCGACTTTTCTCTTTCTCCATTAAGCTAACATAGAAAGGTAATATGTAATCGGAATGCTTTTTGAGAACATCGGAGGGGTACACTGGTTTCGGTTCTAGAGACGATCAATAGCAAAAGAACAGTGAACTTGGCTCATCGGAGTCGGTTCGGCGAGAGCGAGATCGAAATCCCCCTGGGTTCCAGCTCCAGTCTCTCGGCTAGTTGGTTGCTGGATCGTTCGGATTCCTCAGTAACGTCTTCAATCAATGAGCTCAAAGAGGGCAACGTCCTGTCAGATCATCGGGAGAAAAACGAGCTCGTGAAGAAAACTAGAACGAAGCGTCAGATCCGGTTCTTTACTCGGCTCCTCCGAAGAGGCCGTGGAACCTCTTTCGATCGTCTTCCAGAAGTGGAATCAGTGGATCGGAGAAGTCGTCTGTCCCAAGTTCCGAGTCAAAGACAGAGCTTGTGAACCGGGTACCTCCCTCACATGCGGTTGCATCTCGAGAAAAGTCCCTCAAGGAGGCCCGGCACGTTTCTCTTTCGCCGCAGCCCAATACTTTCACGAAACGACCTCCGTCCGAGCAAAGTGCGCGAAAGCTTCTCGGCGGTGCAGATTGTTTCCCAACTTCCGAAATTACGCGAAGTGTCCGCTGTCGCTCCTAATGTCCGTTCCTGAGAGGGCGCTGGCGCAGCGGGCTATCACTCCGTTGCGAGTGAGCGCCGCTCGAAGTGGAAGTTGACTCTAGTTTTGACTTCTCGAGCAGAACTCTGCGAGAAAGGAAAAACCTTAAACGACTCGTGTCGGGGTCGTGCTCATGCTACGACGACTATGATGATGGTGATACGACGGTGATACATACAAAGTACCGAGGTCCGTCCCAGTTAGACGGTTCCGCTGCGGGGCTCGCTCTGTGTGTCATCGGCGTTCTAGGAAAATTACCCCGTCCGAGCTCACGCTTGTCGTTATGCTTGCACTGCTACGGGAACTCCACCACCTGGCCTGGGTTTGAGCGGATTTTGATGGGGAACCGGAGCATGGGAGAGGACAGCACGTTTTGGGCCACGTCCAACGTCACTCGCAGTCTTCGAGCCTCTCTGCAAGCTCGAGCCTGGAAGGATTTCTTTGTTTACCGAGACGAGCGAAATCCTCGGCTCGTTCGAGAAGCAGGAAGCCATTTCGTGTGACTTCCGCTCAACTCGTTCGGGCCCCGTCCAGATCAAAAATAATTATGTTCAAGCCAACTAGGACATCCGTTCAGTTTTTTTCCTTCCGAAATCATCTTGGAGACTGAATTCCGGGCATATGAGCGTTCACGAACAGAGATGTTCCACCATCGACACGCGGGAGTTCTCGATTGCGTGGCTGGTTGGACATTTCAGGAATGCTATCAATGCCCCACTTGAGGAATCGAGGCGGCAGCTTCCAGGAGAATGTCCAGTCCGACTGACTCGTCCATAGACTCTTCCGTATCTCGTCGCGTGTTTATTCCTTGTTCGGGAATCGTTCATTCAGATGCAGAACACGCAGAGCAATCTGCTTATCGGTGAAGCCGTGCTACATACGCGCATGGCGTACATTCACTGTAAGACGACTGAGTGAGCAGATTCTTTCTGATCGCACGTAGTCAAGTTACGTAAGTTCAATCCTGCAGCGGCTTCTTTGTATTGGGCTCGGATTCTCTTTCGCGCCTGAATCATCGAGGAGGAGGAGGAGGAGGACGTACAGAGTTTGCAGAGGAGACACGAGGCCGACGAAGGTCTTCGACAATCAGGTGGGCTTCGCTGAAAGGCTGCGCAATCAAGCCTGGCACACAATCGCAAAGCAAGGAACCCGAGAAAGGAACCTAAATCCACATGAGGATGTCGCTCTGAAAAGGGAGTCTGGCGGTTATCGTTGTCGACACGATGACATTACCCTTCTACGTAACTTCGGCTCGCGGAGGCCCATCCATTATCGCCATCTGTGGGGCGACTTCGACCCTGCACCTGTCAACGTTCTCTCCGTCATCTGACTGCCCGTCATCACTTCCCGTGCAGTACCTACTTCTAATAGATGTTCGAGACCGTCGCATACGGTTGATGGTTTCACAAGTTTTGCAAGATCTCCGCGCAAGAGACATCCGCCAAAGGAAAGTGACGAGAATGGGGATTCGGGCGTGTCGGGAGTTGTGATTCCTTTTCTGCATTAACGCTCTGCTTGAGAAGAGTTACGGAACCCTTCTGAAACGCTTTTCGTCTCGAAAGTACGCGACCTCTGTTCCCGAAGTCCCGGGACCGAATTTCGGAGGTATGATGTTTGACATGAGTCAATTGCGTAACACCGGTCGAAGCTGGTGAAGCACATGAAGCACTTTAGATGCAGATGCGCAAGAGCAGCACCGGTCGCCGAGGCCGTGTCTGTAATGAAACTTTCCAAGATTTCGAAAACATCAAATGCTTCCAGAGGATGCATCAAACTTGGAGCTTTCCTGGGCGCCGCTAGCGTTCGATTTCGACAGAAGCAAAGAGCTGCCGCGGTGATTACTTGGGCACTTTCATTAGTCACGCTATCCCCCTGAATAGCATCGCGTACGTGTGTTGATCCAGGTCAATCCGCAAGTTTTTCCTCTCGATTTAGATCATTTCAAGAGATCGCAGCTCGAAAGCGTCGCAGAGAACAAGGGCAAAAAGGAAGCGTTCCGTAAAGTCGAAATATTTGCCGCGATCATCACGCATGCACGGTTCGTCTTTGACAACTGTCGACGTCGAAAACGATTGACAGTCCGACAAGCGGCTTCAACTTTGCATACACGACTTGGGCTGTGGATTCACACCTCGATTTGAAAGGCGACAGCTTCTGCGAGAGTACATGTGACGCCATCCGTCGTCCGATGACTGCGTGCGTTGCTGTCGACCCGATTCAGCGGCCGTTGGTCCATACGCCGAGGGCGCGCCGTGGCGCTCGGGTTGCTGGTTGCTCGGTTTGGCGGGTCGGTTGGTTGAGACGTCGCTTACTATATGGCTAATAAAGTGTCCTGCGAATGGCAATGACTGACGAGTCCCTTCGGTCGACGCGATTATGACGGAGTGTCCAATTGAAGATAGAGAGGGACGACGAGAGCGGAGCAGCGAGCGAGCAAGCGAGAATCGGATGGCTAGATAGAAAGATACGACGCACGCCGAGGGAACTGCGATCGCTTCGGTTCGCGGGCAGACGGGCGGACGGTTGTGTTGGTTGGTTGGTTGCTTTCCACCGCAACATGAACGAGTGCTACTGAGCTGAGATGTGATTAGTTTCTGACGGTATGCTTTCCCTGTCGTTACGTTGCGCTGTTACCGTTCCCCCGGACGCAATGTATTCTCGTTCGGCGACCATAAGGAGCTTTTCTCGTCGACATGTGCACGTGGAACTGAGCATGCCGTAAGCTGTGGGAGTGACATGCTGTAAAAGCATTCGTATCACATAACATTTCCATTCGGATCCTGGGGATGTACTTCACCAGCGATCATTGGAGCGGAACCGGTGAAGCCCGGTTAGTCTGGTCTGGATGTCGATTAGGAAGATCTTCTAGAAGGAGTTCCGATCAAGAGCGAAATGCGCGCAGCTGATTAAATTAATGGAACTGTTTCAATGGTCCGGGTCATCTGTCGCCAAGCCCCGAAATGACGGGGATAGAACTGTACTTCTAGACTACTATGATCATTTGATTTGTGTTCCGCGTGAAAGTCTATTGATCATCAAAGGCAACATCAAAGGCTAATGGGGAGGGAACATCGCTCCACGATGCCAATCCTGCAGAACAGTGACGCAGGATCGTCCCCGTCGTTTTCGTCCCCGTAGTCTGAGTTTGGATCTGGGAGGCTTCGATTCCTCCAACATGGCGTTCCCTTCAGCGGCCTGGAGAGAGAGAGAGAGAGAGGTTGTTTAGACTGCATCTTTCTTATGCGGCAGGTTCTTTATGCAGAACGAACGCCATGAAAACTGCGGCACCGCTAACAGCAGCTGCTGGAAAGCGTTTATTTTGGTTTCGCCAGGCTGGAAAACGCTTCCTGCGTGGATGCAGTGAGCGCGCTTCAACGAGCCAGCTGACTGACTGACTGCCAAGCTGGCATATTCTGTAGGTTGTCTTCGTTTTTCCTTGTGACGCTCCTCGGGCGGCTGCGAGGACGACTGCCGCATCTCTTGCTACCGGTAGCGGTTGCCGAGCGGACCCGAACACGAACAATAGGGCACCGTCAGTCTCGGCATTGCCCTCCAGGAAAACTGGGCAAGCGTCAGAAGCAAGAACGATTCGCGAAACAGACTTTGTTTGTTTGCTCGGGGAACAGCTGCTTTCTTTTGTAGCGAACGACACAGCGCGCAATACCTTCCATTCCTCTCTTCCGCACAGTCCTCGTTCTCAATCTCCTCCTATTTATCCTCTCGCGGCACCTCCTCCTCCTCCTGCCGCTCCGTCTCCTCCATCTATCAGTAGTCGTACAACTACGCTTGTCTAACTATAGATCGCCAAATATCGTCGAGATCGTTACCGCGCGGAAACGGGTCGTCGATTGAGGCGCGACCCTGACCTTTGACGTGTCACCCATGCGGCGGCGGTGGCTGCTCTTCGCCGTTTTCTATCTGCGAACATCCATTTTTATACGGAACTGTTCCTGCCGATGCTTGTTTGCCCGCTCGGTGCTCCATTGCTCGTTACCCCTCCCCGAATTTCCCCGTTCGTTCACCCGCCTGCTCTCCTCGACGCAAACAGGAACGAAATCCCTTCGTGACAGGAGACCCGTTCTCGACACCATGAGTCGCAATGGAATGGCGACGCTTCAGAGAGAAAGTGAACTTCCACACCGTTCTCCGTGCGAGAACTTGTCTCAAGTTGATCGTCCTTTTGGCGGAGCAGAGGATTCGAGAATGAGCGTGGCGTGAACCCGGGAGAACAGGTTGTTGCACACATTTACATCACAGCCGACTCGGACCGACAGGAACGATCATACGGACCATGATCTTTACTTTTCGCATGTTGGGAGGATCCACGACCGGGAACGATGTCTGATTCCGCAGGATTCGATCGACGAATCGTCAACGAATGGCAATTCGTAGAGAAGGTGAAGGAAACGTGTCAGAGAACAGAATCGGACTCATGAAATCGGCAACAGTTCAAACTCATGTTGCACTACACTGTTTAAGACACTCTTTCCGGCCAAGAGAGAGCGTCTTGTGTCCGGCATTCCGATGTTCCGCGTTGAGCTGTTCCGACTTCGGGTGCTACTTTAGTTCGACACCGCGTCGGGAACATCCAGCTACGATTCCAAAGAGCGCAGTTATCAAGAAAACCATACGATCAACGATCGATTCCGGGACGAATCGACGGTCGCTCGCTCGTTCGAAAGAACGGCTCGGACAGAGATGGCCCGCAATCGCAACAAACGGCAAATCGAACCGTTAGCACGTCTGAGCAGTATCTTTGGCGCAATATCATAAATATAACATACACTCGGGAAACGTTCATAGGAACTGAGGATCACGCGGATCACGGAAGAGTTTATGGGATGTCGTCACTTCGCGCTTCTTTTTGCGGCGCTTCAGCAACGGCTTCAGCTTTACATTGATTGATGAACCGCGCAACGGTTTCGACGGAGACGACAACGACCACGACGAGAGCAGTGACGAGAATACTTGAGGCCAGTTGAGAGATCCGGATGCCCACTTGATGATGAACACGTCGATACAGCGACAAATCCCTTCGAGGACACAACTAGTAGTTGGAGGGTAGCAAACGCGGGAAGCGTTTTTGTGCCAGTTCACTGCGCATGTGGCCAACCGGTTGCAAAGGCGTCTTGCCTCATGGCCTTCATCTTCGCTCTCGTCCGTAGGGACGTCACAGGCCGGTGAATAATTGGAGTGGCCTTGGATGACTCTATCGCTCTCACCGGGGGATTTTGGCCTTTGAAGAGCTCTTTTTTCAGCGAAGCGGAATGATGGAAGGCTCTCGTTGACGTCTGTCCTTCAACACCTTCACAAACAAACAGGAAAAACGCCATTTTTGAATTGACGTATGCTGCAGCTTTTCAGCCGTTTTTGGATTTCAATCTCCCGCCACGCGGTTCGGTGACACAATACACTGACGACCGATTTCGAATTTGATTCAAAGCACAGGAAATGGACATGACGTAGTCGAAAGAGACGTGTTTTCACAATCTGAGCGTCGGTGCATTCTCCGTTCTTCGGCCACATCGGAGGTCAGGGGACAGAATGGATCACTGTGTTCCTCTGACTGAATTTCGCAGCGACCAGACAAAAGGTTCGAGCTGTGGACGGCTCTCTTCTAACTCGATTTATTCTCTTCCTCGTTTCGCTTTCTCTTCTCTCTCTCTCTGTGTCTACCGCTGCAGAAAGATCGTTGGTTTCTCTTTTTGGGCTGCCAAAATTACTTAAAAGCCCTCCTGCAGCAACCGCAAGTCAGCTTACCGAGCAACTCTGCAGTGCCAGCAGCTCTCTATAAGAGTCGGCACCGGCTAGCCTCCTAACAGCTATTAGATGAGTATCTCCAGCGAGTTTCTTTTATGCCGTCGTTCGCCTTCGCTCCGAAGAAGGACTTCTTCGTATCAAAGCGGACTCCTGAGCAAAAGAAAAAGAACAAGTCGTGTACTGGGAACGATGTTCTTATCTAGACTCGAAGTCGCAGGACATCTGAATCCTATTTTCCGTGGTTTTGCGACTTTGTCTTCGAAGCGCGGTGCCAGAGAGTCGCGTATGAGGAATCCGCACGGTTTTGAGATGAAAATCGTATCATGTGCCCAAGACACCGATATCGACCCGAGCCCGGAGATTCGGCGATTCTTTCCTTCGAGACACTCTCTGAAATTGAGAAATTCAGCGTCACCGATTCGGCCCACGAGAGAAGGGCTTGGCCCGGACGGAGGGACCTCGAGTGCAATTCTTGGGAGCAGCGTTTGCCTCCTAAGTGGACGGTGTTGAGAAACGAAGAGAAAACGTTTCTGTCCGAATAGGGAAGATACACAATACGAACGAAATGTCGAAAGCGTGACGTCAACATTGTGTTGTGCAACATGTATTCGTGTGCTCGTCCTTCTTCTTTCCAATCCACTCATTTCGCAAGTGCGAACAGACACATATACTTTTCGAGCCTCGAGTTGCGATCTATTCGACCTGGTTGTTTGCGGGTGAGTGATTCCTGTACAGCGGAAACACAATCATAGCGGATTACTGCAGATGTAAACTCTGAATTGCTCTCAGCAAAGCGATTTCCTATTTCGTCGGTCGACTGGTATTGCAATGGATTGTCTGTCGTTGCCAATCTGATCTTTCCACTCATCGTGTTGGAGCTTAAAGACTCCCGCGAGGAATCTCCAACCGCAAATCGGAAGCTCGAACTCTCGTCGTATGACGCGCTCCGGCTTCCCGGCTGATCGGGGAACATTTTGAAATTTCGCACTTCTCGAGTGCACTTAACGGAGGGTGCGATTAAACGAATTGTCAGTTCCGCGATCTCGGTTTGTTTGATCGGACGCAGAGCCATGGTCGGTCGGAGGCTCCCAGGGAACGTGCCGCTCGTCTGATCGTACTGATTAGATAGATCATCCCACACTCTGTTAGAGTCTGACAGTGGAAACTGGCGTTTCACTGCTTCACTGCATAATTTATAACGCCCGAACGAAGCTGTCCATCCTTGCTGCAGAATCTTTCCACTGGGGAATTCGCTGCTCCCGAATGATCTCTCTGGTTGACTCTATGGAAATCCATGATGAATCCTGGCTTTGTCCAATGTGTCGAAACAAAGTTCTCAAGTTCGATATCGACGTGAAGACAAGGCTTCATGATAACAAGGATTTGCTTATTCAGATCGGAATCGATCCTTAAGGAGAAGTAGCAGAGACCGAGCTCGTTCAGCTTGTGCAGCTCATGAAAGCAGTGTCGAGGCCGTAAGGATGAAGAGAAAATGTGAATGGAACACTCTCGCGTACACTATATTCGTCAAGTTGTTCCTACATGCCGACAACAACGTCGGAGCAGAAGCATGACGCTTTGATGTCAAAGATCAAGAAATTTACTCGGGTACGCTTGAATGCTTCGACTCTTGACAGGTAGACTTCAAAAGCTGAGACGAGTGGCTTCGCCGGAATCTTCGTCATCGGGCTGGTAGTTCCCTTGGTAGCCGTAAGTCTCTCTACTAGCGGCTCGTCAGGCTCTCGGGGGATCCGGATGCCCCACTCGCAGACGAGCCTTCCGTCACTATAGCAACTAGGAGGGCCTAACGATGCCATGAATATCAATCAGAACAAGGTGGCTATGAGTCGATTGGATTGTGCATTTGCTGCTTCGAGCCAGATTGGTTGATGGTCGGAAGAGCCCCACAGCTTATCAGGAAAGCTTCGCAAATAACTCCGTCCGTCTTTCTGCCCGCGACGCTTCCAATCGAAGCATGCGGCCGTTCCTCGTCAACATCGATTGCGAGCCAAAAAGCGTTCTCCTGCTTCGACCTCGACCGAGATAGCGACCAAGGGACGCTGACAATATCCTTTCTCAGAGATTGGACTCGCGCTTTCGAGCCTCGCAAAAACAAAGCTCAATAACGCAAGGAGATTCCAGCTCCGAATGCGGTCGGTCATCAAACAGCGTTCGGCCCGCCGCGATCGATTCAATCGACTGAGCGCAGCGAGTGCTGGAGCACCCCGCACCAAGCAAACTCGACGACGACGCGGCGCCACGAGAGTCTGAGCCTCCGATGACTCTCAAGGCTCACTCCAGCGAGGGCCTTTCTCAAGATCGAGAGTATTCCCAATTGTTTTTCGAGAGCGTTTCAACAACTGAATCGCTTCCTCTGTTCAATCAGAAATATCCGGGAGCCTTGTCGCATCGATTCGAGCATCCGCTCCCCAGTAAAGTTCTGTTGGACGCTGAAAATCTGCGAAAAGGGTTTTCGCTCACAAAATTTTGTTGGAGGCCGAGATTTTCGACGCTCTACGAAAACCAATGTCCACGTACCGGGGACATTGGTGTATGGAAACTTCGGCTGTCAACATCCCGTCGAGAACAACACCTGGCCAAAACTAGCGGTAGAGTTTTATGGCCAACGTAGAGTTTGTTCATTGCGGATGGGGGGAAATATCTCCAACATTTCTTTTACAAGCTTCTCATACCCTGGCCGACAAGCATTCAGGTGCCCACATCAACTTTCCCGACCAAAAGACTTTCGTGGTCGTCTGAGCATTTGGCTTCTTGTGTGCAACTGCAGAACCTATTTGACAGTTTCCGCCGAAACAAACCTCATAGACACTCATTAGTCGCTGGTCTGATCCTGAGCACTTACTGCGGTAGTAGACTTTCATGTCAACGATTCTCGTACTGTCGCAATGACAAGGCCGTATATTTTTCGTCGCTTCTCACATTCCGCGATTCTGCTTGTTTCCCATTTCGTATATGTATACTGGTACACTCTATTCCGTTCGTCTCGGTTGGAAAAATGCTCGAGCCGTTCCTATTCCTCGAGAACCTCTTCGTTGGGGAAGGAAAACGAACAAGGTTCCCGTGGAATATCGAGTTAAGAATGCATTTGAAACTCGGCGAGGGAGAAAGTTTTGTTATTCCTGTCCTGTGCATTGTATTATCGGATGAGTCGCTGTCGCTTCCGTCTACGCAAGAGCAATCACCACCTGGGAGTCTTCGGTGCATGGCAAACACTCCCGGCACAAAGCCAGCTGCTGCTCCCGAGGGTGCAACGCTAAATCGATGACCACCCGAACGCTTCAACTTGTTTCGGCTGGTAAACAGCACCACCAGGGGCGATGGTGTCCTGTTTCGTCGGACACAACTCACCAACAGTTCCCGTGTTGGCCAATGCACCAACTTTGAGGAGTTTTTCTCTCTGCGGCTGCTCTTGATCCCGTTGAGCTCCATAATGCAGATTGAATAGGTCAGGTGGTCCTTTTTCCTTCACTTATACGAACAACAAACTTTACAGAACATCCGGATGCGTTCTGGTCAAGCTTCAAGTCTCTATATTCTCTTTCCAGAATGCGTTCTGGAGATTCCGGGGTGCTGTACTGTTCCTCTTGATTATAAATCATTCTTAATCGACACATGACACGGATGGTATCCTGTCCTCCTGAAGCAGGATCCCGCTGTTCTGTCGGCCCGCAGAAAGGAGCTGTTCTCTCTGTTCAGGATATCATTGTTTCAGAGAACTTCTTGTGGAGACCAACGCTTGTTTGTACATCAGTCCTTCAGCGTTCAGATCTATTAGTACTGTTAAACAGCGACGATTAAGGGATCGAGAGAGTGAGTTCAAGGAGCTGGTCGACAGCAGCGAACTTGGAGGAAAGAAGTCTCCACCACCGTTCATCTTGTTTCGAGCCAAAATGAAGAACGATGAAACAGTTTACGGTACGAAGTCGGGTCAAACCATTTAGCACATGTGGGGTTGAACATCCTCTTCCCAAGCTCGATCAACATAGCTTTGTCAACGCGATGCACTTCGCGATATGACGAACCTCCCTCGAAGCTTGCTCCGTAAAGTTGGCTTCGGCGTGGAATGGTGTTCTTGCAGAAATGCTAAACGAATCTTCGGACCGAGCATTGAAGCCTCAGGAACCCAGGGACCAACGGCGCCCTCCCCTTCGAAGAGGGAGCGCATCGATGCTGCGAAGTCTCAACGAGAACATCGACGTTATCGAACGGCACGGCCGCGCTCGTGCCCGCCAACCTGGACTCCGCCGCTTCACGTACCCGGTTTCTTCCTCACTTTCGCAACGAGAGGGAACGGCGGCTAAACGCAAGAGGACATCGCTCGACAAATCAATCCTACGCTCACTCAGCTTCCCTCGCTGAAATTTTTTTTGTATCTTCTCGCGCAGCAAAGGAGGCGAGCAGCCAGACAGGCGGGCAAAAGGGCAGGAAGGCGAGCGTGTGAGGAGGGAGATGTTGTTCCACAAGAAAGTGACAAAGCCAAAACCGGAAATGGGACGACAACCCTGCTTTTCCGAGGCCGCCGTCTCCTCGTCTCCTTTTCCTGTAGCGTCGTTGGTGTTGTTGTCGAAAGAAAAATGAGAACCGTCACTATTGCACCTCGGACCGTGGCTGCAGCCGCAACACTGTTGAAAAAGGACCGAATCGTTTGCAGCTCCGCTCGACTCGAAGAGGCTTCTGTTGCCGCACTGAGATGAAACAGAGCAAATAAAATCAACTGAATCCGACCAACAAGTCCGCGAGTCTTTCAGCAAAACGAGCGAGAACGAGTGAGTACAGTTCCACCAGATCACAGTCCACATTCGCCTTTGCTGGAGAGTTGCCGTTTACCTCGAGTTCCACAACAATTCTCGAAGGCGCGTTCAGTTTTCGGCCTGGACATGAATTTCTTGATTTTCTTCTGCTGCCGAAAACTGAGAACATTCTCCTGAAGTCAAAGTCATCACTTTTCTTGGAGAAATCGCTCGACTTCGCTGAACTGTTCCTGGAGAACACGCTCTCGAGATGGATCGTACCTGCGAGAATTGCGGCCGCTGCGACTGTGAAAATACAAAGTGAACCCGACTCCGTGCAAAAGCCAAGAATGTGAAGTCCAATAGAAGAAATGGATCGCTTGATCGGGTCGGCTCGTCGGCTGATGGCACCAGCGGGGTTCGAGTCGCAGATTCCGATGTCATGTCCCGCATCCTGCAGCAGAATGGACGAGAGCGGCGACGGAGCCTCGATTGAACTACGAGCGACTGGAGCTTCGGTCGGAAGTTGCTTAAAGGGCCTCTTCCGCTTCCTGAATAATCGATGTCGATGTTGAACTAACGATTCACTTCGTTCAACGACTTGTCAACAAGACGTAACAATCAGTTGCTCAGTTGATCGTTCTCGTTGTCGCTGCGTGTCAAGAAGTATTCTCTGACCAACTCCGCTTTCTCTCGTCTCTCACCTTCTCCCAGGTCTAATTGTTGGAGCCATGACATCAATTTGATTGCAATCAAACTCAGCCTCTCGACACTCAAATGAGAGCGGTCTTCGATTGTCGCATCGACCCTTCATCTTCCTCAACGGCTCCCTCGGACCGGAAGAAGAATTTTCGCGAATAGCGTCTTTGATATCGACGAAATTTATGGCGGAGAAGGATCAGCTGACTCGAGCTCTTAAACCGTGGCCGTGTCTTGGAGTGAAATTCATTCGTTTGAAGTATTGGCACATCGCGTTCCTTGCTCATAGATCTCGAAGCGGAATTCCAAGCTCCTCCGCTCGAATTCTCTCTGTCTAATTGAGGAGTCACGCGAATTCATTCACGTCGCCAGCCGAGCTTGGGTCCGTCGAAGAAATTACTCATAATTCTCTCGAGTGTTGTGTCCGAGCCATGGGTCTGTTGGCGTTCCTTTATGATTGCAGGGCTCTCGAGCGATTTCGCTCGCCAAGTTGATCATCGGGAACTGTAGCTAGCACGGGCAGGCGGGCGTTCTTGTTATGACTAGCCATTTTGATGTAACCTCCGGAACCGTGTGGCCGGCGAGAAGAACAGAAGAGAATGGAGGCGTAGCTGAGCTCTTCGAATGACTGTTTTCTCTACAAAAGATGAGCTCGATAATTTGCACTGTGGCTGTCGGCCCGGCCGATGTTCCCTCGGCCGTATGAGTGGATACGTAGTTAGATGCTCCTTCCGGAGACGTAGTAGGGTGGGGAAGTGGCCACTTTCGTCGATCTGAAGAATAGAGAGGACGAACAAAGCCGGGGCCGGGGAGAAGATGCTGGTTAATGGAGCGGAGAACCGGTGCTGCCGGAGAATCTCTGCGAGGCAGAGGGAGAATGTCCTGAAGGAGGCGGAGGACTGCCGACATCCTTCAGCATGTGACTGAGCGGAAGGTCCGTCGTTCGTTCGGTCGGTCGGTCGGTCGGGCTAGCTTTCGAGTGACTGGAGCTAAGAACGTCGAAGGAGTCAAGGCTTTACTACCTCCCTTACGAAGAAGAATTCATGGGGTGCCGCCAGGCAGAAACGACACCACCCTCCGAAACTAGACGTCGGGCTGCGACCTCGACGTTTCGAGCCCCACGGAAGGAAACTACAATACGTTCTCGTCTGGTTGACAATTATATTGGAAACAGGTTGATGAGTTTTCCGGCCGTAACCGTCAGCGATAGATTCTTGTCGTGTTAGGTTTCCAGTCGGGGTCCTTTATAGATAGGGGATAACGACAATGGCCAGGAAGCTTTTTCTGTTCGTTCCGTGTTCGATGTGGGAGCAAATTTTGCAGCTGGTGAGTTTCACTCGAATCTTTATCTGGTCGGAAGTTGTTCCGGAAGCCACTTGTCGCGGCCTTTCCTTTTCCGTTGTTCGAATCTACTTCTCTCGACACCTCGCCCTTGTGCTGTTGGTCAATGAGGGAGAGCTAATGTTTGAACGTGCGCGCCCTTCATCTTGCGAAAAGCAACAGAGTCTTCTATCTACTAAGGGCGGATCTCGTTCGTTCAATGCTGTTTGACAAACGGTTCTGTGTGAAGACTCGAGCCTCGAAGGAAGAAATAGGACGATGTGGGATCTTTTCCAAGATGAACTTTGTCAGGGAATCACGGCTTCATCTCCATCGTAGTGAGAATCAATCTCCTTCTCCGTCATGATGAAGCAACTTGAAATTCACTCCTGTCGAAGCTCGTTTGGCATCTCAAGCTGTTCCAGAGTTCGCTTCTTCTATAGCAACAACAGCCAAGGAAAAAACGGGCGTCGGAAGTCGATGGCTGTCGCTTAACAATGGATGCCCTAGCTGCCTTCAGAGCACAATAGCCTTTCGCTTGGGACCTCGTCTACTTCATTAGCCGGAGCTCTCTTTCTCTCCCTCTTTTTTTCCGCATTCGCATTCTTCTCGGAGCAGTTTTGTTCACGCCGCCAAATATAAACAACCTCACAAGAAGATATGGTCACACTATACAACGAAAGCCCACCGGGATCTCTTGACCCGCCGGGCGGAAGGAACCGCGCGAACTTCTGACCGGCACCATCGAAAAACTAATTCCGGAAGAGCTCTAGAAGAGTTACAGTTTCCAGAAAAAGTCTCAGCACAACGGAACGGGAACTCGAATCAAAACCCTATCTCGCATCGCTACGCGAACCGAACATAAGAATTGCGAAAGTTAGAGGACGACAGAAAAAAGGACGGATCGAGCTGAACAAGATCCGCCGAAAGAACGCTTGAAACCATTATTCATGTTTCCGGTGGCGCCTTCCTTTGTTCTCCGCTTTTTCTGAAGCATCCGTTAGAAATCTCGTTCGCGAGCGAGCGACACTTTGATCACGGTGGAAGAATTGGGTCGGGTAGAATTTTTTGCTTTTTGCTGATCTGATCGCCGCCAATCTGCAGGTGGCAAGAAAAACTCTCTGCCCGCTCATTCGGGGAGAGACATAAAAATAATTCCATTGATTTTCTTCGCCCTCTATAGCGGAACCAGCAGCAGCAGCAGCAGCTCCATTCTAGCGCCCGGCCATTCGCCATTAGGGAGAATCCGTCCCCCGTCCCCCCTCCCCCGACCGCTCCATTCCTTCGGTCCGTACGCTTTTGTGAACGACGACGTTCGTTGTTCTCGGGCTGACGCGATTGCTTCTGAATAAGCTCCAGCCTCGCCACGCATCGACCTGAAAGTTCGAAGGTCTCTCGAGAGGACTACGACGAATTGCATTTCGAGGAAACTGCTTGCTTTCCCCCTCCTTTTGGCCACGAGCTGCGAATCCTTCTGCAATTTCTCTTCTCTGAACATTTCTCCCCTCTTCTATCATCGTTCCAGGCCTCCTCTCGCAGCCACCAATTTTTTCCCCGCTCTGTTCCCAGCGATTGCTGCTCATTAGTGAAAATCAACGAAATCTACGCTCCCATGTTCTCGTCACAGAACAGCCGAGCGCTGCGGCAGACAGACGGTCGACTGCGCCATACGATGGATTGGTGCCCTTCGAAATGAGCGCGGTTGCTGCCACCTCATGAAGTTGAACGAAGCCCCATCCCTCTTTGGCCTAAGGCGACAATTAACGCTTGCTCCCAGCGATCAGTCACTTCACTCTTGCGGAGGTGGCCACTCGGTCGTTGAGGCTTCAGTTCGCTCCACTCTGCACGAAGCACGTGGCCTATATACATATATCCTGCACGACGTTGTGGATGGCGGCTCGTTCCCGACGCAACACGTATCACTCGTCTGGAAAGTTCGATATATGGGGACACCACGACTTCTTTCCAGAGCTGTCTGTCTCCCGGTCCGAAAGCTGATCTGAACTCCGACCATGCACGATGGATTCGCGAAACGAAATCGGCTCGAGGAGGAGGAAGAGTTTACCAATTGTCACCTTCATGCTGGATATAAGGTGAGCGGGAATCTCTCGCTCGGTATTTCTCCATCGGACCGGTGGAAAATCCCTCTGAAAACATGTTCTTCGACAGGCTATCTCATATGCCTGGGGGACGGACGGAGCGGATTGTTTTTCTGTAGAGGAATATGCACTCGACTTGAAGAGGAGCACCCTCAGACCGTGCTGGAGAGTCCTCCCATTCGAGGGTCTGGCTTACGGGACGTATCATGCTTTGAGAGCGACCGCGGTTCTTTCCGCAGTCGCGCCGGCCGTTGAGCTCCCAATTTGTATCCCGGGGCTTTGTCTTTGGATCGACGGCAGATACTATAAAGCCAATGAAAGATCAAGCGAATTTCAGAGCAATAACAATTCAAAGTGGATTGACCCTCTCTTGGAAAGGATGAGCCGTTGTTCGGAGCTATACCTCCGCCGGATTCATTCAAACAGGGGGATCCAGCACGGTGAGCCGTAGGTCCGAGCATGTGCTGCTCAATGCTCCCGGTTCCTGTACTTGTTGATCAGTCATGAATTTCCAAACTCGATTCGATCACGAGAGTGGGAGAACAGTGCTCACGGGACAACGCGGAAATTCTTCGCAAAATGAATGATTCGCAAGTTTACAAGCTCTGGTACGTGAGCCACTTATCGTTAGCGATGGACAGCTTGCTACTTTTCTGACTCGACGTCCGCAACGCCAGCCCTCAAAAGGTGGAATGCCTGTCGGGACCCACGAGCGCTTCGTAATCTGCGCAAAGTGAGGCCGTGTACGCGGCTGGGCATTGTCCGTATTCATGGAATTTTCAAGGGAGCACAGAAGATCTTGCCTTTGGAGCAGTGAGTAGAACGGCATGGTGTGGAGTAAGGTGGCTCGTCCTCGTTCGCGAGCACGGTGAGAGCATCACAGGTCTGTCATTGTGGCCGTCTGTCTTTTGGTTCGCGCGAAGTGACGCTGGACGCCGGATACCGTCCGTTTCGGTTGGCAGACATCTCAGTTCAAGCCCCCGGGAGCCAAGGGAGTTCGGCCGGAAGGGACGGGAGGAGATGTCCGGAGGGCACGGACATGGAAGTAAAGCATTGTCTGTTTCCTTCGGGTGATTCATAATTCAGCCTTGTTAACTCCTGGCAAGGATGATTCGGCTTCATTTTGCGGAAATGACTTCACCACTAGGCAGCCGTCGTAGAAATATTACCATGCAAAAGGCAAGCGCCAACGGAAAAACGAAGCCACTTTTATGCAGCGGGAGAAGTCATTCCTGATGATTCCACGAAAGCGAGCGGACAACCAAGCGAGCGAACAAGTAAGCAAGCAAGCACCACTTCAAGCCTTCTTTCAAATTGTCTTCCTTCCTGAGAAGCTCTTCTTTACGAACTTCGGTTGCTCATGATTCTGAAAAGGATATTATCTCGGTCACAACTTGGGGTGTCCTGGATCCTAAAGTCCTCGTTTTTGTAGTTCAGGCAGCCGTCTTCTGGCGCCGGCTCGTCGATCGATTTTCAAATTGACAGGACATTGTTCTAGCTCTTGATTATTTCGTTATAGAAAATGTTTCAAACTTCAACAGAGCTTCACCAGGTGACCAGAGATTCTCTGAGCCAGCGGAATGACAGGCTGAATAATTCAATAGATCTCATAATCAGAGACTTCCCATCATATTGGGAGCGCCGACACAGCAGCTTGACAAGTGGAGAGAAAGAGCTCGGGAAGGATTCATCGATAAATAGATAGATAGATAGATAGGAAACTCCAGAAAGTGCTTCAACTCTCGGTTCGAAAAGAGAGTTGAGACTAGAGTTCGATTTCCTTCCTTCTGCTAGATTGCTCCAATTCTTGATCCGTGTTCGGAGCAATAGGCCTCGTTGACACGTTGATTTACTTAGTCATCTAGCAATCATTTCAATTCGAGGAGTGGAAGCATCGCTAAGATCACATTACTGCAGGTAAATCAACTCCGTGTTATGACAGAACAGTCTCTATTCCCTCATGCAGAAAGTGAAACACAAAACTTGACATGTAACGGGAGAACGGCATAGAGGTTATGGTGGCTGAGTCGTAACCTCGGAGAGTCAATCATACCGTGTCTTCGATTCTCGCTGATTTCTCGTGATGTTTCAGTGGCAATATCTTTGGATAACGGTCGCGCATTCGATACAGGCTTCGCTCATCATTGTCTCTCATTTGGAAAAGCTAATTGATGCGAATTCCTCGTTGACTGAACTAGCTTTGACGTCAGCTCGAACAGAAACCCTCGTGAGCCTTGATCGTCGAATCCGTCAGCCTCACTGCATCTCCGAAGGAACGAGCTAGGTTATGTACGTACGCGAGACGCGTACGTTCGGCTCCTGCAAAACCTGTCTGGTGAAACTCGGACAACCTTCGAGCCCGTAAAGTTCTAGCGGTTTCACTTCCGCAGAAGCTTGAGGAAAGAATATTCAGAACTGAAATTCGGCTGTAATCATTCAGATTTGAGATGGAAATATTTCGGAGCTCCTGACCCACTCAAAAACAGAAAGGTTCTTCCCCGACTCCACAACCCGCAGTCACACTCCTTGAAAATTCGCGAGACAAGTGGCCACACGGCTGGAATCGGCTGTGACTCGGCCTCGGTTCAAGTCCGCGAACCAGCAGAGAGCATCTTTCTCAACTCACCGTTCTCGTTGCACACGTTCGAGGCGAGTCGGACGCTCTGGAAATGAGAAAGCGTGCTTTTGAGCGCTTCCGTGCTCATGGCTTGCCTGACTTGTTCAGAGACTCCCTTCCAGCTGCCATAAATTCTCCATTCCATCCTGTACGGCACATAAAAAGGTCATTTGCCATTCGCAGCTTGGCAACATGGTGACTGGCCATACGTGACAAATCGGTCTTGGCCGCGCAGCGGACAGTGACTCTTTTTAGATTCGGCTCCCTGTCGATAGCGTCCCTTCTCCCGTTAGTGCTCGCTTACTCGGCATGTCCAAGACGCTAAGAGCTCATGGAAGTATCGCTGGGCCTTTTTGTGTGCCATTTCTTAAAATTTATCACCCATTTCGTTCGATAGCCGGGGCTGCGACTCTTCTTTTGCCATTTCCTCGGTTAGCTCGTTTCTGAGTCCCAATTTTCGTCGAGGCGTCCTCATTTCCTCTGGACACTTGCGGAGACGACGCCTCATCGACTTTTGACGGATTCTTCCTTCGTTGGAGTTTTCCAACTCGGTTCAGAGTCGCTATTCTGGATGGTTCCGGGTGACTTTTTAGAGATCTCTATTCCAGAAAAGAATCCTCGCGAATCCGGCGCTTTGTCTAATAAAACCTTTTGCGTATCGATCTGCGTGAGTTTCAGTGAGAAATCGTTCCATGTGGAATTCGTGAACCATTTTACGATTTGTATGCGATTAATGACTCCATTTGTTCGATTGACGTCTGAGAGTCGAGAAAATTTTTCTTCCATTGGCGAGAGATGATGTTGCGCAGTGCCTGTTTGCTACAAGGGACCCACAAAAATGTAGTTCGCCAGAACAGAGCTTTTAGCTGGAGACTTTGAAGGCCACACGCCACCGCTGAAAAACACAAGGTGGCCAGGCGCCCATAACACGGTTAGCGGCAGTCACCATGAGTGAGCTCGCGAGCACTCCTGAAACATTCTCGAGCAGTCATTAATTACGAAGACTATCCGGACAGGACGTTGCGGTACCAACGTACGTAGTAAGAGCATCTAAGTCGACGGCGGCGGCGGCGGCGGCCGCGGTCGTGGTGATGGTGTAGCAGACTTACGTGGGCGGGCTACGGGGCAAGCTGCAGCAGCAGAGCTCCTCAAGCAAGAGTCGCTTCCTCCCTGCTGTTCGTTCTCCACCTCTCGCGTCCTGCCGCCTCTTCCCCTACTTTGAGTGAGATGGATTAAGTCGCGAAAGGCTGCTTCCTGATATGGAAAGTATTATAGGCGCTAGGAAAATGGGGAAACTTCGAAAGGGGTTGGGGGTCGCCTCGGTTTCCTTGGTCTTCCTGAAAGCTTTGCATGAGACGGTCTCCTCAACGTTGATTTCCCCCGCAAAGTCTGACTCGGTTATCTTCCGCCTAGACCCAGCTTAGACTCACCAGTGGATGCAAGAAAAGTTTCTAAGATCAGTCGAGCGCTCAGAAGCTGATGACATCCAAATTCTTGGAACAAGCCGGTGGCCTCGGGAGGGTTGATACAGATCAATACTTGTTGCATCCCATCGTTCATGGGGGCTGCGGGTCTCCTGAGCTTGAAATCTGCTTCGGAGTTTTTTTCTTAAGGAATGCCGAGATCGAAAGGAACGTGGTGCATTTACATCTTCATTCCCTTTGCTGAGAACGCTTTATATTCCTTATGTTCATTGGATTTTATAGATGTCACACGTGTCTCACATGAATGTTTCAGTACATTGACACTTTGTTCAGAGCGAAGGCGATTCTCGGTTGCCTTTTCGTTTACTGGCTGGTCGGTTACCTCGCTGTGAATCTTTCTCCGATTCTGATTGACCGCAGATTTCCCTCTTTTCCAAACTCTGTCACCTACCATATCAAAGCACTTTCCTCGTTCAAATGTGCTCATTCATCGACCTTAAGCGGATTGCAACTGATTTTGGTCGTGGTTCTCTTCTCCAAAGCACGGATCTTCAGCTGAATGTTTGCAGAGGAACAAGTTTGCCTCTCGGTCAGCTTTGCGTGGAAGTTCCACTCTTCCTCAATGCGATGATAACTACGGCTTCGAATGCCGTTAATCGCATCCTCTGTTTCAGGGAGCAAGTTCCAAAATACTTTGGTCCATCGAACGGCGACATTCTCATTAAGCCAAGGCTTTTTGCTTTGCGGCCGATCCTTGTCACAACATCGGCGTCGTTTATCTGATGTGGGTACGCGAAGCGAACTTCCCTGTAATATGGACTTTCAGCATCCGTGTCGCCAACCTCTGTTGAGGGCTTGTCTCTGTGGACCTAAGATACATACGATAAACGCGCGACCATACAACAACATAATGTATGTCCTGTTCTCATGCCTGTTGTCTGCAGCCAACCGCTGGTGAGTTCTCTATGAGCGCGCTGTTGCCGGCCTCGCCTTGACAGAGATAACTTGACTGAGAGTATTGTTCCGTGAGCGGCGATCCCTCTACAAGAGGAGCGAGCTAGCGGAAACACCAGAAACCGGTTGTCGTCGACCATTTCGTCTCATTGAAACATTGATATTCCTTCCAGGGCGAAAGCGTTGATCGCGTGCGGAGGTTTCGGAGTCCTGCGTTGAGAATCCATTCTCCGCTAGACTACGATGGCATATGGGAAGTTGGGCTTGGGGCTCACGAAGAAAAACTTTGCGGGAAAATCTCAACAGGAACATCAGGGGTCCAGGTCGTGCGTCGTCAGATATTTCTCTAATCTTCGACACGCCGTTATGGAATCAGAGCTGGCTATGTCGGCGGAGCTGCATGCAAGTATGAAGGAAAAGCTTCGAGCGAATGAGAGAGCGTAGCGAGGGATATCTGCTTGGTCGCCTGCTTGCCCACCACCCGTTCGCTAGCTCGCTTGCTTGCCTGCCTGCCTGCCTGTTTGCTTGCTAGGAAACTCGCTGCGTATAATCTGTGCGGCTCCATGGAGCGTGCTTAGACGGGCGTGTCTATCAGACGTACCACGCGTAGGCAACGAAGGCCAAGCGGAGCTCGCCGGCGAAAGGTTTGCGCCATGTTGCGGCCAAATAGGCCGTCCACTCGAGCAACCTTCCGACATGGGCGTAACAGAACGCCTTTTCTTCGTTTCCTCCTTCTCGGAAGATGTAAACCAGTTCCGAAAGACCATTGTCGGCGGGCAATCGATGCTCTCGAGTCGACAATTTTCTATTCCGAAGTCGTACGGAGTCCTGAACCATCGAGAGGGATGATGCAGCATCGAGGCGGAACATCGCTGCGCAAAACGAAACGGATCGGACTATCGTCGGCTTCGTGTGCACCGACAATGAATTCGACTAATTGATGTCGTCGGAGCAATATTGTTGCAGGAACGTCAAGAGCCTGAAAGCAGAACCATGGAATTCGTGATGGATTCTCGTGGCGCAAGCATTTCCTATTCGAGCAGTTAACATAGCAAGACCGCTTCGGTGTCGTGCTTCGTTCGCTCTATGGGAGAGGAACGATCGAGTGTGTTAAATTTGGCGGAACGTACGCCGCGGACAATCCTAAACGTCATCCAAAGTGATGATCTCAGCGAAAAAAAACACCGAATGTCGACGTATCGCGGGTCGAGTCGGCCCAAATATTCCCTGAAGCGACCGTCTGGCCCCACCGGACACTGGAGCAACCTTCTGAAGTCAATGGGGGATCGTTGTGCGTGGCAGAAGAGGAAAAAACGGGGTAATTTAGCTAACAGGGACTTTAAGTAGCAGCGATAAGACTTGCTAAAAAGCCGTTGAGGAAGTATGCATTCAGCCATCGCGATATGAGATTATCTGCCAAGCTATCGGAGCCTTGTGACCACAGTGGTGCTCTGTTTTATGAACGCAACTCTCGGAACGGCAGTTTGTGGCTGAAAAGAGGAATCGTTTGCCGCAAGCTCCTCGATAAAATGATGTCAGCAGGCAAGGGTGACATGGAAGCACTTCCTACGACGGAGCAAGATACGGGAAGATACAGTATGTACAGTATCACTCTGGGAGAACGGAAGAACAGCAGCAAAAATTGATCGGGTTCTCTCGCGACGTTTCGATTTCATTCCTATCCTAACCGCGGAAGTTCTCATCGCTTCCGTCGTACACTGATGCCGCGCCCTATAGTCTCACGAATCCCGCACCGTGAAAATCCGAATATTTGCTATGAGATCCGATTTGGGAAACTCCGTTTCTGTTCATCCCTTTTTGTGGAGGAACCTGAAAGTTGGTCACGTGAACGAATACAGAGGGGGGCAGAGGGTTCCGGGCGGGATGAGCGGAAAAGGAAAAACTGAGAGCACGAATCGATCGGCTTTCTCAGCTGCTGGTGCTTCCCTCCTGGTCTCTGAGCCGTATTGTCGTGTAAAAGACAGCTTCCATTGAATCTGTCAGCAAAAACGGCTCCGATGTAATCATTGGCTCCATGCTTTGTGCTGGTGGTTGAAACGACTGCATTTTTGTCGAGGACCACGACGAAGTCTAGACCGTGTTGTCCGCCCGGCAGCCAGCAAGCCAGCGCATCCAGTTCGTCTTCGACGGTCCGCGACATGGCTCCATTGTGAGATATGAGCTCGAGCAACGTGAGGAATTTCCTCTCTGAAGAGAAGTTGTGCCCCTGAAAGGACGTAGAGATCGTCGGTCGAAAACAGCTCCGCTGCTGCATCGCGAACAAACCGTTTCCAAAATAGATTGTCGCTCTCGGTTGCGGATCGTGTTCGAGAGTCAGGGACCGAAAGTTTCTGCGATGCTGTATTAACTTTCAGAACGCCGCTACCTTTCCCGGAACAATTGATGCAGCTGATCAACGATGGAGCAGCTTGACGAGTTTGAGCGCGGCGCTTCATTCTTACGACTCAAGAAACTTTTTGGAGTGGAAAATATTCCGCAAATAAAATGATTGAGTGTGGAGGATTCTTCGCGTAAACAGTTCTACGGACGTGCGCTCTTTAATCCCACCGAACCTCCTGCACGTGCACTTCTTCCCTCTTTTATCGATCCTTTTCCCCGTTCCCTGAAGGAATAACGACAGGAGAACTTATGGTTCGACGGCGTTGGAGCTGCTCGATGGGATGTTAAACGTTATCACTAGCACACCTTCCGAGAGGGCTCAACAGAGCTACTTTGCTAACCCTTTTTCGGTATCATCAGTGGGGAACGCGAGTTTCCCAAACACGATTTGAGTCTTCCTCCCGATCGGAGCTGCACGATGCCTGAGGGATTGAACAACCCGGCCAAAGTCGAATTCGCTTGTCGGGCTCCTCGGAGGTCGTTCGTTCGAACTGAATTCGAAATCTCTTGGAAGAAGTCTGGTGATAAGCGACTCCTTCTCAAGAGCATTGTATTCGGAGCCGGCTTCGACTTATAAATGAACGAACTCGAATGAATGCCTCTGTTTTGGCTCCTTTGGCAATCTTCAGACTTCCGAGTTCGAGCGAATAGCGCGTTCATGTGACTCTTTCCACGGAGGAGTGGCGATAAGCGATAAAGTCGTTGTTGAGTCGACTTCGAAAACTGTTTCCCGTTCTCCGATTTCTTCTCTTCCCTCTCCAGCTTCACGTTTACAGATCTGATTTTCAAAGCAACCGTCTGCCCGACGGCCGCGGTGGTTGAAGCCGCAGCAAGCAAAAGGAAACCTCGGAGCTCAGGAAGCGAGGCGAGGAAGGAGAACGGGTCGCAATATTCTCAAGAGCGGAAAATCTAATTTCTTCCTCGGCTCGTCTGGATCGTTGCTTGAGTCTGAAGGAAGTCTCGCCAGCGGCGGCCTTACTGGTTTCGCGTCATTGTTAATCACCGTCAGACACAACCAGCTAACTTTGAGGTGGCGTGAAGTTCCCTTGTCGACGTTTCATTGAGATCATGAATTTGACGTTCCCGGTGCTCTTTGCTTTGCTTCATTTATATTTAGGATCTTAATCAACACTGACGCCGTCTGACCTCGTCACCGTTCTTTCGTCTCGTAATCGCTTATTTTGTCGTTCTTTGTCTCATTCTTGAATTTCCTCGATCATTGTCGGTGGAAAATCAAAAATCTCAAACATTCAATCTCGCAGAAAAGCTTCGGATTTCATCCCGTGACGAGAGGAGGAGCGAAATCGAAGCGGGATCAATGGAAATGTATTGAAGAAGTCCGGTGTTGAATGAAAGTGAATCGCGGGATACAAACGAACTTTGCTCGCGGGCTCCCAGGGGGTTCCGAGTGATTTAGGCTCCGTGGATGTCCTTCTACAAGCGATCGGAGACATCTAAATTAAACAGGAATCGATCGCGGAAAGCTGTCAGAAGCCTCCTGTGTAATTTTCTGTGCGTGTTCGTTCGAGCAGGGTAACTAACCGCACTCCTGAGTCCTGAGATCAGGAGGTGTGAAAGGCTCGACCTCTACTCTATAACCCCTTCCTCGTTCCCGAGAGGAATTCGGGCTCCGCATTGTAGAGCCGAGTTTTCCATACTAATGATGCATTAACTGGAGACCAACCAGTTTTTTAGGAACCAGTCTAGGATCGCTTTCAGAAATTGAATTCGGAGACCCGTGAATCGAGGAAACAACCTAATCTGATTGTTCGATAAGTGATGAAGCAACTCGGTAGAATGGAGACACGGGATCTGAGGAAGGAATAAAACACTCGAGGTACTGCCGAATTCTGAGGCGAACAGATCTTGAAAAACACCGGCGGGCTCAACAAAATGAATTCGCGAGAGAGATGGCAGTGGAAAACTGGTTTGTAACCGGAGCTTCTTTCGGGACTGGTGGACTCCTGTAACTCGGTCAATGTGAGCTCAGTACGGGAAGACCCACAAGAACGATTTCATTACGAAAACGAGAGCCTAACAAGGAACTCTCCGCACGACCGACGCGACGTCAACGTGCAGACGACCGAGCCGCGCTCGACCTACGCTACGTGGAAGACACTGACACGAAGTGTTTTCTTCCCTCCCGTCCCTTCCTGGCGGCGCGGTTCAGTCTTCTCGGATTCTCTCAGTTTGTCCTTGTCCCCTCCGTCGGCCCCTGGACCTTGTTTGCTCCGCTCCCGAGTTTCCCTGCTTTGCCCCCACTCGATCTCTTTTGTTCCCCAGCTCACCCCTGATTCGTCCCTGTCGTCCTTCGCGGGTTTTTCAGCTGCCAAACTCATCTTTATAAGCTGCTCAGCCGCTTGGAAAATGAGCGCAGCAGACTTAATATACCACGACAGAAAACTACGAACGAAAAGCGACGAGACAACTTCGAGGAGACGGAGTGAACTTTGTCCCAACAGCTGCACCACACTCTCTAGATACACGCACCTTTGCCACAAGCCTCGATATGTTCACAACTCGGCGAGACTTCATTATCACGAGAGTCCTCTAAGAGCTTCAGCTCTGTTCCGGCTGTCGGGAATTGAAGGCACGTTTGAGTAAGGTCGTTGGGATGTTTACCGACATGGTCGTCAATCATTCTGGTTCTTCGGAACCGCCCACCTGTGACTGGTGAAGCCATTCCTCTGATCGAGGGGTCATTCTGAATGTTTAGACGGCTTCCATTGCGATTAGGGACATATGTATTTATGAGAGAAGTTCAGGGCCTGCGGCCCAGCTTCCGATTGAAGGCAGTCCTTCGAAAAAGAAAGTTATCATTTGGAAGGAAGGCGAGCAGGCGGGAGCGAATCAACCAAGCTTGCAACGCTCAAATGCCAACCAACCAACCAACCCATCAGTCAGTCGGACGGACAGTCAGTCAGAGTAGAAAGCTTTAATGTAGTGGAAGAAGCCAAGGGACTTCCAGAGGCGTCTACTTCATCCCCTGGAGTGCCACGTGTACAGGTGAAATTCTGGCACACACCGTTTCGAACTTCACGAATCGAAGAATCTCACCGTTTCTCACAAAATTTCGTTGATGCGTCCAGCGAAGGAGATGTTCCGCCCACTCTATCGTGAAATTTCGTTCGTCTCGAGTGTTCGTCAAACATCTATTCTTTTCTTTGTGTTCTGAGCGAGAGGAAGATGGGGTTCTATTTAAAGCTCATCTGTCGCAAACTTTTGCCGACGTCAAAGTTCGTCGCGAAAAGAGTCGAACACTACTTCTTTCGAGAAAACTCATCTTCTGTCCGCGATGAGTGTCCCCTCATTCAGCTGACGACGCACGCACGCCAATGTCAATGGTTGTTTGGACAGGCATCTGCATACAGACTAGCTCCCGCCTTCCACAAGCGAGTGGACTGGCCAGAAGACGTATCAAGTTGCTGTCTGTGTTGAACATTGTAGCCTCTGGCAACATCTCATCCTCCATTCCGCCAGAACGCGTACGGGTATCATTCCAACATTCGAGAGTTCGAGATGAAACTCGACTGCGAGAGTCGAAACCATGAAGGAGAACTATAAAAAAAAAACTTCGGAAACGAGCATCGAACATGGAACTCCGAGAAGAAAGGTCTTGAAAATAACAATAGCGATAGGGCCTGCGATTCACTTGTCGACCGTTGCCGACTTTGCTCCCTTCAATTGGAAATTGATCGAGAATAATCGACGCAACAGAGAAAACTCGTATGGTGGATCCCGAGCATTGGAATTTCAGAGATTTTTCTGCGTGAAGCATTCGAGCGCAAAGTATCATGCAACTTGCTGCCGAGAAGCCTGCATTTCCTGTTCCTGTCGTCCATTAGCCTTGCGCGAAAGAACTCAACCTCAACTCGAGTAACGACGCGGGCCGACAGGCGGAGCAAGGAATGAAGAAGCGGTTCTTTTGGGAAAAAAACTTGATTTTCATTTATTATTGTCATCATCATGTCTTGTTGTTATCGTCACAAACTCGACCCGGCCGCTCTGCGGTTCAGACCGAGATTCGTCGAGAACTTTTCTCAAGTTAAGATCCGCGGGTGCTGACGGCGCGACATTGAAGCTCGGTCGGTCGGGCAGATCCCGACAGAAATACATGAACTCGATGATAACGAGGACGTCGGCGGCCGCAGATGTTTTCTCCCTCTTTATGCTCGCTGTTCTCTTTGAGAAACTTCAAAACTTCGCTTTTCAACGTCAGAGTATTAGTTTTCAACTTTCGGACAACTCAAGAAAGGCATTCACAACATTCTGTACACAACTTTTGGGATCAGCTGGATCCTACGCAGAAGTGAGCGGGGCCGAGTGGCTCGTGGCAGTACAATCCTGGTTTGTTTTTACTCTTTCTCTGTGTGTCTTGCTCTCGTAGAATAATATCAAATTGAAGGTCTCGTTCTTGCAGCGATCTGTCTCCTTGTTTGAAAGTTCTGCTCTCCGGTTGACTTCGAGCGGGTGCTCCGCCGACTTTCCGCCGTTCCGGACTCTATCTAACCTGATGGACTTCGTGGTGCTCTTGGTTTTTATACATTGTCTTAATAGAGATTAACGATTGCACATTTTAAAACATTCACAGTTCATCGGATGAAGCGTTCGATTCAAAAACAGATCCGTCGCGCATAGCCTCGAAACTCGATGATGAGCTTCGCGTTCGATCGTTGCACTTTTCCAGATCGGAAAATGTAACAGCATTGCACCAAACAAGAGATTCCGATCACGGAACCGATCTGTTCGCCGATGGAGGAACACTCACCAACGAGGCTGAACTATCGATGGGCGGCGGCGCGAGCTATTCGGTGAATGATTATTATCCGCAAGTACGCGGCTCGAACCTCTCCATCGCCTCATACCTCTCAATAATGTTTAGGATAAAAACAGCTGTTGTAAATTATGCTCTCATTCCGAAGCTTAAAGATTTGATAGTCAAGTCCTGTGAGTAGAAAAATATTTTACCCGAATCACTTTCGATCAACTTCGTTTTTTCCTTCCCGACCTCCTGAAGTTGGTCCCATTGTGTGTTGGCCCCGCAAAGTGTTCCGCGATCGAAACACTTCATCGGTAGCCATTAGCATGCTGCCAGAGGGGCGTCGGTACCGCAGTACCATGGTACCTACGGTGTAGAAAAATACGCGGTCCAATCACTCTTATTGGCCGCTCGGCTTGTTACGCAGTCTGAACTTTCAAACGGCAGGAGATCGCGATTCAATGAGCGGAACGAGTGGGAGCACTTGACCGATGCGTTTCTAGCGAGAGCGTCGATGCACCTGAGCGTTGTTTCTCGGAACGGCTCACTTGTTCGTAGACTCCAGCGCAATTCTATTATCAAGAGATAGAGCAAGGGTGGAATACATAAGCGGGTTCCTGTAATGCTCGAGAAGGAATTCCGCAGAAAATCACTCTTTCGCGAATTTCGGGTTTTGGCTCTCGAAGAAAAACCTTCCTTCGTATCGATGATGATTCGTCTAACAGATTGAGTCTGGTTGAGTTGCACCTCTCGACGAGCTCAACGGAACGGATGTATGATTGGGGTTCGTGTTCATTTCAAGCATGTCGACATCGCTGGAAACGAACAGATGTGAGTGTTAGCTCGTCTCGTCGATGCTGTGTTATTCTGTGCTGCGAGCGTTCACCTTCGTGGGACGGCCGATGTCTGTTGTCGTACTCTGCTCCGGCCAACGAAGCTGCTACTAGAGCACCTATGAAAGCACTTAGCCCTGTTACGACGGGTTAATGCAGTCGTCGCCGTCGCCGCCGTCGTTGTCGCAGGAGTTCAACTATGTCCACTCAACCACGGGGCTCGCTACGCTCACAGCCTCAGGCCACTAAGCAGGCAAAAAGATTCCCCTATTCATCTTCCGAAATCTTGAGGCGATTTGGAGACGGCTGTCAACTTACCCCATGGTTGATATCTGCATTTGGTTGACGTCGGGCATCGGTAGAAGTTGGGGCATCACCGTGATTCCTCCCAACTGCGATCCGTCCGGCCACTGAACGACGGAAGTCTGGGTGGGAAGCTTGGTAAGGCAGTCGTCCAGAGTCAGAGTGGTCGTCTCCCCGAGGACACCACCCCCATCTAAATGTCAGAGTGTCGTTTCCCTGAAAACGAGCAGAAGCGTTAATTGTCTTGCGGAAAAACACGACGTCATTCGTGTTCTTTCTACTTCCGCCCGCTGTGTTCTTTGACTGCGGAAGCTGACTGACGACTTGGGTGAACACATATGAGAACGACGTGTTATGTGGTATTCCGCGTTTATTCACAAAAATCTGCGGCGGTTATTAATGCTGAAGTCTCGCATCTTCATGATTCATGTAGACGTTCTCAACCGCGAGAACTTTTCAGCTCAATATCTTAAACTCTTCTCAGATTCAGAGATCAAAACGTCCAGTCTGCTTATATTTAATACTTTCGGGTAGTAACGGCTAAACACTCCAAAGAATCAAATCCTTCCAGACGCGTCCTCCGGAGATAGCGAGAGGTCAGTTTGAGAAGCACCGTATTGAAGACGTAAACTCTGTTACAAAATGTTTGGACTAAGAGCGTTTCTCGTGCATTTTGAGCGACTCTTCGAAGAAGCCGTTCCTGTTTTGTGTCTTCTCGTCTCGTCGGTGTTCCGCAGAATGGCGGAACAAGAGAGAAAAGAACACTTTGGTTTCCTTGCTGGCATCAACATTCAAAACAAGGTAGGTAGACGAGTCGGCGGGCACACACACACACAATGGAGCTCGAAAACGAGGTCTTAGGCTCCCTGAGGAATTCATTTTTTTTCGGATGTGCCTTTCACTCTCACCTAAGGCGCATTCCTTTGAAGTGTTTTTGTTTCCGGCTGAACGAGAGTTTATGTTAACGCCGCCCACTTCGCATTTGGTGTTCGATCATTTCCGGAAAGAATGATTTTCACGAGGCATCATAAAATGAACTTTCTTTGTTGCAAGTTTGTGCTATTGATGTCGCTGTTGCTACGGGCACCACCGTTCGGAAATTAATTTTTGTCGAACGGGCGATCGCTGCCTGGTAAGCTCAGGAGCCTTTGTGAGAGAATTGAGCGGCGCGTGCCACAAACTGATCAGCGCTATTGGCATATCGATGATCAGGAGAAGAGGAGGAAAGGCTGTTCGTCATGCTCTTTTGCCTCATAACACGACTTGGGACCGTTAATGTTTTTGCGGGCACACGATACCGAGCAAAACCGCGGGTCCACATCTTGAGGGTAAGAGAATCTGTTGGGCAGCGTGCTGCTTATCCCAATTTCTCCGTCAGATCTCAGCACTCGAACGCGAAATGTGTGCGAAACACCTCGTTCGTTGTAAGAGTTGTGACGGAAAGAGGGAAGCATACTCGTTGAATTCGAGGAATTCGCGATCAGGAAGCCTACGAGGCCTCCGGGCTCGAGTCAAGAACACATTTTTTCTCAAGATAATCGGAAACGAGGCGGGCGGCTGTGCAACAGCGGTATCGATCCGATTCGAACCGGTACACCGGTATCCTAGACGGGAATGTGGAAAACCGAAGAGTTTCGAACAATTTCCAAGAAGAACTCAGAAACGTTCGAAACACAGCCACCAGGACAGCGCGCAATACATAGAAAGTTTCACGTGGAGTCGAACGAGTTCTTCTGGAGCTTCTGCCGCTCCTCCGTCAGGCCTTTTATGAACTTTTCTAACGACAAAAACGTCTTTGTTGCAGAGAGGGCAACCGACGTGAAGCGTGAGAAGAACAACAATCCGCCCCCAATGGAACCGTCTCGGAGGAAGACTTTCTTACGGTCCAGGGGTTGTTGGGCAACGATCGGAATTTGCCCCTCTTGGCACTCGATAGGTGGCGGCCGCCAACCAACTTGTTACTTCGTTCGAGTCATCGCTTCTCTGGACTCGGTAGCTTCAAACTTTGTGGAATTCGATGAAGACGGTTCGCTCTCCGTCAGATTCAGAGATCAAATCGACGATGTATCCGAGTGTACAGAGTATCGGGCACCGCGGAAGGTACGCAACCTCTGATTACTGCGCTTGGCCGGAGGGAGGAGAAAACAACAAAGTGCTCAGTGACCGGGAAACCTCGTCACGACCACGAAGATCAGAAGCAGAAATCTTCTCTCGTAGGTCTGCTTTTGATTTCGTGGCAGCCAGAATCAATCATTGAGACCCGACCACGGAAACAAAAGTAACAAAACGAGGAACAAGATGTTACTCACGAAGCGATATCTCCGTTAGTCATTGCAGAGAGACTGAAAGGGTGTGAAAACATCGATTAGTTCCCGGCAAGCCTGTCTTGATGTCGCTGTGACGTGGCGTTTTTAGCCAAGCGGCATGTAGGGCACACGGAAGAGCGAAGGGTCGAGTGATCTATAACTAATTGTGCACACTGTACTTACATATAACTCGTCTTTGCGTGTAAGGGTTCGGCCTCATCATGGTATGGCGGCAGATGCGTCGACCCGATGTAGTCGGAGTCTTCCGACGACTCGGATCGAGCCGTGTGACACGACCCCGAAACAGCTGCACGCAGGTCTCCATGCAGACTAAGCAAAAGTGTCGGTTTGACGAACGAGTGCACAAACGCCACGTGCAGACTGATTTGATACCATAGATTGTTGCTCAGGCCCGCGATGTTTACTGTTGAAGGGCAAAAAGTCGTAGAAGCTTAAAGTCTCACCCCCTGGAAAATTATACTCGGCTTGAGGTTAGGCTGACGTTCAGTGAGGGATAAGAAGTTTCTAATCAGTATTCTACTGTTAGCCAATTGATCGAGCGAATGTCGAAGTTGCTGACATTCACAGCGTGCAAGTTTCCAAATTTTTCCAACTTTTTCGGCGTGAAACACCTTTCCACGGGCTTCCCTCGAGCAGCTCCCTTCAATCGCGCACGGGAAACGCACGATTCCAACAAAACGACACGGTCGTTGGGACACGCGGACGTGTGGATGCCGAGAGAAAGATTCGAACAATGAGGAATAGCAAATGTTCGGGAAAGGAGAAGGAAACGAAATTTCAATCAGGAGATTCGTCCCGAAATCACTGTAGCTTATGTGAGGCACGTCGCGGATCCAGTGTAACAACGCGTGCTCAAACTGCCAACTATCTCCGATCTGACGGCAACTTTATAGATGTTTGTCTGCTCGGAGCGCTGGCGGCTGGCGGGCTGGCTCGTCGCCAGATTCAAGCGACTACGGCAAGCAAGCAAAAGAACCAGCCAGCCAACCAACCAACCAGTCAGTCAACCAACCAACCAACCAGCAATAAATGGCTGCCTGCTTTCGCGCAGTGAGTGCGCAGCCTCCGACGACTGGTTCAGAAAACGTCGTGCAGAAACAGCCCAGCTCCGTATGGAATCCGCGAGAAATGGACACGACAGAGCGGCCATAAAATTGTTAGTCAACCAAGCCGCCGCTATCCGCTTGGAGCTGGCGATCCAGCTGTTCGCCAAACTGTGCGAATGCCTTCGGTGACTAAAGCCGATTGCGTCAGGTGCAATTGAAGGAAAAAAAAAGATTGCACCGAACTCCCATGCAACTTGAGTTTGGGGACCGCTTCTTTCCTCTGTTGCCGACTCCCAGTAGAGCGAATTCTGCGCCCGTGTATGTAAGCTCTCCACGCTCTTGGAGAAGCGTCATACGGCCGTCAGAGGATTGCACCGAGGATGGAAACTAGTTCTGGAATACTTTTCGTGCAAGGCTAACCCTGGGATTCTCTTCCGAGTCAGTAGAAGAAACCTCGGTGAGGAGAAGCATAACCTCGTGTAGATCCGCTCAGTTTGTACTCCGGCTAAATCGGAATTCACTAAAACGAGCCGGGGATCGTTTCCCGGGGAACGACTCCAGGAGAGAACTAGGCTTGAATAACCCGAGAGCGGAATGTGTGCTCGATTTTCAATCTCATATTTCCTTGGAAATATTAATGAGAAGGATAACTGGGTCCTCCGGTCCGCGCTGAGCGGCAGCACCGCCAGAGACAATGGAGTAACGAACAGACGCAAGGGCTTTTGTGTCTTTTCATCATTAATTTTTTCAAAGGACAGCTTCTGATCTGAAAGACGAGGCAAGAAGAAACGGCAAGCCCTTGGCCAGGAATACGGAGTGTTCCTCTCTCAGAACATCGCGTGGGAGAATCTTTCTCCTTCTCTTCTTTTGCTTTCGTTATCGTATGCCAAGCCGCTTCCTCGTTGCTTGCTTGCTTGCTTGGTTGGTTGGTTGGCTGGCATGTTGGCGTGATGGCCGGCTGACCGACCGACTAGCTGTCTGGCTGGTTGGTTGAATGCTCTCGTATAAAATCCATATGCGAGATGGAACGACACAAAGCAGAGGCGAGAGAGACTCGTGGGGCGACCAACAGCGGACGAGAAAGAGCAGGAGGAGAGGGAAGAAACAGCGAAATCGGGAAAAACCGGATTTGGGAGAAAGCACGACGTAGACTCGCGAGTACAACGAATGCTTCATGGTGGACCTTGCACGATGCGGTCTGGGGTAACTGAAGTCTCTGTGACTCGAGCTGAAGTCGGCCCTGTCTGTCAACTCCACGATTTCAATGAAATTCACTTCTCAAGATCCGTGATCGAGATAGAGGGGCTGACTAAGTTACTTACCGGGCTGAAGAAGTGTGACCGAAAAAAGAGGTCCCCAGAACACGAGGTAGGCTACGAGCATGATGACGAACATTTTGACTCGGCGGATCCCTTCTCGTTCGAGTCTACCGATGTAATTCTGAACCGAATTGCTGCTATTGCTGCATTGATCAACGTTGTCAGCTGAAAGTGAAGGGAAACGGATTAATCAGCGAAGGGTCACGGTGGCTGGTTCGCCGTCTTGAGAGCGAGCGAGGCCGCAGGCTCAATTCTTCATCAGCCAAAATCGCTGAGAGGTGGTGTGTGTTCACATCCCCATCATTCGTCCGATTCAGAGTACGTAAAACTCATATCAATCAATCTGTCGGATTTTGCTCCTTCGGTGTCCACGTGTCTCAGAGCTGACAACAGTGGCTGATGATCTCGCCTGAGGCGAGAGCGTCATTCGCGCATGAAGACTCTCATAGAGCCATGCGTATGTTTGATTAAGATGATTTCGCGCAGGATGGAAAATCTCATGAGCTCGCTTCGAATATGTTATTGAAATTCTACTTCCAAAAACGAGAGAATCGTGTTTCAGTCAATCATTCGCTCCGATAACTTCTGATTTGAGTTCCGATGGAACTGCCGCAGCCGCAAACTCCGTGTTGCCACCAAGCCTGTTACGATAGATAGATAGATGAACGAGCATGCCTTGATGTTCGGAGTGGAAGGATAGCGGTGGAAACAGCTGTTGCGCTTGCTGCGGTCGAATGAGTGAGCGAAGCGCGACCGTCCGTCCGTCGTCGGACGCTCGGAACGTTCTTGTATTTGGCATATGTAGAGCGCGGATTCTAGCGGGAACGGATTGGCCGCGACTTGATATAATATCGAAGTCGACTTCCTCTCTTCCCCTCCTTCCCTCGGGCTCTAAAGCCGACGGGAGCGACGGCGACCCCACTCCCTCCACCACCGCCATCATAACCAGCACGACGACTGTAAAATCCACTCGCGACCTACTTACCGTTTCGCATCGAAATCACCGTGGTTACGAGACTGGCAATCCGAAGGCTATCGACATTTCCACGAGCCTTATGAAGGTCTTTGAAGAGTTTCCGTAGGTGAATACCCATCAGGCCCACACAGAAGAGGTTCACCCCGATCCAGAGGATGTTGAGCACGTAATGTCGCACCGGGCCATAAACTATTGGGCAAACGTCGAGGCCATGCGATGCAGGATCACGGTTTTGATAGAGAGCTCCCGACAGAAATGTGGGGCCCAGATTAATGGTGAACGCGGCGAACCAGATGATGAATAGACCAAACATTATACACTGCGGGCTTTCGAGAAGAATCTGCAAGAGATTCGATCGCTTTGAAGTAGAGTACCTCAAGGTGGGTCAAACTGCTTCCCTTTGAAAGGGCTCAATAAGTTCACTTCGGGAGAAAACGCGCAGGAATTTTCAAAGGCTGTGACGAAATCTGGCTGATAAGCTCCGAGCGGGATCTTCGTTGAACAAACTCTCGATTTTGAATGATAATTAGGAAACTCTCCGAGAACGTGTTCTTTTGAAATATCAGCCGCTTCGGCTTTGAGAATCTTGATTTCGAGAACATGAGGATCCGAGAGAGCGAACGTTCGTCTTTTCAGTAGAAGGAGCACGGAGGAGAAATTACCTGGCTCGAGTCTATGACGGAGTTCGGAGTATCTTGATCGGGTAACAGAGGCACATCGTTGAGGACGGCGACCAGCAGATTCACCGTTGAAACTGTCACCAGTAGGAGAAAGCAAGTCTCGATGAGGGCGCACGGCGGAAGTCGCTGACAGAGCAGCACCGATATTCCCATCGGTACCAACAGCAAAGCTCTCACGCAATCGACGAGCCCTTGATGGAACAACAGACCTTGCGACCATCTGCGGACAACAGCTGTGAGTTTCGTCGAAGCAATCAATCGACATCGGATCCGTCGCTTACGGAGGAAGGTTTTTGGCTTCAGAAAGAGTTGGGAAAACCTGGAAGCGCCCGTAGGTATCGTAAACGAGCGGGGACCCCCGGCCCAGGAAGGTTTTCGGCGAGTGCTAGAGGACCTTCTTGGTACAGGCTGGACGAAGGTCCGCAGAACGAATCGCTAAATTTCGTGGACAAGCGAACTCAGAGAGAGAGGTTTGCGAAGAAATTCGTTGAGATTGGATTCGAGACACTTCAGAAGATGGATGAACTTTTGATTCGTAGCGCCCGGGGATCGCATATCGAGTGGCTCGCTCCGAGTTTATTTTTACATATCGGAATATTTCCCGCGTCCGGAAGAGCGCATCCGGCCGCACTTCAACAACATATATGCAGAATCAAGTCGGTGGTATTCCGAGAAAGGAATTCCGACTACTTTGCGTCTCGGATCCCAAAAACCTTCAACTCCGAGCTGGTTTCATGCAGGCTTGCACAGGAGTTCCAGAGTAGGATTTTGCCGCTTTTTTTTCGTGGGTAGAAGACAGCTTGTAATTGTGCTCCTTCGTGCGAAAAGCTGCGTGCGGTCGTGCAAGCGAGCGAGAATTCCGAGTCAGGCAGGATGCTGCATTCAAAATTCATGCGTCGAGCTGGAGCTTACCGTCGTAGAGCTTTGTTGGTCAGGATCAACGACATCAGGAATACGTTGGCACTCACTCCCAGGAACGCGATCGTGAACAGGACGATCGCTTCGGATGTCTGCGCGGGATGGCAGAGAACTCCGTTTCCTCTGTGTTGCGAGGCCATCTGACGAAATCGAGAACTTGCGAATCAGAAAACGATTGAGAACGCTTCAAAGCGCATGGCAAACACACCGGCAACTCTTCCAGAAGCATCTGAAGTGAAACGAGAGTTTGTTCTCGTTCGCCTGTTCATAAAGGTTCTACCTATGGGTGCACAGTCGATAGATTCTGACTTCGGACTTGGTTTGTGATATTCTCTTTCGTGCTCTAGAACTAAAAGAGAATAATTTCGACTTTATTCTCGAATAGAACTCTTCCTGAAGCCACAGAGAACTCGGGGATGGAGACCTTGTTCAACTACTTGGACAGTTTCTCCTCGGGTTGCGGAAACTCGAGACTTCGAGTCAAGCGTCCGCTGGCCGAGGGAGTCTGTTTAAATTGCGTCCGAGTTTTTTTCCTCCACTCGTCTTTCCACTCTCCGATGAACAGAAGCCATCTGGAAAGCTCTCTTGTGCGATGGAAAAACTTTCTGGTAATTCGTCTACAGGGGATAGTGATCGCTCACACGAGACAAAATGCCTAAATTCGCCGTATTTTCTATCTTCTCCTCTCTGAAGAATCTGACACAGGAGATGATTTCCGCTCCTGAATACTTTTATGAGCTGATGTCAGACGCTCGTCACATCTGAAACAGTGCTGTAACGCATTCTACGCCAACTTCTGGATTAAGCAGACATCGTAGAATAAGTTTTCAGAAATTGAAAGCTGCTTTGATTCGGTTGAAGGTCTGAATAGTGGCGCCGGGATTTGTCCTTCGTGTGATGGAGGAGCCGAATATTTGCGTTGTTTTTCTTGCTCAATGGAGCACTTACTTTTGATTAAATTATTCATCCTGACATTCATGCACAAGAGTAAGTGATTATCTCTTGCATTGAGCTGAAAGGCTGCGCTCCCAATTTGCCTGGTTCATCACAAGAAGCCGATTTGAGAAGAAACAAAAACGATCAGAAGCGGTTGACTTTATTTTGCTTCTCACCGATCGTCGAAATGAAATTCTCGCGTCGCATTTGCGGCGACTCCAGATCGGAATCACCGTTGTGAGAGTTTTCCCACTCGGTAAATGTCGGTGAAATGGGGAAAATCTTGTTTCGGAGGAGGAAAATAGGGAGCTCGACAAGGCTCCCGCAACACGTTCCCCTCGTGCGCGAGTATTAAAAATATGAGCGAGGGAAAATTGGCCAGCGGTTGTTCGTCGACTCGGCTGAGCCAGTTTCTCCGAGAGTGAACAGAGGCAGAATTCGTCTTGCATGAATCTAGTCGAGAGGCGAGAATACGACGGCAAGAAAGAGGCGGAGGAGAAGAAAAGTAGAGGAAAAACGACTTGAGCGAAGTCGGTCGGCCTCACTAGTCGAGTCTTGGATTTTAAGAGGGGCGAGGCGGCCACGTTTTTGGCAAAAATATTTCGTTCTCGATGAGATTCAGGCTCAGTTTCGTATTCGGAAAGGAACGGAACTCACACGGTTCTACAAATTGCACCACTTTTCAGCATATTAGCAAAAATCGTTCTCCTTCCGGTGGCCTAGGGGTTCATTCGCTCTCCGCTGGTAGCAAAAGAAGTGGAGAAAGCTCTATTAGAGTCGGATGGAGCGGGCCGAGAGGAGAAAGGCTCCCTTCACTTATTCGGTTGTTGAATTCGACGGAATCGCGATGGCGCCCATGTGCTTGCCCACACCTCTCAGGGAGTTTTTGTGTCTTCCATTAGTCATTATCATGTTTCGTAGTCATCTTCTCGCCGACCGTGGTACTCTCATGAACTCGAGTTGATTACGAGCGTAACGGCTCAAGTGGTGCTTCTCGGGAACGAAGGATACGGCAACAGCGAAGGAGGTCTCGCTGAAGGTCACTCAGCCACAAGGTCACGTCTTCGATCGTTAAAATCGAACTGACTGTGAGCTCCCATCCGCGATCCATCGGAACGATGGGAAATTTTCGAAGTCTCGGATGACTTGTTGGCTCGAATTCATGGAAGAGTTTCTTTCTGCAATTTTCCATCCTCGACGAAAAGGTCAAGGGCAGGTGGGGAGCACTGAACTCTTGGGAAAGGATTGTCGAAAAAAGTACGGAAAATATACGGGACAGTATCAATTATGTGTTTGGCTAGTACAGAATATTTAAGGGGGAGGATTTCAGCGGTAGGTGGCTCACCTGATGATAGTGATGATAGCCTGTAATTGCAGGCTGTGAACTCTGCGTCGTGGTTGTAGCATGCTGATGTAGGGAGATATTGCTGGCGTTGATGTGCACATAAGGGGCCAACACAGCCCCGTCACTCATGTTGCGCGCCAGATATCTTTCCCTGAGCACCGGTTTTGGCCTTTTGACAGGCCACCAGCAGCCGATCACCGCACTTCCACCCGCCGTCGCAACATACCTGCAAAAAAATATCAACACAACATGAACGGGACTGAAGTGCTGTGAAAAGTTCACTCGGTCGATGATGAGCAGTTGTCGCGACACAACACACACGGCAAAAACGTCTGCTTCTACTCGGGAACGGCTCTGTCCAGGTCCACTCTTTGCCGATCCCCTCCGCGCTTCATCTCGACTCTTTATTAGGAGAAAACTAAACGCGACCAGCCCCCTCCCCGTCCCCCAACGCTGAACTTCCTCCAGGCCGTTCGTCTGGAATTCGAAAAACGCCGTGGCGAGTCTGAAAGCTCCCTTCCTTCCTTCGTATTTCTTCTCGCTCGGTCGTTCTCGTGACTCTCTATTTGCGTCGGCGATGTTGACGCTGCGAGTAGTTTATTATACCGATTGAGGAGTGCACAATGTCTCGCAGCAATTCTCCGTGCAGCATCTACGGTGCTGACTTGCATAAACGAAGAATATCGCTCGTGAATTCGGTTTTGTTTCCCTTTTCGGCTCCACGTCAAGGACTGCGTTCTCTGAAGGGGAAAAATAGAATATCCCATAGAAGTTCGCAGGATTGAACACACATGCTTGCATCGATGAGATATGATCTTTGATTTATCGAGGAAACAGGAGGAATAAGCGAAAACATGAACTTGAAGTGGCGGAGCAGAACTTTTCACGACGTCCAGTGGAGCTCGATAAGGGCAAGCGGTCTTCAAAACTTGAAGAAGTGCCCGATGATGTGAAATTCAGGAGCAGCGGTCGAAACTCTTCTCTGGGAATATCGAGTTACACCTGAGAAAACATTTAAAGTGTAACCGAAAACCTCCAGAGTCAAGAAAATCCTCTAGCCGGCCGGTTTTTAGTTCTGTTGTGCCTGCCGCATGACGAGTTACAAGAAATCCAAAACATGACCCGAAATCTGATCTTCTTGCAATCTCTTGGAGTTTCGTTTAAGACGAGTGAATTTGGTTTTTGTGAAACGTGAATGTTGCATGGTGAAATTGAATTCGGTTCGCTCACGCGGTTGCAGATGAAAAAGATTCGCCCTCTGGCGTCTAGAGCAACGAGCGAAACCCCCAATATACCTAATGATTATAGCTGAAATAATGATAATAATAATGATAATCTTGGTGATGATGATGGAGAAGAATCTAGTAAAAACTTCCATCAAACACAATGTTATCATCAGCGAGCTACTAATATACGCCTCTCCGAGGCAACACGCTATTTTTGTAGCCAAGCCATCATCACTAATGGTGAGATCATAGCTGACAGAGTCGACGCATCACTTCTAAGAGAGACCTAGAAAGACAGATACGGCAGAAGGAAGAGTTCGGGAGAGGGTATAGAGACCGAAGTAAGAAGAACGGACGATGATAGGAATACAAAGAGGCGAACTGAAATCGTGAGAGGCCGAAAAAAGAAGGGGACAAAGTTGAGGGGCCAGGAGAGATGTAGAGTGATCTCACTCTTAGGATTCCAGTGCGCTGGGATCGAACAACGCCTTCGATGAGGTTAACGACGATAGTTACGGTCAGTATAGCTTGGAGCAGGAGTTCGCAAATGAGAGGAAACCAGCTCTTATCCAGAGAATCGGAGGAGGAAAAAAACTTGAAACTGAATCCATAAAATGCAGAACCTCCAGCCTGGACGTATTCGCGTGGATGGGGCGGGGGCAAAGAGGAAGGAGGTCGAGTAGAATAGTCGGTCGGAGTGAATCAGGGAGACGGCTTCGAATTCAGGAGTCAGAAGTGGCAAGGTGAGCCAGGCGAGCTATAGACCCGGAATCTTGAAGAAGATCATTCACAGTGGCATAGCTCGAGTACAGGAACGCGTTGCAGAACCTTGGGGATGAGGAGGGACATGTCTCCTCTGCTAAAATCGTTTTCCCCGAATCGACGCAGCAAAGGTTCGATGCAGGTCTCCCGCGAGTAACAGTGCTCTCCTTGACTGCGGTGGCGCACATGCATCCAGTAGGTCAAGGTGATGACTAAGTGGCTGGCCGCTGACAGCTCCAACGATACCGGTGAAGCAGTAGTAGCAGCCGCCGCCGAAGCAACAGGGAAACAATAGTTGTCGGATTGTAAAAAAACGTCTAATGGTTTCAGACACGTCTGGTGACCGTAAACGGCTGGCTGCGAGGTCATCTCCTAACTCTGCGGCTCTTCAGCTTCCCCTCATCCCGAGTACCACTCACCCAAGGGACTTGGTCGGCGATAAAAATCGCAGCTGTTTCTTTCCCGTTTTCCCTCGATCTCTCCGGTTTTTTTTCTTCGCTCTGACTATCCCTCTCTCGTAAACCAGGCCCTCGTTAAGGCCCCGCATGCAGGACGACGCCCGGCCGCGCGGACAGACCGACGACGGTCGACTACCTAGCCTCAACGACGATGCGACAGGAAGGCAGACGACCAAGCAACTGAATGCAATTCTGTAACGATTCGCCGAAGTGTACGCATAAGACGACGATTCAGCAACTCGAACAACGACGGAATCGAAGGCGGGCAACGGATATCCAAGCGATCTCGTTCCTTCTGTTACGGCGACGTTCTTATACAAGCGGCTTGTCGCACTCCGAGGTAAGGACGTATAAGAAGAAGCTGATACACGGTTGCAGCTGTTCCTTCGCCGAGTCATTGACGTAACATTCGAAAATATTCCGCCAGATGTTATCGCGTGATCGAAATACATACATATTTCCAGAGCTGCTTAGCGGAAGACATGTTTGTACCTCGTTCCCGGAAAGGATTCGCCCAAATCCTTGAGGATGAGCTCACTGATCGACCGGAAATACCGTCACGCGTTTCGAATGTTTCCTCATCGTCGCTTGTACGGCTGGGAGAATTGGGAATTGGCTCGAGACTCGATAGTTTCCGGTTTGAGTCCATCATTTCTACCTCCGGCTTCTTTGCACGGAACCTCTGTCAGACATCAAACGTCGACTTCAAAATGACTTCACGGTCCGATTTGTCCCATTGTGATCAAAATAGAGCGCTGTTGAAGAAATGGAAACAAGATGAAGATCAAAAAACAAGAGGATCACGAAAAAAGAACTCTCTAACCCGAAGAGTGCGCAGAGCGAGCTCGAGATGATTCTAAAACACCCGATATTCAAGATAGATCACTGGAGCGTGCATGTAGCGGTTCTCGAGGGTGTGATCGCACGGGTTGAGGATTTTGTCGCCGGATAATTTCGTTTTTGCTGTTCTGCGAGAAGATCGTTTTCGCCGTCGTTATTTCGGTGGCTTCCACAAAGAGCCGGCACGACCGCTGCCATAACTGTCATCCTTGCCATAATAGTTTTGCTGAATCGGCAATCGCTCCGAGATCGCCAACGGGGTGGCTTCAGCGCGGCGGCGGCGGTCGCGGCGGCGGGAAAACAGGATAAGAAAAAGGAGAAGCAACGACCGCAGCACCAGCAGAGAAACCAACGGCGGTATTGGTTCTTCGCTAGCCGTTATCCTTGGGGATATGCCGCTCCAGTCGAGTTCCTTATTGCCAGAGCCATCGCACCGAAGCGGAGAGTGGTATTGCCCGCCAGCACGCCCGCCAACAAAACCAAGGGAGCGAGCGCTCGAGCAAAGCACTCGTTTGATGAGCGATACTTCGTAGAGAAACGCAGGATTAGCCAGCATGTCCGAATCCCCGTCTTGCGGCTACTTCTTTAGTTTTTTCCTCCTCTTGGATTCCTGCGTCTTTCCTGATCGTCGTTCTTCTCTCTGGTGGAAGCGTTTTTGTGGGGATGGATACCAACCGACCGACCGACGCTAATCAATTCCTGGCGGGCTGAGGAAAGCGGTGCACTACTGTGTGTCATGAGGCGCTGCCGAAGGCGTTTCATAGCTGATCCGCTTCCATTCTCTGAAGCGAGGACGACGGAACTTCCCGGACAGAATCAGAAAGCTCTCGTGCTGTGTTCACCGGCAAAAGTCCCACCAGATTACGTTCTCGAGATTCAACCTCGCGCTCGAGCGCCCGGTATTGTTTGGGGATGAGCACCAACGCGTCGCACGCGACGATGAAATTCGCATATCTCTACGTGGGACGAGCATTTCTCTTGTGTCTCTTGCAAAGCCTCCGACAAATCGTCCCCGGCTCAGAATTCCGTCGCTATCGATCAAGTTTTCCGCACAGATTCAAATCCGCGTCCAACGATGGAATTCTTCACGGACGTAACAATAGTTTTCCTTCCCAATGAGAATAAACGCCGTGTCATCATATGTACACTCGGTGTACACATATTCACTTCCTTCGTTCGTTCTTTCGATTTCCGATGGCTCCCGCGGTTCCGGTCTCGTCCTAGATGTCTGTCCGGAGGCAAGATCTTGCTGTCGGATGAAATGTCAAACGACATGAAAACGCCAGGCCAAGATCATGCTAATGATGTTGCTTGGCGATAACACAAAGTTTCAATGGCGGGCGGGCAGGCAGTCTGTCTGAGGACAGAGCTGACCTTCCTCGTGACTTTGTTCGAAACGAGGGGTCGCGGGAACAGGGGCAGTCTCCGACTGGGAGGCCGCTATGCAGTACAAGGCAATGGCAAGAAGTCAAATCAGCGAAGGTCGTTGTTATCCGCGATTGTCTGGCGTCTTGCTCTGGGTTTGTGCAATCGTAGATTGTTGTCAGCATTTCGCCGGAGTTCTCTCCCCGTGCAATCGTCGCCGTTGCATAGGGTAGAGAATAATAAGGACGAATCGATCAGGAGATTACCAGACTAGGGCGAAGCAATTAAGCGACGAAGCTGTTCACGTTGACGACTCGGTCCGCAGAAAAACAAACGCCCGCCGCTTGAGTTCGTTCTCGTTCCGTTGGGAGGGGAGGTGCCCTCAATAAAGGTCGGGTCCGCGCTCCTCGGCTCGTATTATACAAAGGTTCGTCTTACGCAATTCATCTTCTTTTCGAAGAACTTTTTTAAGAATTCAAAATCTTTGGGTCTGTAATTGACGGCTGTGTTCTCTGTCCAGCAATAGGCTCTTCTGTGTTAGCAGCGCATAGAAGCAGGAGGAGAAAGACGTATTGTGAAAGAAGGAGAACTGAAAGGGAGCACAAATACAGGAGAACCCATCGGCGGCGAAATTGGTGGAGAGCCACTTCTGAAGCCTTTCGTTTGAATCGAATGTTTTAGACCGAAATTCATTCTCAGCGCCAAGTGGGCAGGAACGGACTCCTTTGTGGAAGCCTTTTCGGGTTCCTCTTCGTGCTGTTTCTTGTCGTCGTCGATCAATTACTCGGATCGTGCTCTACGGCGCACATTTCCCTTCCCAAATTTTTTTTTCTCTTTTTTCTTCAAACAGCCTCCTGGGAGCTGAGCGGACACTAAACCGCGTTCCTCGTTCTGCACAAAACGACAGCGATATCGGTCCAACGATGGCCCTATTATGTGTTCTGTTAGAGAGGTTCTTACGCGGGTTAGCTTCTGTTTAGCATTCCATAAAACGATCTAGATCATAATTATTATAGGTTGCCTTGTTCTAAGTGGAGATCTGCTGCGCCGGGAGGGCGGACGTCCCTCAGCGATGAATGGCGAGTGTAACTTCATGAGCCGCCATAAAAGCCCTTGGGGGGCTGTATTGTTTGTTTCAGAGTTGTTGGAGCCTTCACCGCAGGACGCACATACTAAATCATGCGGAATCACGAGTGATCTTCTGCCGGCGACGAATCGCATCAATAATACGGGAAAGGATGAAGTTTCCGTTTGCCGGGCTGACATCGCTCGTCGCGAATGATGAAGACGATCCGAAAAGCGAGTCTCGATTCAAGAACAATGCCGTCTTCTTCCCCAACGATGGTCGCGAGCTCATCTCGTTCTCCACCGAAACATCCAGATCACTGTCCGCTCTATACACAAAGCCTCTAATGCGCCATCTCAACGACAGATTCGACGTAGAAAGAACTAGCCATTCGGTCAGTGTCTGTGAAAGTAGACCAAATCAGTGGATTACATTGATCACCGATCCTTTCCAAAATGGGAACAGAACCAATCCTAATTGGAGTCGAAGGCGAACCTGATCTCTCTTCGGCTGAATGTGCTTGATTCATCCGCTTTCTATGCCGTGCTTTGCACAAATGTCCGACAACCATCTCTGGTGGAAGCGGATTTTCCGGACCGACCTCTTTGGATTTGACATCACTACTTATTTTCATATACGGTTCCCGGACAGAGAACTCCGACGATTCGGATTCAACGATCGGAAGAGTCTCCGCAGTTCTGGTTCTGCGACGAGGCTGTTGTCCTGGAGGTATCCGAATCGCGTCTCTCCTTCATCAGACAGCTCCTTCCCCCTCTTCATTTTCTCGCTTCTCTCACGACGCTGTCAGAACGACGACGCTTCGTGTTTCTTTGGGATCTCTCTTCTCGATATTTCTGTCTCAAGGCTGAGCCTCCTTCGAATTTTTTAGCTTCCGGCTCTCTCTCTCCCAAATTCTGCCTCAAAAAATAAAGTTTGTTCTTTCGCGAAGCCGGTCGGTCGGAGCTTTCGCTTCGATTCCCTCTAACGGATTTCCGGATCCATAAATCTAAATAATCTGTAATCACATCAACCATCAGGAGTTTCCATTGTTCATAGTTATATCGTGTAAGGGATCGTCTGGTGAGGAATATTACATTTCCTTCCCCACCTCACTAAACCCTTTTCGCTAACTTAATCTCTCCGCCGCTGTTGCTCCATCGCGGTGTCGAGGCACGTTCCGTGTCTTGAGCAACCTGAAATCATTAGACGCGTCCTGGGAGAGACACTCCGGACGGACCTCGAGGCACTTCAATACCGAAAGGTCCAAGTCAGGCAAAAGTTCCTCGAGTTGGAGTTCGGCCGCGCGAACGTAAGGAGATGGGGCGAATGGAATCGATGGAAGCAAACTGGACGGAAAACAGAGAAAAGTGGCTTCGGAGCGACGGACGATTCTGGATGAATGGACGCACGGACTGACGGTGGGTGAGCTAAGCTAAGCAGGCAGGGCTCCCAAGTGTTAAGAGGTGAAAGGAGCGAACGCAACGAAGAGTACAGGGTTCGTTCCGGGGCGTAACGGAATTCGATTACAGTCTAACGACGACGGACGCTTGGGAAACGAGAGAGCCTGTGTGTTGAAGAGGAAACTTGGCCGTGGTAAACTCCTTGCTTGCTTGCTTGCTTGCGTGCCCGCTCGCTTGCTTTCTCGTTTGCTCGCTTGTTGGGTGCCGGTAAAGGGTCCTGTGCGGCGTTGCAAGGAGGTGATGTCACTTAGCAAGGCCGAATGTTTTTGCCGTGTCGTTTCCGTACGATATCCAGACTCGGCGTAACGTTGCGTGATACGAGACTCTCTCTTGGAGAATTCGACGAGGGCTGCGGCATTCACAAGGATTCATGTGATCATCGATCCGTGCGGCGCCAAGTCGACACGAGCCTCGTTTTTCACTCGAACGTAGCTCTTATCGAGGGCGACACAGAATCCATTCCACCTTCTTGGTGGAGAGCGAGCTCGAGTGTCTCCTGGACGCGAGGAGAAAACTGTTCGTTCGTCCTTCTGTCTGCTGCTCGGGATTGGAATCTGAGGGAATCAGCAAGAGACCGATGGAGGACGAGTAACGAACGATGGGAAACTCGCCAGGCTCTGTTCTTAAGAATAGGAATGCAATGAACAGCCGCACAATCCCACAAGTTCTCTGTTCATCGTTACTTTGTTCGGCACACATCCGAGTGTTGTGTTGCTTAAACCTAGCAACGGCTGATTTCATTAAAGAGAATTCCGCGACATCGTGTCCTCGGTGCAGGCTGGCGGCACGCGTTTCGGCTCTTTTCGGGACGTAAGGCAAAACAACGACCAGCATCGAGAAGGAAAGTTCATAAATCCGTCTTCAGAACCCGTTGTTCGTAAAAGCCGACTTGAGAACAGCAACAGAGTCAGCGAATGAAAAGGTGACGGAACGTCAATCAAATCCTGAAAACATGACGGAGGGTAGAGCACCTCGAGTAACGGAAGGGTGAAATCGAGCGACTCCGTTGACTGGCTGGTGGGATGGAAGACGGCTCGGGCGAAGGGAAAGAAAAGGAAACAGAACGAGACGTCCCGTTCTCGGCGTTTTTGATACGTGGCCGGCCGGAGGGCTGGGTGGCAGACTGACTGCTTGCTTGCTGGCTTGACTGGTACAGCCACACCCATCAACGGCTCGGCAAAGGAAAGCGAGGTGGAGAGAAGTTGAAATGGCAGACGGATGTAAGTTGGACGTCGAGGAATGACTGTCGCTATCAAAAGAAAGAGAGAGTCATTATTCTCGTCTCAGGAAATCCCTGCGGGTGTGTAACTAGCCGCTGCGGCCGCCGCCACCGCCAAGCCACCATCTCGCGGTCTGCTAACCGGCCGGCCCACTGACGGAACGACCCACCGACCGGATGTAACTGTTAGGGATCCACCGTGAGGTCTGGAAGTCATTCTCGATTCAAGCAACCGTTCAGTCGGGTCTACGAGGGGTTAACGGCAGGTCAATGTGTGACCGGCAACGGGTTTGGGCTGGGGTTTTGAGTCCAAGTCTCGGAATCGGCTGAGAAAAGGTCTCATTAGACAGGGTCTTCTGAGTTCTTTGAACAAGGGCCCGAGGCCCCCATAAAAGTGCACGCATGTTGGTTTCGAATGTTTGATGCCCGAAGCCAACTGCGCGCTCTGAGGACTTGAAACTTGTGTCGCCTGAACACGGAAGAAGAAATCCGCAGCCGTCAATAGAGAATTCACAAAAGATCTCTACCGAGCGACGGAAATAACTTCTCAGTCGGTTATTGCCGGTGTAGCACAGAGCCGACGAAAGGTGCAATGACCAGGACGAAAGCCGTGTCGGTCGTGTCAACCATCCGTGGCAGCAGCAGCGGCAGTAGTCAGTTGTCAAAGCATTGGTCCGTTTCTTGGTTCATTCATCCATTGAGCGTGTCTGTGAGTCGGTACTTGAGCACGACCAACAACAACACCCTCTCGATGCTCGATGCAGTGGTAACCAACTCATTGAGTTGTCCCACTCGAAGACGAACACATATTTATCTACAGCGTACATGTATGTAGACGGAGACATACGCGAAGATGGCGACGCTCCTCGCTGCACTGACTGACTGACTGACAGACGGAAAGACCGAAGCGAGAGATGTTACAGATTCTTTCAGCGGAACATCTTCCACGGCTGAATAACTGCGAAAGCAGAAAGCACAGCCCGCCCGCCCGCCAGCCAACCGCTGAGTTAAGCTCGCTGCAAGTTATGCATCGCGAGCTGTGGAAAGAAACCGGCGAATCTCACACAGCCGCGAAAAAGATATGCATGTACGTATGCACAACGAATTTTTCCAAGTGTAGGACTAGGCTCTCACGCTAACGCTCGAGCCGTCTGAGAGAACCAAAGCCTAAGAGAGGTATCACCTGGTAGGAGGCGAGACGACGTATGAGCTTCGATTTCAAGCGGTGATTCGAAACTCACGGGACTGGAGAGGAATGAAAGGAAGTCAGTGGTACAAAGTCAGCACGAGTCGCTGTGAATGAGTGGCAACAAATTTCAAAAGAACCTGTGTGTAACGTTGGATTGCGAGGGCCAGGCACGAGGAAGCTGCGATAACGAGTGGCTTCGATAGCTGGAACGGCGGCGGAGTCTGAGCTGACGCACGAGGGAAACTGCGATAGGAACGAGAAGAAAAAAGAAAGAACTACAATATCGAACGTTCGAAGCTTTAGGCCCCAGGCGTTGTGTTTGTTACCCTTAGAGCAAACTTATCGTGTGTGCCCTTCGATGTTCAAGTTTGCCGTCCTTTCACTTCTTCCACTCGTTGCGTTTTACTGTGATACCACATGAATGGAGGAATTTCCAAGCTAAGAGAACTCCCCCGAAAATGTCTTCTTCAGCTGAAAGTTTCGAGGCTGCCGCTGATCCTTAGTCGAACACACGAACTGGAAACTTTAAAGAGTTTCCTGCCTTGGTTTGCCAGAAGCTAACAAATGAGCTAAAGCTCATGATCTGATCTCTTGCCGGGTCAGGATTTGGGTGAAGGAAGCTCCTCGGCCGCGGAGGGCATCGCCGTTTTGGATTGTGGAACTTGTTGACCAAGTTGTCCTTGTGGACAATCCTCAAAACGGATTTTCAGTCCATGGGGACAAATCGCGCGGAGATTGAAATTGCTCCAACGCTTGCAGCAGGGTCACTAGGCGGCCATGAGGATGTTCGGAGAGAAGAGGAAATCACATCGGAAATAATTGAAGTGTGGGATGAGCAACGCTAAGGGTTAGTTTTGACGACAGAAGGGGTCACGAGAGACTTTCTACCGCCGTTCGTTCCAGAACGGACGGAGAAAAGACGGATTTTCTGCTTTCGTTTCTCTTTTTCCCTTTTCTCAGATCACCGTAGCGTGGAATCGTCTCCTCCGGAGCTGTCTCGGTGGCGTCACAAAACGGGCGCAACCACCAACACCACCGGCTGTGCCACCGCCAAGTTCCAAGTTGGCCAAAACGTGACGGGCGTGCCAACCCGGCAGCGCGAAGCGTGTCAATGAGATTGCGACGGCAGCGGGGACGGTGGCTAAAGAACGTCGAATTTCAACTGTCCATAGTCCGCCCCATCCTCTTTCCTTTCCATCCGTCCGTCCGTCCACTTCCACAGTCTGCACTGGTCGTGGCCGGCTTTCCAGCTTGCCGAGAAAGGCGTGAAGGGAGGGGGAGCGTCACTTTCTCCTCGAGAGCTCCTGGTCGAGAGTCCTTAACACTTCCCGCTCATATCTGGACCTTGGAACTCTGTAACGACGATACAAGCAGGCGACAGGTGTGAACAGGCGTCCCGGATCGAGGAATTACTCTAAATGACATGTAGTTCCTCTCTCTCTCTCTCTCTCTCTCTCTCTCTCTCTTTCTTTCATTGAGCCGGAAATGTGTCCACAGATCAACACAGCAGACGGATCTGCTTCCGCTACTGCGAGCCCAGGCTTTCACAGAAATGAGAAGATGAGGACCGCGAAACACCGGAAGAGAAAACAGACATTGACTCACTCTTTGTATTTGGGACCTGGTCTCTGCGCGCCCATTAGAAGATCATCTTGACGTCCATGCTAGTGAGGAGGTTTCCAAATCTTTTCCCGAATGTTTGAAGTCACGGAACCTGCGTCAGCCATCTCCGAGAACGAATTCGTGACCTGATCTCAAAAGGATCGAAAAGAGGTTTTTCCTTCCGCTCAGCTCTAAAGTGTCTTCCGTCGCACACGTGGGAGAGGAGGAAACAATGTATTGTAATCGACGCAGCCGGGAAACGTTTGGCCTCAAGGAGACAACACCATCGACGGAACCAAATGCGCATCGTGACACCGGCATGCATGGAGCCGACGTAGATTGTGAGCAAATTCAGACGACGATCCCAGCTCGAGGGTTTGAAGGAAACCATCCACATGAGGCCTCCCATGCTATTTTCGCTTGTTCCCTCAACCTCGAATTTTGTCGCTCGTTTTCGATGAACCTTAGTTCGAGAGGGAAGATCAAAATCGAGGACTTCCGCTCCAACTCCTGCGACGAGGTCCTCTCAATTGATTGATGAAATTCAAGAGAGAAATCCTTTTCGACATCATCTCGGAACACTTCTGCTCGCATCTGTGCGAGCGGTAAGAGAGATGCCATGGCAGGGAGGTGCCGTCAACACTCATGATTTGTCAGTGATGCGTCGAAGCCGAAGATCGCCGTGATTGATCGGAGGTCTCCATCATTCAATGCCGATCTACAACTTTGTTAGAGTAACATCGCGAGTCCATCATCTTCTGTTCGAGATCGTCGACGGCCTAATCGCCGGTATTACCGTCAGCCTGTCGTCATTCGTCGTGTTCAGCAGTCGATCTCAATCAACGAAATGGTGAGGATGCGGCTGTGCTTCTGAATGATGAGGATGATGATGATGAAGGCCATCCGGAAAGTCTATAAATATTTTATGGACGGAGAAGACCAACGCGGTCGGCAACTACTTCTCCAGATTGCATTTGGCTTTTGTGAGCAAAGGTGCGCGGGACCACCTGAGGCGTACGGAATGAGATCTGGCTCGTAAAGCGGCAACGGCTATTTTCTTCGTTTCTTTCTTTCTTTCTTTCGTCCTCACTCACGGTTTCCTCTCGTTCTTTCCGTTCCTCCGCTTCGGCGTCCATTCTTCCCGACGGAGCCCTCCAATCTCGCTGTCATTTCCCCAGACTCAACACTAAGCTCTTCATAAAGACACTCTTACGAAATTCGCTCGGATGTAAAGCCGGCGATAATGGCCTCGTTGCAAAACGCTAGCGAGCGATTAATAAATGAACACGACAAGCGAGAGATGTTACTCAGTCAGCCAGGCTCTATATCTTCGCCTCGGGGGCGGGTGGGCGGTCCTGTCACAGCGGACGCACTCGAAGACAGAAGCTTTCGTATTCACCGGAAGCCATGCGGGAATTTCTCGCGGGATCCGCACTTTGTCGCCCTGTCGCAAATCGGTTCGCGTTGACACTCGCGGTCCATTCGGACAAGTTCTGTGACTTTTTTCGGACATCTGGCTGCCTCGGGTTCCGCTCCAACGCCAAACCCGAGCCTTCCGACAACATGACCTTTCGGAGTTTTGGTTTCGTTTCATAAACCGCCCCCGACTCCATGGAGGTTCCCTGAGCGGAGGTAGAGAGGGCCTCCGTACCCATCGCAGAGCTCGATCGAGAGGCTCATGAGAAGATCACGAATTGGCTCCGGAATCTTCACAGATCTGAACTCGACGTTTGATGTCTCCCTGTCCTTTAGGTCCCGCCCACAAGAATCGTGCTTTGAGTTGTTTTTTTTTCTTCGAGAAAACATGTTTCCTCAGATCGGCGGACTCAGATTCCTTTCTCTCCTCCTCAATGATAACTAGTCCTCCACGCATACAAAAAAAAAGCCTCAGTTCGGCCTTAAGTGCGAGGGATTACAGGCCCTCAGATGTTTGTGAACATCCAGCGCCAGGTTTCCCCAGAGGCAAAAACCGACGTTTTATGGATGCGCCTCTTCCAATCGCCCTTAGCTTCCAACCGCACTCGCGGATTGCGGGATGTCCGCCTCCTGTTTGTAGAGTCACGTCCTTCAAACCAAGCGCCAGCAAGTCGGCTCGGTCAAGACCCCGTGTCGGTCGGGCAGGTGGCGAGTCGACGACTTACGTCGTAGCCAACAAAAGACTCCGGTCTCCAATCTACTCGATCGGGAAAAGCTTTGCACATCAATGGATACTGTCTTTCTGAGGAGGGGAGTGGGTTGGGCGACGGGGCGGGGAGGGGAAACGAGCGGATTTCGAACCTGCCCCTCATTATGATGCCGATGGCTGAACGACGGAGGTGTGACGGGGCGGGCCGCGCCGCCGGGAGCAGTTTGTGTCTCGGCTCTTTTGAAAAGACACACTTTCGAAGTGGCTTACGCTGCGGCGGCCCGGCGGAGTCTGCGTGCGTGAGGAGAAACGGTGGTCTGAGCAGAGAACCAAAGGTGGACCCGACCCTGTCCGACAGCTCGGGGACCAGGGAAGAATCAACGAGCGCGTGGGGGCAGCGAACGCCGCTCCGATCGAGCAACTAACCGCCTTGGAGTTCGACCGTCGCGAAGGCCGCCATTGTCCTTCGGTAGCAGAGCAGGGGATCGGGCTCCGTATGCATCGGGACTTCTAAGCTCAGTTCTTTTATCTGAAAGTGAACCCCGTTTTCCGTAGAATACTCTTAATAAGAGAGGTCGGTGGTCGTCGCGGTGCTGTCAGTGGAGTTGGCGGTTGTGGCCTCGGCGATCGTGGCCCATATTATGCTAATACTCGTGTGCGAGTAAGGCACCGGATCCGAGCTCAACTTTCCAAAAGGTTCTTCGCTAAGCTCTTCGTTTGCGGCGGTGTTTCTTGCCTATGCGGCGGCAATGATTTCGATTTTCGCTCGAAACCGATTTGATTCCGTCTCGATTCCATCCTATGGAATTCATCTGAGTCTTCGATCCTCTTCGTCTGCCGTTGAGCTTCCAGATCACGACGAAGAGAATCAGGAACGCGTTTTCAATTCTTTTGACCAAACTCACGGTTTCGAGCGGCTCTCTTTTTGTCAAATGATCGAACCGGATCTGAAGCCTCGATTTCCGTCAGTTGTGCAACTTGGTGAACTCAACGGAGGTACGGCTCATCGCGAAGAGGAATAACGGGAGCGAAGTCGAACTCAAGAAGGTCCGACCACGGTGAGCAAGGAGCGGCTCTTGAGGAAATCGGAGTCTTCTAAACAGTTTCGTGACTTTATCTCCGAGGAGCAACTAAATGCATGCGGTGTCACGTTCGATGGAGATGAAGGAACCCGAGCAGCCGCTTCCCAATAACTCCTGACCGGGAAGTTGGTCAACTGACGGCCAACGAAACAGTGACAAAGTTGCCGAGAGCGAGTCAGCCGATGCTCTTGACTTAACGAGTCGCGAGTCCACTTGTAGAACTCTGCCTCGACTCGCTCCGATGAATTCGATGTCAACCGGCGTTTTCCTCGTTCCTATTCCTTTCCCTGCTGGGTTCTTGACCCAAACCTCGAAAGCCTCGCCGAGAGAGAACTTCCAGTGAACCGCATTGGATGAAGTGATTTCACTCACCGTGTCCGTCCCGAGAAAGCGCAAACACCGTGTTCTGAACACTTGAGCAACTCGATGAGGGTTCCTCGATGTCGGAAATGATTTCACCTTCGAAGGTTTGTTCTCAAAGAAACAGAAGAAAACTTCACACGAACACACAGGTGACAACGGAGATGACAATGATGGCGATGAAGGAGAAATTAATCCTTATGACAGACACAATGAATGGCGTGTGATGCTCCAACGAGAGGAGCTTTCCAAAGCTTCGTCCGCTCCAAAATCCACGCAGCAATGAAAGCAGAGGCCAAGGGCTGGGCGATGGCTGCGAGGACGCGGGAAGGGAAGGACGCGGGAAAGAGACGGGAAAGGCGCTCCCGACCGAAAGGGACCGCCGATTCACAACGAACAAATAAGCTTCCCGATCTCAACATATATCTGCTAGAACAACAGCCCACAGCCCTCAGCAAACAACGAAGCCTGCTTCGAAACGGCATCAGTGTGCCGATCCCGTCGTCTGAGTTGTAGAATCTTAGAAACGCCGCGCTGACGCAAAAGACGTGGAGGAGATTTTGGGTGCATATCGCGGATCGATTCCGTCTCTGAACAATGTCCAAACCCGGACGGAATCCTCGGCAGGGGTCCCGACGACGACGAATCCGCGGAGGGAGACGTCTTTAGTCGAACTGAATTGACAAAGGTTTCGACTGGCGCTTGAAGTCCAAGACGAGGTCTAAGTCGACTTCCAGGATTGTATAAAGTTTCCACGAGGCTTAAGTACTCGTTTTATATTCGGGGAGCGGCTCCAGCCGCCCGCGGTCTCGTGGAGTTCGTTTGCTAGGACAATGAATCCTTTCCTCATTTAGGGATCGGAGAGTCTGCGACTCGAGCGATGATTCCTCTACGTAACCCAACGCCAGCCAGAGGGAACAGGAGATAGGAATGAACGAGCTTTCGGTTAATTTCATTCACGGTCATCAACAACGTCGCTCCATCAGCGTCCGACGGTGTTTCGGTTGCGGTCCGTCGAGCGGCTGTAGCGTTTATCTCTCGTATGTCATGAAACAAGCTCGATGGAACCTGGTACTCAACGTCCCGCTCGAAATGGAATTGGGCGCCGCCGTTCCGCCTACCGGCTCGCTGGAATCGTTCTCGGAGAGGTTTCGATTCCCAGGATTTCGGAATTGTTCCCGAGTTTCAGTGGGAAAAACGCGCCAGGACAAGGAACAATTTCGAAAATCGAAAAATCCGCATCCTCGCTCATGATTCGTGATGAATGAATTAAATTTTCCAATTGATTTTTGGCCGGTCAGGGAGCTTCTCTTCCTATTCGGTTCCGCAGCCGGTGTTGTGGCCCTACAGACAAGAATGAACTGATAGGAGGGGCTGCTTGTGCTTGTCATTTGGGTCAGTTAAGCACGAACACGGAGTCGTTGAGAACGGTGGAATGAAGAAAACACAGCGGAAAAAAGAGCCCAGCGAGAAGCAAAACTCAGAGACCCCCGGAGACCACGTCGATTCGGCCGCTGTCTGACTTGTGGACTGCTGAACAAACTTTCTTTCTCAGCGAACTAACATCTCCTTCCAAGGCTAATATATTTGGCTCCACCGTAGGATGGAACAGCTCCACCGCACTTTCGTTGCTTCGCTCGCTCGTTCTTCAGTTACTCTCGACCGCAGGATCGTTGTTCAGAAACCGACTTCTAACATGAAAACCACTTGCACTGCCGCCGCCGCCGCCAATTTACTGAGTGCTCCCTTGAAAGCTTTATTCCCTTACCTGAAACGAAAAACCTCGACCCTGAAATCACGATCCCGGGGAGTAAGTTTGTTCCAAGTTTGTATTCAGCGGAAACAAAATAAACGAATCGTTCCGCTGATGTGTTCGCAATTTGGTTCGGCGTAAACGCTGTTTCCACGCGTTTTTCGATGCCAGCTCCACTTTCGCCTTCATCTGCTTCTGGCGGTTTGAAAGTTGTTCCGCTCCTTAATGATTCGCTGTTTTCCTCAACATTGGCTCCGTTTTTGAACGAAGTCTAATTCCTAGCCTCGTTTGACTTCCACTTAGTGCGTGCACACGAGAAACGCCCGCGTGCTCGCGGTTCAATCCTTCCGCATGAAGCAATTAGGTGCATACTTACACGGAACCAACACGTTGCGCTCGAAAAATCATTAAGAGCTCGGAACGAATAAAACAATTAAAACAGGACGCAACGCAAAACAGACTCGCGTGCTGGAATAATTGACATGGAAAAAAAGAGCTCGGGAGCACGCGCGGACCTCCAAACTATTGGAAAGTAAGCAAGCGACCGACGGGAGTGGGCAAACAGGCAAGCGCTAAGGGGTTCGGCGGGAAGGAGGTTCGCGAATGCCGCCGCCGCCGCCGCCGCCGCCGACGACGATGTTGTCTCGTTTTTGCGACGGCTCCCGTGACGTTGCCGCAGGGCAACTGACTTGCTGGCTATGGCAGATGCAGCTCTCAAGATAGATGCTGGCTGGTTGGGAGTTCGGGAACGCTTGGCTTGCCTTACCTGGATACCTCAATTACCCTAATGAAATGTTCGCAAGGATGCGATCTTCCGCTCTATCCCCCGTTCCGTCTCTCCCCGGCGCGGGGGCGGCGACGGCGGCGGCTCTCTTGGAATCCGATGTCCGCCCTTAGTTATGCCTCATCTTCGTCGTTGCCGTTAGTGAGTCAGAGCGAGGCCGTCAGGTACTCAGGCCGACAGGAGTTTCCTGCCTGCCTGCCTGCCTGCCAAGATCCCGGAGAGCGAGTCAAGATCTGATATCCATCCCCGATCTCTCGGAGGCAACAGAAGCTACTATATGCTAATGATCTTCCCGGAGATTTCGTTGGCGGTCTGTCGGCCGCGGTTCGATTGCTAAGTTGAAACGGCGGCCCCCGTTTAGGCGGGCATTTGTTCTCACGGGAGAACCGCGTCTCACGATACGCGGATAGAATGTCTTGAAGGAACCCTCGAATGATCAACTGACCCAAATGATGTTTCAGAACTCCGACAGCGAAGTCTCCTGCGGTGGAATAACAGCATCACTGACTAAGCTTTCCGATAAATGAAGAGAAATCTAGAGAAGGATCGAGAAACGGCGCAGTCACGACGAAGATGTGTCGTCAACGAGCTTTTTATCGCTCAAAATCACTCTTTCCGGACTCGATGGCAATGAATCAGATCTGGCATCCAGACGTCGTCCTCATGCCATCTGAAACCCAAATAAAATCCGCCCTTCCATAGAATTCCGTGGAGTGTGGAATGGTATTTGAGAATCGAAGCGAGATTTTCAGGGTCGGAAGCATTTGATCGAAAAGATGGATCAGATACAAAATGTGAGACTTCCGATTGTGATATTCATTACTCGATAAGGACCAAAGAAAACCAATATGTCCCCGAGCAAGGTACCCCCGCCCCCAGGTTTCCAGTTTCCTTCTAGACATCCTGCGTCGCCATTCGAGCCCTTGCGAGACCCACCTAGCACTACGTAGGCCTGCGGAAGCTCACGCTGAAAGCAGACCCGAGGGATGGAAAAAACGACTCCTATTTGGTTTCAGGTGCGAAGAGGAGAGCGACCGGCGCAGAAATGGAAGCCATGTTTGCGGACGAGCGAGGACGGCGGCTCGGATCGTTAATCTCTTGCCGTTTTCTACGCAAAAGGAAAAAGCGAAGTGGAGCAAAGTAAAAAAGATCTGCCTCTCAGTCAGTCGTTCGCATACACGCCACGACCTGAGATATGCGAACAGACCCGTAGACTTCGCCGACGCGACGACTGTGGAGAGTCCTGAACGACTCAAAAGGAATACGAAGCGGAAGGAGGGAAGAAAAAGAACGTCCGTCCTCGAAGCTCTACAACCGCCTCGCCGCATCGAACGATCAGCGACTGCAATCGTCCTCCATGCATACCGTTCACGAGAATGAAAGCGTCCAAGTCCAGGACGGTTTCTGTGGACGTCTTTTGTTGTCTGCTTAGGCCAAGCGAGAAGTCAACTGGGAGGCCAAGTGGACGGTTTCAAAGCTTTGCTCACTTTTCCATTATTTTCCCTCTGGAGCCGGTGTCCGACGGTCGTCTTCCGTTCGCGCTGATATTCAGAAACTTTTAACCTCATTTAGCTAATAGTTCGCCGCTCGTTCCTGAGTTCCATCAACAGATATTTTTTCCCCGAGTCTCGAGAACCAGAATCAATCTTCGCTTCACCCTCCGCCGCCATCTCGCGTCCTCTGTTCGCGGAAGATTCCGTGATTCCCGCCTTTCTAGACTCTTTCTCGTCCCTTCCATTCATAACACTACATCAACTCGTAGTGCAGTGTTCGTCCATCATCTTGAAGTCACGCCGAGTTTTTCTAGCCTCCTCATTTCGAAACTGAAACTTTTTTTTATGAGCATCACTTCGAGTGAAGCCGCCGAAGACGCGAGAATTCAAGTTTTTAGGCAACAATACTCGATTTCCGAGAAATGGATCGCAGCTGAAGAGAGAATTTTAAAAACGAGAACGCAACAACATTTTCCTCCGAGTTTATTCGTTCTCCGTACATTTCGAAATCCTACCGCTTTCGATCCGTTTTCATCTTATCATCATAGTCATCATTAATAATTATACTCCAGTTACAGCGGTAAAGCAGTTATCGCAATGATTGAGCGCAAATAGAAGCTGCAAAATAGACTATGCACAAAAGACTCAGCATCCCCCCGGAAGATGAACTTTCTCACTTTGATTGTTGCCGGCAGAATTTGTGGCGTGCCGGTAGAATAGGGTGGGTTCTTCGCGACTTCATTTGCATCGACCTCCTTTCTAGGATCCGGAAAATTACGGACGTTCCCAGAACGCGCGTTCACGCCGGAATTTCTAGAATCGTCCGCATGAAGAACTGTTCGTGGGGTTGTCTTCATGTAAGATTTCATCTTTGTCAAAGAGCATTGGCATCTGTCATCGCATGATGATCCGAGTTTCGAAGAGACTGGCCGCTGATGTCGATCATACTTATCACACCCTCGAGCAGCACGGCGTCAACTTTCGCTTCGTCCGACCGAAGAAGGAAGACGAGACATACCTTTTGCTCAAAACCTTTCAACACCGCACATCGTGAGCGATGAGTCTCGTCGAAGGCCTAGGGATTCTGGATGCTCTGACAAGAGAGGGAATCAACTCTAGCAGGATGGAGGATGAGTTGGGACGATTTGTGACGAACTTGATGACAGGGTGAGATGCGTCCAGCATGATGATGAGTCGAAGGAGTGCAGTATAGCTGTCGTCGTCGTCGTCGTCGCCGTTAAGACAGCCAATGGCGTCACGTTAACGAGAACGGCCAATAAATCGAAGCTTTTAGGGTTTTGCCCTAGAGGCCAAATATCGCCCGCTTGAGTTGGTTGCTCGGTTTACTTTGCGAGCTGCCGGACTGAGAGGGTGCGGTCTAGAATTCTCTTGTTCCGTGGCGGTTTGGCAACGAGGCGACGACGGATTCCGCTATTTTCGCTGGATGGCAAATGGGGAAGTGGTCGAGTTTCCTATGGATATGGAGGGATCGGGTTGCAGATCGCCCTCGTCTTCTTCGTCACTCCCTCGTCGACGTTAACGATGATGTGCTTCGTGGCAATGGAAAGGAACGATAGATTCGCCGAATGGGGGTCGTTCGTTGGCCTGTCGGAACGAGTAGCAGCGTCTTAGAATACTTGAATGCGATGGTTTTCCCGGTCGCAGGCGACGATGTCTCCTTTGCTACTGACAGCAAGATCCTCGAGGCCCTTGAATTTCCCGCTCTCGGAGCCCCAGCTACCGAAAGCTTTTATGAAGCTCCCGTCCGGCTGCAAAGTAAAATCATTTCGATCAGCGTTCCGTTCAGCCCACCGCATTCTTTCGATAGATTTTTAGTTTCGTGGAATTTCAGGCCGAAACGATGGAAACGAACCTGGAAAACCTGGATCCTATTGTTGCCAGAGTCGGACACGATGATATAGCCCTGGTCATCAACGGCAATGCCCCGCGGAAACCGGAACAGGCCTTCTTCAGAACCCTCGGCGCCGAATGTAAACTGACATTTGCCGTTGACGTCAAACACCTGAACGCGGTGATTGTTGGTGTCACTCACGATTACCCGGTTGGTGCTGGATACGGCAATGTAGGACGGATGTTCGAGACAGCCGGGTCGACACCCCACGCTGCCCATTTTACCTACGAAGCTTCCATCGGACTGAAAGACCTGTCAATAGAAACGCCAGCTCGGATTAAACTCGTCGTCGACAGCTTCCGACAGGTTCAAACACACTTTGAGCCGATGCCGGTTTCGCATTGCGATCGTTCTCACCAAGCCTCTGGAACAAACTACAGCACGCAATTCTTCCAACTAATCACACCTCTCGAAACCGAGAGAACAGATTCAGCCGGAAAACCAATTTTGGAAGTGAAAGGTTGCAAGAGCCAGAATTCGATGTGTGGAAACAGTGCAGAAAAGAGAAAACGTTGAAGCTGTTCCGTTAGGTGCTTTTCAATCTTCGGTTCCTTATATTTGTCAACTTGCCTGAACGCGATGATTTTCCTTGTCGCAAACATAAATGAATCCTAAACTATCTGTGGTGAGACCCCAGGGACACTGGAATTTGCCGTCGCTGCGACCGTCGCCTCCGAAAGTTCGAAGAAATCGTCCGGTTGCATCAAAGATCTGTACTCGGTTGTTGTACCTGGGAACAGGAAAAACCTCGATCTATGATTCCTTCGCTCGCTTCGATTCATCATCAACTCAAGTCGTCGACACCACGAGTTCGAGAGAGAGCAATGGACGAGCAACATGCTCGTGTTCGTGTTGGCCGGCACTCATTCAAGATTTGTGGGGCGCACGCTGTCACTTCTTCCCAGATGGAAGCAATCTGGAGCAGGCGAAAGCGCGCCTGGGTCGAAACTCGGTTCGCGCAGGTACTAGCGTGGATAGTGCGAATCAGATTCGGAACGGTTTTCGAGTGATTCCCAGGAAACGCAGAACGATCCATCAGAGTCGAAGTGACGAGAGAAACCGCGTTAGAAAGCGATCACGTGTGCTCACGTTTCCCCAGCGGATTCTCCCGAAGCACCGTTCACCCTCTACTCACGTCTTCGCGTCGTCGATCACATTACCGCAGATACTCCGGCGGTCCTAATCGTGTTTCCTCTTTTTCTCGCGCTCTTCATCCAAAGCGTTGCTTCCATCCCCTCCGTCGAATCGTTAAACCCACTCTTTTCACTTACCTATCCGAAACGATGATTTGACCGATCCTGTTAACGGCGACCCCTGCAGGATTGTCGAGTTCTCCATCTGCACTTCCTTGTTTTCCGAATGCGTGTAGGAACCTTCCTTTTGAATCGAACACCTGCACACGATGATTAGATGAATCGGCGACGACAAGCGATCCATCAGGCCCGACAGCTACGGATCGGGGCCACGTGAAGCTGCCGGTTTCCGAGCCTCGTTTTCCGATGCTCAGCTTGCATTCGCCCTTCTGAATGTACGCGGCACGTGGGTTGCTGGAGTCGGAAGAGGGAGGAGGGGTGGGGAAGGGAAAAAGAGAACGTTTTTGAGAATTTCGTGGATTCATTGATTCAATCTATCGGCGATCGAATGATTTCCACGTTCGACAACAAACCCTTCCGGGTCTTCGGCCGATCACAATCGCTGGGGAGAAAAATGAAATCAAAAGACGTTGCGGGAACGGAAGCCAAAAGCATCTCATGCAGTGGCGGATCCAGGAATGGCTCGAAGGGGGGGCGATTGCAGATTTTCAGTGTCCCTGAAGTATTTTTCTTTGCGAAGACACGATTGAAAACTGACTCTTTATTCTAATATTCGTTGTGTACAAAGTGTCAACTCTATCCGTGATGACCGATGGAACCCCTTCTGCTGATCTGTATATTCTGCCTGGGAAGCCAGACTCGAGGGGGGGTTTATTTCCTTTTTTCCCCCCCCCTGGATCCGCCACTGATCTCATGACACCCCAGATCTCACTACGGCCTAAGGAGGACAACTTGAGTGGCGGAGATTTTGAGTTTTCGTCACGAGCTGCCACGGTCTCCGCAGCGTAATGCACGCGGAACATTTCTCACAACATAACATGCAGCCATTCCCGGGTCAGCTCAGTCGTCGCGCCGGCGGCCGTAACCTTGAGATGGCGTGAGGCGACTGGATCTCCTCCTCAAACGAACAGCGACGCCGACAACGACAAGCTCAATAAGAACAACTCCGAGTTCCGCCACATTAAGCTGGATAAGCTCATGAAGCTCCCATGAACAAAAGTATTGCGATTCTCGACTGATCTGTCTATCAGGCCACGGATCCCCTCCAAGAAAAGCCGACCATGCAGAATATCGAGTTTCCACCAAACTCAGAGCTCTACACGAAGATGCCCTGAACTCGTCTTCCCAACCAACGAGTTCCTATGCTCCTTGGTAACTAATGAGTAAAAAGGAATTCTCAAGAGGCAACTCTCCCCCAGGATGGTCAACTACAGCTCGTCCACAAGGTTCCTTGTGTTCACTCCGTTGGTCTCTCTTTGCCAGCAGAAGATATGGAAGTCCGATAACTTAGCGCTCGAAGCTCGGGCTACGGTCGTTGTCGCTTGCATTCCGTTTTCGAGGGCTCTTATCTCTTCGGACTCCATTTTCTACCGCTTCCACCACGCTTACTTGGAACCTAGTTAGTCACCCGAGTGAACACTTGGAATACTGGGGAGGTCCTGGATACGAATGGATTCCTTCCCGTAGGAAGGCGTAGCGTTATCGAGATCGACAAAAGTGTGGAAGTCAAGGAACACACCGGCAATGCAACTGGTCGGAGTTTTTTCTTAGATTGCAACGATTTAAAGCTTTGCTCTTATCTGAACAACACTTGGAGCGAGCCCAGGGAGAGTGGCGACTGAGGTTTAGTCGCTGAACGAGGACGCCGCGAGAGTAACAGAATATAGAGACAAAGACTGCCAACCTAACGGCGAAGCCATTCGTTTTCCTCGCGAGAACGGAGCCAGACGACAGGCCTTGGCTCCCTCCCCGCGTGCCACGAGTGTGAATGCACCGTGTCGAACCAAGGTAGATAATAGGCAGCCACCCACCCAACAAACCAGCCGGCCCACCGACAACTCAGAGTGCTGCCAACGACAAAAAGAAGAACTCTGAGAGCACTGGCGGCAGTCGAGTGTGCACACGGTATTTTTTCATTCGTGGAAAGAGAGGAACTCGACTCCATCTCGTGTTCCCAAGGAAAGATATGAAATTCCACAACGACAACAACTCTACGAACGACGAAGCGGCGCCGGAGACGTCACCGCGACTCTTTCACGCAGTGTTGGGTCGTTCCGGCTAGGTGGGGTGACAGCCGAACTTTGACACCGTCACTTGACAACACGAATCACACAGATCAAATGAAGTTCCCTTCCACGACGACATGAGTGACGACGAAGTCACCGAGACCATTGTCACCTATGACTCTCCTGACGTCATGACAACCACAGGGTTCAGGACAGAGTTTTGAGTAGCTCCCTCTCGAAACCGAAAAGTACTACATTTGGGCAGGGAACACGATGCGTGAGGAATAGCATATGACCTCTACAATCGTCTGCCAATGCCGCGCGAAGCTTTCCATTGAAAGCATCGGATGGATTGACATCGTGAGCACTCAGGAAATACACAAGGATGCCTCCGACAGTGAATCGGGTAGGGTATTCACTGAGCGGACGAATAAACGTTTCGCTCATCAACATAGCTGTTGTCAAGGGCCGCTCAAACGGTATCAAGCACGGACAAAAACCGCTCAAGTCAAGTGAACGTTCTCTCATCAACGAGTCAAGAGGTGGCATCACTGAGTGAGTAGAGGGTTTGTATCATTGAGTATTGCTCACTAACCTCGATCAAGTGGCAGGGTGGTTTTGGGTTCAACTTGTTTTTATCGAGGAAGAAGAACATATCACACGAGAATAACTCTATCTAAACGATCTAAAAGTGGTGCCTGTAGTAACGCCTGGGGTAATACCTGAAAATACAAGATCGATCGATGAGAGAGTGTCTCTCCTAAATGAGGGCTTCGAAAATCAACAAGACATCGAGTTTCGCAGCTCCCAACCAACGATTCAGGCAGGTAATCAGGCAGATTCCGAGAGTGAGAAATAGGGAACATGGATAGAAAGTGTGAAACTCGTAAGAACTTGTATTGAACCCCATGCGTTATTACAACGGACCGAAGTGCCCTCGTCTGGAGAGCATGACTACAGCACCCTACTCGATTGGATCTAGATTTCCAGGAGTAGTGCTCATCGTCCCATGCGCAACGCATCGAAAGGTGAGCGAAATCCTTCGGAATGGAACTTTTTCCCTCTGCGCCGCTCGACGTTCCACATGCTCTATTCCCTTCCCTGACACGATTGTACGAGGAACGATGCGGAGTCGTTCCCGGAGCCTTCCCATATTCTATCTCACCTATCGAATCCGAGTCCCTTCAACCTAAAATCGCTACTTATGAATCGGACCACCAGATAGCAGGATGAGAATCGATCGTTCCTGAAAATTGATGACAACCAACCGACGACGATTCTGAGCAAGGATCCACATTCGCAGAAAAATATTGAGGACGTCATGCTGATGCACCAGGCAACGGTCGTCAAGTGTGCGGTGAGGTGTGAGATGCATTCGGAACTTATCGAATCAAGAGATTTCTCTGTCGTTCGTCTGCTACTTGCATCCGAGACGTCGAGCTAGTGAATGAAAAATGACTCACCCGTAGCCGCCGCCAACCGTGGTTGTGTCGGACCCGCGAGAATAGCTCCTGCGCGAACTGATGGCCTTCTCCTGCTCGCTATCCGAAACGTCGTCTTCGGAGTTGTTGGCGGCCGAAGAGCCGAGGAGGTGTCCGGACGATCGAGATCTTTGGAAACTCGACGAACCTGGCCAAACGACGGAGATCTTATTGCGCGAGCTCTCGAACCGAATCGGAATCGCAAAAGAATCAATGCACGCGGAGCCAAGTCCTCAACGTATTTAATGTACGCTCTCGTGAAACTATTAAACCCCGCCATATGCGAATTCAGAGATATCCCCCGGAGGCTGGTGAATTAGTTGCGAGTCCAACTTGGAGAACCCGCATTTGTTGCACCCGTTTCCATCGATGACGATGTCGACGGCGAGGTCATCGGAATAGAAGTGGAAGAACGAAAGGGCATCAGCCGGCAAAACACAAAAGGAAGCTGATTCAAAGTTTTCGTCGGAAAACCCCAAGCAGCCTGTGCTCGATGAAGCGTTATCTTTGGCTAAGGCTCCGGAGAGCTGGAGCGGGCCCGAATCATCCATCGGAGGTTGAATATTTGAAAGCCACACAACAACAACAACAAGCAAAGAAGCGGCAGCAAGCGATGGCATCAGTTCGACGCACTCTGCTCGGTCGCCGACGTCGGCACCTCGTCGGGTGGGTCTCGGGAGACTCACTTCAACAAACTTCGACTCCCCTACCGAGCAGCAATTCTTCGCGTTTCGACAGCTGACACCGAACGCTGTCTGAAACAATTCCGATGACTCTTCCTGACCCTCTCTTTTTCCATTTTCGAAAAGTCGTAATTGGAATTCACATGATGAGAGAGAGAGGGAGCGAACAGCAACCGGAAAGATATTCGAGTTGATTCGAGATTGGAGTTCGGCGGCTCAAGAGTTATTCGAGTTCTGTGGACAATTTTCTGCAATCCGAAATTCCCCCGATGTCAATGACAGACAATGATTGCGCTTCTTCGATCTCCCGCGCATTCCCGGCGAGGAGCTCGTCATGTTGTTCTCGTTGAGTTGATTCGTCGAGAGGATGGACGGACGGACGGACGGACGGGGAATATGGATCACAAACTAACTGTGAAGGCACCGAGGGAGAAGAAGGAGGCGACGAAATTGTCATTAAGCGTCGCTTTCCGCACAGTACTTGGAGGGAAACGTGATGGTGCGCCGTCAGTCAGATGGACGGCTAGTCGCTCGGTGATAGCCAGTTGGACGGCTAGACGGAACGAACCAAAACACATACATCAAGCGCGCATGGGACAATCATATTCACACCGGTGAACTCCCTCAACGATTCCACGAGGCGAGCTGAACGACCGAGCCAGGGTCTAATGATTGCCCATTCTCGTATCTTCTCTCGTCGCCAGAGGTGTGCGCCGTGAGCGGCGCGCCGCGGCGCGCCGGCGCTTCGGGTCCTCGGTGCCGCCGCCGGGCGCCGGGGTCCGCGAAAAGCGCTTCGCCGAGCCGCCGCTGGCTGATTTCACGGCAGCGCGCCGTGGCGCGGGAACCAAGTGGGATTCGAATTCGGGAGAAGTGATCGACAACTATCATCTGCGACACGCAGCCGATGGTCCTCAATATGTGTCCGAAAATTTAGTTGGTCCGAATATGTATATTTGCGGCCATTCAAAAGTTTCCCTAGGTACTTTGCTGGTGGTAGCTAGACGTCAGCTCCTCACTGAGGATTGCGAAATTCAGTATCAGAGTCCTGCCATACTCCGTTGTTATCGATGGTCTGATTACAGCGAAGTGTCGTTCGACTCTGATCGTGGGTTCCGCAATCCGCAGTGAGGAGTTGACTTTTAGTGGCATCTCTGTACACGATCCGTCTAAGTTTGTCTGATCTCGAGTCGGCTCGGACACCGTTTAACATTAGCATAAATCTAATTGTGAACTCATAAACATCGTCGACGTGCGTGCATTCCTCATTGTCTCCCTCGCATGCTTGCGTTCCGCTGTTGCGATAGTTGCTACAGAATTACGTTGAGGTAGTACATAAGTATTCTCCGTTGGACCTATTCTTGCAATGGGTTGATGGAAACCGTTGTTATTTCCATCGCAAAACGCCTATAAAATGACACGGCGCAAGTAGGCGGCGTGGCGCGCCGCGGCGCGCTTCGCCGCCTCTCATTTTTTCGCCCGCCGCCGCCGCTGTGAAAAAGTACCACGGCGCACACCTCTGCTCGTCGCCTCTCATTATCTCACTTATCGTTGCGGCTAGGGTGTGCAGTTGCGTGATTTGTTTGAATTGAGAGCTGCGACAGCGTATCTGTTGTCATACGGTGCCGAATGGCGACACCTGCAACCGTATCAGCAACAGAGGCTCACCAACAGCTGCCTGATGGGGGAGTTTCGATGAATTCTACGACGAGACGAAAGTTTTCCACCCAATGGGGGAAAGACGTAGAAGAAGTCAGCCTCGTTTAATAGGAACGGCGGGCGGGCGGGCGGTTGCTGATCATTAGCAAACAGCTTCGAACAAAAAGGCCTCACTGGATACGAGCGCGGAAAAATCAAGAAATTTCTGCCTTTGTAACTCTCAACCACCACCACCACGACCGCCGCCGCCAAACGAGGCAAAGCGGTCGCGTCAGGGCCGAGAGAGTGAACGGAGAAGGAGATTCGCAGCGGCCTCTTGGCTGCCGAGGGTGTAAGTATGTTTTGAAAAATCTCTTGCTGTTTTTTTTTTCGTTCAAGCCCCCGCTCTTCCAAACTGCGACCGCGAAACCCGCTCTGCTAATTACATGAGCCGGTGACCTCATGGTTACGGCGACGGTCCGTCCGCCCGCTCGCTCGAGTGCTTCGTCCAACCTTTGGTTCATTCGTTTTGCGGGTTAGGGATCTACTTCTCCGGCGGCCCCTCGCCCTCTACTTTTGGCCTCTGAATGGCTCTTGAGGGACTCGAGACTCCCGCGAAATTCGCAATCGACGGTACCTGCTCGACTAATGGCTCCGATTTTATGGGCTTCGGTCGAAATAGAAGGAATGAATAAATGAATGGTAAGGGATCGGCTCGGCTTTGATGAATTGCGGTCGGATCAGCTAAGCGGCGGCAGTTTGCAAACTCAAGGAAAGCGCGGTTACTAAACAGGCAGCGTCAAGCTCGAAACGTTAGAGAAGTCCTCGGATAGTAATTGCTTAGAGTCGCTCCCGTCGTTAAAACTTCGTCTTACCTCGAGCGAGGCTACTCTGACCTAGTATGAATGCAAATCACGATAATTGGCAGATGGTCGCTCCTAAGAAGCCAGATAGAGCCCCTCGCCCCACCGCAAAGCTCTAGAACCGCTCTTGATAATTGAGGAGAGTTCTCTAAGACAATCGCGATATGTTCAACTTCGAAGTGTTCGTTTCAGATCCCAAACACAGCTTCGATGACTCAGCAAAACCCGATTCATGATATGGTGAGAGATGGAGCTCTCGACAGAAGCGAAATCGATCACGATGAACGTATTTTCATTCTTTTCCTGTTCAAAACGTGCACTAGGGGTTTCGTCAAGCGATTCAAGCGATTAAAGAGGATTTCCAGGGGAAGCCAGACTCCGTTTCGAAAACGTCCATCCGGCGGCGACGAGCATCAACAGAACAAAAAATTATTATCGATGTTCATTCTGACAAGCTCGCGGTGTTTCCCAAAAGCTTCGAACACATCGATACACCACAGCAAAACAAGGAATTCATGAAAAACTCTCGAGCGATAAAGCATGGCCTGCATACTGTACCTGAGTATCGGCTAGGGGAGTCTGAGTTTGAGTAGGATGAACCGATGCCAGACGATCCCGTCCGGTATTTACTGCGGAGGTAAGTTGCCCAGGACGACGTACGGTCAGAGGCGGGCTCTTCCTCCTCTTGATCGAGCGACGATTTGAATGTGTGCGTGCTCCTACGGACGACATCACGATATTATCTCGTCGGCTTGAGCTCGGAGTTCCACTTCTGGTCGGACAGGCCGTGTTTGTGCGCCCTTGGCTTGGACGGTTGGAACTGCTGGCTGCAGAGCCAACCGTTCGCGCGGCACTTTTCACTTTCGAGCTCGGTATTCAAGAATAACTTCGACTCTTCTATCAGGCTTGGGGTTTGAGCCTGAACTCGGTTAGCGTACCTCGAGCGGAGGACGTTTGAGGTGGAGCTGGTTTGAGGCTCGTCGGTGAGGTTGCGAGTGTTTCGACGGCGGTATGTCGACGGCCGATCTTCCTCGTCGCTGTCTCCGTGTCCTCCGATATCGGCGGAACTCTTCGAGCGACTGATGCCGTACGAAGAGCTGGTCCTCGTTGAGCTAGGTCGATACTGGCAGGAGAATGAGAATTACGAGATGTTCGGAGGTGAAACGAAGGAGAGGATGAGACACTCGCAGAATAAACGCTTGAGGAGAACGGAGTTGCTTTCGCGGTGCTGGTGGTGGGGAAATGCAGGCGTTGGGGGCTGGACGATCTCCGTGAGATCTTCCTCCGTAAAAACCGTGCCAGAGGAAGAATCAATACGAGGTTGACAGTAGAGTAGAAGAACGAACGAACGAACGAACAGACCAGATAGAAGGAACAGACAGGAAAGAAGAAACAGAGAATACAGATACATTAATTAGAAGACGACTATAGCCCACAGAGCTTCGGCACCTTGACTGTGGCGCTTCTATTCGCACGAACACATGCTCCTCATCAAACCATGCGATCTCTATATCGCAGGCAGAGAATTCCAGGGAAGAGTCTCCGATGTCTCCAGACGTGGGATGATCCATAGACGGACCGGCGGCTCCCGGCCTGAACTCCGAATCTGTCCGCTCGTCCACTTCCTATTCTTCGGTCGTTCGCTCGGCGGGCCGCTCGGTCTGTCTGCTCGAATGGAGCATTTCAGCGACAAAAGCCCGCAATTGTTATTCCGTAATAACATCCAGGACCTCACTCAGACATCACGCACGACCGAACCAACGCAGGCAGGCACGCACGCACGCACGCACGCAGGCTCCTCCGACGCGTGCTCCGTTCCAGCATCGTTTGTAGCTCTAGTTCAGCCAGTCCCGGTGAACTCGGTTAGCTAGCCAGCCAGCCAGCCAGCCAAAGAGTGAATGAATCAGTCAGAACTCAAGCAGGCGGCGGCGGCGGCGGCATCGTCGTCCACTCACCGATCGAGTGCCGTATGAGCGCGGGGAATCTTCTTCATCATCTTGAACCAGAGCTGAACTTTTCGACCTCGAAAGCGAGCCTCGGGGTCGTTCCTCTGAAATATCGGCGGTCGAACGCCTTCGTGAATAGTCGTCCGAGGCTGAGACGCCATCGCCGGCGGATTGCCAGCGTGAACTCGAATACGATGAGCCGGTGGAATCACGTTGGTAAGAAGAAGGCCTTTCGCTCGAGCTGTATAAGTACGCTGCACACAAAGAAACAGAAAGCAGTAGTTGAGCGAGCTATCTTGAAAGCGTTAGTGCGATTCATTCAAGCTGGGTCCTCAGAAGCCGGAGTTTTGAGCACGAAATGTTTCGAGAAAAACCGACATGGAAAAACGAGGAGAGAAAGGCGTCACGAATTTCCTCCCCAGTTCTTGGACAGCTTCGATCTCAAATCTCGACCTTCACCCCATACCCAGGTGATATCCCAATTCTCGGAAAATGTCTAAGCTGCAGAAAAGATGAGAGAAGATGGAACAATAGAGAGAAGAGATAGCAAACAAAAGAATGAATATGATAGCCAGCAGCCAGATCTTACGATTTCGACGTTCTCTCGAGGCTTCGTTGGCGCTTGATATGCTTTTTCGAGCTTCTTGACTTCGGTTCAGGAGGGCGCTCACGGCCGAAGCTTCATCAAATCTCCGGGAGGACGATTGTTGCTCACTTTCTTCACTTTCACTATCGCTGTCGCTCTCCTGGGCCTGGAAGGCGTCCAAGATCATATAATACATCTTTCAGTTCGGCAGCGCCGTTCCAGGGGAGGCGTCCGCTGCATGAGCACTGGTAGGTAGGGCGTACTTTATAAAGCTTAATGACCCGCGTAGTTTGAAATTTATTAACAAATTGCAGCCCTCGTCCGAGCCTTCATGTTCTCTGAGCTCATGTGCAAGTGCAAAGGTCGTGATTATCCTGTCGGGAATTCGCCTTTCGAGGGCGACGCCAAGTGAACAGAACGATTTACCGAGAAAAATCCCTCTCTCCTTCCCGAACTCATAAGCACAATCTCCCTACCCTGGATGAATGCCGACTGCCGTAGCTCTGTCTCCGCGAACTCAAGGAAGTTCCACCCCTTGAAGAGTAGTCGTTTGTAGAGCCCGACCGATAAGCACTGGCTCGATCTTCATTAGATTTATCACTTGAGAAACCTCGGGTGACGCCCCTGAAAATACCGAGCGGAGTTAGACGGGGACCTTGAATCGCGAAAGCAGAACTCAATTCAAGTCTTTCTTGACCTCTTCCTTCCACTTTCTTCTTAATCTCAGGATTAATGAGCGCAGCTTTCCCAAATGAGTTGAGGGCTGGAAGGTGTTCGGCTGCACCACTCCCAGACTTGTTCGATTGAATATACGATCGACTGGATTACGGCTCATTCTCATGGAACGGATCCTCGATCTCGAACAGGGAACGCCTTGTAGCTTGAAATTCCAAGCTGGCTGTCGGCCGAATCGAGAAATCGTGCATAGTCAGGACAGACCACAAAATTTGCTTCGAGGAACAAAGGCAGAGGTGAACCGAAGAAGAAGGGAAACCGTTTTTCTCGATGCAGTTTTTATGTTTGGCAACCAGTTGGCTTCATTTCAGGCAGCAAGGGAAAGGAAGGAACGCCAACATTTTTGCCTCCGTTCTTGAACTACGGTCGCCACAACTTTCCCGACGAAACATAAACTCAATTTCAGCAACCAGGTGACAGCCGCATGCTCGCATCCCGGGACCGCCGCCGGATTGCCCCGCTCTGGGAACACGTGTTCTCCGAAACTAGAGTTGGAAAGGAGTTCGTCTTTTTAACCAAAGAGTTTGACTTCCCCTATCGAATCCGTATTCAGACAAAATGAGCGGAAACTCGATATGACGACTGAGGACACCGAGAGCATCTGTGCGATTGTTACGGACGAATATTCAAGAAGCTTGCACAGAAACGTTCTCCGAGAGTACGGGATTTGGAACGATGTTGGAGCCCTCGTCGACCACAAATACTCACTTGGGAACTCTCTACCGAGGCTCTAGCGGTCGAGGAATACGACGGATCTCGGAGCACAAAATCGTCTCGGTTTGTTCACCAGGGGAGACGATGCAATTTTGTTCGTACGTACCTCGTAGAAGGTGAATCACGTGACGAAGTCCTGCTTTCTTCGAGATAAGGTCTTCTGGAACGCACTGAGCCGGAATCGCTTCCGCGGTCGTCATCTAGCGATGTGGTTCTTGGTGCAGCTGTCGTCGTTGTCGAAGAGTATCTCGACTCGTCGTATGCGGTTGCCGCAGCGGCTGTCGGAGTGGAGTGAGTCGTCTGGAAAAACGGGAAATCATGAGCTCTACTCCGCAAAGCCAACTCTAGGGCCCGATCGAGATATTCTCGGGCTCTTCTTGTTCACTGATCCACTTCTTTTTAACCAGATGTGAGATTTATATTAGGATGTCATCTCTCTCTCTCTCTTATCTGTCTCCGGTCTGACAGCTCTGCAAATATACGGTTTTCATTGTAAAAGTGCGCGCGTTCAAGTGTCGCTTGTGGACTCGCTTGTTGTCAAGTGACAGCAGCTGCCGTAAACATCAACAACAACGAGCGGCGACAACAACAACAATAATAAAGGCAGACAGGAAGCCGACTCAGCGAAGCCGTTGGCCGTTTTCCTCGCAGGGAGAAGACGCTCACTCAGCGTCGAGCTCGTTTCAGGAAAAGTGAAAAGAAGTCAACCTTCCGCCTTCGGCAAATGTCGTCTAGAAGACATTTCAGAAGTGGGGAACAAGGTGGGACCAGGGTAACAGGACTCGCTCGCAGAAAGGGGAAAGATTCCCCCTCCCCCGAGAGGGGAGGGGGCACCATGAGGAGGTGTCGGCGCGCTCGTTGTCGCCGCACCTCAGAATAGACAGGTCCTGAGCGGTAGACTGAGCGAGCGAAAGATACGAAGGCTGAGAGTAAGAGAAAGAGAGAGAGAGGGAGGGAGGGAGGGGAGGCATACGGGAAAGAAGCAAACAAGTGAGGCAAGATGCCTGCTTGGTCGGGTGATAAAGTCGCCTAAACAGGCGGACACTTCGTCCGCCTTTCGAGTTTTAGGACACGCGGTTATTTACGACGAGTTTGCTGTCGCGGACTCGTACCGTGGACGCAACAGGTTCACTCCTGTCTTGTTGTGTTCTGTCGCTGGATTCCGAATGATGCGACGAGAAAGCGGAAGAATTCCTTCCTGCTGTCGCTTGAGAAGAACCTGTCGTGGTTGCCGAGGTCGTTGTCGCCGCCGAACTGGTTTCCGTTTCGTTCTGCTGTTGGTTTTGTTGCTGTTGTTGTTGTGCTGCTCTCATTGCCGCCATTTGTTGTTGCATTCTCTGGAATTTCAACGGAACGTTACTCTGATGCCTCCCACATATTGACACGTTTCGAAGCGAGTCTACTGCCTGAGCTTTGAACGAAACTGAAACCAAACCCCAGCGAGAAATTCGTCGTTGAACTTTAGAGCGAGGTGTGGATTCGAACGCCAGGGGAGCGTTATTCTCTATGTGTACATATTCGACATAACTAACAAAACAGATGGACTCTGTCCGGGAAATCGAAACCAAGAGACCGCTGCAACTCGTTCAGCAGAATTGTACGAACGAGCAAACGTGCGAAAGAGCCGTCGTGCTGAATGCTGTGACGGTGACGACAAAGACAAGAGTTGCAAGCGTAGACACAAACGGAAACGCCTGATAGTCGCTCGGACGGCGGCACTACTGCCACTGCCGTTTCTGGTCTGGGCGCTCCTGGAAGCATGTATTTACGAGTTTTGCGCATCCTGCCTGCGCCAACGCTCCCGTGTCGCATGACGACGGAACGATCGTTACGGAACAGGAAACCAAAATTTCGTAGATTTCGCATCGCCTCCTCTTCCGCTCATCGTGGGAAGTAATTTTCCGTCCTCTCGCTCGGGGCTCTCGGTTTATTCAAATGAATCACAGCCGCTCAAGTAATTCGATTAACGGCATCGAACGAATTCGTCAGCAGAATCGAAGATCACATAACAAATATCGACGCCTCGTACAGCTGCTCGTATTCCCGGCGTCCTTGCCGATCGGAAAGCCCAAGGGGTGTGCTGAACGTACGTTCGTATTCGTTTATACGTGCGTAAGTACGTAGGAACTAGCAAGCGGGCCGACGAGTTGAGCAAGGAACAACAGCCTCAGAAAAGTCTACTAAAGCCAAGAGAACCGGTGCTTCCCTCCTTACGACCAGTTTATAGCAGCTATAGGGTTAATGAGGCCAACTTTCTTGCAAGAAAACACCACTAGCCACCGCCGAGTCGACCGAGCAACTCGCAGACCGTCCGTATTCGTGTATACGTACGCAACTGTAGCCGTAGAGCGCTCGCACTCACGTTTCGCGAAGACGTTCTTTTCTACTTTCGGTGTTGTGATACTTGCAAACCACTAAAGTTCTCCTCTCGGAGCTTTCCGCCTCGAGGCCTGGCCTTTGAATTCTCTATTCAGCTCAGGTCGCGCAACAATTAGATTGATGAGCTCTCGTGAATTATCATCAAACGAAAATGGAGAATCGGGGCCCCCACTCACCTGCTGTGCCATTTGCGTGAGCTGCTGTTGCTGTTCTTGCATTTTTCGGAGATTTTCCTTCTCGTCTTTTTTAGTTTTAGCCTTCTTTTCACTCTCGAACACCCGCTCCATAAATTTGCCCGAGTCGTCAATCTTCACGATGCCGCTGAGCGGTGCTCGAACAGCTCCATCGACGTCGAACACTTTGGGAAGTGGTTCGGGCTCTTTAGCTTTCTCGTCCTCGGTCCGACTGCGACGGAACAAAGAGTTACTTCGAGCAGAGAGTAGAAAAAAAAAACAACATAAAAATACGCGCTGGCCACCGCAGCGGCAGCCCGAAACGAGCGAAGGTTTAATTTTGTTGAGTATCCTCCGGACTCGCTGCTGCTGCTGCCGCCTCCGCCGCCACTGCCACTATCTCGAGGACAACCAACAAACCTCGCCGTATTAAGGGACGGTCTCATCAAGCTATCCTGTTCCTGGAGGAGGTCCCGAACGTATTTCGATTTGTAGCCGTGCCGAGAACCTCCGTGACTATCTTCGTCGCCTAGGAGTCCGTACCTTCTCAGAATGTCACTTTTGCCTTGACCACGTTCTTCGTCACTCGCGCCGTCACGCTGAAAATGTGAACAACTCATATTCAATCGAGTGTGTATTCGCTCGGAGCACAGGATTTTCACGGAAATTGTAGAAACATTCCACGTCGGCACGCAACTCTCTTCCAGCCAGCTTGTGCGCTGAACGAGAACGAAGTCAGTCAGCCGACTCGAGCATTCAGGAGAACGAGGCTTCTAAGGAAAATTTCCCGGAAATGGGCCAACGGAGGCCAACCAGAGCTCGGGTATATCGGATCCGAATTAAGGTGAGAATCTCAGTCTTGGATCCCTTGCGGTACCATCATCAGAGAGGCTGACAATGGTCCGCTGCCGAGCGTATAATCTGATTGTCGTGATTGGAGCCCGCGAGGTCTCTCGAGTGATCTCGACTCATTCAATCAGAGTCGCCGTTCGCGCACTGAGCTCGGAGTTCTTAGTTCATTGTTGTTGTTGTTGTTGTGCGTTTTCATCGAATCTCTGTGGAAAAGTGTCGCTCTCACCTGAGATATATCGAGCATCGAGCGCGAATCCACTTTCTTGAATTGACTTGCTAACCGGTGGTCAGACTGAGATCTCATGAGGGCGTTGGGGAGAGTCTGTCCCGCTGGAGCGAGACTCTGGTTCACGCTACTCGATGCCTGGATCTTGAGCTCCAGGAGATTGGAAAGCATTTTGTGCACCTGCAATATCAAACTCGGCGCGTCTCCGAATGATTCTTCTTCATAGATGGGTTCGGTCCGATATTCTGATTTGAAACTCGAAGTTCCTCACTCGAGCGAACGCACCTGTTCAGTGTCCGTGAGGACGTTTAGGCGTACTCTCCGTCCGTAGTCGGTGGTGTCGGCATCGAAATTCCGGAGGAATTCGAGGGTTTTGACGAAGATTTCCTTGTACTCGACCTGCATTGATGGATAAGAAATGTTCCTGCCTTAATTCTCAGCCGTTCCGTCGCGCACTCGAGGCGGAAATAAACGATACTATGTCTCAGTCAGTCAACGAGTCGGGGACAAAGCGAACGAGCGTCGGAGTGAAGGGTTTTTCCGTTTTGAACAATCGGGTCGGGAATCGCGCAGTCTCGAAATTCGGGCTCCGTTGATTCCAGGCTCATTTGCAATTTCCCTCCGGAGGGAGTCTTCTCCCGGAGGGAGCGTCTGCTCCCGAGCGCCAGTCAGCATCGAGACCGGAGGAAGGCGAGAGGGAATCGAAAGCCCGAACCGCTGCGAAAGCGGACGAGAGAGAACGACCCACATTCAGATCTCTCTTCAGTCATTCAAAATTAAATTCGATTGCAGCACAATTCGGCCCCAAAACAAACAAAGCGTTGCCGCTGGCGAACGTACAGAGCTCGCTTCCCGTGTTGCGGGCCGCCGTCGGGTCGGCGCGCTCCGAGCTAGCTGTCTGTCTGTCTGTCGGCCTGTTCGTCCGTCTGGAGGGAACGTTCCCATTCTTTCTCTAAGGAATGACGTCCTATTGTCTCTAATGAACAAACGATTCATTGCTTCTCTTCGTCGTCGAACTACTCGAGACGGATCTTCTCCCCATACTTTGATTTCCCCCAAGCGTTCGGTCGGAGGAACGAGAATGAAAAGGTCAGAGTCGTTGGCTTGTTTCCGTCCCTTGGAATCCTTCCCGTAAACCGGGAAACCTGAGAGAAGGGGAAGAGAGGTCGGAGACACTCACCAATTCGGTATCGGTCCAGTCGTGGTCCTCGTCGATGTACTTCTCTACAACTTCACAGTTCGCGTTGATTGTCGTGACTTCTTGGTCGAGGTCTTCGGAGAGTTTCGTCAGGGTTCCGCTCTCGCTCTCTTCGTAGCCTTCGACTTCCGTTTTGAGTCGTTCCTTCAGTTTTTCCAGATCTGGAATTCGTTCAATCAGAATTGATCTCCGAAGTGAGTGGGTCTTCAGATCACAATCGAGACATTCACGGAACACAGAGTGATAAATAATCTTGGATCTCTGCCGTAAAACTTTGTCGGAATTTCCGGCGAGGCGTCCCCGACATTGTGAGAGTTCGTTAGTGTGTTTGCGCAATCGTCCAGTTAACACTCCAATTGTATCATATAACGGTTTGTTGTACACATCCGCGATCTCGTTACGACGCCCTTCAGTCGTTTGGTTGCTTCTTTGTTCATCAAACGCGGCGGTCATTTCGTCTCCTTGTTCCCGAATTACGAATCTCGATCAATAAAGTATTGCGTCGATCGAAGGGATTGAAAATGGCGCCAGCGGCTGGCCTTTCGCAGAGGGAACAAATGCACGGAAGCTTTCCGGCGAACCGCAGTACCGAGTCGGAGTGGTCAGGAGAGCAACCAAACAGAAAAAAAGTGAAACAGCCCTCGAGTAGATCAGTTGCGGCAGGAGGGAAACTTCGGAGCATTTGCAAGTCTGATTCCCTGACACTCCTTCCTTCTTCTTCTGCTCCTCCTCGCGTCCCTCTTGCTTTCCCACTGGCCGAGTAGTTTTTGCCATTCAACGACTGAAACAACCGAATCCTCCACACTTTTGTAGCCCTTTTTTTTCTGCCCGAATCGAGTTGTTCGGTATCTGACAAAAACGCACGAGGTCAGCACCCGCGAGACCGAGGTTGGATGACCAAAACAAGGCCGAGTGTCCGCCATTCATTCACATTGAAGATGGAAATGCAAAGTCAACGCCGCTTTGATTGGAATCAGAAATATTCGTTTGTGCTCTGTCAGGTGATAGATTCAGTCGTCGTCGTGTTTTGTATCCAAGACCCAGAGAACTTCGATGCGGCGGTGTCGGAGCCTCTCGATTCGCTTTGGACGTTGAGTGAGGAGCTATGCGGTCGATACCGTACGGGATCCATCATATTACAATCAGCCCTTTGGTACCGTAGGGTCTCGCTGAGAGAAAAATGAACGATGGAACAATAAGACGTACGCTTCAAGAAACCCGGGTGAGAGTAGAGCCCTCACAGATGGATGGATAGATGGATCTTCTGATCGCTCTTGTTCGTCGGGATTTAACGGAAGAGAGAAACATAAACTGAGTGAGTACAAGGGTAATCCGTTACCTTTGACGCTCCGGTTGATGATGTCAGAAATCTCTTCGCGGACATTGACGCAATTCGTGATGAGCTTTTCCTCGTTTTTCTTGGTCTCTTTGAGCGTGTCCTCCAGTCGGCTGACAGATCGTCGCACCTGGAAGATAGGCAATCGTGTCTAATTATCTCTTCGCGGTTGTCGATTGCTTGCCGGCTTTGGCGGAGACGGCTGCAAGCTCTCCAACTTGGGGCCAAGAGAACTAGTTCCTGCTTTCGGCTCGACTTGTTTCGCAGCCAATATATGCAAGTGGCTCCGATTGCCCCAGGATTCTAGGATCTGGCCATCTACCTACGGATTGGCTACGAGATCCTCGCAAGCCAGTGAGCTATTATCACTTGAGGAACAACGTCAGTCCGCCGAACTGATATCCGCAATCACGATGCCTAGCAACAGTCGGTTTGTGTCATTCTTCGTTTTCTCTCTTTGGTTCGATGTAGATCCTTTCGGTGAGTCTCGTTCTCTTCGGCGACGTACAGTGCTTCGAGCCCGGGCAAAAACGTCGCCGTCTCTCCGCATGCCGCAAAGTTTTCGTTAGCCTCAAGTTGGCGCGATGAATTTCCGAATTCTTCTCCTCATTCGTTGGTTGGCTGTGGAATTTCTGCACGCATACCACGAGCGGCACTTCTACTGCGACCATCCCTCATTGGCTAGGGAAGGGACACGCTCGTGCAAATTATATGGCACGGAAGTGGGAGAGCGAAGCAGTGCAAATTAAAGGAAGGGATGCAAACATTTTCGGCATGCACAGCGGCTACTTGTCGTTATCGCAACTGAAACAGAAGAGCGCTCTGGCGGTTCGGGATTGAGCAGATGTCAGACTTCCACTCGGTTTGCTGCTCAGCCGCCGATGGTTGCTTGAATGGATAGCTGGGTGGGAGGGAGGGATGTTTAGGTAAACGAGGTCGACGGGCAGCTCACTCGAGGAATTCGTTAGCAGAATCAAACGCTGGAATCCCCTCAGGGTTCCGCTTGACCTCAAAGTCTTCATTCACTGTTTGCTGGCATCTAGTTCACGCCGGAAGTTTGCATGAATTGAAGCTGCTCCGGGAACGGTCGGCCGCAGCGCAGACGGCCCCAAGGGAAACTTCGAGCGGCTTCATGGAAGTCAGTGCGAGATACAGTAAGGCGAGCCTCTTATTCAGATTCGCGCATTGGTTGCGAAAGTTGGAGACGCGTGGGGAGACTTGAAATCGAATACCGAAAAGATCCTTCTCTCTGAGTGAGGGGAATTATTAGCTATTCCGAAATATGATTTCGAGGCCGAAGCGATCTTAACGGCTCCGCTGCTTCGAATTAGATGCAGGCCTCTTGAGGAGGCCGAACGGGATCGCTAAGTGGTCACCGCGGTCTGATTCGAAAAACATATTTCAACGCGAATAGAAGATGAGGTCTGCTAAGTATTCGTCGTGATTAGGGCTAGGAGTCGAATAATGAGAGAGCTGAACTGTATCTTTCGTTTGTTCGTCGTGGGTGCTCCGAGCCGTTGGTTATACAAGACGACCTGGGCGCGCAGCACTCCTAAGTTAATTAGAAGTTACGACATGAGCAGACTCCGCTGACGTATGTACAAGAGGCAACAGCCTCAACTCGCCGGTCTCGTCTCGAAAGTCGATCGTGTCGGAGTTCTAATAGCTTGTTAATCTACATGCATAACATGCATCTTGGAGTGCACAGCTCTCATTTCACCCTTGTCGCTTTTTATTCCTCTCTTCGCTATCTTTTCTCTTGTTGTTTTTGTCCGATCCGGAAGGGGGAACATTCGGTTCGAGCAAAGACTCAAACTGAGAACGCTGTTGGAGCATGGACAGCCGGAAGGCGAGGGAGGCGAGTTGTTACAACGCAAGATGAAACGAAGAGGAATTTGATACGAGTTTCAAGGACGCAAACGACAAGCGCCGTCGCCGGCGAGCCGACCGGCTGAAGGAAACCACTCGTGTTAATAAGTGCAGATTCGCCGCTGCGTTCTCCTCCCCGCTGGTCGTCTCATTCTTTTCTCTTTTCTGAAAACGTGAAAAGTAGGATCCGGCGAAACTTTCCGGAACCGAAAGCCGCTTGAAAAACTGTTGGACATTTATATTTCTCAGATCTGGAACGGCTTCACGGAAAGGAACAGAGCGCCGCGGGGAGACGGGGGCGGAAAAACTCTTGAAAAGCTACCGGCTGACAGATTGACGGTCATCATTTAGAAACTCGGTTCCACTTTGGGAAACATCGGGAAATTACAAGGAGGAGAGAAGAGAAAGGAAAAACATTTTTCCTCTTTGTAATCAAAAGTTTTTGCGGCTTCTGCCTCAGTAGCTGTTCTCTGTCGAGTGAGGCCGCCTCTGGAAAACTATCACAATACTTTTCACGCCTCCACGCCATTCAGACATCACACCTAAAAGTTCGGTAAGGAGCGGATTGTGTCCCCGATCCCTATCGCTTACGATGAGAGAAGATTTTTCGTGATAAGAAGTGTTGGAAGTGCGCATGACCACGCTGCATGCTTCGTTATCCAATCGGCCTATAAGAGACACATCGCCTCGGGATGAATTAACTTCGTCCGTTTCGGTCTAAGCGAACAGGGTCAAGACTATCAAAATCTAACAAGAAGACACTGGACACCTTCTGGAGAGCGACAAACTTACGTTTGAGCAGATGCGTGCAATTTCCCGTCGCATGACGTCAAGATGCGCTTCCTTTCAGTCTGCGCAAATCTTTTTATTGCAGTGATGACAGCTGATCAGATGTTGTTTCTCGGAACAGACGGATCATCGGCCCATCATGGCTTCCTCGGGTTCAGGTTCTTCACCTGCGTTACAAAGTGTCAGTTTATTGAAGACGATTCCTTATGGCTTCAGCGATCTCAAACTCTCTAAGAATTTTATCTTTCAGCTCTAGTTGAGCTTCAGCTGAAAAGACTTCGTAACGTTCATCGGATATCCTAGGTCACCCGAAGGCAAAGTAGGCAAGGTCTGAGTTTAGAGGAACCCGAAATGCATTTGGATGCCTTGAAACGTCACCTCGAGCTCGTTCTGTAGTCTGGTTCGATGCACATGAGTGCGACACATATTCGAGCGTATAAACAAACAAACAAACAAACATCCAGTAAGTCTATCCGGGTATGCAGCGAAGTCGAAAGCGTATCGTTGCTCACTTATGCAATCAGGCAACGAGCGGCCGTGTTTCTTGATGGCAAAGCCATACATCTGCCAGAGTCTCCGAGTCGACAAAACGCTCCGAGCTACGCGCAAACATTCGAACGTACATTCATACGGAAACAAACATCGCCGGAGGGAAGTGTTCACATTTTTCCTCGGTGCTCGCGCTCGACGATTCCGCGAGCTCAACGAATTCCTTCGCAAAAACTTAGAGAGACTTCCTTCGACTCGTTTGTCAAGACTCGTTTCCGCTTCGTCTGCTCCTGACCCGAGAAGCACCTCGGATCGTGCGCTTCCCGGACCTCTAATTTTATTGCTATATGTACATAGAACTCCTCGCTCGGATGTTCTGCCAGTGATCCCCTGATCCACCGTCCTTCAGCCGGGAACGAAAAGTGGCGCTGTGAGTATTCATTCCGAAGAACCTGGTGTCCGATATCAGGATAATTCTCAGTCGAAAAGAACGGAAAACTCCTTGAGATCGGCCCGATCGAGCGGCCTCTTTCATTTTATCCTGGTTTCTCTACATCGCTAGTTTGATTTTGAGTCGACGATGATGGAAACGCCACAGCTCGAGTGTTAAGGCTATTGCAGATCTCACGAATTCATGGAACCAATGAATCGGAGCCATCGCGGGTAGAATGAGCTGCCCACAAAAACCTTCAGGTTCTTGGTCTTCTAATAAAACGGAGCCTCATTAACATTGGAATTTGCACGCAGACCCGATGCCAATAAGATGCGTTTGTTAGGGATTGACGTAGCAATAAAGAGGCGGCGGGACAGATCCAATATGCAGATGGTTAGTGATGGCGAAAGATGGCCTCCGTCAGTGAAGCGTCCGTCGATCAAGTCTCCGTCGACAGCTTCCGCGTTCGGCATCGGCACTACCGCTGGAGTTGGTCATCAAGAACGAAAGGAGCTTTGTGGGGAGCCGAGGGTCGGTAGTTGGCTGATGGGCGAAGAGTTGCGAAGGGGCGAGGAACGGGTTAGCTCAAGGTGGGCGAGGGGATCGACCATGACTATATGACTTGATGGAAGCTTCGACACCCGGCGATTATTGGATGACGACCATAATGATCGGTGACTGACCGACCGAGTCGACGAACGAACGAAGGGATCGGAGGATAGATAAATTGATGCTCGGCAATCGCTCCTGTTTCCTCTTCGATCAGACACCGAAGGCATCTCTCAACTGTATCGAACTCGGCCGCGGCATTCTTCGCTCAAACAGGTTCAGAGCTCGAAGTGAATTTCCTGGTTTTCGACCCTGATCCTACTCCTTGAGGAAGAAGCAACAAATAGAGTACTGACTCAAGAGTATCGCAAAAGACAAAAGAAAGCCTCGCTGTCTCGGGAGCTCCCACGACCGCGGAAGAGCCGAACTCGGAAACTAGCTTTGTGAAAAGGCGGAGGAGTTCGCTTTTGATTTTTGAGAAAAGCGCTCGTCGACGTGTTTAAAAATTACTCCATTCTGCCGCAGCTTTCAGACGTTACTCTTTTCCCTAACTCGTCCTTTGGCCACGTCGCGTCTCAGCTGAGTGGAAGCTGTGCAAGCCAACAATGCAGAGGCTCCAGCGCAAATGAGGTGCGCTGTTCCATTCAAGGCCATTCCACTTTAAACACTCGGTGGTTTTTCTCGAGCGGCGGCAGCAGCAGCAGCAGCAGCAGCCAGCAAGGCGGTCGAGCGGCGAGAATTGGAGAACTTTAAAAAGAAAACCTCTCTTCATTCTTCTATTCACAGCTGAATTCACAAACGCCACGGAGCCTGGCTGCGACGACCCCGACTATTACAGGAAACGATTCTCCTTCTAGACTTCGTCGCGTCCTCGAGTTCCATGTGTCCTGTCGCTCCCGTCGACCTTCTGATTTTTTGCCCTTCTTCGGTAGTTTGCCAAGATCGCTGCGTGTCTTTCCAGGCCGGCCCTCGCCATTCTGGAAAATTTACTTTGCACTCCACGAGTTCGTCGAGGCTGCTCGTCGCGTATTCAAGAGTCTGAACATGCTCCTGGACGCTTTCGTCGTGATCGCACCTCGAGTTCTCCGAGTTCACAGTTTGAGCATTCAAGGCTCATGCACAAAATGCGATGGAACTACGAGAGCGTCTTTCACACAACCTCTTGAAGCTTAGCATTCTTGCTCAAGGAAGCGTTGTCGGAATCGCATCGAGAGGAATCAGAAAAGTAGAAGTCTAGACTAACCGATGACAACTTCCGGAAGAGACTGCGACGACGAGGGTTGAAAGCTGATTATGGTCTCCTTCGCCGTTTTTGCGAAGTGAGAAGAATGTCGTCGGAGGCGTAAAAACCTTCGAAAGCCTGAGCTTACTAAATTCACTACTATTAGCGCTACAAACATTCCAAACGCACTTCCCACGTTGGATTCGACGAGGCGAGACAGAATCGATCGAGTTCAATACTTCCGCCCTTGCTGGAAGAAGGAAGCACTGCCCTCGATATTTCGCAACGTCCGTCGTCGCCCCAAATATCACTTATTGTGACACATGGAGTAGCTGCAGCCTTCGTTTCGTCGCGGAAGCTTTCTTAAGATTTCGTTCGTTGTTTGGAAACTTCATGCTTTCAGTCACTGATTCAAACTAACCCGATCCCCTCCCGGAGCGACGTTGCGTCGACGCTCCGCGTAGCTACGAAGCTGCCGCCAGAGCGATAGCAGCGCGGAACAGCAAGAAGAGGCAGAGCTCCGATGCAAATTTGTGACGCTCTCTGAGGCCAAGGCCTCAACCGATAGATCGATCAAAGTTTTTGCAGGATTGCCTCGCAGACTAGTTCTCACTGTCTGCTCTTCTTCCGTTCTCTGTGTTTCTTCCGCCAAAGCGTCATCTTCGTTGAGTCAGCTTGGAGAACAGGCCGCTCAACACACATCTATTCAGTCAACTTGTTTCGAGCACCACGCCGGTTGTCAGCATTTTTCTTCAAACAATCTCGCAATCCAACTCGTTTGTCTCTGTAGCACGGGCCCTCGTTGTGTTTCCTTCTTGTTTTTCGAATCGTTCCTCCATACAAGTTGCAAGCTGTGACGAACTCTGAGCCCATTGACGCGTGAGAAAAAGCATTTACGCGACTCTGAGTCGGCCGAGTCGAATGTCGTAATGCTGACTAGCTGAAGTAACGCATCACGCTTACTCGGAAGGCTCACTCTGTCAGACTGACTGCGAGCATCTACCCTGAGCTCGTCAACAACTACACCAAACCCTCTCGAGACAGATCCTTAGCGAGCAGACAAAGAGCAAAAAATTCAACTCACCGGTGATAGTCCGATGGAGTTCCATAAAGCGCATAAGGGTCACGTTCGTCGGGAGGGTCTGCACTCCGTTGTACGGAATGCGATGCTCCGTTCGGCACTCCGGACACTTGATTTGACGTCTGGCATAATCCACGAGGCCCTCCATACACGGATCGCAGCAATAGGTGTGCTGACACGGGAGCAGTTTTGGGTTTTTGAAGCGATCCATGCAGATAGCGCATGTCAGCAGCTGCTCCAATTGCTGCCAAGCTCCAGACATTTTGACGAGTCAGACGATTGGCGTGGAACGACTTCAATCGAGAACAAACTGCTGCAAATATCACAGGCTCTCCGGTAGAACTGTGAGCTCTACCCACGGGTCGACGGACAACGGAATATTGAAGAAAAGAGCACCAGATAGAGGGAGTCCGAGGCTCTTGGAGATGCTCGAAAGAGGGGTTCTCGAGCGGCACACTAACTTCCAAGGTGAAACCAAGTGGGTTCGTCTCAAGCTTCGATCACGAACCTCTGCGGGCAACGCCTTCCCGAGATTTTCGTGAAGCGACCAAACTGGGAAACGAAGCGTTGACGAAGTTGAAGACTCGCAAAGATAAGAGGAAACACAAATGGAAACACTGTGGCTACGGTGGAATCAGCGAGGGAGCCCCTGCCGATAACCACAGCGAACCATCTCGTCAGTAGCGAATGCAGCCGCCAACGGTAAACCAAAAATAGAGTGTGTGTTTGAGTGCCAGGCCCGTCGAAGAAAGCAAAGCCCAAGAGCGCCAGGCTCTGGTAGCGCGAAAGATGGCGCTGTCGTTCTCTGAGCTACAACAGGTTTTCGAGAGCCGATCGACTCCGGCTTCTAACCGGCCGCTTGCCTGCTTGCTTGGTCCACTGGCAGCAGGCGACCGACGAGCGGCACGGGACCAGTCGCCTAGCCACTATGGCAGCCGGTGAGTCGACTCACTCTTCGGCGAACCCATCTTTGCCAACATAGACAGCAAGGCTAGGATGATTCACCGTGGTCTACACTATCACCCACATTGCAACAAACTCGTTTCAAGTACCAAGAAAAAAGAAGCTTCGTTGTGATCGGAGTTTGTACACCTTGACCGCATTGACCTCTTCCACAGCTCAATCGGCCGAACATGTAATTCCAACTATTCGAACGGAAGATTTCTGTCATCGCCTCGGGCTCAGTCATTGTTCTTCTCGATCGACGCCCTCCCCCTCGATTGCGATCATTATTCATTATATTGTATATTCACGGAGGCATTGTGTTCCAAATAATCGACATTGCTGACCCTGATGTTTCAAATTCTTGAGAATGAAATCCTAATAAGTTCGTTCGATTCGTGAAAAGAAAGTCCGTGGGGGAAACTCCGTTGATTGTATGGTGCCTTGTTTGGATTTCTCCGTTGTACATGTAAGAGAAACCACCCCCGGGAGAAATCTGCTCGTGACATCTTCATAAACACACAGCTTGAAGGGGTTAAACGGTTCAAACCGGCGTTGCTCGCGGTTATGTCATTAGAGCTTTTTTTGGAAACACCACCGTGTCGAACAAAAAACCATTATTTTGACGCGAAAATGCGGCTGCAGAGGGTATGTTGCAACGCCATTTCAATTCATCAGGATATGTGTAGCAACAAAAACGGTCTCATTGCCTTCGGAGCCTTACTTTTTTTTTGAGAGTCCATAGCAATCACGGGCTGCATTCGAATTTCGTGTTTGTCTAGTGAACACTTCGGGTCACTCGAATGGAATTTTTTGAGAACCATTGTCCGACGAATTCCCGCAGAAGTCGCGCCCACGCTGTGCACTCAAGCTCCTGAACGGAACACGTGCGAACGTTGGCCTCCAACAACGACCCTATTAAACTTTTCATACCGTGCGTTTTTTCTCCTCCCGCTCGGCTATGACGTGCCACCCAAATGCCGGGTCCATATAACGTACGAGCACAGTTCTTTCTCTCCGGTCGGCTCTCTTGGAGAAGTTTGCTTTACGGAAATGAGACTTATCCTTCACTTCAGACCAGCGCCGTCTGGGAACACGACCCTTGGTCTCGAACGTTTCGACGCTGTCTCTTTACCGCGAGAAATTCTATGCAAAGTGTCCTGTCAACAAAGCGTCGTAATGGAAAGCTTCTCGAAAGTTCATTGCACCTTGAAGGGTTGTCGCCCGCCACCATTACCCTGCTGCCAACCTAACTCTACACGATCCATTTGGAGATCTGAAACTCGGCGGCAAGGACGCCGTGCTCGGTCGTCTCTTCTGCGTTCATTCAGGCGTGAATTCTCACGGAAACCTAGCCGAGAAGACAATTTTTTTCCCCAAAAGTGTTCGAAGGTGCTTGAAAGTGAGCCGAGTCGTTCTGAGGCTCTTTCTGCCGGAATACACGAGGTCCCGTTGTCCCTGAATCTGTATGCACGACGAATGTCCGATGCACGAGCATTGTCTTGACCCAGATGGCGAATCGCTGAGTCAATAGCAGAACTAGGCTGCGAGACACATTCAAAACAACTAGCATGTGCTCACCGTGATGGTCCCGACACCATTATCTCATATGTGGAAGTGAATCTGGCCGTTCTCATTGAAGCCTTTTTATCGAAGCTGGCCAGACGCTTCGCCCAGTCATAGGTGTGTACGTTCGAGCGATGACGTCACGCCATCCTTGGCTGAGACCTGATTTGCACCTCCTCTGTTCGCCTTCTACTGCCTCTGCCGAGCTGTCTTCTCCTTTATCTGATCAATGGACGCAGAGCCTGTTGTGGATATACAAAATATCGACAGAAAAAGCCCACGCGCAAAAATCTGCCCACTGGACTTGTGGAAAAAGCGGCCGCACAAAAACTTGTCAGAGAGAAAAACACTCTGAAGAAAAAAATCGCTGAGGAACGAAGGGAAACCCGCCGGCCGCTCGCTAACGGCGCGGCGGGCTCCATGAAAAAAAGTCACGTAGTCCATTTGCCGTCGTCGGAAATCCTTCAGCGCCGACAGATACGTGCATTGGACACCGTCCAGTCTCGCATTGCTTGAATTTCAACGTAGAAGTCGGGAGACCTGATTTGTCAAGCTGAGCTTCTTCACTCCGTCAAATTGCGGAGCGACAAAGTGAATCCACAGCTTTGACCTTATGCCTCGCTCCCTCTCTTGAAGTTATTTCATATTTGGAAGGAAACCTGTTCGAATTTCGGCTGAATTCTCATGCAGTTACATTGATTCGACAATCGTGATATTGAAAGGGCACTTGCTCCTGGACTTCCTGTCCTGCATCCTGAATGGAAGCGATAACAGCCGGTGTTGGGAAACTTGAAGAACCATAAGAAGCTCTTGGAAACATCTGACATCCAGAGATTGCCGGATGTGGTGTGAAGCTTTCACGTTCATTTTGATGTGTGAGCGTTTGCATCAGTCGGGGATAATAAGTGCTTTATGGCACGCTTGATGCGTGGATATTATGCATTCTCGTCTTTTCTTCTCAGTTATACCCGGTCTCTATTGCGTCCAAGCTGTTCCACCGTCTCTCGCTTCTTCAATCTCCGTCCTAATGCAAGGCCGAGCTCGAACGGACGTCGATAAAAGATTTTGTCCTCACAAAAGCAACGCTGTTATTTAAAAAGGCTTTCTCTAAAATTGCTTTTGTTCCCGACGAGTGAGAGGAAAATACTCAAAATGTTCGTCGCTTCTTTCTCACTCAAAAAAAAGTTTAACGTGCACTCGTTACTCGCGCCGCTCGCTGGGCTGACATCGCTTCGTGGCGGCAACAAAGAAATACGTGCCATTTTGCAGGATGGACTAGTGGACGTTCGAAAGGGTGGCTCAACGCGCGGAGCGACAGACTCATGGCGGGACGTTCGCGATACGATCTGGGAAGGAACGAAGTGTTTTGTAACGACGGGCGAGACGAGCGGCGATGTTTTGTAACAGCGAACGACTCGTTGGGTAGCATAACTTCCAACGGCTTGCGCTACTGCTCAGGCTTCAAGTGAAGAAATTGAACGAAGCTTCTCGTTTTCTTCCTCTACGTCTCTCTAGTGCTTTCTTTAACATATGAGCTCACACTTGGTCACCCAGTTTCAAAGTGGCTACAGCTACGCCAGCGCATTGCTGCTCGCTTCCAGACAGAGGCGACCCAACCAGCGAGGGAGCGCGCTGCTAAGCAAGCAACACCATGAGTTCTCTTCTCAAAAGGCTTTTCGAATCATTTGACAACGTACGACTGATAGCCTGCACTCTAACAACCGGACTTCAACCAAACCGTGAAACTGTGTTGCAAGCATAGAGGGACGTTGGGGACCGATCAGGTCATGAGACGGATCTTCATGGCTTCAATGACGTCACGCTCATCCAGGAATAGGGAAAGGATCAAATCGTCAGCTAAGACGTGATCCCGAAATCGGTTTCGAACCAAGGGATCGTTTCAGTCTTAGGCCGCACTCGTGAACCGCCTGATTTCTCCTTTTCTCCTTCGAGAATCTTCGTCCCGATTAAGCTTTGCGGTCAGGGTGCTGAGTTTTATGTGACGAATCCGGAGGGTTCCATATTCCAGAATAGATGGATTGATTATGAGCTCGGCGGTGATTCCAGTTGGGTATGTTCAATTCTCGCATAGCGTATGGGCCCTCGCATGACCCTCCATAAAGGGTTATAACAGAGAGTTTGAACACTTTCCTAGGACACCGAGGAGTCCGAGTGAGGATGGGGAATCAGAGCACACTAACAAAGGTTCAACGGAACCGAGGGAACCGCAAGAGAAATCCTACGGGAGTGAAGAGCAGAACCGCGGACGCAGCCCGCTCCCAGGCCGCCAAGGACCGCAGTGCTTCGGGGGAACAGCACGTTGGGCGAGATAACTTTGTAAGTAGGAATAACAGTACCGAGTTCTACCTCGCCGCCTGTGCCTCGGTTCGTCCGTCCGTTCGGCCGCCGTGTCGGTTGGTTGGTTGGTCGATTAAGGGAACAGATTTCCCCCTGAGGAAGCTGGTAGAAGTAGAACATGGCCAGTCGTGTTTATCCATCACATTAAGTGACTCCCCAGCCACACAGATGTAAATCGCTTCTCAGCCTTCCGCTCCTCCCTTCACTCACTTTGTTTTTCGCGGTCTCCAGTTCCCGTCGTTCAGTGCTCTCTGCGGACTATCATTGCGACAATGGTTTTCCTCCGACATTGTCTCGTTCTGCTTAGGACAGCGCATTTATTCACAAACACTGAACTTGGGAATTCGGAATCGGTCGTTCGAGCCGAGTTCGTCAAATGAAATTGGATATACCCATGGTCACTGCCGCTGCTATTCCGCCAAACTTTCGTGGTTCAAGGATGGAAAAGCATTAGCGTGCGGAATGCTCGTTTCTGGGGTCACGAGAGGAGCAGCGGGCAATGGGAATGGACGGGAGATTCCCTCTGGAGGAACAACCCCGAACCGTGTTCTGTTCATCTGGAGATCACTTCGGCCCGGAGCGCTGTATCTCTCCTGGAACACTTGAAAAAATAAATTCTTCCTCTGTTGAGTATATCGCCGCGGCACGAGTGCGCTGCCAGGGTCGGACGACTTGGCCGGCTCTCGATTCGGGTGGTAATCTGTGAGTGTCTGTCTGTTTGAATCTGGGACAAGGTTGGTCGTTTCAAAGGGAGAAAAAAAGAAGCAGATCAGACAGAGGAACAGACAGGCGGAGAATCGCAATCAGGTTTTAAATGGATGGTGAACACCCAAGAGGGGGAGAATGAGTGGGGGTGAGAGAAGACGTCACGTTAAGGAAACCGTTGTTCGACTGGCTCGCTTGGAGATTCAACTATTGGTCGGCGGTTATCCTCCCAATTAACTCAACCGCTGTCGTGTCGGAGTTCTTCATTTCTGATCGCTTAATCCCCTCGAGGTCTCCGCTGCGGAATAGAACGGAAATTCTCCGCGAGCAATCCAGGCGGCGGCAGTGGAAAGATCCCAGACCGACGGAAGTTCTCTGCAAGTAGAGTTTGGGCGATGTTTGCGGAGTGAAACGAATCAATCACGACGATTCCGAGTCATTCATTGGCGATGAATGATTCCGGGAGACCCTGTCTGATCTATGATCGACTTCATCGAGAACTCTCAGATTTCAGAAATGCCAAACGATAATTTCGAAACTTCCACGTCCGCGTCTTTTCGGTGGTGCTTGGAAAGATGAAAATTAGGAATCGAATTCTCGGCGAGAATGGAGTCTCCGGTGTAGAAGGGAGAACACTGGACGCTGAAAGCTCCTTGGAACGAATGTGAACAAGTCATAACATTCCGAAAGCTTGGCCGAATAAAATACTGCCATGGTCAGGACCGGGTCGAGAAGTGCTCCCTAACTGACGTGAGTCCAGATGAATTGTGCTGGGCACACTGGAGTAGAAAGTAGGACACGGCTCGGGAGGGTCGGACTCTCGGGGAGCGCGGAGCGTGACCTTCAACTAATACGCGTGGTTTGAATGGGAAAAGTCGACTTGGGCTTCGATGCGTTCTTTTGCAAAATTTCTCATGGAAACATTACGTCACGTGGACTCAGTCAGCGGAGATCTCGTTCCGTCGAAACTCGGGCTGAGCGAGCGAGTTCGTTCTGCCAATGGATGGTCGAGTTCGAAATTAATCAGGACCCGGGTTCCGCCGAACTTCGGATATCCGGATAAAGTGGCGTTCAATGGGAACGATAGAGTTTAATACCTTCCCTTAGAAGAATTCGCTCCACGTGGTTTGATTCCGACCCTTTGAATCCGTTGCGACACTATCGCGGTAAATTCGCTCCGCACCGCGCGGCGTGCGCGGTCAACAATAGTCCAGAAGTTCCCGTAATCCGATTACGTACTAGGTCTCAGTGCTGACGCGGCTCACGTTCGACACGAGCGACTCTCCAAGGACCTCTGGAATTTTTGGAACGAAGTTTTTCCCGTCTTTCCGTTCCTCATCGCCAGATTGACCGTTTACTCTGTCGGTACAGAGATGGACGCTCAACGTGGAGTCAGCCAATCGCTGACAAAGCAGAACTTGTCCTCGGAGTGAAAGTGCTCTCGAAAATCGCTGAAGTAGGAACGACGAGAAGTTTGGATCTCGCCTACCGCGCCCGGCGTCGAACACGGCCTGGGACAACCAGCCTGCCCGCCTGATGGGGAGCTAATGTAGACGAATGGAGAAACACAAAGGGAACTGTTGCTCCTGCCAGAGGATAATTTATTATTTTACGCCGAGGATCGTCGCCCGTCGAAGTTCCACCGAAACACATTGATGTTGGCAGCTACACTTGTAGTCGATGGGTTCAGGATATAAGAAAAAAATGAGGAAATAACATCCCGCTGCGTCCCGTGACAGCGTTATGATGCACTTGATGATTTCGACAACGCTGCCGCAATGGTCCGCGAATGTATCCGTTTTTGACGGCAGAGGAAAATTTCATTTTTATGGCCTCCAAGTATCCTGCGATGTGATATTGTATTTTTATGAAAATTAACCTCAGGTTCAGAGCGAAGATGAAACAAACGAGGTTTTCTCAGATTCTCAATGGATTTATGAGCTAAATCTCGTGGCGCGGCTCCTGAAAGTCTTCAGATTCGATGTAGCCGGGCAGTTAGAGAGGGAGAGAGAGAGAGGAATAAGGCGCACCAGTCGGTCGCGATGGAAGTGAAGCTCGGGAGAGATATTCAAATCATTTTTGCATATCGTCATCTGTGGCGAGAGTTGCCATCATGGAAAGTGCCGAGCACTTCCATTAGGGTCGCATTCAATCGCGCCTCGTGAAGTCAACAGCATTCAGTGGGCGCAGATAAAGGTCATCAGGAAGGTTCAAATCGTTCAACGGCGCTCTTCTGCTCCGCTATCGCCGAGAGACGTCGAGCACTCGCGGCGTCTCTTCTCGCTTCGCTTACATCTGTGACGGCGAAAGTGAACTATTCAAGAAGCTCAGGGTGCATGAGCGTTGAGTGTTACTTCGGGGATCCATTCCTAAAAATAGAATCTCAATCAGAAGACGGAAGCAACCGCGAACCACCACACTCTGCGTGCACCGAAAGAGAACTTCACTGCTATGCATTCGGATCTGGCAACTTCCCTCGCGACGAATCGAGAAGTTAACATTTGAAACGCGTGGAACTCGACCTGAGATAGTTGGATGTGATTCGTTTAGGAATGATGTTGAGCTAATTTCAAAAGGATCCTCTATGAACCTCAAAGCCTCCTCCCAACGCGCGGTAGAACCGTGCTGCGGCACGGGGAACCAAATGAATAGAGAGCTCGGGTGAATGATCGGCATCTCGTTACGTCAGGTGAGCCTTCGGCGAAAGGTGGGGAAACGCGATAAATCATCGGAATAGCGATCAATAGGTCCGCTGAGGTTGGTCACGCAGTTGGACCGATCGTCTGCGGCGGCGACGGGACAGGGGCCTGCACATCGTAGCTTTCGAAATAAAGAAATCGTTGTAGGCGGGAGTTGAGTAAGTCGGGATTCGACGGCCGTGACCAGAATAGAGCAATTGCGGCGGAAGACTCCCTCGGCAAGCCGTCATGCTCGGGTTCGAATTAAGAAAGAAGTCGTTCGGAATCGAATTTTTGATTATTTTCAAGATCGGATCCGAAATCGTGAACTTCAAAAGCGAAAGGAAGACACTGCGAGCCGCGAGTAACGTAAGCGAGAAATGTTTCCACCGACTTGCGCGATTCCGCCCGGAGATAACAGACGCAATTCAACGAGACGATGGGAATAGAAGCAGAGAACAGAAAGAAGAAAAGGCGCCATTGTTAGGCGGTCTGATTGAAACGCTCTGAGAAGCACCAGCGGCACCAGACTTGGTTCGATCTCAGTCAAATCGTTGCATTTCGGTCGACGAGAGTCCCACTCAGTCAGAGTTCATTCTTCGAGAAAGCAATTCTCTCTCGATCGCGGGAGTGAATTCCCGACTTTCGGCTCCATATATCGGTTGAGGCTGAAATCGGAGCAACAACCCACAGTCGCCTTTCAGGTTTTCTTTTCTTCCATCCGCTCAGCTGTTCTCCTTTTTTCTCGAAGCGAATCGAGTATTTTGCATCGCAGCCGTTACTGTGTGCTGCCCATGTTGTTTTTATGAATCTCGATCCCTCCTCCAAATGCGTCTCAACGGCCTCATCTCGGGCTTTTCCGTTTTAGAGATCAAATTCGTAAATTAAGAGACCAAGAGTTTACCGAATCCGTATAGCGCTCAACGAAAACGTGTTCTCTGAGCCGAACTTCCATCGTGAATATAAACTTCGAGCTGTTTTCTCAAGATTTCCGGACATTTTGTACGATTCACACGGTCATTGGATGCCTCATCGTCGCGAGATGTCGTACGAGGACCGCGGCGGCTTCCTCTGATTCGGAAGCGGGTCTCGCATTCGGAATCAAGTTCTTCGCCCGAGGCCATTGAAACCCGACCGGGGTTTTTGATAAGCCGGTCACCTCGCTAGCAACGCAGTGTAAGCAAGCACGGCGGCACGCGCGCATGCATTCATGAAGGCAGTTAGCGAGCAAGTGCGCAGGAGCGTTTCTCCCGGTCGCTCCAACCCCTTTTTAACTGTCAGTCTCCTCTGAAAACTTTCGCTCGGTATTCCGTCAGGACGTGCATGACATCTTGAACCGGACGACTCCATCGATGGTTGAAGCATCATCGACGTCATCGTGATCGGCGTAATCTCTGCCTGAATATTATGATCCACTTCAAATATGTATTCATTCCAGACAGCTTGAGTAGACTCGAAGAACTTCACAAAGAGCAGAAAGACATCCTTGCGGATCCCGAATCGGATCGGAAGCCATCGGGGGCCACGATGATTGATCGGATTGAACTACGTACAATCATCAATTCTTCGAAAGAACCTTGATTAACGAATCGGATTAACGATCTTATGTCTCTTGACCTATGATTCTATTTACCACCTGCTGCTCTAAAGGTTCGCGCTGAGTCTTTGCATGAGCATTCACTGGAATCTTCCGAGTTCAATCGAAATGTTATTCTCAAAATTTCCATCCCTCGGGATAAACCCAAGAAGAAATACCTACATATAAGAATTGGAAACGGTAAGGAGGAATATAAGTCTACGCGTCGATGTCTTGATCAAGTGCTAGTGAGAGCCTGTGTGAGTTTCGTGGGTTTTGCTCCTCTACCTACATCGGACGGCGTCAGAGGAGGAAGAGTTTCGTCCATGATCGTTCTTCCGTTTCTTTCGCAACGAAACAAATTGGATTCGTCTCAAAAAGGGTTCCTTCGGCTGAGTGGTAGTGGTCTCTTTCAGACCTGGTCTAGAATGGAAAGGAATGAAACGAAAAGAGGAACCTGGATCCCCTTATCGAAGCTACACACACACTCACTCACTCACTCGAGAGAGAAACAGATCCACATGAAGGAAAATAAGGAGAGAGAAAGAAAGAAAGTCGCCCAGAGCGCACTCAACTTGACAAGGCACTTCTGTCTGTACGACGCCTTGATCTTCTCTTTTCCATTGATACATCAGATGCCAAGATCCTTTCTTCCGGCTTGTCGCTATGTTCAACAAGACCATACCGGCTGTCAGAAGAAAACCTCCTCCGAATCAGTGACGAATCTCTGCGACATTGAGCGTCTTGGAACCATCAACAGAGTTCATTTTCAATGTCAGATTATTATTTGTGCGGATCCCTTGAAGGGAAGCTGGCTTTGAGTTCGGTGATTTTCAGTTCACGGAGCGACCCGGTGCCGTCCTGAACACTCATCAGTCGACAGGGATCCAAGAGTAAAAGAACAGAATTCCCTCCTTCCGAAGTCATTACTTCATTCACCCGTAGTCGATTGATCGAGCTCTGGGAATATGATTTCTACGTTCGATATAAGAAAGTGGGAGGAGAGGATTTGATTCATGATCTGCTTTCAAGCTCAGAAAGTGCATAGACGGCCGTGCCTCCAGAGAAAAATGGGGCTCCGGCGGAGCTCTTCATTGTGGAAGGATCGAAACGTGGCTGCCTAACAAATGACCATGTAAAAGAGAGCTATTGAAGGCACAGTTCAGAGACTCGATGACAGATGAAAAATGTTGGCAACGCTTGGAATTTCATCAACAGCCGGCCAAATTTCAGCATCACCTGCGACAATTTCGGTTTTGCCACCTCCCGTGCACAGTGCCGGAATCTGCAGCTTCGATATCGCAACAGAGGAAAGATCAAACCATTGTGCATTCCCACTCCTGCGAAGAGGATCCAGGCTGGGAGTTCTGCTGGAGATAACCGAGAGGATTCTGTCTCCAACGACGCGTACGAAACGAGTCCTGATAGAAAAAAAGCTTCCAGACAGAAAAGGTTCTTACTCGGAGGTTGAGAATCCAAACATCCTGGAAGAACGAGACGTTCATCGATTCTAGTGTCCTTGAGAAGTTCCTCAATCGATTTAGGGAACCGCCGAGAATGTTCAGGGCCGATGGATTCAGTTGATTCATTTTCCGAAGGGTTCCGGGGGCACATGGATGACCTGGAAAACTCTTTCGAATGAACTGTGCCTGAAACCTCGTGGCGAGTCTATAACAACGTCATCTTGATCCACTCATAGACCTCCACAGACGTTTCGTAAAGTTGAACGGAGAGTCCGTCACGAGCCTCGTCGCTCGAAGACAATGCGGACCATGGGAACCGAGTTCGAAAAGGGAATGTAAGTGGAAATTTAACATGACGAGCTAATTTATTCGACATTAAGTGGAAATGCCGAGATCGAAAAGGTCCGACCTCACAGTAGAAACTCTGTCGATACCTGGTTTTTTGGTGGCTACTCGATACTTGGCTTCGTCACATCTGTCACGGAAATGCCACGAAATTCGTCATCAACTTCTATCGAAAGTCATCGATTCAAGAGCTCAATCAGATATGGACTACAGTGTTCTGAGCCACTTTGGCAGATTCTTTTGAGAACTTCCGAGCGAGTATAAGTTATTGGCCTTGGTAGCTCTGATTCATGACGCCACCGCCGGGAGTCCTCCGTACTTGGTCCACTTGTGTACACGGCATTGATTCGTCCCCTATCAATCGATGGGAATAGATGGATGAATGGGTGGCTATCTCTGAGCTCCTGCAGCAATCAAGCGCCATTTCTAATTTATCTATCCTTTACTTCATTTATTGATGGATGGTGCCTTGAACTCATAGGGCTGCTGGTAACGAAACATCCAATGTGACTCCGAGAGACTATTTCGTGTGTGACAATGAGGCCCCAACGTGAAAGTGAGAAGCGTGAGGATGAAGTGCATACTGCTCACTTGGAACTTGGTGTCACACTCCGATCCCCTCCCATTGTCCTAGAAACGGCGGTACGTCACGTCTTGTACATGTCTTGTTTTCCGAGGAGAACTGATATTGATGATTGCGTCGAAAAATCTCCGAAAAATAAAGGGGTTGCAATTTGGGACACCAGGGGCCCTTACCTGAATGGGATACTGGCTCATTAGCTCATCTGCGAAGCTGACTCATATTTAGGGTTCCTCCTTTTTCTCTTCATCGATAATAAAACTCGTCACGAGAGCCTTGCCCCGCAATCATTGCTGTGAAGACACCAACCGCCTGAATTTTTCTCGAAGGCAAATTGTGGGTTCCTTTCGGTATTGCCGTATGTACAGCTTCGCTCCGAAGGCTATCCGTTACCTCGATTGTTAATATATCCTCCAACGTTTACTAATCATCATGATTCGAGGCGAGCAATGTCCTCGAATTCTTCTGTCGTTATATCTGTTCGGATCGGTCTTCTTCTTCGATGCTAGTTTCCAAGGCGAATCTCGAAAGCAGCTGATTACATGTCGTTTGTCTCCTGACATGAGAATCAAACGATGAGCTGGACAAATGCAGCTGCCTCGCTCAACCTTGGGATAGTCTTGAGATCCATATCGCAGCGTTATTCTTTCGTCGATTGTGAACCAGCGAGCAACGCAGAAGGATGAAACCCATTTTCTGGATCGGTAAGCCAACCTCGGTGATATCTGCTCCACCGCGTTTTCAACGATTCACAATCAGAAATGATGAAACCCGCCTCGAAACGAGACGGACACGCAAAACCTACTCAGCATGTTCCGGAAACTTTGATTCGCAGCCTTGATTCTTGTGGTCTTCGCGCAGAAGTTATCAGCCGAAGGAGAGACTGATCAAAGCGAAGAAGAGGAAGAGATCGGAGTTTGCGGTCCCGTTCCAAGTGAGTGCCAAGTACCTATAAAAACGAATGCATGATAATTTTGGAGAAACTCAATCGACATCAGATACAATAATCGGTCTTTCCTTCAACAGACCATGGACAAATGATGGCGGTTCTCAAACCCATGTCCCACGTCGTCGTATGCGCCGTCAATCAGATCATGGACTTCGGAATTCTCCTAAAAGACATCCAGAGAGTCAGTTTTTCCATTCATTCCGAGATCATATCTCCCTCTACGAACGAGAGCGCCAATAAATCTCAGGATTCAACATTGTCCCGGTTCTCATGAGCTGCGCGGTCTCGTTGCAGGTGATCGAACGTATCTGCGTTATTTTCGACGGCTGCATCCCCAACGGAAAGTTAGCTAATAACGTGAGTCTTCAATTATTGTGGAATCAGAAAAAGTATTTCGAAGTTGAGATTCGGCTTCGCGGGAAGGAGTTCAATTATTGGAAAAATCTGTGACGAAAATTTAAAGAATACTTTCTTTATGTTCAGAAAGCAGACAATCCGGAAGTCGTCTGTCTCAAGAAGGAAGTTCTTGCAGATCCTGGAAGTGTGAGTATATACAACATGCATATCAAAAGATATCGAAACGTGCGATCTCGTTGAAGTTTCTCGGGGCTCATTCATCCGAAATACGAAATTCTCGGGTTCGTCGAAATCCAATGAATATCGGGGAGAACGTTTTCAATGGACTGAATTATTTTCCAGGGCCCTGAAGGACCGTTGAACGTCACTGCCGTCGATCTTGTCTTCAAATGCGTCATGCACCCCTTGCTTCCACTTGCGAAGCAGTCAATCTGGTCAGTGATCCACTGGGTGCTGCAGATGACCAACATGTAACTGTTCACCCAATGACGGTGTTCCATCGGCGCAGAAGAGCCTCTCGCTTCCAGAGAAAAACTGGAACCAAACCACACAAGAGAAGGCTCCTCAGAATACGCGCGGACAAAAGAGACTCGCACTGGACTTTGAAACATGAGATCGCCTCTGTATGCTGATGCAATGTTATCAAAAAGCGTATAAATAAATAAAATCACGGAAAGTCGGTGTAATTTTCTTCTGGGATCGGCTGAGATCCGGGAGGCACATCCACGCCGCTGACGTGACCGTTCACGCTGAAAAAGAGACGCCACGTTGCGGCTTCAGAAAATTGCAAATCTTGTTTCGTCGGGAAACATTGAAGCCAACTATCGGCTTCGTTTGCACTACAACCGCCGCCAAATCAAAACGAATCTCCCCGGAGAAGAATCGCAGTTATTTCGGTCAAGTGAAGTTGGCAATTTCGTTGAAGCCATTCGAGTACGAACCTTTTCATCTTCCCCGAGCCAAGGCAAACAAAACGCTTCAACTTTCGAACAGAAGAGGGCTGCACCTTCTCTAGTACTCCATCTTCAAAGCTCCTATTTTGCCGTCCTCGGTTTCTTTTTAATAACCGAAAGCTGTGTCAGCCAAAGGTAGTTTGCCGGACCCGTTCCGGAGGTGGAGAAAACGCAGGCAAGAACGGTTTGAACTCCTACAGCGAAATAAGGCGACCGAAAAAGCGCAGTAAATTGCAGGAAAATGGAGGCTTCTGACCTCCTCGTCCCAGACTCGGATAGAGCATCGGACATTTCTTCGTCAAATCTCAGAAAAGCGAAAAATGTCATGTCGCACTCCCCGAAACCCTAAATATCGATTCTCGGCTTGAAAACCGAGTTCTTGATGAAAAAGTCTGGTTTCTGTCGTCCATGGCGGAGGTCGAGGCTCAGCGAGGGCTTCGAAGCCGAGATTTTGATGAAGTTCTTACGAGAACTTGGGTCTGGTGAACGGTGGGTTTCTCATGGAGCCGGTCTTGATGTAACAGCTGTTGTTCTTACTGTGACTGCCGCACACCAGTAAACGAATAAGCGAAAGCTCGCGGAAAATACCTCGGCTGTCGACTGGGCGACATGGAGCGCGACGACGAGAAGAAGAAAATACCGAGGGCGGGAAGTCCTGTTCATTTTTTCTTGAAATTGCAGAAGCCTGACAAGACAAGCTGCCTGGCTGGCCGGCTGGGCCGTGATGTTTGTTGTCGCTGGAACGTGTTTTTTCTTTCGACGCGAACGGAGACGAGACAGTGGAGTATTTGAAGACGAAAACAAAACACTCGAAACCAAACGAACGGAATGAGCTGCACTGACTGAGAGGTCGTCCGGAGAACCAAGGAAGCCAGCTTGGATTACTCGTCTATTAACCGTCTATTCAGTGCGAGTTACTTTGATATTTTCAGAGTAGACAGTCGAGATTCCATCTATAGATGTCGAAAGCAATGCTCGAATGTCGAACCACTCCCGTCGCATCAATGGAGCACCTCCTGGGCTGCAACTCCGAGAGGTCGAAAACTTCAAGATCGTCCATGTCTCTTCTCCGACCTTAGTCGACCGTATTCGTGTCCGCTGAAAGTTTCCATCGCTCAACGTCCGAACCCGAATAGAGAACGCGACCGATTCCATTGAGAGCTGGCACAAACGACCCACGAAGAGTGAGAACCGCTGAAGTTTTCGAAGAAAACCGATTACTGAGAATTCTGCGGGAAAAGAGAGAACGGGAAATCTCTTTTTCGTTGTAATTTGTCTTTCACCGGCTTAATCCTCTAGCTCGTGCCTCGTCAGACGTTCTCTTGCCGACCGTGAGTCTCTATCGTTCAACGATCCGTCTCTCCCTGACGCAAAGCCACCCATTTCTCACCACCTCTCCGTCGTTACGCAATTGGAATGATCCGAGGAGTTCTACACAAAGTTTTTTCCTCGGTCAACCATCTGCACCGAACAGCCAATAGCAGTTGGTCCGTCGGTCTGGTGCTTCGTCAGAATTTCGAGCGATAACCAATCTATCTCGAGTCCTTCGCTCGCCGCTCAACGAAGTCCTCTCCGGCGGACGATAAGAAGGAAAAATTCTCTAAAAATCAATTAAGGGGCTTTCCTAACCACGGATCCCGCGAACTACGAAACTTGCGAAACGGACCGCGGACGCGACTGTATAGAACGTAGCTTGCCAATTTTTTTCCCCGTTCCTAGCCCGAGGATTCCGGGTTTATCGCGTGTTCTATTCTCGTGGAGCGCGCAAAGTATCCCTCGAGAGCACAACAACCGTCGGTCGGCGGCCTTTTCGGGCTTTGTGGCCGAATCCGTCGGAGCTTTGGAACGTTATTCCCATACAGCGATGTATTCTGTTTCGAGTATGGCATGCGGCAAACTTTCCCGTCGGATGATTGCGGAGTCGATTCACGATGTCTGCGGTACATACACTCTCAGATGTCTTTTTGCACGGTCCCTGAATACGAATCGCATTGTGATTATGTATTGAATTAACGTTGCGAAGCAGAGAAGGTGCTTATTAGCCCCGGCAAGCGGCATCCAACCACGCTGAATGGCCCAAGCCGCCGGATCGAAACCGCCAGTGATTCAACAATCTGTGACCCTGTTCTCGACGATTTTTGTCCCAAGCGTTCATTGACCGTGCATGAATTTTCCACAAATTCCTTCCAGAAGGGAATTCCTGCTCGTCTGCCCCTAATGGTCAAGCTTGCTTCTTACGCTAAAAGTCAAACATTTCCATGCATCTTGGACTCCTCTCTGAGGGCAACAATAACACTAGGTATAAATGTGTAATAATTAGAGCCTGGAAGTTTAGGCATTATTCATTAATTACTCCCCATCAATTCATGGAATAGTTTATCGGAGGTCAAAAACATCGATGATTTCCACCTGGGCTGGAACAATCGAGCATCAAATATTCATAGATCCATCAATTCATATGGATAGATGGAGGACCGAAAATGATTAATGCCTAAACTTCCAGGCTCTATTGATAATGGATGGTTTCCAAGGAATTTCCGTAAAAAATGTAAATCTTGAATTTATCCCGAGTGAATATCGAGAAAAGTGGGAGCATCGCAGTTCTCCTGCATTCGAATTCACAGATCGTTAACCATTCCAGTCGCAATCGGTTTGTGAGAACTTGGTCGCCCATGATGCCATCCTGATATCCGGGCCCGTCCACCAAAGGGGTGCCCTTTAATCATCGGTCATACATTTTCCGAATCCTCTTGATGGTGTTTTCTTGTGACGGACCCCTTCCCCTTCAAATGAAGACTGCCTTTCTGTCTATTCGAACAAATAAGTCAACATAATAATGTTGAAATTCGACAACAAACTTGGAGACCCGGCTCTCCGCCCTGAATAAGAATGTTTTCCAGAAACTGAGCTCTGCTGTCATGCCACTTGTGTATGTAATGAACACTTGACCCTCTTCGGGATCGATGCGTTTGTGCTCGAGAATTACGGTCGACGTTTCCCACAAAACAAACTGGTACCGCACACCTGCACTTCGTATACTCTCTTATAACATACAAATTCAACGCCGTGCCCGGACTTATGTGATCGATCTGGCGCTGGGATCCAGCAGATGATGTCACCATCGGGCGAGGCGTAATCCGTTCTGCGGGACAAGCTTCTCCCATCTATCACACATTCGCCTCAAGCCTCAAGATAGCTCCCTCTGATTGCTGGATATGAACATGTCCAGATCTGAGGCTCTTGAACGGAGAGAGACGAAATTGCTTATGGGAGTCGCAGATGAACAATGAGAGGAATTTGTTCGCCACATCCCAAGCCATTTACCTTCCCACCACTCGAGTTAAGAGTGGCCGAGAAATATAGCGTCCGTTTGATCATGGGGACCGGGCGAACGCGGCCGTTTGGTCGGCTGATTAGATTAATGAAGAATAACGCTCTCTGCGGCCGTCGACGATCGCACACTAGTTCTGCAAATTTATGTTACGGGCAATGAGTTGCAACGAAAACAAACTTTTGATCAAGGTCGAAGTAACTACTCTTCATCTCCAGCAAGCTTGCTGCCACAGTGGTTCGGTCGAGGAACCGTCAGACCAGAGCCACTCATGTCTATGAGTCGCAGAATTGATTGCATACTCTCGGAATCGAAAAGTTCTCAGCGGTCATTCTCTGTCCTTGCTTACCTCTCGTGAGTGTGCAAGAGTAATGTGTCTACCGAGCAAGCACATTCTTCCCCAGGTCACGAACAGCACTGAGAAGCTGAGGTGTTTGATCAGCCTCTTAGAGTCAACGATCCGATGCTGAACAAAGAAAACCGCTCACAACAATTCATGTGAGTTCTTATTCCACCGAATGGAAAACAGAGGGACAATGCAATTATCGCCATTGAATTATTCCGGGACTGCCGCTCCTGCCTCGATTGATGTGCGTAGTGGCACCCGTATAGCTCCGCCTGAATATCCTGAGATTTCGCGGGGAAGGATGCGGACTCTCGTCTTCCGGGAGCCTGATTCCGGAGAGAAATTTATTCTTCTTGAATGCCATACATATTTCTCCGTTCCTCGCCGCGGCCCCCCCACTGGAGGCGTTCACGGCCTAAGTTACGGAGGTTAGGGTGCTTAGCCGGCGGAGTCTTTCTGATTCCTCTGGTAAGTCATCGGAAAAGAAATCTATCACGGTTATGATTTGCGAGAGCCTCTCAGATGTTTACCCGAACATTTCGAACAATTTCTGTTCGAGGATTGTTTCCTCGGGACGAATCAGGGCGGGCGAATCAGAAGAGCTCAGTCGATGACACACGGTCGAAGACTTCATTTTGTAGGTGTGCACCCCTAATTTAGACCACTCGGCCATCTCGTAGGTGTGAAATCCAAAGCCTATGAACAATGCCCGGTGCGCGTTCCGCGTTCGTCATAAAATTATTGACGGATGAGAGTTGTGGACGCCCTGAACGGAGTTGGAAAAGTACGGGGCAACGGAAGCCATTTCGCGTGGGAAATTCGGTCTCCACGAACTACCCGGTGTCACAGATTCTCTTGTTCGTCACAGTGTCGGTGTCCAAGTTCACCAATGATAACGAGGTTTTCCCAAACACGAACGGACTTTGCATTATTGAACAAATAATGCGTTTTTTAATTGAATTGCACAGTAATCCCCCGTTTTTCGTGGTTCATCTTACGCGGATTCGTTTTACGCGGTTTCATTTTGAGGCCCACCCCGGCTTCTTGAGTTGATTCCGGGGCCCGCGGAGGTCCCGTGAACCCCCGAACTTCAAGCACAAGGGACCCCCGGACCCCCTGAACTTCAAGCTCGGGGGTCCATGGATCCCTTCGGATGTGCTCCATGTGCGCCGTGGGGGCCTGCGGGTCTTAATTCGGGCCATCCCCCGTTTTACGGGGAAAAACTCGCTAAACGCGGTTCTGAAAACCGCGTAAAACGGGGGATTACTGTACTATCGCACTGTTGTCGCTACACCAGTGGCCGAGATTTCGAGCACGGTCTCTGTTCATGATGGAAGTCTTTTTGAAAATGAAATTGAAGAGTTTTTTGCCGAATGATTGTTTGAGGATGTACATACTTCGCGGGATTTCATCGACCCTTGGGAAGATAGTGTTGAGAAATTGTTCAGCGGGATCGAGGGGAAAGTACTCTTTCTTGGCGCCATTCATCCAAGAATGATTCTAATTATTAGATTGACCTTTGGTCATCCATGGCGATGGGACGACGAAGAGTCGTTGACGAATGTTATGCAGTGAGGCGCTGTTGACAGCGTGCGCGAGGGTTTTACCAAGATTCAACTCTCGAACAGGAGAGCAAACATTCCAACGTGGCGGTGTATCCGATTAAAAATTTCTGTTCTCTTGACGTGGGTTCAGTTTCCGTGTCCAAATACTAATTCTGCCTGGCGTCTTGTTTCTAGGATCTCGTGTGACAGCACACGGCGCGGACAGACACGACATCTTATCCTCTTTTCCATGACGTCGCGTCGTTGAACTTTGTTAACAGAGAACTACTCCTACTTTTTTATGATATACAATTTCCTGACATTCCATCTGGTCAGTTTACACATCTGCTTCCCCGGAGATTCTGGGGTTCCGTCAGGTCTCTGCAACGCGAACCTGTCTGACTTTTTGGAAAACTGAACTATTCCCTCCTCGATCCCACGGACTTGCCGTTTTCTTCGCGACGAATTTACGAAATAAAGCGGCTAAACGTTGAACAAGATGTTATTGATTCAGCAAGTGAGCGAGAGCTTGATTCGAGTCCAAGCTTCAACGCTGATGCAAGAGATTCCCTGTTGCATTTCGAAAGCCCCTTAAATGTTTCGTTTGGAACAGACCACTTTGGGAATCGGCTAGTTCTGAGTCCTTCGGTGCTCTAAGGTCATCCCATCAAGAAAGCTCGAGAGACCTCAAAATTCCTCACTCAGGATTACAGTTGAATGAAAGCTCTTACGGACCCATCCCGGGAAGTTCTCATCCCGAAACCAACATCCATGCGATGAGTTACAACATTCCGTCTTGAACTTGTTTTTACGTGTGATGCTCTCTCACGCGATGCCGAATTCCGCTATTTAAGGCGTTTCTCAAGTAGAGCATGTCATTTGCGCCATGATAGTCAATTCAGTGCTGCTCTGTGTGATAGCTTCCGTGGAAGTTTTCTCCCAACAGATTGTGAGGTTAGAGAACTCCGATAATACAATCGAGAGAGAATTTTCAGCTAAAGAAATACTCTTTCGGGGAATAGCTGCCGCCTAACCCGAGATACTAGCGAGACATTTTGATACCTGAATCATCTTGTGTCTTCGGAAGTGTTTTGCATAGTACTTCCGAATAACGATTGATTGTTTCCAGGCAAGGCGGTGGTAATGGCGTGAGTGTCTCTTTTTGGTCCGTTCGAAAATAAATTTTTCCGATCAGAGCCGCTCCTAGGTTTCGGACCGCGAAGCCCATTTGATCGCGAGAGTGTGATAGAATGTCTCCATCAGCCTATTTTGGCCCTTCGAGAGGCAGATAGGCACCTTTTTCGTTACGCGATCGCAAAACCCTTCCCAGCCTTTAGGAGCGACGATTCTTCAGAATCGGTCATGTCAAGCTTTCTTGGCACACTGTGTGCCGAGAGTTGAGAGTTTTGTCGTTTCGCAGATATTTTGGAATGGTGGAGCTCCCATGGGAGGTCAGGCCGGTGTCCACAGAGCTGGGATGATGGCCGGTGGCGGAAACTCTGGGAACGCTGTGATGATGAGAAGAGGTGGTGGAGCAGGCGTAAGCATTTCTCGGAATCCAAATTAACCGTATTTTGGCATCGTTTCCTTTTCCTCTGATTCCGATCCGAAAGATGATCAGTCTAAGTGAGATATGATCGGAGACTCAGAGTTAACCATATTTTCCATTCACGCAGATGGGCGGAGGAGGGTTCGGTGGGGGCGGCGGCCAAAGCGTAAGAGTCCAAGTTTTGTTTAAGAAAGTTTCCCCAATCGAGCGCGAAACAAGATTCTGGACTCGGATGGCTGGGATGACTCTTTATCGAAATTCCATTTCTAGATGATGATGATGCAAGGCGGTGGTGGCGGTGGAAGAGGCGGAGGAGGCATGTCATGGGGCTCAGGAGGAGGAGGCGGAGGGGGTGGAGGAGGAGGCGGATGGATCTCCGGGGGAGGCTCGTCTGGTCCTGAACATAGAACGGTACAAAAAACTGTTCGATACCACTCCAGCGGTCCGGCAGCTTCGGGCGGTAAGTGGTCCCCAAGGACTATCTTGTTCTAGTGCTTCAACGTTCCGAATCGTCCGCGTTCGAGAGCGGAACTACTTTCTATGTCTGGATCCTGACGTTCCGAACTCTATATATATATTCCGGAGAATGAGGAACGTCTATTCCGACCCTCAGGAGGAATGTCCCACAGCTCTGGAGGATCAATGTCTCACGGCGGAGGCGGATTCAGTTCATCCAGTTCTCACGGCGGTGGCGGCGGTAGTCTCGGTGGATCCTCTTCCCACGGCGCATCCAGTTCTCACGGCGGGCAATCGCATTCGATCTCCAGCGGCGGTGGACACATGGAAAGTCATTCAGAAGAAGAAGAAGCTGATGGGGCGATGAGCTTAGGAATGATAGGATCGAAATCTTCGAGTCACAGCACAGGCGGAGGCCTCAGCGCCGATCTACACGGCGGCGGAGGTTCGATGAGTAGTGGAAGAGGAGGAAGCATGAGTTTCGGCGGAGGTTCGAGTGGTGGAGCTCACGGAGTTTCTAGCGGTCTGAGTCTCGGTGGAGGTGCCAGCGGTGGCAGCTCGAGTGGAGGTATGAGTTTCGGAGGTGGTGCCAGCGGCGGCTCCAGCGGTGGCTCGGGACTTGGACTCAGCGCAGGTCTCGGAGGTGGTTCTGGTGGAAGCTCGAGCCTGGGCTTGGGCGGTGGTTCGAGCTTGGGTTTGGGCGGCGGCAGCAGCTCGAGCCTGGGTTTGAGTGGCGGCGGCGGCGGTTCGAGCTTGGGTTTGGGCGGAGGCAGCAGCTCGAGCCTGGGTTTGAGCGGCGGCGGCGGCGGTTCGAGCCTGGGCTTGGGCGGCGGCGGCGGTTCGAGCCTGGGCTTGGGTGGCGGCGGCGGTTCGAGCCTGGGCTTGGGCGGCAGCAGCGGCTCGAGTCTGGGTTTGAGCGGAGGCGGCGGCTCGGGCTTGGGCTTGGGCGGCGGACTTGGCGGTGGTCTCGGTGGAGATCTCGGCTTGGGTGGAGATTTATCTGGGAAAGGAGGCGGATCTCTGGGGGGCGGACTCTCAGGTGGCTCTAAATCAAAAAAATCCGGATCAAGCAAAGCGAGTCTGGGTGGCGGGCTCGATGGCTCACTCGGCGGAGGTTTGGACGCCAAAAGTGGCGGGAAAGCGTCTTCGAAGTCAAAACTTGGTGGCAGTTTGGGAGGAGGTCTCGATGCAAAAAGTTCCTCAAAATCGAAAAGTGGAGGATTCGGTAGCCTCCTTGGGGAACTCGAAAGTGACCTCGGTTTAGGCGGGAAAGCTGGTGGTAGTTTAGGAGGAAAAGCTGGTGGCAGTTTAGGCGGTAAAGCTGGTGGGGGTGGAAAGGCAGGTGGAGGCCTATCCTCGGCGCTGGGCGGAGGTGGAGGTTCTGGTTTGGCCTCGGCCTTAGGAGGAGGTGGGAGCGGCGGTCTTGGAGGAGGTTCTGNGGCCTTGGGAGGAGGTGGGAGCGGCGGTCTTGGAGGAGGTTCTGGCTTGGCCTCGGCCTTAGGAGGAGGTGGAAGCGCCGGTCTTGGAGGAGGTGGAGGTTCTGGTTTGGCCTCGGCATTGGGAGGAGGCGGCAGCTCGGGCCTAGCCTCGGCGTTGGGCGGAGGTGGGGGCGGTGGTTCTGGCCTGGCCTCGGCCTTTGGCGGAGGAGGAGGTGGAGGTTCAGGATTAGCCTCAGCGCTCGGTGGAGGATCTGGAACGTCTTCTGCTGCCCTCAAGAAGGCCTCGAGCAGTGTGAAAACGAAAGCCTAAACGAGAAAAGTCACTGTGTTTTCTTTTTCCGTCGAGTTTGAAACCGGATATCTGAGAAGTTCCGATGCTCTTCATGGAGATCGACATCACAAGAACTGAGTTTGAAGAATCGCGATCAGGGTATACGAAGAATGGTCCCAACCAAAACACAGGGCCCACGTAATTTCTGTTCGAATGCAAATGATACTGACGCAAATCGGCGATCATATCAAGGATCTAGGAAACGATTGATTATAGCAAAATGTAATTTACTCGGTGGATTTCGAGGAAATATTGAGACTGTTTCTGTTGTCGGAAGAGAGCAAACAATACATTTTCGAGTTTGACAAATGCTGTTGTATACCTTCACGCTGATTCATGTACAAATGTACAATGACAATTACGAAATAAAAATGGCTCCGGTCCCGTTTTGAGTGATTGGACCGGATATTTCTCCTGACCAACCTAAAAATGAATACCGACTACAGCCCATACTTCACCGAATCGTCGAATCCGAATCGACTAGAGGCCAGATGCTCCGAATTTCACAACGGAGACCTTTTTGCTGCGATTTTTCCCTTGGAGGATAAACATGAGTCAACCAATTTCGTTACACGAGTAGCACCGCGAGTCGACTTCTCAAAAAATTACAAGGTTTCACTAAAGTGAAAGCGTAAATGGAGAATCCCATTGATGGTTTCAGATTCGATTGAATTCGACACGTGATCACTGATCTAGACTCGAAATGAATGTCAGTTATGCGCACGAAAATGTGATCATTGTTGTTAGAATATGGATACCCTCATCTTCAATAGATGCTTCAGTTCCTTTAGGTGCAACGCAACGGATATGAATATACATACTATTTGTTTGTCTTCAAAAATGCATGCCCGACTGTCTCTCCGCCCATGCGTAGACATGCCCGTGGAAGCACTCTAGCCAATGTTTCTCCCAGTGTGTCGCGTGTCGCTTCCCCCACGCAGAGACATGCCCGACTATCCCCCTCCCCACGCGTAGAGCGAGCGTATAAACGGAGTTCTCCGTTAGAAGGATTCGAATTCCCGTTAACTCCTGTTCTGTTCGCCGTTTTCCGGCGCTCGCCTGGCTTTCCTTTTGGTATCAAGAAGTGATTGAGGTCGAAGATTATATTTTTACTCCTCAGAAGATTCAGAGACTCCAGTTATGTCTCAAAGGTTTGAAATTGAATACGTCAGGGTGCCCCAAAGGCTTGCTGTTCGACGAAGACTGGCTCCAAGCAAAAGTAGGCTGAATATCGTTCGTAGGGCCGCTTATTGCTAGGAAACTGAAAGCAAAGACAGCCATGTTCACAATGCCAAGTCAATGTCGTTTTCTAAACAAACGGTTCCACCATGAATCGCCGTTAGATATAAATTATTATTTATGGGTTCGATTCCAGCGAGCTAGGACAAATCCGTTCTATGTAGATGGTAGGCTCCGGCACAACGTACTAACCTAAAGTCTCGAATTGATCTGGAATCTGCAGCCTTCGCGTCGATTGCTCCTGCTGGCTTCTTTCGCATATCGGCGTTGTCGTAGTGTCCATCTTCTTCGAAAAGGTCGTAACGAGCCGCGATCGCGTAACTTGGACTGTAGGGCGGCGTGCAATTACATCGACTCAGAGGATCGTCTTTGTAGTCATTATACCTGTAATGCGTTCGTTGGAAAGTTACTGGATAGTATTCCCATTGTCAACGAGTACACATGTGATTTCTTGAAAATTGATTTGAATATCACGCCTCCGATGAGTTACACAAATATGACACACCCGAGACCAAACAGTTCGGAATCCTTGCTAGGATTTCCACCCTAGTTACCAAGGTGGATGCTAAGACCGTGAGCTTGTCTTGTGTTGCTCGGGGAACGAAACAAGACTCCTATTCAGTGTATCTATCGCGAACTTATGTCGGCATCACTCACCTCAGCATGTTTATCATCGAAGCAGCGTCCGTAACCCTGAAGTGATCTCTTCTGAAGATTTTCGCTCTCGGACAGTTATCATGGCTGTAATGATCTCCGTGCTCGCGAAACTTATCTTCGTAGCCGCTTAAGTTGTAGATCGCCGGTAAATACCTGAAATGTTTATTCATGGGTGATGAGCGCGACATTTCTCTCAGGAATCAGACCAATTAATCTCTAGTAAACATCGATCTGGCATCACTTGAATGTTTCAAGTCATGGGAACTCACGGTACGTTATAGCTGGCCCAGTATCCTTGACTGCGGAGAACATCTGTCATATCCCGCGAGACAATCAGGGTCCTGCCTCAAAGAAAACGTTCAAGAGTGAGCTAGGCATTTTTCATTTCCCTGGATCTCTCGATGTGGCAAAATTAATCAGATAAATTGGCATAATGTCAGTCGGACTTCCTGACTCTCACTCACGGCAACTGCTCGAGCATCCAGAAGGTTTCATTGGCCAGCTTCACTCCTTCGGCCGTCTTGTTCACTTTGTTGTAGTCGATCACCACCCATTGATTGTTGTATGTACCGCTGCTGTGTTTTTCGAAATGACGGGTCCAGTGACGTCCGTCTTCTGCCAGCCGGTTTGCGACCATTGCTCGAAAGCCAGCCGGAACGGTTTCTGGATTGAGACTACTGTACAACGAGGTGTTGAAAACATTATTCGTTGTTTCGGATACAGCCAAGCCGGTGGAGACGATGTAGAAATCATCCATCGAGTTCAATTTCCCGGGATACGACGACATCGATATCGTGTGACCAGGCACACGCCAACCTGCAAGCAGCGTCGAAGTTGACGATTAAACGAGACTCGATTCGAGCGCGCTCAGCAGCATCTGATCGGTATGACCACCGCATATCTGTACGTGTACTCACTTGAACCAGGATAAAGTTGGTATTGCAGCGCGTACTTCTTCTGAACTCTGAGCATGGTTCGGTATGATGTCCAGGCAGTGTGACCGAATATGACGTCGTTTGATGCCACCTCCACCAGAAGCGAGCATGGTGAAATGACACTTATACTGCCGTTGTCAGGAATACGTCCGAATGCTGTCTCCAAGTCGAAAATAGCTCCTTCATTATTCATGAAACTGGAAGTGAAGGAGATTCGCATCGTCAAACTTCTTATTCTTACACACGAGGTCAACTGAGTGAACTGATACGTTTTCGAGAAGACTTACTAAGCGAAAGAGACTTTCTCGTATTTATTGGTGGGTTTCAACTTCTCGTTGTTGTATCCGTTCTCGAGCCCAGCCATCTGTTTCAAGATAAGGTACACCTGGTTCCAAAATGGTGATCGATATCTTTGATCCTCGGAACGCTGGTTCATGAACTGCAGCTGCGCCGAGAAATATCGCATTAACTTGTCACAGTATATCTCGTTATTCCTGCAGTATTCGCCGAACATGTTCAATGAGTGGTTCATCATCAAATCGCGGGTCAAGACTCCTTCCAGAGCTCCAGCCGCATACGCTGCAACTTCATCTTCAACCTTGGAATTCGTTCTGATCTCAAGATAAGACCACCTGAAAGATTCGTGTTGCACTCTGTCAGATTTAATCGTTCACGATTCTTTCATTTGGTGGCACTTCGACAAACATGACTATTTTATATTGTCGCCATCATCTCTACCGATGGTCCTGATTTTGGATTGGACGATAAATCGATCATCATGTGGATGAAAACTCCTCCAAAACTTACCCTTCTTGGTGTGTGGCGTCCTGGAAACTTCCCCATGCGAGTGCTCCCTGTTGTCTACCGGGAACCACCTCGATGAACTGCTTGCTAGCATCGAGGACCGCTGACATGTAATTTATGTCTGACTTTAGCGCTAAACACGGGCTAATTAGGCCAAAGATCAATAACAGCCACCGAAACCAAGCCATCTCTGGAGGATGTCAGGATGACACGAGAAGGAAAAGCGCGAAACCACTGACTCGCAAGCTGCTGCTCGAGTTTCCCACGGACAGCTGGAGGCGGCCTGTATGAGAAGAGACTGTTTGAGATTGCAGACAGAATCCGTTGGACTCCACCGATTTGGTTTATCTGATAAGGCGGGGCCGAAGTGGTTTCTACTCGAGATGCCGGTAAGCAAAAGTGTTTTGAATATTTTCTAGAGATTTCCTCGAGCTCGACTTGGGCTTCGAGTTAAGAAGTCAGGTGAGGATCACTCCGTTATCCTTGGCGGTTTCGGGAGTTCTTGAATGGTCTCCTGTTTCTCTGTCGCCCCACATTTTCGGGGAGTTCATCTTGCGCCGATTCGCGTTTCGGATCTTCATCACGCTGAAGTACTTCGTCATCACTGATTCGATTGTCGGCAGAAGGAATGAAGTTATTCTCTGAAGTATATCTGTTCGTGACGCCTTGAGTCGACCATCTGGACATGAATCAGCAATTTTTCTTTAGTCTCAGGATTTCTATTGCACGACACACCATCTGTCGCGAATATGAGTTGTCATGTCCGTGGCTGAGCAGGCACGGTTTTGTTTGATCCATCGAATCAGAGCTTTTGACGTTTCAGATTCTCTGTTAGTGGAACCTGGGGCCTCGGGGTGGTTTCATACGATCAAAGGTCAGGTTTGTAATCACGGACTGTCAGTGCAGAACGGGTTCGTCACCCGCAGAGTTTTGGGATTCTTCTATGCTCACAAGGGCGTATATCCATTTTCACAATGTGCACAGACATCCTCTCTATCGACAAAGTTTTGGCCGCCACCACTCTTATTGCATCCTAAACAATAAATGAGAAACTCGGGCCGCTCGAATGGGCTCGAATCACGTCCAAACCCCTCATCAGATCGTTGTCAAAACTCGCACGCCACTGCTGATTCGACTGAGGAAGGACTTAGGCTACTTTAAATGTCTCTTGGTTGCCTGCTCGCGTCAGAATGTCGGAAAAACTCGAAAACATTCTTGTCCTCACTTCTCACTGACGGGAATATGCTCGCTCGAAATTTCGCGCCTTCGGCCGAGTGGATGGTTGCCGTGGATGAAAGACGGTCGGAGATTCGACTCTGCAACGTGTGTAGCGAAAAGAGGGGGGATGGGGGGGTTCGGGCTCTGCCTACAATTTTTTCGGGGAAAAAAACTCGGTATCGCGGGCGCGTGTGCGGAACTTCCCGCGCGCCACTTTCTAAGTACCACCGTTGCAGACGAATGAAATATTGCTATTGCGACCCGACTCGATGCCCAGAGCGACTGACCGGCTTGGGAATCCTGGGGAACTGCCATTCTACTGATCGACGCGGGGATACTGGGGGAGGGGGGCTCTTGGTTTCGGCTGCATACAGACGGATTCTGTCAAAAAGGTGTCTAGCGAATAACGAAGCCACAGCGTCTCGATTGTAGAGTCGTTCAGCATGCCCAAACGTAACCGTCCGGCACTTGACCGCGTCACCGTGAGCGCTCGTAGAAAAAGACTGGCGAGGCTTTCCGGACGTGGACTCGCACCGGCTGACGACGCGGAAGGCGATGTACAAGAGCGTGATGGAGTTGTTAAGAACGAGCCGGGCACCTCAGTAAACAGTGCATTCAGCATGTCATCGTGGACAGTCCACAATGGTACCGCTAAGTGAGTTCACTCGACTCACTGTTGAGAATCAAAATATTCCTGACTGTCGACCGAGCGTGAGCACTGGCCTGCGACGGAGTCGAAGAACTCCGATTCGCACAGAGACTTTCAGCGACCCACAGGGTGTACGCTCGGAAGGTGACGTACGCTAATACGGAAGGGTACGCTAGTATTATCTAAACGTCATTGTACGGGACGATTTCATATCTCTCACTTCAACTGATTCCGGTTTCCCCTCAGACTGCAAACACTTTCAGGGCGGGAAGCGAGAATGAGAGCGCTGATTTCGGCGTTCACCGTCTTTGTGAGCATTCGAGAGACTCGTAACGGAACACTTCTCGTGGGTCGGAGTCCGAGAAGATTCAAGCTAGAAAGTTTGACTTCAACCAGGATGATCTTTTCACTTGCATTTCTCTTTACTGATGCGTGGTTCCGATATTGTAACACACATTTTGAAGCGGTGTCGAAGCGCACCATATGTATTCGTTCTCGCCCGTGCGATCAGGAGCCGGGAGTGAATGCGCATCGCACCCTTGACAAGTTTCAGACTGCCGCTGCGTAACAAGTGGTGGACTTCGCACTTTTCCAAAGGCACTTCTGTCACGAGAGAGCAAGATAGTGTCAACTACAGAAGCTCTGATAAGGAAGCGAGCAAAAGAGGCTATTATCCGGATAAGCAATGAATTGTCATTCATTGCTTATCCGGATCGCGAACGTTTTTCCACCGCAGATGTGCTCTCGGGAGATCTCATCATGAATAGGATGATGAGCGCTCGGAAATTTGAGTGGCAATCATGCGTCGTTTCGTCGACATCCAACGTCGATCTATAGATACAATGGAGTCCCGTTAACTGCTCTCGCCAGCCAATTCACGCTTCTAAGCGAGCAAGTACCCAGTTGGTCACCGAGAAGCTTCCGAACTCCAACACGACATGGGCCACTGGCGTTAATCGTGCAACGAACACAAAGGTCGACCCGATTTAACGTCGATCGATATCCTTTCTGATTAATCTATGAAGCATGAACATTCAGGCTCAGATATGCATAATTCGCTGCCGATTTCTCCTCTCACGAGTAGTTGACCAGTGGCGTGATTGAAACCAGGACGATGATCAGGGGGGATTCATGATGGAGCCAACTGTATTCCAAGTTCACATGATGGAGCGAACGCCTGAACTCATGCTGTATTCCAAGCGTCCATGACAATTCAATTTTGCGTATTCATGTCCTTCATGATTTTGAATCCCGTATGTGCGGGAACCGGCCCGTGCAGAAAGACGAAACTACGATATAATCGAGGTTGATGAAATCGAGGTAGCACTGTACTTTGCAAACTGTTCAGAATATCGGAAGATCCGCTTTGTATCTCGCGAGACGTGATGGGATCACTCACAGAGAACACCTCTGTTATGTCAACTACTCGGTGACGGGCTTGCTGAGTCGGGCAACGCTCATGCTTTGGTGTAAGAGGGCCAATTCGCAGACTCGAGAAGCCGTCAAAAGGGGGTTTCACTGAAGTGAAACCATTGACGGGGGATTTCGATGAAACTACGAAAATGTAATGAGTGGCAGCGTAGATGAAAAGTTTGGAAACGGAGTATTGCTATTATCATACGGGCTAATTCATACGCGCGGCCATGATGGCCACATGCGTCTACCATCCAAAAGATACTGAAACCGTTACAGTGTCTGGTGAAATGCAGAGTAGGACATCGCTTCTCATGCTGTGGAGTAAGAAGCCCGATTCGCAGACTCGAGGAGTCGTCAAAAAGCGGAGTCGGAGGAATCTCAACAGTCGAGTTGCGTGTATCTACGGCATCCAGTCGCTGAAGCTCTTGAGTAAGTTTCCACGCGCATTGTTAATATTTCGACACCTGCTCGAAATCTTACTCTGTCCCCCTGTGTGTCGGTGTATTTATGGAGGTCGTCACAACTTGTGGCCCTCTCCGTACAGTTGAGTCTCGTGAATAGTGCACTCCCAAAACTCACCGACATACTGTTTGGAGAGCTTGAGATTCGCCGTCGAATGACAACGACCACGGATTGTTCTATTTCCCTCGATGTCACCTCATGGGGGCACACTCACCGTTTCTGTCAACTAGCGCGTCAAAATACGAGAATCTGGGCTTCTACGATTCCCATTATTGAGAAATATCCCTGCAGGCGGCCACAACTTGATTCATTCCTGAAATACATCAAGAGGAAAAGAACAAAACTCGCCGAGATCCAAATGATTCATGGAGTCGCACTCAAAATTTCCGATGATTCGACGGACCGATGAATAATTTCCGCAACGCACGTGTCTGGAATGGATCACCCCGACATTAATCGATCCATCCATCCGGAACAGCCCATCAGAATCGGCTTCATATCGAAATGAGTGCCAAATGTATGATTGATTCGATTGGGTTTTCCTGCAAGTGGGCACTTCTTCTCGAATCACTACGGAAACTGGCCTCAGCAGACAATGGGTCGCCGTTTTTGTCGCTGTCGAAGCTGTCAAAAATAGGGGACCTTGACAAGAATCGTATCATCCTGGATAATTCGAGAGAACGGCGTTTCGGCGAGAGGGGGGAGAGACATGGGACAACTGAAGATCCGGAGCTCCTGATGACCCAATATAAGAGTTTCGATGCGGCAAGATTAAGTGGTCCGATATCCGCTGGCGCGATGCTCCGACGACACCGGTGGAACATTGTGCCGAAACCACGTTGTTCCTCAGATCGAGGTATCAGAATCGTCATCTGATATATTCCGTATCCGAGTTCGACCCATTGAGTTCGGAACAGAAGATGTGCGGGGAGCTCAAGGAATGTCTCTCTAAGAATTCTCCGACCTTGAGATTGCCATAGAGTACCTACACCAAGTCGTTCTCGATGATTGGAGTTGTGGTAGAACGAGTTTGGGGAGACTGATTTTGAGGCGAATTGCTTAGCTCGACATCGAATTTTCCAAGCACCGATTCCTTGCTCTTCTTCCCTGGATCTTCCTTCGCTTTTTGTCCCGGCAAAACTTAGAAAAGACTCGGAATCGCGATTGAGGGCGGATTAGGAGTATGATTCGCTCGTAAGCATTTTCTCTTTTCAGCTCAGCGACGTGAGGACGCGAAGAATCGGGGGCAATCGCGGCAGCGATCTTTTCAAACATCAAATTGGGAAAACATGATTCGGAGCGGACGTAATAATCTGTCGAAGCGTAAAAATGTCACGTCCACAACCTCTGACCCGAATATATTCTTTTCACCGTCGTCTGAGCGCGCTAAGCTCCCGAAATCTGAAGGAACCCTCTAGCTTCCTACTCATCATCGATTTCGTGTCGTTTCAATTTTTCCACAAATCTTCTCTTATTTCACTTCCCTTCGAACAACGATGATTAGCATAGTTGTCAATCGGAGCGAGTTTCCTCTCTCCTGTCCACCTCGACGCCTAGGCAGCATAATGCGTGTCGCGTGTGACAGGCTCGGAGATACCCGTTGCGAGATGTTCCGCGCGACCGATTCAGTTTCCTAGCAGAAGTCTATCTTTTGTCGACGTGTCGATGGAAGGCGACATTTTCTCCAATAGTTGGCCCCAAGAGCAGGGCTGTGCCTTGTAAGAAACTGTCCGCTTGAGCCGATGATGTCAGATAATCTGATCTCGCGTGCACTCAGTTGACGTTGATGTCGACGTCTGAGTTCCTGCCAGAATCACACGTGCTGGAACCGCGTAATAGTCAGCCAGAAGTCTCCCGGATGACGTGGAGGAAAATTCTCTGTCAAAACCTTGTGAACTGCATATTCGGATAGGAGTCCGATGCGCTGTCGACAGCAGCAACGACGACGACGACGACAACAACAACGACGACGATTTATAGTCCGTCCCTTGCCAACACCGCGGGCCACGGAAATTGGCTTTATATTCTCATAGCCACCCGTCTCCCTCGGCCCCGTTACGTCCCTTGCCCCGGCCTTTTCCTTCCGAGACGTGCGGCGAGCAGCGTCTTGTCCGCGGTTTCCAATATGACTTCTCCTGCAGCGCGGTAAATCCATCAGCATTCCTCGCAAGAAGTGTCCTGCTCGTAATAATTAGTTGTCAACGATGTCAAGTGTTCGGAGAACTAGCAAACAATATCTGTGCTCTGTTTGCTGCTGAGCAGAACGCGTTCGTTCGGCTTTTGTCGTTTGCTATCGGTATAATAACCATCTCTCTGATATAAACAAGCGCTTATCTTCAGGGGTTGGGTTATGGCTCAGTTTCCTGCGAGCGTCGAGTAACGCATAAACCACGCGCTGTTCAATCTGCTCGGTCTTCGTTCGATCCGATCGCGGCCAACTCGGAGGGAAACGGAGACTCTTGGAGATGTGGAAGAGTGGACTCTACGCTTAAATTCGGCCGTTCTTTGAAAACATCGGGTTCGAGGAACTCTCCTTCTGTTTTGGGACGAACACTTTCTACACAAACATCCGTCCTCGGAGCGGTTCTGGAGAGCAGGCTCGCTTGAACGAAACGACAGATAGTGGGACTACGAGGTCACATTCTTGAAGGGAAACCGCCACTCGAGAGGAAACATCGAGTGGAATAGTAGCTGGAAATCGTGGCGAAAAGCAGTGACTCCCTCATAGGATTTGCAAAGCCATCAGAAGCACGCAGCATCTGCAAGCACTTTACGGTCCCGTTGTCTTTACCCTTCGCCGATCCCGGCAACATCTGCCGAATCCGCTGTGACCGGAAATCTGCAAGTATAACAACCGTTCAACTCTGAACCGGTCACGCGAAAGGATAGTCGTAAGGCGACTGCAAGCAAGTGAAGCCTCGATTCCAAAAGCAGCTCCGGTGACAGCGGCTGAAGCAGAAGAAACGAGGCTGCAAACAAGCCTCAGAGAGATTTCAAAGCCACCTTCCAGCGGCTTTTCGAATATTGACTTTGCTCAATTGCGGTCTCCTTCCAATTGTCTGTTTCTGTTGTTGCTGCCGCTGCGGATTCCACCGGCACAAGAACGGGTTCACAACCATGTGAGGAACTTGTTCGGTGATCTTTTGCTGGCCGGTGTTTAGTCTCTCGTTTGTTCGAAAGTTTGTCTGTGACAGCCCACCTTGTCACCTGTTGGGGTTCCACCGCTGCTGCAGCGGCCTTCGCTAACTGCCTTCACTGGCAGTGCCACAGCCTGACCCAACTATCTTCCGAGAAAAGTCTTTGTAACGTTGTTCAGTTAAAACGGCCAGCTTGCCTGACTGCGGTAGAGCAACAACAACTTTGACGGCTTGCTTTTTGAGTGTGAGAGAATCATGAGTCATGGCGACTGGTCCTGAAGATTCTCGTGAGAGCAATGTTCTTCCGTTTTCTTGGGTTGTGAGCATCGACATCTCGATGATGATTGTCCCCCGGCGACAGGCGAAGGTGTTCAACTTGCGATCAATTTCAACTTTTCTGCAGGAAACCTGATGTCTTCGGTCGACCATCTTGAAACGTTACACGGTGCGTCATCATAGCTTGAACTGAAAGGAAAAACATCGAAGCATCGGTGCCCTTTCTCGATATCTATACATGTCGGCAACACTGGTTAGTTATCTCCAGGAGAACGTCACTGAGGTGTACCGTACGGTGATTTACGGGTTGGATCTGTTCAAAACGAAGTCGGTCTTGATCCGATCAGGCGAACTTCCACATGTACAAGCAACGGGAATGATCTTCAGAGAAATCTACGCTCCGAACAAGATTCTATGCAAACAGATTGGAAAACAAGACGACGAGGCCACAGTCCTCGGCTTTTCTCTGCACCTCAGGCTTCTTGAATGGGTCGTCCGCTCGAAGAAGACAAGCCGCGGACACGGTGCCCGACTGAAGTTTTGGATCAATAGATAGGATGTAAAACAGAGCGTAATTTACGATTCTCGTTTCTCCACCCGATTTCACGGCTCTATACATCGCGACATGGACGGGCTCGTATAAAACTCTGACGCAACCGGCTAATCTTAAACCTTGAGCAGACTCTATTGGCGGCGTGCGATACACGCCAGATCTTGGGGAAGCTGTCAAGTAAATTTGCGAGGAATAAAAAAAGTACATCGAATCGTTCATGAAGAGACCGGTTTTGGCTTGACGGCTCTCGTAGACGGTAGACTCCACTCCCAAATTCCCCGTCTGATTGTGCTTCCAGTGCGGGCGACGTAGGTTTCGGTCTCAATTTGTCGCTGTCGCTCGGCACGACATGCAAGCGGAAGAACCGCATCGCTTTTTCAACCAAAGTCGCTCTTCTGAGTTCGTCGGAGTCGTTCCGCACAATGTCCTCGCTAAAGGTCAAAGGCTGACGACGTCGGTTTTTCTGGGAGAAAATGCTCGAGAACCGCTCTCAAAAGGATAATGCCGGGTCCGTCTACGAGCTCTGAACATTCAGCCCAGTCTTTTGGTTTTTCGTTGCGGGATTCTATTGATTCAATCAAGAATACCTAGTGCTGAGTATTCCGTTGCGGATTCTTCCGGAACTCGAGAAAAGCGAAAACTCTCGAACAACAAGTGATTTTTCATTAACGCTCGAACCTTTATCGGATCGCTGTACTGTCTGGCCGTCGGATGCTTTGCTTCCTGCGCGGTTCGGCGTGGCTATTGTTAGTCATGATGATAGGATCAATTAGATGATGGAGATTGATCACACGCTGAACGATCTTGTGACAACATAAGCCGACCGCGTTTAGCGGCCCCCGCCGTCGCCGTTTGCGGGACATCTCTTCGGCGAAACTTTGACGCTTCTCAATTTGTCGACCTTCGGGGGTAATTGACAGCTCAACAGAGGAACAGAGAGCATACTGGGTAACAGAGGAATTTTGATGAAGTGCTGCATAGTCTCCCGAGGCATCTGGAAAAACGCGCAAAGTCAGGATGTGTTTCGTGCGTTTTTGTCGGAGCTGAGCTCTCGGTGGCATTTCAACGGAATGATACCGCGTTCAGGCGCTCATACGATCATTAGCTGCGTTTTTTGGGAAGGGTGATAATTTGGTTAAGAACTCTGATTCAAAGCATTCTTTGTTCGAACACAAATTAGGTTAAGTGTCGCGAAAACTTCAAACTAGCATTAGGACGCATTAGCAATCAGTAATGCTCTTGTGAAGACTTTTTTCTCTGTCTTGTGCTGAGAGAATGCTTCCTCGCAGATTCTCAGTAACTTCTCTGATAATCGACGAGTAGGTACCCTTGTTTTCCAACTGAGCTTCCAACTTAACTGAGCTTCTTCCGAGGGCGTCCAGAAGAAGGGAAGAGAAACTCCTGAGCTGGAAGGATAGCGAAACATGTGGACGTTTCCAGATTTGATTAACTGAAACACGAAAAGAGTCCGTTCAATGTTGAGGACTTTATGTGCTCAGCATATTTCACAATTTTCGGAATCTTTCCCAAAACTCCAAGCGGATAGCGATTCGATGTCAATGCCGTTCCGCTTTCTCATTTTCGCAGCGTTGTAACCTCAGGAAAATTTTGACGAACAATCAAATCATCTTCGAAGTAAATGAGAGGCCGTTTCAGAAGGAGAAATTGAGAGAACGATCTCGGCTTCAAGGTAGTCCGCGAGTGATAGACCCTGGAAGTCCAGACATGCCTTCTGAGCTGTCACTACGATATTTAGGCGTAACTAAACTTGTCTGCTCCCGACGAAAACTGCGTCTTCCTGAGTATTCGTCTTGTTATTCGATGTTTCCACGAATCAACCTTGTGCTTCAACCAGGAGCCATCCCATGCCCACGTGGACGCCACTGGCGACGAAACTTTTTCAACAATTCCTCCTCGGCAGAAAAAGTTCGATTTCACCTCTGCCGGATGTTTACAAAATGTTGTTCGATGTCTTGAGTGCAGACTTTGAGGGTTTCTAAGTCGGACGTTTCACGAACGGAAAGCTCCATGCAAACAAGCTCAAACAAACCCATTCAGTTTCGTCCGAAGAAAAACATCAACCACGAGGCGTAGGGTGAAGATGTTGGGTTCCTAGATGTTGAAGCTGCGTCTTCCTCCGCATAAGCGAAATAAATCATCACCACCTGAAAGTGAAGAATAAATAGACGACAGCAACAGACAAGAAGGGAAGCGGTCCGAAAAACACAACGCCGTTGAATCAACAACGTTGGAAGACGACCGACGAGACATTGCATGATTCGGTTCTCAAAATGATTCAATCCAGGCCACGAGAAGATTTCACGCGAAGAAAACCGGAGTCTACGTCAGTGTACGCCGAAATGGTACTCGCCGAATCTCATCTGAAAATGAAGACGAGAGATCGCTCGTCACAAAGGAAAGAACATTAGCAATAGCATGAGAACAAGTTGAAGCGGATGAAACAGTTGTAATAGCCAGCGTATTTCAAGCGGAAAAGTTGCTCATGCCAAATAGCTTGTGGTAAGTTGAGCTTTGACGGGACACTGCTAGGGGGCGCTGACAGAGAGAGGGTCTCGGAGGGCCCTGGAGAGGCCCCGCTTCAGATGTGTTCCCTTGCTCGTGGAAGAAGCCTTGCCGCTCTCGGGCACGAGGCCGTTGCCGATCCGTGGTGAGATGTGACAATGATTCCGAAGCTATCCGCGCCAACCGCGAAACCGTGAATAGAAAGTCGCAGGAAAGAAAAACGTATGCTGTGTTGTCATCGTTTGATTTGCGACGAATTTCAGTGACAGTGGACCTTTGCCTTTCTTTAAAGTTCTCTCCAAGTGTCGCCGGTTCCGTTCGAAGAAACTTCGAAAACTTTTTCCCGTGATCCGGCGCTCGTCAAACTGTTCGGCGGAGCTACAACTTGTGCAACTCGCCGACGGATCGATTGCGAAGATCCAAAAATTAAAAACAGCCGAAACTCCTCTCAATCCGAACCGTGGATCGGGACTGCCACTTAAATCAAGGTGAGTTGCTCTATAGCAGGATGGTTCGGCGCGGGCCGGGGATGGCTTTCTTTCAATGCCTGAGGAACTAAGCGATTGAATGACGAGCGTGAAAAGAATTTTTTTTTCTCTCCTTCTCAAAACTGACTCAGAACTTTGCTTGAAGCGATTTAAACTTTTTTTCCTCTTCTCGCGGCTGACAGGGGCTCAGCAAGATTCCTCGGCCTATTGCTCGGATGTCCAAACTCTATTAGACACTGGGGCAAATCGAAGCGAGCGATGGGAGAGTGACGCATTCGAGCCGTCGTTTTCGTTTTGCCGCCGCTTCTGCAGAACATCCTGCGCGGCGAAACTTCATTTTTCCTCCATTTGTTCGAAACCACATGCCCCGCGCCGAGATCGAAGCCGGAAGGGCTCTTTGGAGACAAATCGTCAGAATGAATCTTTACACCGTCCGTTGATTCCTCTTATTTGCAGCTGGAATCCGGGATTCTGGGTATTTTCCTGCATTACGAAGAATAATTCGAGGAAGCCCGTGATGAAACTCCAACTTTTGGAGATGAGCCAAGACTGAGTTTGGCGTTCGAAACCAACCGTTTTAAAACGAAATGTCTTGAATGAGTCACTCTAATTGCGATTTAGGGAGCAATGCATGAACTGCGCCCAAGATCTTGAGGGAGTCCGCAAATTCAAGAGTTTTCGATGCCGGAACGCGCTGATAGTTCGTCTCCACAAAGCTCCAATCGGAGAAACATGTCGCGTTCCCGAATCCCACGGAAAGTACCTGAGTTGAACACCGGGCTATGACGTGTGGGCATGGCAGGAGAGGTACTGACGTCTCGGAGAGGATCCTCGATCACAAAGTAAAAGCAGGTGAGCCCCGTTGAGTGATCACACCGGAGATTCTCGAATCATCGGAAAGTGGAGAGAGGGGAGAATAGCGGAATATGATTGCTTCATTTCGAACTCCAGGAAGAAGAGAGCCAAGGCTGGAGATGCTGCGTTGTGACAGGAATCCTTCTCAAGTCGCTCTCCATCAATCGGAACCAACCATCCGTGTATTCGTTTCCTTGACAAAGAACTCATGCTTCTTCCGCTTTGAGAGCGCATCTTCTTTGCATCCTTATCTGTTTATTCCCCGGGAAATAATTCGCAACAGATCGCTGCACCGGTTACCCAAGAAGATCACGGAATATTCAATCCGAGAACAATTCAGAAATCTCGGCCGGGGGCTAAAACTTCGGCGTTCGCTCAATCGAATACAGCCTCGTTTGATTCCCTCCCGAGCAGCTCTGTGTGAATCTGAATTCTCGCTCATATCGTTCGGAGATTCGTGAACTCGCAGTCTGAGCTCGTGATCGACCTTCTGAGAGATCCAATATCTGGGGAAAATAGGGTGGAACTCGTTCAGAGGTTTCTTGGGGATTTTTTGAAGCTATTTCTCTGCGACGGCGTGTTTGGAGAATAAGTCGCTCATGCAAGGAAGAAAGAAGGAATCGCGATTGGCTGCGAGAGAAAGTCCGCGCGGAATCGATTTGGATGCGAACATCTCGGCGCGAGCACGAGACCTTCGCGACGCGGAAATCGTCTCCAATCCATCAATCATGATGAATCGACAATCACAGCTGCGTATTGCGTATCGCAATCAATCGGAAGTGCTCACTGCTCCATGCGTCTTGTTTTCGTTCGTCAGCCGCCTCTGCTTTCCACCAATTATCGATCAGCAAAATGGCCGTCGACCTCCCCTCTATTCTGAGCATGTGTAGAAGGGGGACTGTCACGGTGAGGGGGAGGGCGTGAGTGAACGAGGTGAATTCCTTCAGACAAAGCTATTCGGACGCATTGTTTCGTCGCCAGGCTTTTGGATAGTTCTCCTGCAAGCGCTTCATTCGAGGAGACTCGGTATTCTCTCCGTCACTTCGCCGAGCCCAAGTCCGCGACGAGCGTGACGCTGACCGAAATCAGATACGACACAAACTTGCAGACGACTCTCGTGTGTCGTTGCAACAAACTTGTGACAACATGTTAATTTTTGCCTGAGGCAGCAGAATACCGAGCCAGGCAGCCAGGCAGTCGGTCGACGCGCTGCCTGTTCGGTCGGTTGGCAGACCTTCGCGCCCGAAAGGCAACCAGAGTTTCCTTAAAACAGGCAAACAAGCGAAGTGAGCAACCTCTATATGAGTATATTCAACCGGTGAAGAGGAAGACTTTGAAAGAAGCGAGTCAGAACAGCAATCGATGCGCAGAGACAATAAAATAATAACTAAATGTGTTATATGTCCTCTGTACGAAATTCCGAGAATTCACTTCGATTCATTTCGCGCACAGCACCGATTCTCAGAACGTGAACGATAGAATGTGTCAGATAGCTCGCATCGATTGCCCCGATATATTGTCTGGCTTTGAATAACTTCGCATCAATGAAAAACTGCTGTCCCGAAGCAGATCATGCCTGTGGCTATAGATCCCGGTGACGATACGAATGAAAGAGCTGATGCGAACGCATCTCACATCCAAGCATCATCATGACGCCCTGGCATCGTCCAAAGCTTGAGCCGACTCTCTGCCCAACAACTGCCAATGAAGGAAACAAGTGTTGTGCCATAGGCCCCGGAGGAATTCGTCGTTTTCTGATGACGATCTTGACTCTGCAAGATATACTGAATCGATTTATTCATTTTCACGTGCTTACCTCTCACTTAACTCCGCCCGCGGATGTGTTGTGCAGGCAACACGACCGTGATGACCGGTTGATTGCGCGTTTGGCTGCCAGGAAGAGGGGCTGGCGAGCGGGCAAACAAGCTGTCGGCTGACATGGGCTTACCTTCAGGCCCCGCTGGCTATCCCGATAATCTTGATATGCCATCAACCGATGAAGACCGATTTCAATTATTCGAGCGAGCAATCTTCGGCTCTTTATCGGCTATTTTACCCTTTGCAACACCGAACCCTGCCGAGGACTCCACCGAAGAACCTACTCTCCTGCCGGAGACCCTACCGGAGACCCTACCGGAGACCCTGACGCCAGACGATTGGCAAGCTTTGCACCACCCGACTATATCGATCCCCCTCCTCACAACTCGTATGTCAATCACCATAAACGCAAATGCTTTCCAATGCTCAATGCCCGAAATGAGCAACTAGTCGCCGCTAAACGACAAACAGCGAGTTGTAGCTGGGAAATGGACGAATCGAGCGATGGCCCACGGTAGTTCCGCGCGCTCAAACGAGCAGACTTCAGTATGAACTCCGTCACCGTTTAAAACTTTTCGGATGTTGTATATCGAACTATCGAAATCGAAAATTCCTGCCTTTCCTTCCTGCGATCGTCGCCAGTTTCTGTTGACAATATTCGACAACAAGCAGAGTTGATGATCGGCGACTCTTTTTCGGAAATCTCTGTGGTCACCCTCGGAACTGTAGAATTTCTGAGGAGGAGGAACTTCACCCCAAAAGCCGACTCTCTATCTGTGCTCAGAAAACTCGCGATTTGCTGCTTTACTGTGAAATAATTCTGAACCTGAAGTGGGGTAACTGGAGCTGACAGCAGCTAGCCTGAGGCGATCAATTGTTGGCTGTTAGTGATCAAATTTGGCACGCAGTGGTCGCTGTCGCCCGAATGCAAAATGTTCAGAAGCGAAAACGCGACAATATACCGTTACAACAGAATCACCGACGATGGCGGCGGCGGCGTCAGCAGCATCACCGGCGGTGGCATCGACATCGATATGAACGAAACGAACAACTGCAACAGCTGCTTCCGTCGTCGAACGTGTCGATGCCGGCTCTGTGTTTGTGAAATGCCGTTGCTGCCGCGCTCAGAGGCAAACACTCCACGTGTGACGGATTTCCTCTACATCGGGCAACACGAACTCCAGGGTCGGGTTTCGCAGCGACGACTTCAGGATCAATACGCTCTTCCCCGCGAGTGTTTCTGATTATCGGTATGTAGGAAGTTTCGCGAAGCGATTCCCCAGTCGCCGCTTTTGCAGCGAAGCGGCACCAAACTTCTTTTGATATGTCGCCAGTGGTCGAGGATTACAGGCGGAAACCATCGTTGGCTTGTGGACGGAAGAGACCAACGACGTTCCTGCGAAACGGAAGGGACATCGAAGGCGAAGAAACGATCAGAGAAAGCGTTTTCAAAAAGCTCAAACGACTCCGAAATCCTCGAACCTCCGGTCAAGAGAGATTCCGTAGCCCTGGCACGTTTTGTGCCACCGTACAAGTCATAGTTCATCGGGTTCGCGATATTTATGGGCTCTGAGCGGGACTTCCGAGCTCGAACTTCAGTTTTCCGAGTAGAAGCACATGCTGAAGTCATTTGGAGATCCAACTGATTTTTTGTAGATCTGACAGGCGAGATACTCGATCTCCCTGGGCAGGGATCAATGTCGAATTTTCAACAAAAAGTCTCGTACGTACTCGCGTGTCGCCTCGAGTCCGGAGGAATTTTAGGTAGGTAGACAGGGTAGCGGACGGGGATCGATAGATGAAGATAGAGAAGTTCAGACGTCAGATTAGCGCTGCTGGCAGCACTAGCGACTGCAGCGGTGGCAACAGGAGCGACGGCGGGCGGTGGTATTACCGGCGACAACGAAGGCAGCCGTATCGGTTGAACTCCGCATAAGTGGCTTGCCTAACTCCCCATGAAATTGAATACAACACTATAACGATTGGTCGCCGCGTTCACCGCACGCACGATAGACGACTGAGGAAATTCGACGCAACTCGTTCGCTCCGAAGGAAGAAAGGTGGCAAGAGTGTCGCTTGTATGTACTCCGGGACCAGGAGTAGCAGGAGGAGAACACCGGCGTGGGAAGGTTGATAGGTGGATGGATACGGCGGCGTTGGTGGTGGCCCGGCTCCGGGTAGTATGAGGGCCAGCGGTGGGCGGGTGGGCTGCTAGCAAGCAAGGTAGGCCGGTAGGTAGCAGAGCGAGAATCCTGCTTCAGTCGAAGGAAGCTGTTTTAAAATTAAAATGAAGGAAGGCTCTTTTTTCTCTTCTCCTTCGCCGCTTGCTGTTCGTTCTCCAACAGGCGAACAAGCAAGCGGGCAGGCAGGCAAGCAGCGCACACCAATCGATCTGGCCGAAGACAGACCGGAGTGTCCTCGACCGGCGACGCTTTACAAACATCCACAACAACAACAACGCAGGCACCGACAACCTGTGCGTCTGCTGTCTTTCTCCGCGAGGAGTTTTCTCTCGTTCGTCCAAAACAATACTGCGAATTTGAGGGGCCAACGCTTACAAATTGAGAAGAAAAAACTGATAAACATTGTTGTCTTAGGAAGACGCATTTTTTCCCTTCTCTCTTCCTCGCTTCCAAGGAGCAGTGGGGGGCGGGGAGGGGGGAGGGGGAGGGAAATTTGATGATGCTGTCCTGTATCGGGCCCAGATAAGGAAGCGGGCAAGCTGCCATCGTATTTGAGACAGAAGCTGCTTCGACAGCGCGGCGTCTTCGAAGCAACACTGTGCGTAGTATTGCTCAAAATACAGACGACCCGGCGAAGCAGTCAGCCGCTGAACAAATCTTTGCGGCGAAACCAAACAAAAGCTAAATTTGCGGAGCGTAGAAGTTTCTCCCGATGAGGGTCAACAGCGGCTGAAATCCCGCGGCAGTTGCTGATCAAGCCATCGATTCTCTCTCTTTCTCTCGCTTGGTTTTCCTTATGAGCCGTGCCCGCTGCTGATTTTTCATCCTGGCTCGGCTCTCTGTTGGTTTTCCTCTGGATCCCCCGTTGCTGCTGCCGCCGCACAACTCTTCCTGACCAAACTGCACAAACCAAGAAAGGCCCTGCGCTGCGAGATCATTGATGTCGGTGTTGAAGGTTTCGTTCTAGCAAGCTGGAAGTAATTACGAGGCTCGAAACGTTTGACGGAAACGAGACTTCGACTTCGCTGGAGGGAGTTTCGCATTAGGGGAATTTTGGCAGACACCCAACAGGCTTCGAGTGGACACTAACGGAAGCGAGTAGTCATCGAATGGACAAAATGAAACCACGACATCATTTAGAAGCGATCCAAGTAGAAGCAAAGAACAGGCGCGGGCTCTGAAACCCTTCTACGATCTCTTGGTGGTCTGCGGCTCGCGCCAATTGCCGTGTTCGTTGCCGTCCGCCCCATTGTTCTCGAGCCTCGTTGCTTTTTTTTCCGCGTCCCGTCAAGCTCTTCATCCAACCACTCCAATGCTCGAGTCTCAGCGGTCTCGGTTGCAATGGCGATGTCGGTAGCCATTATCCCTTCCGCGCGTAAGAAGCAAACGAAGGCAAAGATATCTTGGGTCGACGAGGCTCTTCTTCGCCTTCTTTCCTTGCTTTCAGCGACGGCGGCGGCGGCGGCGTTGGCCTGCACGGAGATCTCGTTACAACGGCCGGCGGCCGACCCCAATAAAGCGCGTGAAACAACTCAAGCTGAGTGCTATGACGGTTCCCGTACTTCGCGTTCGTCGTGGGCGCGTCGGAGATACACTCCAAGTTTCGCGCATATACACACACACACACTCACTCGCACGCGAATGGAAGAGAGAGAGAGAGAGAGAGAGAGAGGGGACTTATAAGGAACGTATCTCCTACAGAAGGGAGATTTTTTATTCGATTACTGTCGCCGCACGCTCGTCCTCTCGTCCGGCCAGCTCGCTGACGGGGTGCTCGGTCGGTCGGTCAGCCACTCGGTCGGGTGAAAGCTTTATCAAATTATCCGTTTCGTAAACCAATGTAAGAGCCACTGTACGTTGTGGTATCATCGCCTTCTACTACTTGGACGCTTCAAGGGTAACTAAAGAGTCAGACAAGAGAATCAAAGAAAGAATGCGGGATTTCAGTCGGTGGAACGTGATTAAGCTCGAGGCAGCGACAGTTCCGGAATAGATTGGAGTGCTTTCTCTGTCTGCGTTGTTGTCCAGCTGAACTTCTCGAAGACCCAAAGGGCACAGAGTTCACGGAAGGAGTTGCCTGGTGAATCTCGAAACACCCGAAAATCAAGCTCTCGTAGGCCTCAACCAAGAATGATACCGTACCGTTCCCATAGAGGAAACGGAATGATCAAAATCAGTTTATTTTCGAAGAAAAATCACCAACCGCGCCAAGATCACACGCGAAACATAAGTGTGCGCGTGGCATAGAACCCAGACTGTGTCTGCGCCGTCTGAGAAGAAAATCCGGTATCGACAGTCGATGCTTACAGCTTACGCTCTTTGTTCGAAAGGTGGTTCCCATGATGCGGGCCGAAGGAGGTCACCATCAAAAGCGAGAGAGAGTTCTTCGTGCGAGACGAAAATTACTTTTCTCCGAGACGGGCGTTGAAATGTGAACGTGTGCGTGAGTGTGATTTGTTCACGCACGTAGTGTGCTAACCATTCCACTGGACTTGGTTTCAAATTCACGCTCAGACGTCACGTTTGCCTAAATTTTTCAGAGTTTACGCCTGGGATTCATTCGCACGTCACTCTCGTCTTCCCCTTCCTCCTCGCTGCGCTGACGTTCTCGGGTTGCGGCACGCTGAGCCTTTACGGCTGCCGCTTTGAATCTTCCACAAAGGTATTAGCCAAGGGAACAATTGGCTCCAATGTTTCGAGGGGACAGCCGCAAATCGGGCGGACAGAAACGATTTGGAACGAACGCCACCGAAATCTCATCAGAAAGAGGCTTGGAACGCAGTCGGGGAACGCGAGGACAAGACGCTCGATCTGTGGGAAAATTCTCCGCTGAGATGAATTCGAGGCGGCGTCGTCGACGAAAATGCACGTTTCGGGAGGCATTGAAGAGCTCTTTAGAAGAAGCGCCTCCACAAAGTGTGTCATCTATGAACTGGAAGAGTAGGCGGTGGGAGGACTGGTGCTCAATACAGGAACCGCTTAGAAGTTTTGTGTGAACTGGAGGCCCAAGCAGCTCAACAACGCCTCCCTTCGGAAGTCTATGAACACCGAAGGTATGGGAATTCCGCTATTTGACGCTGCGAGCGGATAGATTGTTGATGACGGTTTGGAAATGGTGAACCGGCGCACAGCTGTTTCCTTCTGTTTTGCTCCTTGTCGCTGTAGAACAAAGATATCTGTCAACAGGGCTTTTCTGTTCTATGTCGTCCTGGAGAAAAAACAACAAGGGACAGCGTCTACACCACGACAATGTCGTCCTACTCCTCAATGCTGATCCTTCTCCGGGACCAGTTGGGGTCATTAGATGTGTTTGCGTTTCGTGTTCTTCTCTCGGCGCCCTCGTTGCTTGGTCACCCCGCGTGCCCCGTTCGCCTGTTTGACTGACTGCTCGAGCCTCTGCGTGCTCCTTCCGCCAGACTGATTGTGGGCTTGTTTTCCTTTGTACGGAGACGAGTAGGTTTCCGAAAAGATTTGACGAACTTCCTCTACAATGTCTGCTCGGGATTCGGGTCCTAATGGGCCACAGTGTCCGATACTGCTACAACGCAGAAGGAAATCAAAGGGTTCGATTGTTTCCTCGGGAAGCGGCAAGCTAATAAATCCGCCCACCTCAAAAAACACTTAGCCAATACTTGGCCTGAGCGAGTGTCAACAAAGATACAACAATGCTTCGCAGAACGCCGTTCGGAATCTGCGTTTGCGCTCAATGGCGCACTCACACAAACGCGCGCGAACCCAGAGAGAGCAGAGAACGAATCGAAGGCAGTTGAATCGAAGCAAAGCGAACGCCGGCCGTTGAATCGAAGGGAACGGAACAAAATCCGTTGAAAGGCGTCTCCCGCTCCTGAAGAGGGTCCTAAGTGACCCGCCCGCTTCCCCAAATTGCCGCATTCATTCAAATGGATCTCTCTCCCTCGTTTGCTCAATACTGATCCCATGTGAGCGGTCAACAGTGCTGATCAATCTCCTCATCGAGCTCAAGCGATTCGCTCATCCACGCTAGCAGCCAGTTGGGCCGCCCGTTAAACAGCCGATCACTGCCTCGCGAGACTTGAAAAACACCACGAGCCGAACACGGGACGATGCGACATCTAAACTCTCACCTTGCCAACCGTACTCACTGTTCGACAGCAGAACTAATGCCTCGACTGTTCGGTATTCAGACGCTTCGACCGGTGATCGATCCCTGCGCTTTGTGTCAGCGCACCTGCTCCGAGCTGCGTTAGTGTAAGATTCCTCTTCGTGGCGTTCAGCCTAGAAAACTAGCAACGCGTCCGATCGACTCGCTGAAAATCCAAGAACCTGAAGCACAGCCCAAATTGAGCACAATCTCTCCAAGGAACGGAGAATCGATTTCATGTTGCGAGCACTCGGATGTTTCGTCGGATATCGAGACGAACCTGGACGAAAACCGTTGCGGTGATGGGTTGGCCAACGAGCGTGGGAGAGACGCTCTCGCAATCAAGCTCGAACGGCATATAGATCTCAAGTAATAAAATTTGACAAAATTTGTTATTGGTTACCCCTACCACCACAGGCCACAACATCCTGACAACGGAGGTCCTAGATATTGAACAGCTGGCCCGGAGGTGCACTTTGGCTGTCTTCAATGCACTTTACGAAGGGCTTGAAGGGGCACCACGGACAGGATGGAAGCAACGGGGAGAAGAGGAAAAAATACGCGAAGGCAGTCAGGACACAGGCTACTCGCTTCGTTCCTCCTTCACTCAATGGCCGGTCTTTCTCTGAAGTCCGAATAGCCTTCTCCGCGGGATGGCGGTGGTTACAGCCTTCATTCTGTTCGTCCCTTCGGCTTCTCGGTTCGTTCGTAACACTGACTGTATCTATTGAGAGTGTCTGAAAGCTTGAAATGTAGTTTCGAGAGATGACGACCCTTGAAACAGCCTCTTTCCTCGTTTCCTCTTCGAGCTTGTACCTGAACGCACCATCCTTGTGTAACATCATACCGAGGACATGCGTCCAAGTCATTCGGAGATACATGCAGCTTGCGGAAGAAGTCAATAGCTGGTCGACCATCTGTCGATGCACTAGTGCTGATAACGTATTTTGTTTTGAGAACGCGGATCAGTTTGTTGAAAACCCCTGGAAGTCGCTTTATCTAGTTAGGCATGGAATGTGCAGAGGAAAGTGAGGGAGAATACTTTTCCCAGGATTCACTGAGATCGCTCCTGGGTAGGAGCGAGCGGCAAGAGGAGAACGCTTCCTGGCGGAAAGTATACTTACGCTTGGGCCTCTACGCCGTACGCCGACCAGGGAAGAAGAACGTGAATTTAATCAAACTGTTCATAGGAATGACAGCAGATCATATATCATGCGTAATGGTGGCCACTCGGCGCAACAGCTACGTTGTCGCATGACTCGCTTGAACCTGAACGGGGTTCGGCGGAAGACGGGGTTTGGTGGAGTTCTCGAGCCTCGCTCGTAAGGTCAACCGACTGGCTGACTCGAGACGGCATCAAGAAAGTGTGTGAGTCAGGCGGGCGGGCGGGCAGGTAAGCAAGCCGAGAAGGAGAAAAGGAGCAAAGTCAATTTTGTGGCCTTATACCCCAGTCCGGTCTGTTTGGTCGGTTGGTAGCCTCGTTCTCTCCATTCTCTATATCGTTCGTTATTACCATGGCTGGCTGACTCCATTAAGAACGAGTTCGCCACGAGAAACTCAAGAGAAATACGCTTCATCGAGTGCGGCGAACGACATACTGCTCGTCGTGCGGACCAGCGCCGACTCGCTTCGAGCGAAACAAACGCTGAACCGTTGAAGCATCATCGTTTTCGCTTTTTGTGGCGTCCCTGTTTGTGGCATCCGCACACCGCATCGGATTCAAATGGCGTTATTATCAAAAACGAAATGGGGATTCGCTCCGGCATCATCGAACAGGTCTCGGAGTTTTCGACCGCTGCTAGCTCTGCTTATTCTTGGACGAAGCTCCTTCGGAGTTCTTTTGCTTGCTCTTCACCGCGGCCTTAACAGTTTGGTTGAGCTGGGCGGAACCGCTGAGGGCCAAAACAGAAATGAGTCGCGGAAATGCCGCGGGAGGAAGTTTTGCTTCGGAGAACCGAAGACGAAAGATTGATGGGAACTCGCCAAGTCAGTGACGAAAGTGCCGTCTTCCTTCCGGGCGCCCCCAAAACACCCGGCTTCGATTCGAGTTCGAAATTCTACGCTTGACGGTCCCTCGTCTTCTTTCATATCTATCCAACGGAGCTCCTCCTGGGGCAGAGGGAGGAAAAGGGTAAATTCTTTCAAAGTCCGCGCAGTTCGCAACCGTCTCCTCTCATTCCGTCGTTTCCCAGCTCTTCGTGTCGGCTGTCTCGTTGCGAAAAATAATTTCGGTCCAACGAGGCTTGTTCGAGAGCTCGGATACGTGGTTACCTAGCTGGAATCGGGTCTCGTTTGAAATGGGAAACACCGCGGACACAGATGGTTCTCCGTCGCTCCGCTCGTTCGTCGCTAGCTCGGATTTCTTGATCTGCTTGATTTCAGGAGAGGAGGAGGGGACATAAAACGCTCGGGTCCGAATCGTTTTCCCCGGACGAAATCTGAACCTAAACGGCGGAGGTCAAACAAAGATCTCAGCCCTGCAGTTGAGCGGAAGATCACGCAGATGTTGTTCAACTCTCTCTCTCTCTCTCTCTCTCTCTCTCTCTCTCTCTCTCTCTCTCTCTCTTTCTCTCGGCAAGCGGATACTCGAAATAGCAGACGAAAAAATTATTACAGCGGACGGAATTTTCAAATTAGCAGACGAGAACTGAAATAGCAGAGTGGGAATGGAAGAAAAAACGGATGAACATCTAAAAAAAGGGGAAGGAGTAGAAGGAGTTGGGCGATGACGTCCTGGTTTTCAAATGAAACACGGGTGATTTCCGCGCTCCTCGAATTCCAGCCCGAGTTCTCACTCCGATGGATATATGCATATGCGGTCGAGAACCTTTGGCAATCCGAAGGGAGATTTAAACGACCTCCATAGCCTCGGACTTTGGGTGTTATGGTTGCACGCTTGCACGCGAACACGCTACCGATCTTAATTGCGTCTTAGCCTCCGAGTAAGGCTCTGTGCCAGTGTTTTTGCTCGATACACCTGGCTGGATGTCTCGTCCGGCTGTACTGTCATAGAGTTGTGGCTCTGACATCAATCTAGACGAGCTGCTCACGATCAGTCTCATCGCCGGTTACATTGTTCGCGAGTCTGCTTCCGGTTCAGGGTTGCCTATACTTGTACTCAACGACAGAGGTTTTTCCCCGCACGGAATCGATACCGATCCCAATACATATTAACTATCTCCGGATGTCCACATCGTGAATGTTTCTCTTCGATTCAGCTTTCGTGGAACGCATTTGCGTCTTCGGATATTTGTTTGTTTGTCATGAACGGAAATTACACACTTTGTCCCGCTAACGAAGAGACAACTTTTGACCCAGAATTCTCCGCACTTAGTGTAAACCACACTTAGTTGTGGTTATCGGAACGCAGGAGGGGAAAAGAGAAAATCTTCGACCACTTGTCGACGCGGCGGTCGTAGTGATTTGGACTCCATCGGCACTAGTTAGGCTGAAACGCACGTAGCAACAAAATGACGGCGCATAGGTTCGTTGAAAGCATGCTCTCATCGAGGCATTCACTCAGGGAAGGCGGTAACAAGGCGTGACTCGTTTGCCATCCGTTGCGTCACGTCATTCGACTCCGAGCACGCAAATTTGAAGCTCCCCCGGCGGTGCAAGGTCTGGAAGCTTGCGAATGCTTCCCTTCTGAAGCAAATACATAAAAATGACGGAAGCGAGCAACGTGTTGATGTTGTTTCTGTAGTTTCTCGGCGTGAGATCAATCAGCGAGTGAGTCATCCAAGTCAATCAGTCAGGCTGACGAATATCATAATTGAGACAAACCAAGGCCAGTGTTCGCCGTTTGATGGCATCTTCACCACGGAGACAATGTACACAGCCGAACGTGATCCGGATTCTGATGGGAGAAGGGTCTCACGTGCCGCGCAAGTTGTTCTCGTGTCCGGCAACTGCTTTCACCCGGGATCTAGCGACGACCTACAGCCTTAAGAATTCTGGTTGCGCAAGAGTTGAAGAGGCTCAGGAGAACTGTTCTCAGGAGTTTCACGTCTCCGGCAGGTGGCAAGCTCAGTGAGCCCCTGGCTCCTGCTTTGCTCCTAGACGGGAGTTCCGCGTCCGGTGCCGAGATCGCGATGGCTCGCAAAATAACCTGCAAAGCAGAACTACACAAAGGACAACTTTCCGCTACCTAATCGTTGCGTGGAAGTGGAACGGGTAGGGCTGTTACATGTTCGGACCACGAAGACCCTGTTGCGGGAATCGCATCTGTACTTTTTCACCGAATTCAGTCAGCGGGGGATTGTGTGAACATGAAGAGCGAAACGAACCTCGGTATGCATTGCGGGGAACTTTTATGCCCTCGAGAACTGGACAGTATGTAGCACATCTCTCTCCGTCATGATCATCTCGATGCTTCGAAGGAGAAGGAAAGGAAATTCAACATGGGGAAAGTCTCGAGACTGAGAAATTCAAAGGTTTCCTCCGGTGGGTCCGAGTTCCTTATCTGGCTGGCCACTTCTTTTGTCGTCGTCGCCGCTGCCGTTATTTGACAGAAAATTGTTTTCTATTTTCTTGTTGCGTTCGAGTCCGGTGGCGTGTTTCCGTGAGTTTTTTTCGTCATCTTTCCACTCGCTTCGTTCAGAGGAGTCCTTCTCTTCGGAACTCGTTTGGAGAAGCGTTTGCCACTGCAATCTAGATCAGTATGTTCCTGGTGGAGGAAACCACAAAGAAAGAAAGAAACGACGAGAAGCATCACACCCTCCACTCGATTCTCCGATGGGAGTTTGACGATGGGACTTGGTCGAAGAGTGGTTCGCACTATTTTTCAGAGGGTCTCGAAAGGACCAGCTCTTGCGCGCCCAGTCAAAAACCAACTGGTCGGCTGTCCAGTCAACCTTGACTGACATCAAATGGCGGAGTGGCCAAACAAAGGGAAGGAGACAGACAGCAAGATAGAGGATTACTTTGGCTTAGGGGAGGTAATGATCATCAGAAGGGATAAGCTTCTCGCCGCTTTTGATGGTCGCCCACCACAGCCACCTTTCCGCTCATGAAGAGCTGGCTTTGCGCGGCCACAGCGTGACGTAATGCCTCTAGCGGCAGCCATGAATTCGACATTGAAGCGATTTTAGAATGAGGAATCGAATTGGCTTCACAGCGCCGCGCCTGTCCGTCGATTGGAGCGAATGAAAAATGGAAACTTCCACGCGCGGTGCTCGTTCCCCATTCAAGCATCGTGAGCGTCCGCTTGTGTTCGTTTGTTTGTTTGTTTGTTTACACTCGCTCGAGGACGCCGCTACAACTACGAAAGGGTGCTTCGCGCTAAGTGCAAACGCGACTCGAAGCTGCCGTTGTCGCTGGAAACGCGGCTCGTTTGCCAGCGAAAGCGCCCAAGACGGGGAAGGGGGTTTCGGGGGGTGGGGGTGGCAGTGGCAACAGTAGCGGCAGATATTGGCGCGAAAAAATCATGGGACCATTCGCAGGTTAGCTTGCTCATTAAGGCAGCAGAGCAATTAGAAAAGCGTATTGCGTTTTTGTTCCGGCTCGTCTTCGATCGTTACTTCGAACAGTGGCCCCGTACAGAACGCGAAAGCGACGAATCGGCCGGCGCTCTCACGGGAGGCCGCCTATCCGCAAGTGTGTGCGTGCATGCAAGCGTGCAAGCATGCGTGCGTGTTACGATTTAACTGCACGCTCGACAGAAAGAACGACATTCGTTGGATCGAGGGCAGACCGAGTTGCTTTCCTCTCAGTTCCCTCGCTTCGCTCTTTTTCGGAACGATTCGAAAGCTCCACGTTTTCCGGCAAGCGTTCTCATCGAACTCCTGTATGTCATTCTACACACATTCTATTGGACTCGGGATGCGAACCCGCGTTGTCTGCTACCGGACCTTGTCACTCGACATTTCACTTTTCATTCTTCGTAAATGTTTTTTCCGAATCAATGATACATATCTGATCCGGTCGCAGAATCCGCACGACGGTGAGAAGCGTGCCCTACGCTTGGGTGCGAGCTTCCGCATCGGGTTTTGCTGACGTGCGGCGATGGCGACGACGACATGTGGTTTGGGAATCTCAGTCGTCAGGCCAAACTTAGAAAACGAGCAATGCAATGCAACAGAAGCCGGTCCCCGCCTCTTGCCTGTCTGCTTGTCTGCCCCCAGCCCCTCTCCCCAGCGAGCGAGCGTACGAACCAACCAACCAACCCGCAAGCTCACTTGGAGACAGAGTAAGGCACCGCTAGTGCTGCTCCAGTGGCTTCACCAGCGCGATTGGTGCCGGCAACTACTGTCTGTTCCACCTATATTTAGGCTGGCAGCCTTCCTGCACCCGAGCCGGCTCCTGGCTGTTTCCTGTGCACCGCCTGGCGAAGTGCACGTCGGTGCATCGGAGGAGTTTGAGATGCAGCGAGCTTGTACATACATACATAGAGAGAGCATCCGAACAACGACTCCCTGTCAAAATCCGTTCTGCGGGGTTTCCTCCGCGCTTCGAAGAGGTATAGATGACAAGGTGTAACGGTCGGTGGCTCACTCAGATTGACATCAGACCGAGCAAACGGCCATGGAGCGGCAGGCTTGAGCGAATCGGACGCGACCGTCACTTCACCCAGAGCTACGGAAGATTTGCAACATCGAAATAATCCTCGTGGAAAGTTCTGGATCCGAGGCGTCGATCCTCTTGGAAACCGCTTAGACGACAGGGAACGCGGTTCCGAATGATCATCGAGTTTGAACGTCTTAGCCGAGCTCTGGGGAGGAATTCCTCGCGTTGTACTGCATCGACTCAGGGGAATATTTCCAGTTCAAAATGTATCGTTCGTTTTTGATATTCCGTCGTCAGCCCTCGAAGCGATTCAGCTCCGGAAACTTTTCAAAATGAATCGGCGTCTCGTATGCCTAAATTGAAGCGAACAACTCCGGTCGACTCTGCGACGGTCAGCGACGAAGTGGGTCGAGGAAATTCCGGACCACGTTAAGATGAGAAGAGCAATCGAATCGAAGTCCGCACAGGTTTGCTCCTCCTGAGGTCCCAATGAGGAACGAACAACGAACTAAAAACGAAGTGGACTCCTAATTGCGGCGTTTTCCCAACCCCTCATCGAAGTCCGCTTCCCTGCCCTGTTGTAACACGCAGAGCACCTCCAACACAAACTCAAGGCCCTCGCGAACAAGAAGAGGAACTTGGCGACAAAAACTCGAGCTTACCTGTGTCTGCCGCGGTCGAAGTCCTCCTAACGTCAAGGTGTTCTGAGGGTCCTTCCCGACGCCGGTCAACAAGCTTTTGTTGTACAGCTCAGATTAGATGTTTGCTCACTGCATTTCGGAGCGGAGCGAAAGCGCGATGATGGAAAAATCGAGAGAAATTTCCAAAGCGCAAACATCCATTCGGTTCTTGCTAAGCTTGCTCAATGGCACCTTTTACCCAAATACGAAATCAGAACCTCTGACAGTGAGACAAACTCGGAAAACGATCTCGAAGGAAGCGCCCACGACTCAGATGGAATCTGGAACGCGCGCCGCGCCGTTCCAGCTCCTCAATCGGACACAACGAACTGATAACGCACGTATTCAGAGAAAGAAAATCTTTTGTCCGAGGAAACAAGCTTAAGCCTTGGCGCAAATGTTTCCTATGTATTGTTAGATTTGAGGGAGATTCTTCGGGAACAGCGATCAGGACTCGGGAAAGCTGAATTCCGCCTTGAGCGAGAATCATGGTCGCAAAATGAAAAGTTTTTCCAGATTTTCGGTGATTTTTTTCGTCTCCAGCAGAATCGATCTTGTTGCAACCGCTCACGAAACTAGCGACAGAGCTTTGCTGAACTGGCGAAAAAGTGCCAAAGAATATTCTTGGTGAGCTGGACCGAGGCCACACGAAGAGCGGTCTTCTCTTTGTTTCCGCAAGGGCTTTCCGGGCGGTGTACGTTGCTGTCGCCGTCTATCCTCTTAGTTTATTCGCTTTTCCTCTCTGCGTCCGTCCGAGCAAGCGAGCAGGCAGCTGGTCGGCCACTCATCCATACCGTCAGTGAGTCAATTTTCGAATTCAGATGTAATGAGATCCTCTTGCTCTTCGACGATTTCGACGTTCGCGCTTGTACGGCTTCGTGAGTCGTGTTCTAATCTTGGATTTTTATTCGAGCCCCGCTCGTTCCCGCATACAGACAGTCGCCTCGGCCATGTCCCGTCTTCGGGATCAAATGAAAAATGATTTTATTCAAAAGGAAACCCGTTTGCCATCGAGAATCGTTGAAACCCTATAATTCCCCTCTCTCCTTATCGGAATGCCGGTCGAGCAGAGCGAGGGGTCTGTGAACTCTCAGAACCTAGATCACCTGTTCCTGACAGTCCTGACAGAAGACCTCTGGCTTTGCATTGGTAGGTATCTTCATGATAGGGTCGTGGAAGAGCACCAGAAGCATGTACATATGTATCACGTTTGAGTTCCCTCTGGGATCCGTGAAGGGAGGGTCTTAGTTCCAGCTTCAATCGCCGACTGAGTTATTCCCACGCTGAGTGCTCCCTCGGCTTGTTTCGAGGGTTTCTCTCGGCTGATGATCCTTAGAGTGAGCGTTGTCTGGAATCAAGCTTAAATGTCTGTTCCATCAAGGATGGAAACAACGAACAGGCCCGAGGGGGAGGTCAGTGAGTATCAGATGAAGTGAAAGATAGAATTTACGGAAGAGTGAGGAGAGAGAGAGCTCTGCTGATCTGGTTTTGGGCATGCAGAAGAGGGAAAAAATTGCAGAAGAAGCGGTGACACAGCCGCGTCGCGCGTCGGGGCAAGTGCAAGTGGAGAGAATCGGGAAACCGGGATGGAAGGGTGGTCGCTTGAAGCTTAAGGCATATGCTGCCAAGTCATCATTGTCGTCGTTAATTCCAGCAAGAACAGCTGTTGCCATCAAAATCTGTTACAGACTCTCGTCGCTCGGCGCGTGGTTAGGGAAATCCTTCGGGAGACAGCGTGGAAGAAGGTTTCGCATAAATTTCCGAGCTCGAAGAAGAGACACGAAAGAGTTCTTGCATTGTTCCCACGACCGCAGCTGTGTTGTGCATTGGGAAGGTTTGGTTCCATGTTCTGCGGCAGGCGAGCGAGCGAGCGAGGTTACCCTCAAAGCCTCACGCCGCCGGCCGGGCCGAACAGCTGTTAACAGCACCGACCGACGTGGCGCTTGGATTCAAGCGCGGATCGCGACTAAAGAGAATCATTGTTTCTCAATTAGCCACTTATTACTGCGCTGGTGTTACCGAGAGCAACTTGATTCTGATGAACGGTTATGAGCAGGCGCGGTGCTTGCAGGGAAAAACAATCAGGATTTCCTGCGGTTCTCTTTTGCATCGCGGACACCTCTGTTTGCCGTGAAGTACTCTCGTAAGTTTTCACATCAGTCGCTGGAGATATTCCCGTGAAACGGGAACTCGGGATCGAAGAAGAAACGAGGTGTGACAATTCAAATGACCGCAATTGTGTCTCGGAAATCGTTTCTCGTCAGGTCGCACCACATCTGGTGCACATTGTGGAACGTGTGGAAATCAGATGAGAACTTCATCGAATGACGAATGAGTCTGTTCCACTTATCGAGAGACATTCGAGTGCGTCGCAGGTTCACTCGGAGCTCTTGGTGGCATGTCACAGCGAAACTTCTCAGTTTATCTCTCCTATCGTCGTGGCGTGGAGTCGTCTGTCCCCAAATCGGAATCTGTTGCCGGATCCAATGCTCTGCGTCGAAGCTTGTGAGGGTGACTTGTTTCGTGGCGCGGCTTATCTTCGACGTTGTCGGTGAGTTACGCGCGCAACGTTGTCGAGAAGGTGCCGCGGTAGCTATTTAACACCTTTGCGGCTTCCGCACCCTCCGACAGAAGCTTTGAGAATTTTATAGTTCCGTCGCTCCCTCGGCCTGTCCATCCATCCCCTAAACTTTCCGATAGTATCGAACCTTCGTGAGCGTTGCGCGAGGAACCACTCGTGTTCACCGATTTGGAGACGCATCCGGCTTCTCGTTCCGGTTGAGGATCGGTATGTTGAACAAAATGTTCGGCAACAACCTCCGGTACTTTCGATCAAACAAAGACGAAGAAAGCCACACTTCTACTCTGTTCGTTGTGAGAAACCCCTGCGGAACCGTGTCGCGATCACCGCACACTTCTGTGTGGAACCAACCACAGTCCCGCGAGAAACATAAACGCCCGTGTGGTTGAGCGGCCGGAACAACGGCTCGTTAAACGGCTGTGCACAAGATGGAAGAAGATCCCTCATCACAACATCCGACACGAGCTTCGAACTACGTCGCATGTTCGTCGGTCAGCACGAACCGGTTCACCTCGTAGACATCGGGCAAGTCTTCTCTGCGAGCGTTTTCACACTTCTCAGCTCGCCTGTGTTTTCGAAACATATCTTGAGAACTTCCACTCTGGACGACTGTTCACCGGATCGATCGATTCGCGACGGGACAGAGCGAGCCCGCAAACTTCGTGGACGAGAAAACTCCACTGCGTTCAAATAATTCTCCGCAGATCGTATTTTCCCTAGGAGAAACAGTGGGATTGGCTCACTTGCTTGGAGATTAATGGGAACGTGCAATGAGTTTTCGTTACTAGTTGCTCGGGCGGGTAACGTATGGAAATCGTATTTAACAGGGTCCGCCCGAGAGGCCGCTCGGGGGTCCACTCGCAAGCCGGCCGAATTGGATCTGCCTCGGGGCAGCCGTTGACGTGCGCAGCTTCATAAAGCGCCGAGATGATCGTTGCGTTCTCTTCGTTTGACGGCAATATAGTGAACTGCACGAAGCTCACTCTTTTTAGAACGCGGATGGCTAGATTGATTGGCTGGGCGAGCGGACAGCTGGACGTCTGTTTGATTTTCGAAGAACATGGGCGGATTTCATACAAAATCCATCCATGAGTCCGCAATCAGGAACAAAGTTCGTGGGGCGACAGAAGAAGATACGGGGTAATGCCCGAGGGATGGATGGACGGACGGACGGACGGACGAACTAACAGACGGCAACACTCCAAGACTCTGGAGTGGGCCGATTGCGCGAGTTTCTTGTCGCTGCCGTAAATTTTTCGATGTATGTATGTAGTAGTCGTTTGCGGAGAGCGCGCATACCACGCAAGAAGAATGTTTAGGGCGATAAAGTGTTGGGAAATCTAGCTAACACGTCCGTCGATATAGTGACTCGTTCGTCCGTCTTGGCCTCCGACGTCGCATGCACAACGACCGGATTCCGCAATAATAATCTACGCGAGCGCCGCCGCCGCCGCCGAGGAACGGGGTTGACAGTTCTTGATGGACAAACGCTCGTCACATACCCAGATGACCATTGTGTCTCTCTGTTGCCAGAACATCCAAGACATAGAATAATTCGGCTGTTACGAATATGTAAGAAGAATTCCAAGAAGCTCAAGATTTGCTCTTGTTGGCTCATCGGCGACGACAGGGAAGAGTTCGGCCCAACGGTGACGAAATCTTCCAAAATGTTTGTAATAATTCTGGTTGGACAAATGTCTTCGTGCTGCTTCGTGGAAGGAACGCCATCTCCAATGTGAATACGAGGGACTCATCACCGAGAGGGATCGGAGGTCAAGGGGAACAGTTTCGACAGGAAAAACACGTCTGACATTTTTGTGGCAGCGTAACAGAGATGTCAGACTTTCCGAGACATCAGCATATTGTTCCCTTCTCCAAGAGGGCTTAAGTGGCGTTACTCTTGTGAACAGTCCGTCTACGAGGACGGATCTATCGCGACCCGTGTGATAGGAAAGGAAACAGAAAGGGCACCGTCATTGAATCATGATACTCTTACGCCTCTTCCCTTGAATCCGAACCCTCTTAGATCCTTCGGGATAGGATACGCCGACGTAGCCACGGTAGGAATTGAGTTTTTGGAGTCGAATTCTCATCCGAATATTCCCTCTTTCGTTTTCCGACGGTCGCGGTCGTCTCTCCTCGCGGGGACGACTGGTTTTGCTCGAGAATACATTTGGCCTTTCTGCGATAGACATGGTCGTCAAACGAAGCATCTGTTGCGAAATCTGTTGATTGCTTTTGTCTGCTCCCTGCGACTAATACGACGACGACGACGACATCGATGACGCGGCGACGACGAGTCGGAAAGATTCGATGTCGCTGCCACCGGAGCCCGAGCTCTAGCTGCACGAAGCTATTACAAAAGGTTCATCGACACGTTGCATGTCTGCGTCGTTGGCACCCCCGAGCGGCAACGTGAGTGAGACTGTCGGAAGGTCGCTCGGACGAACTCACTGATGGTTCGTTGAGCGACTCCTGCCATTCCAGCGGAAAAACAATGAGGAGCCGAGGATCTCAATCAATATTTGCGTAAGGGGTGGCCACCGACGTCGCATTCGGGCTCTTGTCTTCGTCGAAACTCGAGAACAAAGGGAAAACACGGGAAAACGAAAAAAAAAAGAAAGCAAAGACCTGAGCTCCAGCGATTGATGGCTTCAGCTTCGAGGGCTGTCCCGCTAGGTGACACAAGCATAGAAATTCGTCCTGACGGCGAGAGACCAGGTGAATACCGTCCGTGCAGTGATGGACTCCATCGAAAAGGAAACAGAAGGCTACGGAGATAGATGGGAGACAATCACAGAAGAGCGCAGAGAAAGAATTGCAGGATAACAAGCAGAGGCAATCAGAAATACAGGACAATACAGGGAAGGATGTGGAGAGTGAATCACAGACAACATGTGTGGAAAGGAATAGGACGACGGATCCTCGCTGAATTTCCCGGACTTGGCGTGCCAGTAATTGCTCGAGAGTTCAGGACATTCCAACAATTCCAGTGACGTTTCTCTTTCTCCAAGGATGGGCTCTTATTCAAATTAAGGAGCGCTGTCGCTGAAAAGGACGTCGCTCCTAAGCGGTATGACTGATTTCGCGATCCTCCTTGTATTCATTCCTTCCTTCGCAAGCCCAGGTCCAGTTGTGATACCCGACAGGGTTCCTCAGTTGTTTTTTGTAGCGAGCAACAAGGAAACTCAGCGCAAAGAAGAGGAGATTTGTTTCCAAAGGGTTTCTGCCTAGAGCCCGATGACGTTATCGTGAGCAGGAGTGGCGGTTCGGTCTTCCCCTCATCCTATGAGCTCGCGCGCGAAGGTCTTCAGCCTTCACTTCTCTTGATAGTTGTGCGCACTCTTTCGCTTAGACTTGGACTGCTCGTTTTCCCTTGAGTTGTTGAAGCACGAAACGAGACCGCGTTATCTTGAATGACCCGCTCGCTCACTCACAAATGCTCGGATCAAGAACGAAAATATTAATTGAGGCGTTTTGATGCGAGCAAAACAAAATCCTTCCTCCAAAACGTCTGGATGTTGACGCTTGGCTGCGGCGACTTCAATCTTCAACGTTTAAAGCGGCGAACGAACTCGCCGACTAACTGACGAACAAACGGTCGGACGGACGGACGGACGGACGGTTTTTTTATTTTCTTCTTGCGGGCGGGCGGTCGGACAGCCGAGGTCCAAGCAAGTGAAAAGGATTGCCTCCGCTGCAAAAAACTCTGAGAACATGCTCGCTGGCCGGCTGCTCTCACTCATGACAGCAAAATGAACAACGTTGTAATTAAGCACGTAGAATAAGAACAACTGAGACGGAGAGCAAGTGAGCCAGCAAGCTCTCTTGGCCAGAATGAATGACAAATGAACGGAATCCCTCCAAAGACCTGCTCCTACACAGTTTTTTAAGCAGTCTCAATTTTGCTCAGGATTCCCGAGACCTCCAGGAAATCTGAAGATTTACCGATGGTAACTGAACCCTGTGGGGGGACCGTGAGCGAAACGGGAGAAAAATCTTCCACGTCAACAAGAAGCCATCAATTACGCTCTAGTAGAAACTGAATCCCAATCTCGAGCATCGACATCTGAGCTGGCAAAACCTCAGGTTGTGCGAGGCAAACGTTTTCGAGCGATCTCGGAACTGTGACCTCAGAAGGAGACTTTGGAATTGGCTCGATCCTCACTTTCAAGAATCACTTCTTGGGTTTTTTTTTCTTCTAACGAGAGAAGTCCGATATCTGTCTCGGAAAACACAGAACTTCAGCTCGATCATGACAGCGGGCTCTAGATCCGGTTCCTTCATCGGAAATCTGAGATCCGGGCCTGCGTCCGGGTCACTCTATTCTTTCCTGATTCTTTTTCGGTAATCTGGTTTTTCCTTAGAAAGTTGATGAGTGTCATCTAAGCGACTGAAAATCGAGTTAGTTTCACGCAACCACGTCCGACCGATTGAAGGGAAAGAACATTCTGGTTCCCGCCGCGAACAGAAATACTCGCGTCGTTTGAATAAGAGCGACCGGCACATTCCAAAATTTCTTCGATCCAAGCTAAATTTTGTCAACAGGATTTCATCGTTGTTATCCCTGAGTTGAGTGTCGGGCCACTTCTGCTTTGACGCGCAAAAAGGATTCTCGCCACGATGGCTCTTGATTCAGTCTTCCGGGTTTGCGGAAACAGGTGTAATGGGCCTTCATCCGGATGGGTGCCGCGGAATACCGTCCCGTTTCAGCAGATGAGAAGTCTCAGCGGGAGAGTGGTCGCAGTGGACACCCCGTGACTGTCCACGACTGACACTCAAGCCAGTTGATTCCTATCTAAATGTTTTCGTCTGTTTTCCCGAATTGATTTCAATTTTCTTCTTTCGTTCAAATCGATACCTTTTACATCCAGCGAACCCGCAGGAAACCGATTTGTATAACTTTCAAGTTATCTGAATATCAAATCACACCACAACTGTGGTTCCATGGCATCAAAACTATGGTTCCATTGCAGCTCTCGTTTCGTTTCCACACGGATCGTTGTTTCCGTTTTGAGTACCGGAGGGAGAGGGTGGGGGGTTGACGTCAGAGTGCGACTGTGAGCTAGAGCGGAATCTCGCGGGTTGACAGATTTGGCACCGAATGCCTGGTCGTCGACTGGCCGTCGTGAAAAATCCTGTTCAAGAGGAAAGCAGAGCAATGATGAGAGGAGCAAAAGTGGAACGGGACGCAATCATGTGTTAGAAGGGATTCCGAAGGGGCTTTGAGAGGAATCCACGGAATCGTCTCCAAAAGAAGCGAGAAGCGAGCATAAAAACGTCGGATGGCGGGAGCGACGCCGAAACCTTTCCAGCCAGAGCTGAGTGTTCGGGTTAGCTGGCGAGCCAAGCGTCCTTCCTTGTCACAAAATCGCTCCGAAGACTAGGTATGTCTATTTCCTTGAAATCCTTTTCTCTCGCACACGTTCTCCCGCCCAAGCTCCTTCCTCACCGTCACGAGGACGTAAAAAGCGTTTCCGGCGATCGTGCCAGCTATATAGTCTCTCGCTCGTGCCGCAGCCTGATCGCATCGGATGCAGATCCTAATCGAAAACTTCTGTTCTCAATACGCGCGTTCAATTTCAATAACCTCGATGAGAATCCAACTCGGTAAAACAGGCGCTTCGGGGTACGGCTCAGACTGACCGGATCGTTGTGGTTAAGCGACACGATTGGATGCTCGATGACAAGCAAGTTGTCGTTTTCCCCCCGCGCCGAAGGTGGATCAACGAGTTTTGAGAAGGGGAATCCTCCAAGAAAGGAACTCAGCTCGCCGGGATCGGCGGCTCTTTTGGTGAATACGAGCGATGCTGAAGCGATGTGCACAAATGATCGCATTGACACTTGGCTGTCCTCGGAATCTATCACCATGAATAATTTATCGCACATACGATTAGATCCAAGAGCAAGCGCCTTCCACTCCGTTCCATGGCTGCCGTGGATACTAACCAGTGTTTTACTTCTACCGAGGATCTTCGGAACCCCAAAACACCGATTACCGGAGATGCGATTCTTGTTCACTTGCATAGTATTTTCTAAATGAGATTCCTCGACTCGAGTTGACCTCTCGGCGGACGAGCCAAACTGTGATTCTTTGCGACGTTTGCTCGGCTCCCTTCCTCCGCGAGAGGCATCCGAGAGCCCGCGGCGCGCACGGTAGGTATCGCAAGTGTGGTGCAAGAGATCGGCCTCGGGCTCCGGACGGCACGAGAGATCCACTCTGACATGTGCGGACAAGCGAGAAGCAATTTGAAACGATGGAAACCATCCTCGAAGTAGGAACGTAAGCGGTGGGGAACGAGTCAACCGTTCGATGCACGGATCTCCCCTCGAGGGAGCTTCAAAAAAGAGTTGTACGTCTGTACGCTGTCCACTGGTTCATTTCATCGGCCGAGATTCCTCTTATCGAATGATTGACTTTTTCGAAATTATTCCACTCATTGTTTTTTCGATTGTTTTTCCCACTCTTTTCCGAATTTCTCGAGGATACTTTATGTGTTTCGAGCTTCCCTGTTCTGTGATCGTGTTCAGGGTTTTTGAATCACTCGATTCGTCCGAATATTTGAGAGTCTGAGTGATTGGCGCTCGGCACATAGACATCAGATGTGAGCAGTCTTCATGGAACAATAAATCGAACGCTCTCTCCGCTGATACCGAAGTGTATTGGATTTGGAAGGAGGATTCCCCTCACGCTGGGTTCCGCTCGGTTCGTTAGTAGTTGTTGCCTTTCTTTCCGTCTCCTCCACTGCCGCTCTCATTTTAATGCGGCCTGCAGCTGTTGCTCCGTGGAGCGGAAGTTGTCTAGAGTTACAGCGAACATCTTTCTGATCCTTGCTTCGATGTTCCGTCGAGTGATCTTCGTCTTGTTAGAATCTATCTCTCGATTCCGCTAACTTTCGTCTGCATCTCGTTGCTATCCAATCAAATCTATTCGAAAATTCCGTCTCGGAATCTTCGGGAGAAAAAAACGCGGTGGGTCACGGCCTCCACAACAGCTGGCGTCCGATGAATTCAACGGCGCATGGTCGAGAATCGCGGTCTTCTGACCTTTTCCGCGGATCGAGGAGTGACAACAGCTCTGTCGAATCTGGGCCACATCCGAGCAACATACAAAACCGAGCGGCGTTCTCACCGAACTCATCGTTCACTCTGCTGCTTATAGAGATGATGATGATATGTTGGCGGCTCTCAATAGAGTTTCCCATCGGTCTCGCGGCCGGGATTCTCATCTTGTTCTTCCACTACCGCTCGCAGAGAATCGGGACCGACGGGAGAGCACGCAATATATGCAGCAGCTCGAGCAACTATTCCATTTGAACAAGATCGGGTCCTCTTCCTCAACCGTTACATTGATTGATAACTGGCCAACTATCTGAGTACCACTTAACCCTAAAGGAAAAGACTCTCACCATTTGTCCGTCTTGCGGCGGCGGTGCGGTCCTTCAGGCTCGAAAGCCTCGCTGATCAAATAGCATCCGAGTTTCCTCCAAACGACGACACCTGTCTCCTCGCGCTATTCAGCCACAGATGTGTCTTCTACATAGTTGCTTGGCTGCTTCGTTGACGGACTAAGGCTATGGACATAAGTGGGCGGACAGACAGGCAAGCAAGCAAGCAAACCATGGCTTCATTGTGGGACTTCATTGTGCTGTGACTATTGGTCTTCACGTCAGTAACGTAGCCTCGAGGTATACTCGGTATGTATGTGTGCGGTGACGTAGCGCCGTTGCCAACCAAATGAACCGCGTCCAGCACCTGCTCACCGAGGTGCCGACGGTCGTCTCCGTGTCGGCTCTTCGTTCGTTTGTCAGTCAGAGAGTCAGTTCGGCCACCCAATTCTGTGATGCTATCTCCGCACGTGCTTTTTGTTATGCAGGGCACGGAAAACTGGACGAGCCCACTAAGATCCACGCCGACGGCAGCTGCGGTGACCGAAACTGGGCGAAGATTTCTGGCGAAACTGGGCACTCGCTGTAATGCTTTGCCTTCACCGTTCCTGGTGCGCATCTCTCGCCGAAGTAGGAGGAGGAGTACACCGAGGAGTGGGACACAAAAACTGAAAGGAACAAGCGCGGTGACCGTTGAGGAGTCAACTGGCTAGCTTGTGAAGAAAGTAGAGCAGATGCTGCTCGAGCAGATCTAAAAAGGAGGCGAAGGAGAGGAAGGACGTCAATTAGGATCTGTTATGGTTCGGTCTTTGGTAACACTGATGGCTCTTGTCAACATCAGTCAGCTCTGCAGTGGAGGCCGCATTCGACTTGGAGGCCAGCTGAAAGAATCGAGAGCGAACCAGGGGTCCGGACAGGAAGAGCCTACTTCAATCACGGGCTCGCCGTCTTCAAACTGTGACATTCTACCTAGCTAGCGGGGAACGACACGGGAGAAAACCATTTCGCTGAAAGCTCCTCCTTCCGTTCCTGTCGACGACGACGAGCTCGGTGAGAATGTTTGTTCTGTTCGTGCGCATCGACATTCCAAAGTGTCGTCGACGAACGATCGCGATCCTCGTTCCCGTCGTAGACTTCGGCGATGACGAAAATTTCGAGGAATTCCCGTTTCGCCTTCCTCATGAATATGCGGCGTTTCTTTCTCATTTCCGCTGATTCTAATTGGATCCTCGGTACTCCATCAATTTATTCGCTTATTCATTAATATTCGCCGTCGACGGCGGTGGCGCCATCGATTACATCGAGCACACACAAAATTATTCTCACGATTAGGTGCTTCGTCGGACTCAATCGGTGACTTGCTAGATGGCTGGCTTGGGAATCGGTTGGACGGTCAAGATGTGGCGGTCAGGTGAGGCTATTGTATCGGCTGGAGATCGAGATAGATCGTTCTAATGACAATGGAGCAGACGACGAGCCTCCTTTCCGAGCTTCTTCGGCCCGACGCCTTCCAATCGAGAATCTGCGTCTTCCACAACTCGGCTTGCGATCATCGTCTCCATCTGTTGTGAATTCGTGATCACCCGGCAAGACGAAGCAGCTGCATTGCTCGTCCCCCTCGCCCCCATCGACAATCGATTTAGACCTCGAGGAATTGACAGAAAATCGAAAAGTTCCATGGAAGAAGTATTTGTTCGTTTGGACGTCTCAATGGAGGCCTTTCTTGTTCTTGAATCTTGGAAAACGAGTATTCGGAGAGGCCGCGCACAAGGCCACTACTGTGCAATGCCGCCTTCGAAGCGAGAGCGAATGGTTTTGGTTGACGAACCTCTCCGGGTCGGATGGGTCTCATCGATGATTACGACGGAACGAATGCAGAAAAAAAAACACATTGTTGACGCTCGTCTCGGCTATCTATTGATAGTCGGAGTGCTTAGCACCATATGGTGTAAATATTATGCAACGATGCTCACAAACGCGTGTGGCGGAAGCATCCGAGGGAAGCAAAAACGAGTTACTCGATATTCCCAATAGTAAGTGAGCCAGCGAGGTTGTTGTATGAGTGAGTGAGTGGGTAGATACTCGGCCTCACTCATCTTCGTGCCACGAAGGCCAACTTTGCTCGTGTCGGTCGCAGTTCACCGGGAACTCCTGCTCCTTCTGTTCCTTCTCGTTGTTCTTCTCCGATCCCCGCTTCCCAAAGACCGAGAATCTTCTACAAAATGCGCAACTTCATCTCTCAAGTATTAGGAGCAGTTCTTCGGAAACAGCGTTCTCATACGTTCCGTATGGACTGCAACGGATAAATTCGTGCCACTCTACAAGGATTATTCTTGACTCGAAATCCGAAGAACACGGAGACCTGCACCGGACTTTCGGAGTCGCTAAACGAATTCGTTGCAAAGTTCGCTGTCTCTGCGGATGTTGAGGTCAAAGAAAAAACTCCGAACCTACTCTGAAATTGGATACACAGTTCCGTGCGGAATGAGATTAAACATTCCGCCATCTTGGCGACACCGTCCTCAGGTCGAAGTCGAGACTCAAGGTATCGGACGTCAGAGGTCAGGTTATTTTCCCACGCGGAGCGAATAATCAAAGAAATCCTCCTTAGAGCTGATTCCGATTCCCGTAGGACGTATCCCACTGTTATCAGAACGCTCCAGTGGCGACGACTCTCGAGGCTCGACGAGCTCGAACCCGTCCTCTCGGCGAGCCTGCTCCGAATCTATCGGAAAACGAGGGAGGGCTCGGAGCGACTTTTACACCGCTCCAGATGCTTCGAAAACGTTTGCTTGGAGCAGTCGGTCAAACTCATGAATTCATTCAAATCTTGCCCGAAGGTCCCATTGTGATTGAAAGCATCATTGTTCCCCCGTCTTGTTTATCGTCTACGTAGTTATGGGGCGATGTCGTTTTAGCTCGTAAGGCGTGCGGCCCGACCGGCTTTGTGAAGCATTAGCGTAATTGGTTCTAGGAGAAGGTGTCCGTTACGCGGGCTATTAAAGACACCGACAACGGCGCCAAGCCCGCATCTAATACTTCTATCAACGAAACATTTCTCGCTCGGCGTCATCTGGATCAGCTTTGTGCCAAGAAGGCTTGCGTCTTGCTTGGCGACAGCACCAATCGGCATCTGATAACGATTGCATGCTCAATCGCCGACAGAGTCTCTGCCGAGCAAGAGGAATGCTGTGTACAGATGAAGAAGTTCGACAAAAATCGAGATCTTGAAGCGCCTCCTGGGTTCGGGACTGATGATTGCCATCTATGTGGATGACTGCTATCAAAGAGATGCAAAGTTTTGAAGAAAATCGTCAAGATCGCTCTTCGAGGCGAGGAGCTAAACAGAAAGCAAGTCAAGTGATAACGTGCTTCTCTTTTGCCTTTCAGGTGAGTGCTCACGAAGAAGCGGACGAGGAGTGGGTACTTGTTGTTTCGCCAACGCTTGAGGTTTGAAAGGCGGCGCCGGGAGACGACCGACGCTCCCAAGGGAAGAGTTCTCGTGTTCCCCCTTGTTTGAAAACGGACTCCTCCACAGCGGGAAAGCCACTGGGAGTACGAGCCAGCCGCGAACAAAGTGAAAGCCGCTTCCCAAATTATAGACCTGTCTCGGCTCCCATAACAGCTGGCGGCGCGGCGGTTTCTATCGCACGGAAGTCAACGCACGTCTCCTGACGGAACCCTGACAACTTCTCAAAACGATTCACTTACCGCTGTCGTCGTAGCTCTCCGCTTGTAGCGCCTCTAGCTCGTCTGGTAGACTCCTCGACAGGACACTGACTGTTAGACAAGACTGTAGACGAACTCACGGACGCGTGAACGAAGCTGACGAAGAAACCGACAACAGAAACACACGATGATGACAATGCAGGCTCCTTCAATGTATCCGTTCGTGCGGTGTAAACTCCACGTCAAAACACAAAGACGTTGTGTCGAAAGAACTCCCGTCGTCGTAGGCGAGAGCGGAAGACCGTCGTTCGTTCCTTGGAATGGAGACAGGACCAAGGGACAGAGGATAGGGCAGAGAACGTTGGAGCTCGGCTCCTCAATTCCTCGTGGCCTGGCTGCACCGGGCTGAGAGATGCAGTAATGAAGTTTAATTTTACGGCATATTTTCCCTCGTTACACTCTTCTCCGCATGGCTGGACCGAGTTAGATCCTCCTCTTGATTGGGAGAAGCCACAAGCCATCAAGCGTCAGTGCCAAACTTCAACTGGCTGCCTTGAAGTAGACTTTGACGGGAGAAGAGTTTCTCTGCGAAGACGGAGACGACGGCGCCGCCGTTTTCGATGATGACCGGAGGAACGATGAATAGCCGTTTTGTGCGGCGACGTCCTATCTTGGGGTTGTTTTGCACGAGGAGCGATCCAGCGTTGGATTCGGTTTTCGGATCTGGTCGCGTTAGTCCATTCCTCTCTCCGCCGGTCGTTAGACCTCGTCGCAATGGAGTCACAATCTGATCAGTGTGGGTTCGTTCGGAACCATTTCCTCTCTTCTATTGCACGAGCAATGATAAAAGTGAACTTGCGGAGTCATTTAAAATGATATCATCGACGGATTCCCGATGAGCGCAGCGTTTGCCTCAATCTTCCCTTTATCGAGTTCCGCGGCGGCACCGGAACGAACAGAGCATGGAAATGACCGAAATACACTCAGTTTCATAATTATGCGCGCACCCACGTTTTCCACCGTAACTTCCGAACGGATCGGTCGATTTCGCTGAAATTCATACAGAACTCTCGTCTAATATCGGGTCAGACAGTCCAATTGTCAGAATTGCCCATTTCAATTTTTTTGGCGAGAAAAACGCAAAAAACGTGAAAATGCCCATTTTCAGTTGTTTCATGAATATGCGCGCACCTCTAGAACATCGTTCTAAACTCCGTTTGACGAAGTTTCAGTAATTGCCATAGGAGTATGATCGTGCTCCGTCAATCTGGGAGCAAGCTAAGAGTAGTTTTATTACAAGGTAAGAGCGTGTTTTCGGACGTGACACGTTTGAACGTTCGGAACGTACATTGTCAGAGGGATTACAACCATCAGTAATCCGTGACCGCTCCGTTGCGTCTGATAACCTGGAAGAGACGAGTCGGCATCGATTGAATTAGATTCTCGAGAATTGATGTTTCGAGAGACTGCCAGATCTCGATTATGCTGCTCCTCAACTCGTTTACGCTCGAGTATTGTCGGTTTTCTGCGTAAACACGACGCGCAAGGATGCCCCAAAGGTTCTCGATTGTATTCAAGTCGGGCGAGCAGGCGGGCCATTTAAGTACTGTGATTTCTTCCCGACCAAGCCAATCTTTTGTACTGCGGCTTGAGTGAACGCTCGCATTGTCTTGTTGGAAAACGAATCTGCGATTCGAATTCGAGGCGAGGTATGGGAGCAGGCTCTGGCTCAGCACGCCCTGGTACTCTTCGCTGTTCATCCTACAGGTGGGGAAGACGAGGTCCAGGGTTCCGGATGAGGAAAATGCTTCCCATACCATTAGGGAGCCTCCACCGAAGTTCCGACGAGAGAACATCAGAGGATCTTTCCTCAAATCCCGCCAGTAGCCTCTCATCCCGTCCGGGCCATCAAGATTGAATTTCTTCTCGTCACTGAAGATAACCTGGAATGAGGCATTGGGATTCGTACATTTTCCTCCTCACTACCCGGTTCTCATGCTCTCTTCTTGTGTTGGAGACGTTTTCGAAAGCATGCGCACATCAAGCTTCCCGAGAAGAGGGCGAGCCCGAGGGCAAGGGCCATAACAATCAGCAGACACTCCCTGAGACAATCAACCTTTGCGCTCTCTCGATTTTATCAGAGTAGATCAGGAGTAGATTTCAAAGACCCTTGCTTACCGTGCTCCAGTCTCGATTCATGTTCACGGAAGCGAACTCGAGTCTGTCGATCTTGTGCGCCTGAGTCTGTCGGGGAGCTTTCTGTTGGTTGCTCCTCACAATGTTCTCAGCTGCAGAAAGTGTTCTCCAGACTGTCTGTCGACTCACGGAGAGGTTCAAATCCTTCTTGATTTTCTCACAGCTTTTACTTGAATTGGACGCCAGCCTAACAACTTGACGGACGTTCCTCTCGCTGAGCTTCTTCGGACGGCCAGGATTCCTGGTCGTTCCGTAGGTGGAAGGACTCGCTAGGAAGTGCCGAATGACACATTCCGATCTCTTTATTTTGCGGGAGATGGCTCGCACTGAGTCGCCGCTGTTGGCATAGGCACTTATGAGACCTTTTTCGTACTCGGTCAGACGCTTTCCGCGCGGAGCCATCCCGGAGCACAAGGAGATACGATTGGAAGATGCGGATGCGTGAATCCTGACATGACACGTCGTGTCACGTTCACGCATACAGTCACATCTGTCAATGCTTGATTGGAGGTGACCAAGAGAGCTTCGGTCTGAGGGGTCTTCTAGGGATTTTTCGAATCTGACGACATTCGGACCCTCCTCAGGGACGAGCAAGATTTGCGTGCAAATGTTTCCCGGCTCATCGCTTTCGTGGTGTTCGAAACGTTTGATACAAGTTTCCAGTCATCGCGCGTGACAAATTGATCTGAAGAATTCCTCCGGATGCCTTCCGCATTAATCTGACTCCGTTATGATTACTCAAAGTTCGTGAAACGGAATTTGGAACGATGTTCTACGGGTGCGCGCATATTTATGAAACAACTGAAAATGGGCATTTTCACGTTTTTTGCGTTTTTCTCGCCAAAAAAATTGAAATGGGCAATTCTGACAATGGGACTGTCTGACCCGATATTAGACGAGAGTTCTGTATGAATTTCAGCGAAATCGACCTATCCGTTCGGGAGTTACGGTGGAAAACGTGGGTGCGCGCATAATTATGAAACTGAGTGTATGTCGGCAAGCATGCGTTTCATCGGTTTCAAGGCATTCTAGACGCTTCTTCGGCCAAGGGTCTGAAGAGAAATCATTTCTTCTCTTCGTCTGGAGTCTCAAGGTGCGACGTGGTTTTTGTTCGCAGAGATTTCGAACAATGCGAGGTTCAAAAAGCGACCTGGAAAGTGTGCAGAGCGCTGAGAAGTTTTCCTGACGCCGATTCAACAAGTCGACCGCATGATGTTTTTTTCCTCTCACGGCAGTCGATGGATGGAGGTCTCTGCAGACGTGACCCAAGCTGTCTGCGTGGCTGGACGCAACGTTCACATCAAAGCTGCCGACGTCCACCAGGTCGACCGACTCGGCAGCCGGGTGGAGCACAAGAAAACGAGCAGGGAAAAGGAAGCAAGAATAAGAAAGCCGACCAGGAGAAAGCAGTAATAGAAATGCTTTCAGATCTGCGCTGTGATCGTCACGTTGAGCCTTGAGGTTGAAAGAGTCGTCCACGGTCCTCAAAATTGAAATACCGGATGCGGGAGTCGAGTGACAACCTTCATCGTTGAGTGCTGGACCAATTCGAAGCGTTGGATGATCTGAACCCAAAAGGTGGCTGGAGAGACATCTCACTGGTCATATCTCACAGTCAGCATATCCGATGCAGTAGCGGACATGTGATACACATTCTGTAGAAAGCAGAAAACGAGGATAACTTCGCTTGGAATGGAACTTCGATGACCGCGTGAAATGAGGGAAAAGAAGACACAGGGAGGAGTCATGGGTTTCCATAGTCAATTATTAAGATCGTTGTTCAGTTTATGTCATACTTATTCGGTGCCACGCCGTGGGCCACCGGAACAGATTTCATGTAAACGATCAGATGACAGAGGAAAAAAAGACTCTGGGGAAATCGCTTTCCGTTTGTAGGCGCGCGACTTGGCTACGCTCGGGTGAAAGTGGGCCCGCGCTCGTCTCTCCGATTTCGTCGAAGTTCTCCCTCGACGGTCATGAATTGTGGGATCAGCTCCCGCCAAGATGCAAATTCTTCTCTTGAATTTTCTCCGACATTTTCCCGATCGCGACCCTCTCTTTTCAATCTTCGGCTGTTTTACAACTTGACGACAAATCACAGCGCGTCATGAGTTTCCCTCTTTGTCAACTTTTAAGTAATGCAATGACGAAGCGACGAGCACAAACATTTCATATCGATATGGTCCGCTCGCGAAAGTTGCGCTCACGACGATTTCCGACCTCGTATTCACGAAGAGGGTAGAAGACGGAAAACGATGAAACCTGTTGGGGGCGGTCGTGTCTCGAAGCGACGAGGGTTTTTAGTTCTCGGTGCGAGGAGGCGGCGGCAGCATCGAGAGATCGATCTTCTGTCCACTCGGTGATCATTGCCAACACCACTTAGCGCCCATGATCGATAGATAAGCGACAGACGCAATCACCATTCGTCGCGTCAGCCTGGTCTCGAACCTGCCTAGAGAACATCAAGTCGTGGAGAAGGTCCTTCCACTCTCCCTTCCTGTGTAATCTCGCGCAGATTTTGTAGCCTCTCACCGTCTCCCAAAACTAAAGAGCACTTCCTCAATTGCTCAGTCGGTCGTTCGGTTCGTTCGTTCGTTCGTTCTTTCCGAAGGCAATCAGCGTCGAGTGTGCGTCCTGACTTCATAATCCTATTTGCTTTCGTACTCCTTCGGCAAGTTTGTTGCCCTTTTTGGACGGAGAAAGGAGAAGAAAAAAAAAACGTCTTGTTATAGCTTTCTTCCCTCCCCGCGAGTTTCTTGGCTCGCCTGCTCCATTTTCAGTTTTCTTCTGCGGAACCGTCGGTGCAGTTGAGATTTTGAATGCTTGGCAGCTGGGCGAAGGGCACGAGAGAGCTTTTTCTTCTTCTGTCACTGAATGACGACATTTTAAACGGTGCTGCCGTGTGAGCTCAAGCAGGCGAGCAAGCGCCCGCACTCAGAGAAGCGGGAGCAGCAGCAGCAGGAGCGACCCCCGGGGCCACCTTCCGAGAGAGCAGTGGCCACCACCTGCAGAGCTTAACACGGTTACTGCTCAAGCCGGCTTCAGCCTTGAGCAAGATGGGGACAAGGTACACAACGGCTTACGCGATCACGCACGTTTCCTACGGAACGAGGAGGTTAAGAAACAAGTTGTCGTCGCCGTAATAGGCTTTTCCGCTGCTGCTGCTGCTGTCGCCATCGCCGCCGCTACCGCTACTGCATATGTAACAGCTGTCTGCAACAACAGCGATGACGACAGCGCCAACGACGAGGACAACAACAACAACAACAACGTTCATAGACGTCGCTCGACGAGGGAACACCGGTTTCCACAAGACTAGTCGTCGATTCCTGTGGAAGAACAGCTGACGTATCCTGCGATTTCCATTGACCTGACGGCAAACACCATCGGGAGTGTACACGGGCAAAGAGGAACTCCACTCGATGTACATATGTCCCGTCTTGGAAAGCTGTGAGTCGAGTAGCTGTGCCGAAATCGCTTGTATCCGTCCGGCTACCATAAACAAAGACACGAAACATCCTCTTGGCGCAGCATGTTCATGAGTGTGGCTCGTGCGCAAACTTTATCACCGAGTTGATTAGACTTGGCGGTCGTGCCGGTGGATGCAGGCAGCGCGAGCCACCGAGTAAGCAAACCGCCAACCAGGTAAGGCAAAGAGTCCGCCAGTCGTCGCCCGGGACAGAGATAGGAAGAGAGTAATTGGCCGTCCCTCCGGATCTATCTCTCGATTGAACGAGACTACTAAAGATAGCCCACCAGATAAATGAAAGCTCAGATTGATAGGAAAATAGATGAATGTTTGAGGGAAGAGAGAGAGAGAGAGAGAAAAGGTGACAGCCTTCAGACGGCGGCGCGGCGTGAGCGCGACTGTGCAGGGAACCTCGGTCGAGACCTCCAGCGTCACAAGTGCACTTGACGAAAGCTCTGATGATGACAGCGTATTCGAAATTGTGCCCGGCCCACCTGAAGCCGAGCCCCTGGTTGACTGACGGTCGGATTGACTGATTCAGCGGCGGGCTGACCGGCTAGCAGAGAGTCGACCGATGAGCCGGGTGGGCCAATACCGCCTTTCTCCGAGACGGAGGGAGCCTCTCCTTAGGGAGAATAGATAGGTAACTGAATAAATAGCCGGACAGATGGACGGACGGACGGACGAACCAACAGGCACTGCTGAAGTTAGTGCTTGTTTTCGCCTCTCCGGTGCCCCGCAGCAAACAGTTGCTTGTCGGTCGTCCGTCTCTCCTCCCCACTCGGTGCCTTCGCTTTGCATTGATCATAAGGAACAGTTTGCCACGGAGTTGATTGCACACCGTTGCGGACACCGACAATGCCCACGCCTACTTCAAGCAAAGCGACCGTAGCAGCAGCAGCAGAAGAAACAACATCGTCATTAACAAGTAGATACACAGCACCTGTGCAGGTGGTGTCACAGAGTGCGAAGCTGAGCGGAAGGCTGCGAGCGATTCACCGTGAATCTGTGTGTGTGTGTGTGTTTGTATGTGATGAAGCGGGTGAGAAGACACTAGAACAGAGTTGGCGAACTAATGAAAACGGCATTAGATCTGTCGTCGGAGCGAAGCACACTGAAGGAAGCCACTTCGAATGCTAATCTCGTCCCTCGAGTCTGTCTTCGAATTGAGCAGGGCTCGATATAGGAGTGCTTCGAGCACTCGAGTCGACGACGGTGGTTCGAGCTGCCCAACTTACCGGCTAACCGAGAATCGTGTGTGCGCCTCACACAGCCATGGAGATATCTTCGCGGAGAGCTCGGGGAAGAGCCTGGAAATTCTCCCAGGGAAGAAACGAGCCCCCACCCCCTCCTCCCCCCAGAATGAACCACCAGACCGATCTAGATAGAAACAGATTAAAGAACTGATAGTCCGCTAACTGAGAGGGGAAGATCGTGTGGACCGTCTCTGAAAGAACTCATTCGAAACCTTTGAAGCCTCTTCGATCCAACCATCCATCCATCCACGCAGACGGGACATTCGTCAACTTTCGTGTCTCCCCTTCGCGTAGAGAACGATTCACAGCGAGCCGGACAGGCAGTTAGTATAGCAGACAGCGAACTTCTCTACTCACGGCGCTCGTTGTGTGTAAGCAACGTCCTCATCTCGGGTTCGGTGGCCGTGGGAAGAGAGACGACGGCGACGACGAGGAGCAGAACGAGAAAGAAGAGCATAGATAGACTGTTAGAGGATCAGAAACAGGACAGGGCAAAGAGGAGCGTGGAGTAGAAGGGGACGGTTTCCATTCCTAGTCAGGTAATGACCACCGTGAATAGATGCCTCTGAATGAAAGAGCGTACCGCTGCCTGTGGTGCTTGTTCTTGATCTTATTCAACGACCGACCGACTCGAGCCTCCGCTCGTCAGGCTCAGGCACCTGGATCTGTTTAGTTGGATCAATGCGACACGGGAAACTAACCGCTCGTTCGCCAGGAACCATCGTGCCGCAAAGAAGCAGCGCTCGATTCCTCTTTTGGTATTCCTCTATCGCTCGCAAATTGGCTCACGGAGTCCACGTAGAATGAACCGACATTGGGACATCGTTTCACGAAGCTCTGCGTTTTCAACCCGTGTCGAAAGCTTGCGGTTCTTGTGGACGTCCCTTCGGGGTCTGAACACCGGGACCAGCTGATTTGGCGGAATAAAGCTTCCCTCCACCTTTAAGCTTTTTCCTTCTCCCCTCCCCCTTCGACTGAATACAGACATCGATGGGACACGGAAGGCACTGATTCACTGTCAGAACAACACCGCGGCCACCGAGCTTCCCGCAACCGTCATCGGGGTTGTGCACTGCCGGTCTTGTTTGCATGCTCGGCTAAGAAACTTTCGTCGAGACGTCATCATCGTTGCCGATGTTGTCAACGTCAATATTCGAGTGCGGACCACGGAGTCTATATGAGACGCGAACACGCTATTTGTTTGACTTTGTCATCATTCCGAGCCTTGGTTCGGCTGCAGCCGTATCGGACCGTTAGGGTTGACACACCCGCTCGCCGTATTCGGTCAAATTAGGGAATCAGAGGAACTCGGTCGGGAGGACCTCAACAAAACAAGAGTTGAAGTGAACTCTGCCGAGCAACTTAGTGGTAGCTGCTTTCCGGACGCAGAGACTCGGATGCATACGAGCGAGCACGACCTTCTGTTTGTTGATAGTAATTTCCTGTTTGAAAGTTGGTGCGTGATGAGGGTCCGCTCCGACTCGGCTCCAATCGTTTGACCCGAGTGGAACAGCGAAATCCAAGCTGAATAATCAGTCGGCATCCGATGCATCAAATGCCCGATGAACGACGACACGACGATCGTTTCGAGCGGACGTTCACGGCGATGTTGAAGGTACTCAAGTTTTTTTTCTCCATGGGTGTTCTGTCTTATCAGAAACAAGCGTCGGCGGCGCAGTGAGGGCACCTCATGGGAACGATCAATCAGGAAAATCAGGGAACGAACGCAAATCGTGGGGCTATCATCGAATTGAGGGCGGAGTTCGGTTCGCAAGATACGTAGACTCGCGAGGCAAAGAAACAGAAATCGCCGATATCCAATAATGTGGAGTTTACTTCGACTGAGCCGAAAGGAATAAATCACAGCTCGGCTCGCGGCGAACGGATTCGATGAATTTTTGAACTTTCGGGTTTCGAGGTCGGCCGACCGATTTCGAAAACCGTAAATCAAGAATATGTAAGTGAAATCCCGGTCCCGTGAGACGGTGATCAAGGCACGAAACCCTTTCCGGACTTCCTCGACACAACTCTTCCGTCCTCAAACTCGAAGCCTCTTTGACGTTTGGGCTTCGAGGGCTCTGCCGATTCGAGCTCAGGATTCCAAAATACGGCGAGCCCGTGGACCGAAATAACCATTGACACCAGGAGAACGACGAATGAATACGACCAAGAGTAAAAAGGTTCAGATAAGCCACGCCCTCTACGCTCTGTACGACTGCGTTCTCATACGCTGCTATCTCATTCTTTGCTCGTTATGCTTCACGTGCAATTTTTCTCCACTTGCTTCTATCTTGTCCTCGGTGTCTAAAAAAGAAGGACTCGCTCGGACTTTCCCGAAACCTTTTCAGAACGCAATCAAGAAGATCTGGTCGCGAATCGACAATCACTTGACGTATCCGGGTTAACTTTCGAGCCCATGAGTTCATCGTCTGAGTAAATAATCGGAGCGTTCATCGACTTCGCGATGGTGTTTGCGAAGCGGCAATCCGACTCGAAACATTTTATCTCATCTCCTCGCGGGGTGGGCGTCTGCAAAGTTTTCCCCGACGTAGTTCTCCTTTGCTGGAGAACAGGATGTACTGGAGTTCGTCCGCCGCGTGTGAGTTCCTGCAAGCTAGCGAGCGAGCGAGCGATCCAGGACAGCGAGTTCGGTGCACGGCGAAGTTGGGCTGCCGTTAGGAAGTACGAGTTCCGTGCAATTTTCAAGCGAGCGCTTGGCTCTCTTTATCAAAAGCATACTTCTTCCCACCGACGCGACGGCTTCTGCTGAGCGAGCATCTTCATTGTTTAACGACTAACAGAAGATGACGGTGATCGCCTCCTCATTCGTCGGTTAGCTCGTCAGCTAGGCCGGCCGCTATTCCCTCCCTACACCTGGCGGACGAGAGACTGGAAGAGCCATTGCGAGGGAGATCCACTGAGGCAGCGGGAGCTTATAATGGACGAACTCGCAGCGGCTTGCAAATAAAGGCGATGCTGGAGGGCGCCCTTCTCTTGACTTGTCGGAATGCCTCGAGCATAATTCCTTCTTGCTTGCTGCATCTTTTCTCTTCTCTTGCATCGAGAGGCTTCGGTTCGACCGGCCCGCCGCCGTCTCCCTCTCTCTCTATCATAAGCCTATACTACACGGAGCTAATCCAATCTCGGACGTGGTTTGCTCGTCTGCGTTGATCCGATTTGACAGAAGCAAGCTTGTTGCATCCCGATGTTGCTCTGCGCTCGTTCAAGGAAAGCTGTATTTGTGCCACAAGCGGGGAAAAACATTCCACATCAACTTCTCTGTGCTCGAACTCACGGCGAGATTTGCAAGGCCCCTCAGCTCAAAACATTCCAACGCTCCATCATTCGAGAAGAACTTCCGAGAATTTCAGTCGAGAAAGTGAATTCCGAGGTTTTCAGTCGAATGACTTTCCGGAGAAGTTCCAAGAGGCTCTCAACGAGTCCTTCGAAGACCATTGTGACGTCGAAGAACGTTTCTCGGGAAGAGAGTTTCTCGAACTCTGTGTTAACCTCGAGCTGCTGCTAAATAGAAGGTGCGGCTCGAGAAGAAAATTTTCGCACCGAGGGAGAGCAACGACGAGGTTTAAAGGGTCGCGACAACACGAATGAAGAGAAGTCAGGTCAGGACGAAGGCATTTGCGCTCGCAACTTGAAGGGAACACAAACGAGCTCGCTGCGCTTGTTGCTGTCATCATCCCCGCCGTAGACGTCGAGCTTCCCAACTAATACGCCGCGTGCTGCTTTCTTACGTCGACTACGAGGTGCACGAGTCAGCAACAAGCCTCATGATCAACGAATATGTGGCAGCGAGGTTTGCTCGACAAAACGTGACAGCTTTGTCAGAAGTCTCGGGAAGAGAACAAAAATAGGGGCAAAGAAGCGAGGCGAAGACCAGCTCAACGGAGCGCGAACAGGTTGTTAAGTCGTCGATGTTCGACGAGTATGTCACCTCGCTTGACTCGACCTCGCGAGTGGCCCGAACGCGAAGGAAACAGCGTTTGGCTGAAAAGAGGAAAAAAAAGGAAGGTAAGAGCGATGGAAATCGAAGGAGAAAATACACGAAATGCAAATGAAGACCAGAAAAGCTTGAGAAACGCTTTTGTCTCTTTGCGAACGAGGGAGCGGGAACGTACTTTGTCTGCTTTGCGATTCCGTCAGTTTTTCAGTCGGTCCTTCGTTAAACGTGAGCACCCTGAAGAACCATCGGGCGGAGCTTTGATTCGTTTCAAGGGAAGAAAATAGGAGAAAAACTTCAGCGACGACCTATTGGAATATTGGAGCGGAAAAAGGGCTGGAAGAGTGCAGCCCACGCGCGACGGACGGAATGGAAGTCAGTCAAACAGTGACTCAAAATCGAGATTGGAGGATAATCCGATTTCGTGTTTTTCCTCGTTCTCGAGCGTCTGAAGTCATCACAGCGAAATTCGTCTTCATGCATTCATTGTTTCACGAAGGCGTCTGCGATTGTCGACGCTTAAATCACCCAACTCATAACCCTGCGGTCTTGGCCCCGGCAAGAAATAATTCCGTCACCGACATCCGCGGAGACGTCTCGGGGGTCTGTGCACGGGAGCAACTCAAAAACGAGCAACGAAAACATCGTTGCGATGCCCTCAGATCTTGATGTTGCGACGCATCTCCGCCGGGCTGCAATGTTGCTTTTGCCGTCGCTGCTATCCCGCGGTCCGTATTCTTTTGAACGGCATCTGGGTTTCCATCGTGACCCTTGCTCCCTCTCAGAGCCCACACTCGGCTCTGTACCGTCTTCACCGTTTTCCCAAGAAGATGAGGGACAATTTTTATCACCGCGTTTTTTTTTCTCAACGTGTCCCGTCCGACCGACCGGCACTCATTCTCTTGTCTGTCTCCTGTTCTGCCGTCGCCGAGCTTGCTCGTCGCTTTTACTTCGAGAGTGTTCAGTTGCGTTCTGCTGCAATTTCGGCGCCACCGTGTGCCCCCCCCCCCTCGACCCACTCGCGAACCAGGTACCCTCCGGCCTTCTTTTGCGTCGTTTATCGAAGTTTCTGACTTTCATGAATCCTCCGCGCCACACCAACAAACGTCAACCTGGTGCAACATCGAGCCGCTTCAGATATAAACGGAGCCTCCGCTTTTCGGGTTTTCTGTCAGTCTTTTCCGGGGCTCGTTTTCGCTCCTTGTTCAGGACACTTCTCACCGAGGATTTCCTCGTTTATCCGGGCAAAAAGTTGTAAAGACGGATCAGAATGCTTCAGAGTGGGTCGCGGTGCCAGAAGGAAAATTCACATAAATCCTCTCCGCTCCTTATTCTCCAGACGATAGGACAGGCGTGTGATCGTCATGGTGACAGGTAGATATCTTCCTTCTTAGGTTCGATCCCAGTCGCTGAAGCTCTGACTCTAAGAATGAAATGCATGGTCCCCATTCTTTCCGTAGGCTTACACTGAAGTGAATCCTCGAAGACTTACAAAAAGGAGATTTGCGCAAACGCTTGAATCATGAGCGAGACGCAGCATCTCGTGAGATCGTTGAACAAGTGGGAAACACATGAAAAGGCTACAAAAAGTCGCAGAAAAATGAGAAAATTAAACTCATAAATAAACGCCTCGTTCATTGTATGAGAATGGATTCAGTGTATCGATTTTCGACTTCGTACAGGTTCCCATCTTGGCTCGGAGCATGGAGCGGACTTGTGAACCGCGCGTGAGAGCCGAGTAACTCAAGACTTCGGGAACACCTGCTTCGGAAAAAACGAACAATGAGAGCTTGTCTGACTCCGAATGATGGAAACTCTTCGTACTCACTGTTGCGACGGTATCAAATTTTCCCACAGCTGAGTGATTAGTCCGCTGGGGAGCAGCTTGGCAAGATGTCTTTGCACAAACAACCGAGTGGGAAGCGACGATTCGAGGGAAGCATTTGAATAATTGAATGCAGCAACAACGACTTCGCGGTCGGTGCACTCGAAGAAGAGAAATAACGGCTGGAGTGGAAGCACTCAATAGATTTTCAAAAAGTATTCGGCTTCCATTCCACGAAGCACTTAGCGTCGCTCCGAGCTTCGACTCCGATCGGGAACGTTTTGATACAAACGCTCTCAACGAGGGAGGAGGATGAAGCTTATTCTTGCAGGAATGTTATACGTCTGTGCGCAGCAAGCATTATCCAAACGTAATCGCACATGATCGTCATCCGAAGAAGGGGCGAACGCATTGGGCTCGGGACGAAGACCTGATCGCAGGAGGTTTCTTCTAACTTCAGAGCAAAGGAGCCGGAGTTTTGAGCCACGACCTTCGTGGTCCATACTATGTGGGATTTCGTTTTTCGTCGTGGAAGATTGCCACAATACAAACACCGCTGCCAATCTTCGATCAAGAACTCCCTTGAGCGATCATCGTCCAGAATCTGCGTTTATAATTTTCATCATTATTGTAATCGTGACGGACCAACGGTTACGTTATGGCTTATGAAGGTTAGGCTCCTGGGGCAGAACCTGCTGCCGCACTCCCATCGGCATCAGCAGCAGCAGCTCCATAAGGGTCTTTAATGAGAAGGGAGGTTATAATGAGAAATGAGAGCGTGCGGCGCAAATTGCTCAATTTTTACTAACAGCTAGCCCTGTCGCAGAGTTCGAGGCGAGGGCAAGGTTGAAGGAGGGGCCTGCGATAAGCGCTGTTGCGACCGCACACCCGAACGAGCTCATGCTTTCTTTAGCGATTCGGTTGGGAATACGGAGAATATCGAATTGGGAGTCGTCCCTGGAAGCATCTTTGTCGGATCCTTGCCGCATTGGGATTAGAGCCGTTTTAGTTTCCTCCGAAACTTCGTCCTTCTCCTCCTCCTCTGGGTTTTTCCTCCGGTTTCCTTTGTTCGTGTTTACATCGGTCGTTGTACGGATGCAGTCCCGGTGGATGGACAAGAGCTGCCCAGGGCGTGGTATTTTGAAGTTCGAGTCCTCCATGGATAACGCTCTCGGAGATGTCCGCGTCCAAACGTGTTGACCGAACGAACTGACTTTGCTGACGTCCCTTTCCAGGCCATTGAGCACAATATGAGAGGAAGACATCCTCCTGGCAAGACCAAGTTCCGGCAGCGAGTTTTCGTCGTTCAAGCATCGAGCCCCGGGACTTTGACCGAACTGAACCCGCGAGTCACTCAAACAACCAAGAACTGAACCGAAAGAGACACAGAGAGTTTGCCGCACAACTTAACTGGCTCACTGGCTGCTGGAGCAGCAGGCTCTACGGCCGTGGCAACAGCTGCCGTTCTCGGTCCAATGAAACGACGGACAGTTCATGTCGGCCAAGCCCGGCATGACGGAAGCAACAGCGGAGAGAAAAATAGCGGAGAAAGATCCAGAGAACACCATCCAAGCTGCCATTCAAGTATAACAATACGCTCGCTCGCAACTCACACACAGAAGCACGCTCAGGCCAGCTAGCCAGCTAGCCAGCCAGGCACTCATTCTTTCCCTCATCTCTGGAACATATTGGGCGCACCTAGTCAGATATCACACAGAGGTAGGTATATGACTCGACATGCAGGGATTTGTGTCGACTTCGCCGGACGTATGCACATCATTGCCCGCGCTGGCTGCGCCTGCCGCGCCGGTGCCGCTCTTTGTTGAAGTAGGCTCACATCAGTCTGTCTCACTTGAATCAGAAAGTGGTTGTTTCCTCTTTACATTGATTGCTTCCAGTGTGTACATCGTCGCACGACCTATCCTCGGCTGGCACCGAGGTTTGTCAACATGCTTGCTGCAAGCGAAATAGGGGAGAGCCTTCCGAGCTCGTGAAAAAAAGTGCATGTCACCCGCAGCGCGCCAGGAGAACCAGCTTGCTGACGTTGAGAATCCAGCTGATCTAATTTACTCGAACAGCTAGGCTCCGTCCGAAAAGCAACGGTGCATCGGTTGTTCAGCTCAAGTCACCCGCGGTCGCGAGGGGAGAAGACAAAGAGCTGGAATCCCGGCAACACTGTTGAAAGTATCCGGAAGTGTCCAAACGTTCTTGTTCCAGCTGTTAGCATCAATCGACTCTCGAAGCAAGATTTGAGACGAATCACAAAATTTTCCTCAGAATCTTGGGAACACTCGCTTGTGTCGAAGTGCAGGCCAGAAATCAAAGCCGGGAAATTTCGAAGACTCCCGAGAGGAACTCCGGAATTCCCGCGAAAACCCTCGGGAAGGCATCTTCGAAGAATCGCCTTTCGGGGGCCTCCGAGTGGAATCGCTGCAAAACTCTGCCGGTGTGGCTCATGGCGCTCAGTACAGGTTCGATCAGTTCCACGGAACGGACCATTAGTGTCAGAGAGTATAACGGGAAATCTGGCGACATTATTAACGACACCGATTCGACACGACCGAGCCCGGAAGAATTTCATCTCGTTTCGGTTGTTCTTGATACCGAGTCAATTTGAGTCGCGCTGCTCGAAATTATACTTTTTTTTTCTTTCCCGCTGCGATAATAATTAAATTCATTCGTTCGGAAAATCTTTCCGTCGTGAGTGTGCAACAGCCCGTCTCGAGATCGCGCGACGAAGAACGACCAGAAGTGGGGGAATCGCACTCGAACTTTATTCAGGACAGTTTTCCTCCCGTTTTCTGAGTTTCGTTCCCATGATTGAGAGCGAGCAGAAACCTAATCCCAAAATCCCAACTTCGGATATCGTGCTTGGTCCCAATTGGATCTTAATTCCCGTCAACCGCTTTTGGGAAACAATTTGAAAAAGTTCAGCTGTGAGCTCTCTCCTCCCTCATCGCGAGCCATCGAGGAGTACTCGGAACGACGACGATGGGAGAGCTAGAAGGAAAGGGTGGCTGTGATCTTCCTTGACGGTATGAATGAAGCGTTCATGTTGGCTTGGCTGGAACTGAGAGAAGTGAGAACAGCTTTCACTCCATCCTCGTTTGATCAGAGATCTCGGGGACGGGCGAGAAATATACAAAGTCCGTGCCTGCTGAAGATTTTTAGTTTATTTATAGGAAAATGCGAAACGCCTCGCGTTTCTAGGACTGTTGACATTGTAGTGTTAGCATAGCTCCGCCGCGCAGCAGAGACTATAGCAGTAGCGGCGGTGGTGGTGGTGGCGGCGGCGGCGGCGGGGGCAGCCACATGTTATCCAATATATGCCGTCGTGTAGTGCCCTCGAGTGCGGGGAAGAGTAGGAGCTCTTGAAACAAAGACTACTGTGTGGTTGCAATGCATTCTTTGCTCCGTTGCCCGAATTCACTCGGGCTTACACTAACAGAAAGGCTGGGAGACTCGAGCGAACTCCGAGAAAATATTTCGCCGACTCGTAATTCAGGCGGCGCATCTTGCTTTTCAGAGACGGAAGGAAGAGAAAAACTTCTCTCGAGTAAAATCTCCGAAAACTTGTACGAGCCCCGCAACATCGGCGCCGATTCGATCACAGATTTGAGGAAGTTGCACGTCATGATGCGTAAAGACTGGGTGTTATGTATCGAGGCACCGACGCACACATGTGACGCCGATGTGCGTCTGTATTTCGTACAGATGACAATGCTCTGCGGTTCTTTCCAGTTGACCGGAAAGACAAGCCCACGGCGCAATTTCTTGCTGGCGCACGAGGCAAACGAAACGTGCCCGGAACCTGTCGATGTGGTTGCTCTTGATGTTAAACACCCATCAATCTGTTAGGTAGGCCGAGGTTTCGATGCCCGCGTTGCTCATCGCCAAAAAGATAAATTCCTAAAGAAGACTCAAGGCTGAGGCTCGGTGACAAAGAGCACAACCCAGTGGAGAGCTCAGTCGCCTTCTTGCCAGGATTGTGGAAGCCTCGGCGCTGCCTGGTTTCTCGCTCTTTTTCGCCGCGCACCGAACCCCTAAGATGGAGCTGAAGCACGAGATCTCCCGCGAAAAGCCACACAGGGTCTCTTAGGAAGATCGAGGCGCCAAGTCCCGTGGGAAAGCATCGTCCTTTGAGTCGGCTCGCCCTTATCCTCAGAGCGCAGATGAAGTGCGATGCAATCTCTCTTGCTTCAGAATAGACGAGCAGTGGATCCAAGCAAGCTTCATTCTCACTGTGGGATGGAAGTTGCTCCCGCTGTCGCTGCCGTCGCTTTGAGAAACCAATTCCTAGCGCCGAAAGTGGCTTTGCCTCCTTGGACAAAGACGACAACGTCTGTCCTTTGTATGTTCTCAAATTCGAATTGGTGGTAGTTCGTCTGCCACCGGTGTGCTCGCCAGCGTTTTCGAATGATGCTCGGTGCTCGGATGCTTCGGCTCTCCTTCCTCGAGGAGCGATGCCACATTTTCCTCCCTCAGCTAGGGCAGGAGGGATCGATTGATCGGCTGTTTGGTCGGGACATCGATCAGGGAGAAGGAAAACACCCCGACAAACGTATCTATAAACAGCTGATCGGCCGTCCGACGAGGCAAATACACTGGCCGCTCTCCCACTTCCATCGACATCCAGATGGACGCGCAAACGATCGGATACCTTTGCCCTCTTGCTCCCAAGGGTATAATTGCATGCCGTCTAATTAGCACATCAGTCGCTACTTTCGCGTCCGCCGGCCGGTCAGGGGATCGGGTCCTCTTCTTCCTCCCATTGACTCTCACCCAAAAGCGATCTGCTTCCCCCGCAGGGACGGCCTTCTTTTCCGCTCTCGTGTTCCAATGAACGCCGAAATCCGTGCCTCCGAGCCGAGGTTATCCCTCGACAGCATCTCTCCGCGACGCGACGCGAGTTTCCACAATCGCCCTGCTCTCTCTCTCTCTCTGCTGTTTTAATACTTCAAGTTTGTTAGCTGCGATCTTCCGGCATCCCGCGAGGTCTCCTCCTTTCGCAACTCCACGAGTCGGTTCGTCAGACACGAAACTTTCCACGTAGAGACTTTCCGATGTTCGATATTCGAATGCTATGATACCAACGGAACAATCGAGCACGACAGACCTCGGGATCGGTGAAGCGGCGACTGACGAAGGAGGAGCCGATGGTGCCGAGAGCAACCGTTTAGAGGAACAGCTGTCGACTTGCAAACCGAGACAGGAACGGGTAGAGGGGCGGGGTCTGGAGACGGAGGGACGATATTCTGTTGCGCCTCAACCATAATCGCCCAACTAAACGGCGCGGCGCCGAGTCACAGGTCTTTCATTACAGGCAGAGCCTGTCCTGGTGTTCTTATGGGCCTTGGCGATGTTTGTAGTCGGTGCTGCCTGGTTTGCCGGTCAGCTCACTCACTGTAGAGAATAGAGAAAGAAGGGAAGAAAAGGTATTCAGGATGGTTCGGCAAGCTGCGACCACAGCCGCACCCGTCCAGAGCGCTTCGCAAGCCAGGCGGAGTCAAACCCCGCTCGAGTTTTCTCGTCCACCAAGAAAACGGAAGAAAGAAGCCATCATCCTCATCAACTCAAAGAACGCTCGGTTCGCCACTCAAGCATCCGGGCTCGGTTCTACAGCCGTCCTCAACGACTTCTCCGGGGTCTATGGGTTGCTCTGTCGGTCGCTCGCTTCGCTCGGCCAGCCCAGTGGTACGTCCGTCCGTCCGTTCGTTCGTCCGCTCGTCCATTCGTTCCGAAGTAGTTTCTTTCCGTGGTGTGGTGCTTGCTCTAGGAGATGCTTCCAGTGATGGTCACTACCGGAAAAGAACACAAAAGAAGCACATTAACGCACGTTCCTTTTCCGCAAAACATACGAGCACGTACCAGTCGTGTACTTTGTTTTTCTGTTGTGAATCGTCGTGCAGATCATATCTTCAGACCCTCGTTGGCGCAACCACAGACACAGATCGCGGGACGCCGCGCACGCTCCTCGCTGGTCCCATGTTTGTAGGGGGGGGGGGGGGGGGGGGGGGGGGGGGGAGCGTAGGGGCAGCAAAAAAGAAGCAAACGATGTCCTCATCCTCGGCGGTCCGACCCCAATGGCCTCAGGGACAAGTGAAATCACTTCCAACTCAAACATGTTCCGTTGAAAAGCGGAAAAAAACCTTTTGCCGAAATTCTAGTGTAGGCGATGACGTTTCCCGACTCGGGAAATCTGCAAGGTGCGACTAATGAACGAGACTCATTAACAACAAGCTGGCGTTTCCCTCGTTTCATTGAAAGCCGCGGCTGCTACACCACTGCTGCCATATGATGAATTGGCTCTGTGTAATGATGTTGCAACAGCAATAGCCCGAGCTCGGTGGATGTCGAGGTTTCCCCGCCTTTGCACCCGTCGATCGCTCCGATATCCGCTGAGAGTTTTGGCTCGGAAGAAGCTGAAATTTCGTCGTTCCTACCGAAGCAGATCCCGAACGAGCCAGTGTCAACCATCAACAGGTTCCTTCGAAAACGAACTCCACGATCCATTGTTTTCGTTTCTTAGGCTGTATGACCTAATGGACGAGTAGAGGGGAATATCATGGAATCCAAGTCTAAATCCCGACGGAGGGAGGAACATCACCACAGTTAGCACACGTCTCCATCTCGACGGAAGTGAACTCCGTCGGGATTCCGGCAGCGGGACAAGGTCGGAACAGATCATCTTGCCAAAGATCTCTTTTCTCTCGACTCGAGACCTCTTTGCACGAGGAGCACGTCCATCGTCCATGGCTGTTTCGACATCCATGTAATGCTCGTGAGCATCTATCACAGCATTCCAGCACGAATATTCGCTGCAACTTCCCTTCGCGTTTGATCTATTGGAATGAATTAATTTTCACGCGATGTTCTCCACAGCATCGCGACGAAGTAAATCGGACGCCTTGCAGATTTATGAGGCATGGGTCACCCGCCTGTCTCGGAGGGAGAGAGGGAGTTATTAACCTGACGCCAACTGAATTTGGACTCCAAGCCAGCCGCCATATCAGTGGCTAGCTAGTGGTGGGTTTGCCGGTCTGTCGAGCAGAGATGCCTCCTCTAATGAGGTGTCTGCGAGTTCACAGCATTTCAAGTCAAAGCCAGGCCGCGAACCTCCCCGGGGGCCCTGGCTTCCAATGCTGTTCCGTGTGATTTGCAGACACTCGTTTTGATCCGAGCTAGATCAAAGAAAACGACTTCCATAAATAGCTTCGTTCTGCGCTTCGTTCACTTTTGAAAACATCTACCGCGGTAACTGTTTCCGATCAAGATGCTCGCTTTCACGCCTGGAGCCCGGCATGCAAACGACAGCGAAATTCTCGCAAGTTCAGCTCGGATTCTGAGTTTTGAATTCAGTGGGAAAACTAATTAAGAGTTGAAAATGAAAAAGAGGTGGGTTTCAGAATGCTCGGGTCAATATGGATCAATATTCCTCGATCAGAAAAAGTTTGAATGACAAAATTTTGCGAATGAGGAATGCCGGCGATTGTTAAATACGAATTCTCAGAATTGGAACGCGACGATTTTGACGAGCCGAAGAGGATCACGACATTCGGAATTCCGACGAACGATGTCACGCATGTAGTTCGCCGAATGTTTTGCTATTCGCGTCAAGATCCTGAGTTACGACGAAATGTGGGAGTTCAGGACTGACTCCTCGCTGCTTGCACAACCACCAAGAAAGCAGCAGCGATGCAACAAAGACAGAATGAGTATTGAAGCTATGGGAAGATGTATCGTATCAGCTAACTGTGCGTTCTTGCTGCTGTTTGCACCTTGGCCGCGTCGTCACCGATTCACAAGTGTGTAGTTAGTCGGTTCGACAAGCCGACGACGTACATAAGTAGTGGCAACTGGTTGATCGGATGGCGGACGTACGAACAACGTGGTATAGAGAGGGTTTCTCTGGGGAAATGAGAGTGCTCTGGTTCTCTCCTCTATCGATTGCATTGTTCCACTGTTCGGCCAAATCAAAGCGGTCGTGCGCACGTCTATTGTGGCCTTTTTATACGGAATAGGCCTCAGCTCGACTGGTGGCTGCTTGGTAGCTTAAAAGAATCGTCATCGCCATAATGATTCGCCTGCGATAAGGCCCTAGATGGCTCGCTGGATGACTGCTCGCTTGGATCCGGCTCACCGGTTAGCGGCTTGCTCACTCACTATATCGGTTCGTTGGATGGCTGGTCGATTCGTCGGTTGGCCGGAATAGTTGGGTAGCTAGCCAGTCAGCGAGCCGGCTTGGCAGCTCTCACATGATTGCGTCCACTTCTTTGACTGATACGCTCCTCTTGTTAAGCACAATGCATTCTTGGTCAGCACCCTCCAAACAGCCACACCGGCACCAGTATGAGTGAGAGCCGTGTACGGCTTTAAGGCCTCCATAGTTCAGGACGTTGCTGGGTTTTCGAATAATTGCACTTCTCATGACCACGATTTTCGACATGTCCACGAGAGGTTCTCTCTCGGAATCAGCGAATTTCGGTCTCATCGAACACCCTGAACTGCGAGTATTCTCCACGAGTATAGCGAGGCAGGGTCTCGTGTACATGGATTCGCTCGTCCGTGATGCACACATGGATCAAGCCACCTTTGCTCAGCTCACGGTGCCGGTTGAACGGCCGTCCCACTCACTGCCCGGTACGTTGGTGAGGTTACCAGACAAAAGGCCCTCACCAGGCAGTAGGCAAGGTCTTCGGACAAGCCAACGAGGCGTGAGATGCACTCAGCTCGCTTCCACGCCATCCAGCCCGCTCGCGAACTCGCCACCTCGCGCCGATGCAGAGGATCTCTGTCTCTCTTTCCTTCCCTCGGTAGAGTAGCTCACTCTTCGATCGGGTGTGATGTACGCACATGGATCCGTACAAAGCTAGCGCTCAGTCACGCTGTCTTCTCATTCTGTTCTTTCACCAACCGTGGATGTTGTCTTGTTCGAAAAAAAAAGAATAAAAGACAAGAAAGGAAAAAGAGTTCAGTCAATGGCTTCTCGGCCGTCCTCTGTTGTGCTTCACTCGCAGTCGGTGTCGTTGTCAGGAGTGCCGAAGCGATACGTAGGCATTCATTGCGGAGGATGGAGCCATTCACTGAAAGCAAAGTTACCGATGAAGGAGTGACCATTGCGGAAAAACGCGACTGCATCTGCGAGGAAATATGCGAAGTTGATAGAGGTGGTGCGCTCGATCTGAGATGAGTAACCGATTAGCATAAACGATCGTCGATGAACTCATCTTCGCTGTTCGTATTTACTTTCGTCCAAGAATGCAAGTTCTCCGTTGAGGCAATCAACGAAAAGGATTCGCTCGAACACATCGTTTCCTGTGCCCGGCCTGCGAGCGAAAGACTCGATCAATTTGTTTACTTTCGACCTCTCCAGAGTAGAGTTTGTTGCGAGACAAAGTTTTTCGGTCGAACATGCATCAGCAGGCAACCGGCCAGGGTAGATGCAACCCCGGGCGACGCGACGATGAAAGAGGAACGCCGAGCGAAGCGAGTCCCTAATCAAATTTCTGAAGCTCTTGTTTGTTGCAGTGAAAATGCGTTATGAGCGTCTTTAACTACTTGAACTACGCTAACAAGACAGGGTTGGTAACCTCGACTTCATGGTCTCCTCGATCTTGAGAAAGGAGGAAACGAAGGAGTATTATCACAACTATTCCGTTTGTTAGTGCTTCCGAGCGAACTCGGTTCATCTCTTCGACAGCCGCCATGATCATTATTTGGCTACTGGCAGAATGAAGAAGAAAAGACCGTATATTTGGATTGTCGACGGGTCGACGAGTTGGGAGCACACACTTAGTGTCTTATTAGACTGTGTTGAACAAATATACATTAACAGTCTCTCTGTTTGACTTGCCTCCAGTGCTGGGCCTGTTTCCTCGGTGGGAAGTGAAGCGACTCGACTTCTCGCTGGCTGGCGGTTCACTCACTCAGTCGTCGGTTCAGAATTCGGCGTAGAGTCCACAAACTCTCGGGACCTCTCGTCTGTCTCACCTCTTTGCATCCATTTATTCTCCCGCCGATGCCTGAGATGGTGCTTACCTTCGATCTCTTATTCTTCTCACTAAAATTATCCTCGCCTCAAAGACTGAATTTCCGCCGAGAGTCAAAGAGTGACAGCAGCATATCAGCGGTGTGGACCGAAAGTCGGCTCTTCTGATCCTGCGTAAACATCAAGGTCCCGAATCATTTGAATGAGTCCCCGAATTGAACATACAGCAGATACACCGGAGGATTCAATCGTTCTCAATAAATATTTTCACAATGCCGCGGGAAACGAAATCATTTCCGACATTCAGACCGATTTCGACAAACTCATAAGACTAATGAACATGCCAGATGACGAAATACACGGGTGGCAGACCGTTAAACTTTGTCACGGCCGAAATCAAGCCTTTTCATCGCGAACATCGAAGGTTCGTAGTTTAGAGAGCTCGTTATCTGCCAAGTTTGTTATGTCGTAGGTGTGCTACGTGCCCTATTGGTTACCTGTGAACGATTGTTATTTCATAAAGTTCTCCACGTGACGAATTCGTCATGCAAAGCTGACTTTGTTTCCGGTATTTTGAGTTCCATGAAGTTTCCTAGTCCGCTAATCGTTTCTGATGCTTCCTCGGATTCTGACAGCCACCTGGCTTCCGTGCGCCGCAGGAGCTTTGATTCCTTGACAACCTTACGACACGATCGTTCAAGTAGTCGAGCATGAAGAGGATGAAGCCAAAGACGTCTGGCCGATGGCGTAGCTCCTATTCCCGCCAAAAGAGCCGAAACATGAGCGGCAAAATGCAATCTCCTATTTGATTAGCGGGTTAGCTCGAATCATTGGACAGGTTGACCGGTGCGACCGCCCCGGTAACGAGATCGCTTCGATGTGAATAGACGGCACACAGTCGACATCCGACCGAATATAGCGTTCAGGATCCACCGTAAACATACCCACATGCAGTGGAGTTTCATCAGCGAGCACGGGGGTGGGTCTCACCACGGATCGCGGATCTATCGTGACCACGAGTCCTGTCGCATGGAGGAAGTCGACCGCAGGCTCGCCGCAGGGTCGCGTTTCTCTCGTTATTCTTCGTGTTCAGACTTTTTTCCCCATGAGGAAGAACCTCCGAGGTATGTCTGCGGTTTTCGGCCGCGGGAGGTGAACGAATTCCTTTCTGCGTGCTCTCCTCCCACTCGAAAAGTTGAATTAAGGACGATACTCCGAAACAAGCGACGAACGAATCGATCACATTTGAAAGTCTTCGCCAAAGTGCAAGCCTTTCCGGCGACGTTCACTTTGTATCTATGCGCATCGGCAAGTACTGAGCGCTTCGTGTTGCTGGCCTCTAGTCTAGACCGAGGAGGATGAGGGACTTGGTATTACGATGCAACGCGATCACCAAAAGCTTCCTGAATTACAAAGTGGGTTCGGCGAAACGAGCGATTTGTTTATCGGTTCTCTGGAGCGACGATTCCACGCGGCTATGCAAAGCACTGAACACTGTATCTCAATATCCAAACCTCTTGGTCGCCCGGTGCGAACCTCAAGTCCCGATCGAACGACTCGCAAGCCTCAACCCCGGAGACCCCGGCTACGACCTTGTGCGACCCAAGCTTTGATAGCAAGCTCGCTGAAAACCTTATTGCAACATCTGTAGCGGACTTTTGTGCTGGTCTCGCCGCGGGATTCCGCAGGAACGAATTCAAAGAGGCTCATGATCGTTTGCGGGTCGTTAACACAAAAGGTCTCCAGAGCCCAGAGTGCTCAAATCGAACCAGAACCAGCGAAAGAGGTTCGCCGAGTCTTTTGTTCCTCCGAGCGTCGGTCGTTTCATAGCTCCAAAACTAAAATGTCCATACTCGAACAATCACTCAGACCGCGGGTCTCGTCGCGCCAAATTGAATTTCAGATTTCTAGTCTCGTCATCCGAGCTGATTGTGAGCTCAAAATGTTGAACATCGTCCTTTAGCTTGTCCGCCGTTCACTCTTTGCTTCCCCGAGTCTGCTTACTCCACTCACTCAGAAAACATTCGCGGCCGAAAACTCCGCCGCTGCCGGGGAAGGCAAGACGGAACTCGGGAACAAAGACGGACGGGACTTAGCAAGGGTCATGAGGAAAGAGTTGAGCTGCGGCGGGCCGAGACGGCAACGGACGACACGCGCCGGATCGAGGGGCGGGAAGGACGAGCCGGAGGAAAACGAGGAAGGCTCGAGGAAACTAACTGAAGAATAAGGCGCGAGACGATGCTATGTAGACTCCGACGAGTTGACGAGACGGAAAGGAGGAGGAACGTGCTCAGAGACCAAGCGAGAGAGATGAAAAGCAAGACTAGAAAGAACGGCAACATGACAATGTTGCTTTGAACTTGGCTTTCTCTGCCCAGCCAGCTACTAGCTCGCTCACTCGTTCGTCCGTCCACCGGTTCATCCACTTACTCGTACATCATTAGCCTTCCTTTCTTTCTTCGAGTTCGGTCTGCCTCGATCCTGCTCGCTTGTTTTGGATCTCGCGTTTCGCGTTGCAATCCTCCCGAGATTTAATCCACGCAACGAGAATGAGAGAAACAAACACGGAGGCTGTCTTGGGTTTTGCAATCGTGCTAGCTCGGGAAAGCCCTACACTGGTCAGGACGGTCTTCAATCAAACAATGTAGGGAGAGAACTTTGTGACTTGAATGGAACAGGGATCTTAAACCACGTAAAAACTTGATGGTAGAGCGTTTATTGTGTGACGAATAATCCTCCAATTTATGCAACGCGTTGAGCTCTTGTAGTCGCAAAGACTCTTACTCGTGAAAGGGGAAATAAATTGCTAAGATTTATGCATCTTACTTTCAGGTGAGTTTCAACGCCGGCCACAGGACTGAATTTCTGAATATTCTCTACACTGTTGCTTGACAATGCTATACAAAAGTTTCGTGCACAACCAGAGGAGAAACGGAAGGGAAGCGCACGGATTTTTTCCTCGGAAAATATGAAACGCTCATTTTTCCAAGTCTCATCCCGAAAACCTCTCTGCTATCGCGCGGAACCCGAACGCGATCCACCGTGCTGACCACTCCGGAAAGCACTTTTTTCCCGAGTCTGCCGCCGTCCGCGGTGAGGGAAGAAGTTCAGGAATTCGCTTTTAGAGAAACTCGCCATTTTTTTCAATTTTTTTTCCCTGTGTTGCTCTTTCCCACTCGTACAATGCACTCCTTTCAAGTAGTTTGTCAGTTCGCTGTTCCGTTCGTTTCTCCTCGAGGACGTTGGTTCGCATTCGTGTATCGAAATAAGCTCGCGTTTCGGAAGGTTGCCGTGCCGTGGAATCGGGATGGCTGTAGTGTGTTTTTTTAGGCTCCATTCCAATTTTTCATTCAACCGAATTTCGGAGTTAAACGGAGGAAAAATGAGCTGAGTAACGTCAACCATCAATTCGAGTTCGAACTCAGTTCGGAGGGCGATACCCGAAAGGGAAGGAGTCCCCGTTTCCTAAACAAGAGGAAAATCTGTGGAAGAGAGGTACAGAGGTAGAAATCAGTGCACCGCGACCGCAGAATGTCACTTCCATGAGTCGAACGGAATCTTCAGTTGTTTCCCTCGTCTCTGAACCGAGAACGTCTTGTGCGGCATCCAAGGGTTAGGAACCGCATGGAACTAAGGTCCCTTGAAATCCGTAAAACATTCGGTTTGGCGAAAAATCGGAGTCACTTGACGCCTTCGTCGGAATCCTGGCTCGAAGGAAATCACTGCAGCACCACTGCACAAGATATCAAACAGAGCGGCAGGAGTTCGAAGATTCCCTCAGAGGAGAACTGATCAGAGAGTTTGGGCGAAAAGGACACTGAGCTTGACGGAGTGAACGTTCATTGCCGAGTTGCTGATTCGGCGTTTGGCTTCATTACCGAGCGCACACTTGCCTGCTCAGGCTTTGAGAGCAAATCTGTTTGGTTTGGCTGACTAGCAAACGAACAAGTTGACTTCGGAAGAGTATTCAGGGAGCAACATTAGGGAATTCGATTGTGAACAGGCAGTGCTATCTGATTAATGCCTCCGGTTCGTCTCACGAACCTTCCCAAATCATTGCGCTTGAGCTGTTGGCGTGAAAAGTTTCTCGTGAATCTAGCGCGGCAGTCGCGAGCACTACCGTCTCCCCCTGACACGGATGTCCACGCCGACGATTCTATACTGAATCCGAGGTCAGTCGTCGCAAGCAGACGCCTGGATTCGAAACGTACCTGAGCTAGGGACGGTCCTAGATAACATCGTTGTCATCCGCAGAAGTTCTGGTGGAATCGGCCGAGCGGAGCCACAAACAGCGGAAAAACAGCGGACCATTGACTATCGCCAGTACGGGCATTCGAATACTTACTTACTTTCGTTCGTAGCCACGACAGTTGCGCTGGGCGAGCCGACGGTCTCGTAGCTTGTTGAAAAACGGCTTCCGCCCACTGAACAGTTTAATTAAGAAATAAATTTGCGCTGCTTGTTTCTTGTCCTGCCGTTTCCCTTTTCCCTCGAGAACAGGGATACACCGAGACAGTCGTACCACCGCCGGCCGCCGCCGTCGAGCCGGTCGGCCGGCAAGCCAGCCAGCCGGTCACTCAGATGTAGCGGAAAGGGGAATGCCGTTCGCTTCATCCCGCGAACCAGGGCCCACTGGTCCACTCCAAAGCGAAGACGGAGTGGTGGAGTTTAGGCAGCTCGGCGGTCAAACAGAATCGAAGTTTGTCGAACTCGATTCGAAGGCATGGTGTCTCAGACAGAAGCCGCGTTGGCACGCGATCTTTGAATTTTTCATTTTTTTTCCTTTTCTTGTGCGAGAGGTCAGTAGTATGCCCTTTACACTACATCTACCGTTTCACGTGAACTTGAATTAGCTGTTCGGTGGATTCTATCTCGACTGAATGAAAAATTCGATCGAGGCAAACGAGTACCCTGAGATCCCGTGTATAAGAAACCCCTTAGATAAACGAAAAGTTCCTTATGTGGGGGATAATTTTCTTAGAGGAAAGTGTTCCTTATACGAGACATTTCAAGGTACATCGGATGAAATATTCGACGACATCGCGGTGTGCTCCCTGGACGAATCAAAAGCATCGAGCGTGTCGCCCAGGAGGGCTTCCGCGGACGCGTGAAGCACCGGGTTCGTGTGAGGTGGATTTGACTAATTCGGATGGTGTTTGGCCCGAGGCTGATCCCAAACTGAAGTTAAAAACTCCGCTGTCCCCTCATCGCTCCTCTGCCAGACTCCTCCCGAGGTCCCTGTTTGAACAGCGACAAAGTAATCGCCAACAAACCAGTCTGCGAGTTCTTGTTTTTTTTCTTCTCCTTGAGTGAAGCTCCCTCCCGTTTCTTCGAGCTCGTTCTCCCAACGCCACGAGGGGACAGCCAGTGCGGCATCCAAGCCAGCGGTCTCTTCTCTCTCGGCTCCTCAGATGGTTGTGTAAGTCAAGCTCTTACCGTTCCAGCGGAGAGACCCCAGAGCAGAACAAGTGACCTCTCGGTGAGCTGGCGCTTCGCTAAGGTCGACGCTTGACTTGATGGGGTGCTTTTGGCCGGTTTGCTTTTTGCAATTAATGTATCCCTCAAATGGAGCCACGCGAGTCTTAATTTGATGCAACAACGATCGAATTGAAGAACTGTTCTCGATCTACGAATCTACATCTGGCAGCGCGAAATCGAATCAAAAAACCGAATCGCAAAGCCCTCCGAATCAGCCGCAAGAAAGAGTTTTACGATCTTACGAAGCTATTGCGGTGCATGAATCACTGGCCGATAACCGGGAAAATATGTTCGGTTCAACGTCGAACCCATTGGAAAACTCGAGAGAAAACTTTTGCGGAGCTTATGAGATACGAGTTTCCCCAATCTGACACACCATGCCGCGCTTTGCTCAATTAGAGAGACTAATCGTCAACGTAATCGAAAGGAGGCCCGAGGAGGTGAATCGATATCGAATTCGGAATCGGTTCCGATCGTCTCTCTACTCAGCAGGCCGTAACTTCCCGGTCTTCGCAGCAGAATCCCGAGATTCTTCCCTAAACTGATCATGGCGCGCCCCAAAAATGTCTCGTTTCGTCCTCGCCTGAGCGAATCTTCCGTACAGAGTGGGCCATCAGTCCTTGAACTTGAGCGCTGCCAAAAAGCTTCTCAACAGAAGATGCTCTCGAAGTATACCGAGACATCGAATCAAGCGGGAACCGAATCGACTTTGGGGATGCCCCAGCGGTCACGAAGCTTGTTAGCGAACCCATCGAGAGCGCTTGTGACGGGACTCGAGTTCGATTCCTGACGATCTAAAGGACTCCAGGAATGGTTCGGCGACAGCGCAGTCTTGAATCAGTCTCATCGAGATGGTCGACAATCACCACGGTGTTAGGAGTTTTCAATTTGGCACCGCATCACAACTTCCGGAACATTCCTGTGAGCGTAACAGAAAATTACAAAGTTTCTGCGGAACGTACTTACCCGGAATACGTTCTTTTAGTTCGCTTCGAGAGCTTACCCTCCCGTTTTTTGTGCGCTTTTTCCCCCTTGTGCTTTGTTTCTCTCGCCGTTCTCGACCATAAATCACAGAGCAGAAGGAAGCTGCTGAAAATGTTGTATGCCGCTCGCTACGAGGGAGCGAGCATTTGCTCTCGAGCCCTTGCACTCCCCGTTGCAAGGAAGATGAGGCGTACCCCACAAGCACCAAGTGAGAACGGGAAAGAAGCTCCTTCAGTGATGAACGCACATTAGCGTACTGAGTGCTAGTTGGCGACTCTAATAGAAGAAAATGCCCGAGGCAAACAATCACAGCTAGCCATCTCGCTATCGTCGTCGTCGTCGTTTTCTATTATCTATAAAGATGAAAAAGTGCTCTTCTTATCGAAATGGAGGCAACGTGCGCTCGAGCCGAGTTCCTTGACTGCAGCAACAAACGAGAGAAGAAAAAACGGATTAGACTTTTTCCACCTTTTTTCTCGCGTCAGCGATTCGACTCGGATCGTCCCACTCAATTTGGACAGGACCGAGAGAAGTCATCGTTGTAAGCCCTTCGCTCTTAATCGTCTCTCCCCGTTCCCCTGTCACTCCCTTTTCTCCCGATCTCTCTATCTCGATGCACGACACGGCGCGGCGGTGTTAATGACAAGTTGCACGGAACGGAAATGTCTCGCCGTCGAGGCTCACCGTTCCGTGGGGCTCCGCTAGCGTTGGATTTTGGATCACACGGGGTTTCAGAGGCTCTTGCAGCCGATACAAAATGGCGAAAATTCATCATCATCATCATATAATCGAGATACCGTGAATGTTGTTGAGGTTTATCTCACACACATCAACCTAAATCGTTGAAATCGGGGGCATGATATGAGAAACATTTTCATCCAAGGATTTCACTAACAGCAAATCGTTGAGGCGAGTAACCGGTGCTCCAGGTGAGCGTACTTCGAACACCTCCGATAGGTCGGTTCCCGTGATCCTCCCTGACATTTCCAGAACGAGAACGAGGAGCATTAGTCTTCTGAGAACGGGAAATTCTGGCGCAGCAGCATATCGGTCTTGGGAACTTTTGGTGATGGGAAAAATTCGAGGCGGCACCGCGCGCTCGGGAAAGAAGAGGTCGTCGTTTCGTCGGCGTCCGCGAAAGGAACTTTCACTAGCACGCTGACTCAGCAGCTCTGACGACTGATTTGACGGGAAGCTCCTTCGTTTCTTGCTCGCTTCCTTTATCAAGGGAGCTTCGTGTTCGTGAGGTTCTCGCCTCCAACGTTGCCCGTTCCTCGGTTCTCCTTTTTTGTTTCGCTCGTTCAAATGTAAAGCTGAATGCGGCGGACCGGTGTTCGAATGTTGAGCGTCCCAAGTTACGACGAAGACCCTTGCTGGAACCAAACCGATGAGTGAAAGCGTTGGCCCGTCGAAATCACTCTCGAACGATCCTCTGACATTCTTCGACGAAGTTTTCGGCGCCTCGACCGCGATCTCGTCGTTATCCTCTCTCGACGAAGTTTTGTCTCTGAATTCCGCAGATAAGATGAGCATTCCATTTCAGATGCTTGCTTGGGCTCTTCCCCCGAGTTCTTCAGATCAATTCATCGCGTTGTAGTCATCATGCGCGCCCTCGGGAATTCTCGGCGATTCAAAGGCCCAGAAAGACGAGTGAAAAGCGTTTTCGTCGTTCTTTTTTTTGCCCGCTTCTCGACTCGAATATAATATTCATGAAAGCATGGCACGCCTTCTCCTCCCATTCGACCAACAGGCGTTGTTCATATGGACGAGAGAAAACGTTCCGTCAATTTGCCGAACACGCGATATGCCGAGTTGCAACGAGAATTTCATTCGGAGAGGCCTTTTAATAGAATCTCTTCGCGCATGAGTTCACACTAGTGACGTAACAGAGAGACCTCTTTCCGAAACCTTCGCGGCGTTCCCACTCTGTTCGAAATATGCGGAATCTTGAATTTCAATCAAAGCTTCGTTCTCGCGATGTCCAATTGTGAAACAACGTCCCGGTGTTCTTTCGGTTGATTCCATGGCAAGGTTCTCAATTTGTTTCATTTGAGTGTAATCATTCGAGAATGACTTTCTCGATGACGAGATCGATAAATAAATGAAGCTTGCGATTCGACACTTGAGGCTACGAGACCTTTAAGCTCATGACGCACGCGGAGGTATTCCTCGACTCAGGATAGAGATCGGCAAACATTGTGAAAGGATGTGGCGGTACTTTGTTGAGAAGCCTACGCAAGCACTACATCGATTGGATCTACTTTTGAGTTGAATGCGTCACGTGAGAGTTCCCTCACTCGTGCTTTCCTGAACACGTGGAGTAACGCCATCGAGACAACAGTGAGGAAATGTAGAGAAGGACAGAAGTAAAGGGCAGCAAGGGGAAGGTTTTTCTATTTTTGTCAAAGAATCGTCTTCGCTGTCCACAGCCAGTCTATTGTAACGCTAGGCTATTGATTCTCAATGACGCGTCCGCCTGCTGTTGTTGACTACGTCGAAAAGTGCGACGAGGGTAACGACAGAAGACCTTCTTCGGCAAACTCTACGCGGGATAGGGATGAGACGAAAAGAGGCAGCGATACGAGAAAAGAGCACGACATGAGATACTGTGGGAATGGCGGAGTCTCCTCCAGCCGACCGACGTTACGGCGGCGAGAGCTGTCGATTCGACCTGGTGTCTGACAACTGCTTTCCTCCTATCGAACCCCTTCGTGTAATGATTTTCGCCCGAAGACCGACATCCGGTGAGCCAGTTGGAGAGATATACTTCCCACTCGTTAGTCTAACTGCTCTGGAATCTCGGTCGAGAAAAAACGTTCTAAAAGACGAAGAGCTGACAACGCGTGTGTGCCACCGCAGTCGGCTGGTGGAGTGAACCAGCCATTCGTCTTGGCTCTACACGGTGTTCCTAGCGCACGGAATAATAATCCAGGAAGGATCCAACGCCTTAATCGTCGCAGGAACCTGAATGATATAACTATGTTGTGGACTTCTGCTGTTCTCTTATACACCGAATCAAATAGAATGGAACTAGAAGTCCTCCGCCTCCGAAAAACTGTCACGCCGATAGTTTTATTTTGGAACCCCAAGTCTGGACCGCGAACGCAAGCTATCTCTGCCAATGATGATGTCTTGATACATTGTGCGGTAATATCTATTGCTTAAAACTTTAGCGGTGAGTTCGACGTTGTTCCATGGAGAAGTTTGCTTTTGGACTTTGACATGAATCCGTTGTCCCGGCAAGAACATGCCCTTGTAACGGTTTTTTTTTTCACAACGGCCACAAACTTGGCGAATCCGCTCTAAACCAGTTTTTTTGTCAGTTCCATTGAAAACCGAGGTCATTGGGATCGAGGAATTAGGTTTTTGGGATAAATTCTGGCGAAAACAAGAAATATGAGCCGTTGTAAAAGAAGATATGCTCAGAAATAGATTGTGATGCGATTTTTACCCTCTGAGATGCACTTTCTCCCAGAAATCCTCAACGGAAATGTCGTATTTTCACATGATATCTCATAAAATCTGTTTCCGTAAATATCTCCGGGCCGTTGCAACGGCTTTTCTAACAACGGCTCATATTTCTTATTTTCGTCAAAATTCATCCCAAAAACCTGACTTGTCAATCTCAATAACCCAATTTCCATGAAACTAACGAATGAAAACTAGTTCTGAGCGATTTTGGCAAGGATGGTGCCGTTTTCTAAAAAGCCGTTGCAATGGCCCGTTCTTGCCGTGGCAACGAATGCATGTCTATCCTGGTCACTATGACATAAAGAGAAAAGACGGACTCTTTTTATTTCGCGACTTCTCTCAAACAGCCGCTAATCGAGCGATGTTGATCTACTCGTCTTGTGTTCGGAGCCTCGGGCGATAGAAAACACATCGTCTAGCAACGAAACTGAATCGATGTCTCATCTCGTTGGAAAGAACTTGGAATCGGCTTCTGGATTCGAAGCTATGGATGCTTCGCAATACAAGAACAGAGTTATTCAGGGAAATTGTAACCCGCAAATGAGATGCCCCACCACCTATCCTTGGCTTTTTTTAAATGGAATTCATTATTTTGAATGCTTGAAGAAATTGCGTTCGCAATGTTTGTTAGATTGAATGATGTTCCTGAAAGTTCCACACGGCTCGAGTCTGTCAGAATCAATATTAGGATGTGGAAATTCGGACGGTGCCAAACTCGTCAACGTTAGCGATCGAGAGGCAATCAAGCAAAAGCGGATTGCACCGATTTTCGAGTCGCAAATCCTCTTCGTTTCTGCGCTGAGTATTCGAGGTTGGCAGTAGACCGCCAGGAGGATTTTGGAGATGACGCTTTAATGAAATTAAAAAGACGACGTCCCACTCAGAACGACAACGACGACAACGAGTGCGTGTTGATGTCGGCGAGCAGTTCCTCGGCTTAGGTTCGGAAGAGATAATATCTTCGGTTGATCGCTCCAAATTTTCTCCGAGCAGCGCAAACTCCGTTTCGCGGGAGTTTCTCGAATCGAGGGACCGTTGTGCGGCGACAGAGATTTTCCAGCAAATATAGTTTCGTTGTCTCTTCAGAAGACACCGCACGAGTCCTCGTGGCGGTGTTTATAATAAGTTTATATTATCACGCAGAATTACCAGTGAGCGAAGCGTGAGGATTTGCTGCAGACATGGAAAACCTGATACCCGAGAAGACGAAGAGTCTCCACAATCATGGAAGCCAGACGAGGAGCGTTGGAGGATCTGAAACGATAAGGTTCCACCAATGAAGAAACGCTGCGAAAACATTCCAATTACGCGAAATTCGAGTGAGAGCAGAAGTAGCAAAACATTCTCAAAGTCTTTGAGATTCTAATTACTCGCTCTCCTCCCACCCGAAAGACAGATTGGTTGATGTTTTTGAGTGAAGTGAAACTTTCGATATTCAGCGGGCTCGAGAGAAACTCAAGTGTTTCGGAGCAGTCATCGGTCTCCCGTGAGCTGTGGCATCCGCGTTTAGCAGCTCATTACTCGCGAATATCTCTTGGAGTTCACTCGCGGAGAATTCGTTGGTTCTCCAGCAAATGATCCGTCCCTCAGCGCTCATTCCAACACACTTGAATGCATGCCTCCGCATTCCTCACTCGTGCAGTTGGAGCACGCTTTTCACTCAAGAATCGCGCCTCAAGTTTTTCGTGTTCAGAGAAGACACAGCTCCGACATGAGAGAGTACCGAGATCACGATTTTTTTTCTCATGACAACAGTTGCAATTTCATTCCGCTGTCAAGTCGAACTAGAAGATTCATAGCACCCGATCAAGATTGTGTCTTTGCGTTCCACGAGAATTTATGAAACAGAGAGGACTTGAACACTTCGCCTTCACGGTTGCGAGCTCATCCAAGAATTCGGGAAGCGAATCGTGCGGAACGCTCCATCGTGATCATGATGTAGCCTCCGATGGGTCGGGCTCGCTTAGCCGTGATGAAATGAGATAGTTTGCGTAGGTAGACTTGCAAATCAATAATGAAGTGCTCGCGAAGTTAACGAGGCGGTTTTGAGTCGTCGCCCACTCGAGAATTCAGCATGTGTACTGAAACTTAATTAAAATTCCAACGCCTGAACCACTGCTAACGACCCCAGGACGGAGTCAACGAGGGAAGAAGTGGAAGAACGAGAAGAGCCTCACCAGGCCAGACCGCCGACCGCGGCTTGCAGCATTATAATCTTCTACCCCAAACCTTTGATCTCAAAACTTGATCAAAGCGAGCAGCTGAGATCTTCTTCCCCTCACTGCCTCTTTGTTCCTTGTGGCCTTCTCATCAGTAGAGTCTCCGGTGAAGAGCTTCCGTTGAGATACTATTTACTCACTCAGTCAGTGCACAAGGGTGCGAGCCCCGGCCCGACATCGAATCGAATTTCGGCGGAAATTTCTTCTCCGAGCACGAGAGTCCGTCGCAGCGGCCTCGACAATTCAAAGGGCATCCTGGGCATTTAATTCTCGACTCTTGAAGTGAAGAGGTCCTTCCATCATTTTTATTGTTCTCTCCCTCAGCGAGTTTCTCCACCTTTTTCGTGGTCGCGAGCCGCCACAAAATATCGCTGACTGTCATGGAGCAAGCCGTACTCAGCTATCGAGTCAGGCTATTAGGATGATGCACAGCAAACCGAGCCGGCGAGACAACCGAGACGTCGCGCGTCGCGTCGACCGATCGTCTCATCCCGAAGATTGAATAGATCGCATGTTATTCGTGCATGCAGAAAGTTGTCTCGCTCGGACGTTGCAGCTCAGCGCGAAATGATCCGTGATCGGCAAGGTTCAAGCGGTCGATCGGTGACATCGTTCTTGACCCGCTCTCGTGGGCCCATGAAACAATGACGACTAGCGAATCGGATCTTCGTTTTAATTACCACGCCCAACTGAACAAAGAATGAAAGCGTTCTGCGAGATCACACGATACGACTTCGGAAGCTTCAATTTTTCCAGATTTTCGTCTCGCTTTCAAACGGGCCGTGATTCTCGTCTTCAGACGGCGGCTCAGCGCCAAGAGTTTCTAGAAATGAAAGTTCCTCTGGAGAAAGCACCTCGAGATTCCGAAATGTCAGAAGCCGCAGCGATCGAGTTTCTGTGGTCGTCATTTATTTCACTTCGAGATTAAGAAGCCATTGATCGAGCTGAGCTTTGACATTCGAAGTCCGTCTCCACATGTCTGTTGAGATGTCCGTCTGTGAGTCGAAGAGGAAACGAGTTCAACGACCGTATCGACGAGCGACACGATTCTCCGGACGATGTCACTCGACTCCCTGAACCTGTTGTTATGACTCCGCCGAAGAGGGAACGAGCGCCAAAGTTGAGCGTAATTTGAGGAGAGATTCCGAACACAAAACTTGTTCACTACGATTCGAAGCCTGCAATTGCCTCGGACCGTAGCATTGACTTTGACAGTTGTTGAGAGTGTAACCTGTTCGACAGCAGAGTACCGGTTGCGTGTAGCTGCTAACTTCGCACAAGATAACCATACCGCATGCCTGAGTGGACTCAGCCAGTGTGCGTCTTTGAAGCATTCGTTCGGAGCATTTAGCATCAGCGGGAAGAGTTCGATTCTAATGAACGGCTGGCGATTGAAAGTGACTGACTAACGCTCACTCGCTGCAGCCCTCTCCGCCGAAAGCTGTGGTAAACAGTTACAAGCACACACTTACTAAGGGACCATAGTGAATCAATCGGAACAACGTCTGGCGCACGCGCAGGCGGCCGGCCGGGCGCACACGAGCGCAAGTGAGCGCGTGCTACGATAACTGTGAAAGCTTTTCGGAATCACCTTGAATTCGTTTAAAAGTTTTATTCCTACTCCCGATCGTTTGACGAATCGTTTCGGTCGATGCTTGCTTTGATGTATTGAGCCGCCCGGTCGATTTGAGAACTTGCTCGACGCCTGTTGGTGTATGTATCAATCTCGGACGGAGGACGTGATTGAATGATCAGAGCAACTCGTGGAAATTTTAATGTATCTTCGACCCGTCAGGAGACATGAGTTGTGATGCAGTGAACGGAAACGATTGGTGCGTATTCTCGATGAGTGCTGCAGTGAACAGAAATCCCGCCAAAAGTGGATTCATCTTGCAGGATAGCATGTGCTCCGTTCCAGCTCTCGCGGCTCCTAGATGGGTCAGTGGAGGCATCCGTGTTAGGAACTCGAGCGGAATTTCCCGGTGAATTCTCTCCGTCAGTGTTTATCGAAGTATCTGTGAAATCAATTATTTACCTGTTCTTCCAAAGTGATCTCATGATATCCCTCGAATCGCTGCCGAACAAACTTTCAGGAAGCGAGAGAGAGAGAGAGCGCGGAAGAACAGAGCCGGCCAGGAAGGAATGACGGCAGTCAAAGTTTGAAACGGGGAATTCGGTTTATTTAGATTCGTGAAGATTGAAGATGTCGGAGATCGAGCTCATTCTTGAGAGCGTCTTCAAACTCCTTTAAGAGCCATTGCTGTCAGCTTTTAACGTCGTCGAACTCTAGACCTTCCATCGAACATCGACACTCGATCTTCTATTAGATGTGACTAAGCTGTCGGGGAACTGAAAATTTTGAAGAGAGACACAGATGCTGAGTGGGTTATGCGGCCTTCGAAAAATAATGTGTCGGTCGTCGAGAATCTCTTCTTTCGATGAACGTTCATCAACTCACTCGGATGTTGCGTAACCCCGCCAGTCCGACGCACCCGCCGCCGTGTAAACGTCATTTGTCGTGAGCGATTGATTGACTGACTGACTGACTGCCGATCGACTTAGAAGTGACACCGCTTGTAACACGGCTCTGCTTCTCTCAATATTCCACGGAAGCGGAAATCCTCGATTAGAGGCGTTACTAGAGGTCAGAGCTCGCATAGCTCGTACGGCGCCGCGACGCGACGCGCATCGGATTCCCACCGTCCGGGAGCTTAATCAACAGCTGATGTTGGTTTCTTTCACTTTGGTCGGCAGTCTGGGCTGTCCTATCCTATTAGATTCTCTGCAGGGGCTCTAATAAGGTCGAATAGCTCGCGATGACTTGCAACAATTGTGTGCTTAGCGCATGTGTTGGTATTCTGCGGCGACGGTGGTCTCTGCTTTCTCCTCTGACTTTCGGTTTCTCCTGTTGGGAACATTTCGACCGGTGGTGGCCGTGGATCGCTGGCTGTGAACATTATGCAGATCATTAGTTACCCGGGGGGCATGCGGTCATTCAATTTTTCCCTCCATTCAGTTTTTTTTTTCCGATGGAGAGGACTTCTACTCCATCTGAGGCTTAGCCGATGTTTGGTTTTTCTCCATGAAAGAACCTGTTCCGAACCCCAATGGGATCCTCGAAATTTTCATATCCATAGTTATGGATTCCTTCTGCTTCCTTCGATCCGGCGGCAGCGAAGAATTCTCTTGACGCCCAGTCCTACCTTGTCACTATTTTGATGGTTGTCCCCGTGCGCTGCTGTTGTTGTTCGGTCTCGGGCTCTAACCCATCGTCTACTGCCATGAGCTAGAGTGATAGGTAGTTGACGCGACGAGCACGCCATCGTGTCGTGAATTCCGCAATGAAGGTTTCCTCTTCATTCAGCTTGATGAGCTGAGTATTTTTTTCTATCGCCTTCCAATCGATGCTCGCCGTGGACCACAAACGTCCAAAAAGTTGATGAGGGCGAGTGAGTGGCTTGGACCAAGAGCATCGACCAGGGTTTCACCGAAAGAACATTTGTGAGACCTCGAAAAGTCCTTCCAATGAGGGAATCCGTTTCGAAATTCATTGCAAAGCTCTCCTCGTCAAAATTGTCCATTGTCTTCGTGTGGGAAATGTTGGTGCCGTTTATATGTAGTTTCGAGGAAGGCGGACACCGTCGAAGCAGCTTCGACCCTCACAAGTGTCGATCGATGCGCGAATCTTGAGTCGATTCGCATCTGAATTTCCTTCGATTTTGCGGAGAACGAACCGTTTTGTTTCGTACCCCTGTTCATACATTTACGCGAATGAATTTCCGAATGCGAACGATCCGACGGGAAACGACGGAGACACTCCTCGTTCTTGACGATCGCTCCAGGCACAAATCCGTGACGTTCCTGATAATTCAGTCCTTGGGTTCTCTGTCGTCTGGAGGTATAGTAGAAGATCCACTCTCGCTGCTCACAAGAGCCTGAGGAGCGCTTTCAGCGGAATACGCAGGTGAAGGTGTGAAGTAGTGAATTGCCGAGCGGCGCGCCGCCAGTTACACATCCTCCCTCGATTCTTCGTTTTCCTCTCTCCAACAACGATTTTTCTGCTTTTCTCCCTTTCTCTCATAGAGAGCTAAGGTATCCGACAACCCGAGAAATGATTAAAGCGTCTCTCGCCGGGGGCATTCGTCGGCGCCGATGGAGATTCCCACCCAATGATTCATCTCTTCGACGCTGGCTTGTATAATTTTCCCACTCATTGTCATTTTGGATGACCGAGAGACTTCTCGGCGTATCAAGCAATCGATCATCATCATAACGATAAACGACCACGACGATCAGCAACCGAATATTCAGGAGCTTCGATGAACTTTCCGTACAGTCTCGAATTTCTGCGGACTTCAACCAACTTCTGATCAAACGACCGTTTCGCTGAAACTGAGTAAACTAATGTCCTCGATGAGAATCCAGTTGGAGATTCGTTCGTTTTTCAACGAACAAATCACGCAGCGCCGAATAAAGCCTAATTTATGAGTCAGGCCCCGCTCATGGTGTTGGGCCTCCGTCTCATCGCAGCAGACCACTTGTTGTCCCGCGCGACAGAGAGCAAATCTGTTACCTGGATCGCCACATTGGCGAAATCAGTGGCAGAGCACTGAACTGATCGATTCTGAATTGTGCTTTGACTCGAAGCATTTCTTCAAAAGTGACAGGAACCCGCTACAATAAATGGAATTCGGAAATTAGGCAAAAAAAATAAAAGATATTTGAAGAGAAATTTCATGAATCGCGATTTTCTGAATCGTTTGGGGAAGCTTCGAGATCGTCGAGTTCTCGGCAGAGAACCCGGTGGAGTCCGTGCACCGTTTGCATGGTCTTCCTTCGAAAAGCCACCGGTGATCATTGACGCGTTACATCCATGGTGCGGGCTCCGTCGATAGAAATATTAAAACGAATAATCTCTTTGAAAACTCATGGAGCGGAAGACCTCGCCTGCGCGAAGCGGTTTCGACCTCCGAAATTGTCGGGCTCAAAGTAGATAAGCTTTAAGAAAGAGGATATGAGAACTAAGCGCTCTTTAACAGGATAGTTTCAAAAATAACGATTCCCACCTCGGGGAATGGAATAAAATTCTCAATCACACGCTTTTCGGAGAAGATCGTTTTTGGCGCCGAGGGAATACAATTTCAGCTCTCAAGATTGCTGCTGTGTTTGCTGATACACTTAGATATTACGAAAAAGGAGTATGAAAGACGTACGAATCACGTCTCACAACAGCCCGGGGCTAAAATCATGAATTTCGTTCTCACATCATCTGCCGAGTTTCTCTTGCGATATCGACTAGGGAGCGAGTGTTGACGATTTCACTTTTTTTCGCAGGCAATGTTCGCGACCTCCTCCGTGGCGACCTGACTCCCCTATGAAAGGGGGCCGGAGCTGTGGGCGGCCCGGGGTCCCAATTCGAACTCAAGCTCAAACACGACAACATTGAGTACAACCTGCAGTGCGTGCCAACGTCGAGGGGGTGAGAGTTGTTCTCTTTTTCTCTGACTCGAGGGATATTACACCGAAATATCCGGTGGATCATTCGACTTATTGTTAGATCCCAAGCGGCGGCTCCTTTTGCATCGAAACTTTCCTCCAGGGACAGGTTGCACTCCCTTGATCTCAGCTTTGTCAGCTTTTTTTGACCGATACGGTCTAACATTTGGAGCACGAGCGCCCTTATCCCGCCAGAAGGTTCATGAGATGTGTCCTAGCATTGCCGCCGCCGCGAAGGATGAACCGCAAATCCAGCAGAGGATACTCGCCCCCGGTGAGAGATAAGCTTTCACTTGAGGATTCATTTTTCTCTTCCCTCGTTTTTGTAGGTGGTCCGCGGTGGAGGCTCTGGCGGATTGGAGCGTGTGGTAACATGAAGATGAGCTGCAACCTGTCGTTTCTGAGTAGTCCTGCGGGGTGTCGGCCTGGAGTTTGGCTAGCATGGAGCCTTCGACTGCTGCTGTGGGCCCTACTGTTGTCTGGCGACACTGGCCCGCGCTCGCAGGGCGGAGCGCACGCTATGAAGGCCCACATTCCAGGGGACATAATTCTCGGAGGACTTTTCCCTATACACGTCAAGGTGAGCTGTCAATTCTTGTTTGCTGTCTTCCTTTTTCCCTTTGATTTCATTCGCCATTCATTCTCAGTCCGCAGCTCGCTGCTTCTCATCTTATGAAATGTTTTCTCCTCGAACTTGATCGAGTGAAACGCCTCTGATCGGTCCTGGAAAGAAGCCTCGGCCTTCGATGCCTGGTTTCACCCGTTTTAAAATGATCTGATAGTGAAGAAAGACCCGTCGGAACATCCGATCCCCAATATCGAGTCGGCAGATTTCAGAGAGGCAGTAGAGCAAGACTCACGAGTCGCTTCAGTGGAATATCGGATGAGATTTTCACGGAATGAACTCTACTCTCGTTTTCGTCTGCCTCTGCTCGGAACTCTACAAACGTCCGAGCCGGCACACCTGAAACGTCGGAAGCCTGTCTTCATTGTGGTCGGTTGTAAACATTGAGCAGTCGCTCGTAACCTTTGAGGTTGGGTCGAGCGGGTGACGAACTCGTCCACGAAGTCGACATGACCGGCCGCTCTGTTCTGGAAGAGGAAGAGAGAACCCGATGGAAGATTTCCTTTTTTTTGCCCTCAATGGGCAGGACGCCAAACGCTTCAGGCAGGGCGGCCGGCCGACCGGCGAAGGTTCGGATGCAATGGGCTCATATTTTGAAGAAACTGCTGTTCTCGCTCCTTTCCTTCCAGGGGTACCTGTACTGGGTAGGCGTCATTTTATTACAGTGATACGTTAGCCATGTGAACGTTTATTGCCTGGGGTTTGGCGCTGACGCATCGATACACAGCAGCCTTCGTGTTCGGGAGCTTTCGCGCTTGCTTGACTGCCTTTTCTTGTGATATGGTATCAAGTGGGACTGCTTTTACGCACGACATTTCTGCCTATCTGGGGCTCGTGAACGATTGCTGATCGTGCACGGCGCTAAACTATTTCATCTGAATGCGAGATGGGGGCCTTCTCCATCGCAGGTCAATCCTCCAGCAGTTCGTCAAGACAAATTTACACCTTGTCAAGGATCAGGATTCGTTGTCGAGAAAAAATTTCATCGTCCACGTCTGAGGGCTTCTTGAGACGGGCGGGAGGACTCAAGATTTTCAAGATAAAACGCGATCTCGCCTCCGGTTGCGGATCATCATCGTTCAGAGCCACGTCTCGCTCACTTTTGAACTTGTGGAGAGATGCGATTCGTCATCTTCCAATTTACGAAAAATTATCGTCCCTGACTTAAGTTGATTCCGGGCTAGGCTTGCAGATTTTCATTTATTTATTTATTCATTCATTCATTCTATCTAAATGATTTATTTATTCAAAATATCGTCCGGCGATGTTGAACGGCCTCGATTCTTGTTACGGGACCAGGAAAGTTTGTTTCCTCCGATGCTCGCAGTCGAGCGTAAACAATTCATTAAACTTGACTTGATTGCTTACAGGGTGAACACGCAAAATGCGGCGGTATCAACAAGGACAGAGGCATTCAGAGATTGGAGGCCATGTTGTTTGCAATTGACAGAATCAACGCCGATCCGTCGCTTCTTGACGGTGTGAGACTGGGTGCCACGATCCTGGACACATGCTCCTCAGACTCGTATGCCTTGAATCAAAGTCTCGAGTTTATCCGCGCCTCCATCAACACCGCCGATCCGCACAACTATTACTGCGAAGGAGGCGGGAACCTCACATTAAAACCAGAAGCTAGTGCCGTAAGTGTTTCCGCCTGATGCATCCACCTTCCTCGCTCATCGCCATTTGCACCGACGCGACGGGCTGGTGCCCTAGTCCGCGAAGCTCGCTCATCGTCACATCACGAGCTGATTCCATACGAAGTGAAAAACTCTGCTTTCTCTTTTTTCAATTTCACAAATCCGGAGAAATGGCAAATTTTGACAACCGGGCAATCGGTGTGGAGAAGAGTGATTTGCTCTCGATCCGTCCATCAATCAGTCCGACCTGGATGGGAATCCGTGCATACATAAATCCATTACACTAAATGCGTGACTCCCGTTTTGCATCGCGGCAGAAAGTTTTCGCGCGTCGTAATTCCTCGCTCCCAACTCTCATGCCCGTTATCCACGGCCTCCATTCTCTTTCTCTCGTCGTCGTCTCTCTCTTGTAATACTTCCCCGGGTTCCCACGGTGCCTGAAAGTTCCTCCTTCAACGCGCTACTTACGACAATCGTTCGTCAGTCGTCAGAACTCAGTCGCTGTTTACAATTCGCTCCGTCACAACACTCGAGCTCTTTCTCTCTCGATCGGTTTCGACTTGGAAACAAATCCTTCAGAACATTGTTTCCTAGACTTATCAATCGACAATTCTTGTTAGACATTCGACAGGCGGATTTTTTTTTTCGACAGAAGAGAACTTCTGTTCCTTAGACAAACGGAACGATACGCACACAGTGAGAGAAACCCTCGCTTCTGATCGACATTCGTTGCACCCTCGATGGGCGCGCGTGACTGACATGTGGAGAGCATTATGGCTTCGTCGGTGATGATTGACACGCCGGCGCCGTTGAAAGGGCTGCTGAAACACTTTTGAAAGAATCTCGAATAATTTCTCGGGGGAGCCGCCCTCGACAACCTGTGGAGCTCACGAACTAACAAATTCAGTGCTTGAGACGACTGAAATGAAGAACAGGACTCAGCTTTCGGAGATCATCGAATCTCGAGAAGAATATTCATATCATGAAGATCCAAGGGTTATGATAGGGCAGTGAAATGAGACTTTTCGAGTGTCAGTGTGAACGTTGAGCCATGAGAATCCCAGAATCCACGGTTTCTTCCAGGATTTTAACGCTTTTTTCATCGATTTACAGGCGATCAGCGGGGTGATCGGTGGGTCCTATAGTGAAGTGAGTTTACAGGTAGCCAACCTTCTGCGGCTCTTCAGAATCCCCCAAATAAGTCCAGCCTCCACCGGTACCGCGCTGTCGGATAAAACAAGATACGATTTTTTCGCGCGAACAGTTCCACCAGATACATTCCAGGTAGGTGTTTGTTCTCGTGTGCACTGATTGAGCCGTTCTCTGCATCCCTCCCGATTTGAATGACTCCGTCAGAATGTTTAGAGAAAAGCTCGAGGAAATCGGGGACAGAACATTTCCTCAGTTCTTCTCCCAAAATCTGGTTGTTGAACCAGACAGCCAGAAAATTCGGGAGGATTTTGCTGTAGACAACGGAGACCACACGCAAATCACTCCGGGCTCGTCCGCAGCAGGCCACGTTAGCCGTCGACTGCACGCCTTGCATTTAACGATGCCTCCAGCATTAATCGCTCTGCAACCTGGCTCCCTTTCGAGCTCCGCTGTGCAGAAAAACAGCGAAACACAAAGAAGACCTTGAACCTACGCGATTCAGTTGATTCTAAAACAGTTCAAGAGTTCAGTAGATTTTTCCGTTTGGAGTTTCACTCGAACTGCGCACTCCTCATTAGGACGAGGTTATCTATTAAATCCTCTGTAATTGTTCGATTGCATTTCGATAACGAGAACTTCTTCCAGGCATTAGCTATGGTTGCTGTCGTACAAACTTTCAACTGGTCCTACGTGAGTTTGGTGTACTCCGAAGGACAATATGGAGAGTCGGGTCAGGAGCAGTTTACCAAAGAAGCGAGACACCACAACATCTGCATCGCAATCAGTGAGAAGGTTCGTAGTGAGAATGTCGCGATATTCGTATCCTCAATCAAAAATTGAACGCCGCCGAGTCGTGAGAATGCCTCTCGAGCCGCTGAAACGAGGGAAAACAATATGACGCAGGTGCGATTCCCAGATAATCGGAGCTCTCCTTGGCGCTCCAATTTATTCCACAAAACGTTTGGGACAAATCTCAGAAGTGTGAGCTCTCTACTTTCCCCCCGATTTTCAGAAGTCTGAGCATAATAGATCATACGAGAGAGAGAAAGAGAGAGGAACGCAGAATCAGCAGGAGTCAATTTAATGTGTAGCGGCAATCAGGATTCCGTTAAAAACTGACGAAAGCCTCAGCAGAGGAAGAGGCTTTGGTGGCCGTTAGTTTTTTTTTATGCAAGCTCACAACCGGGCAGGATGTTTGCTCGCCGGCCTTCGCGTCCGGTCCCACTTACCCGCTCTTCACCCGATTATACACGTTCTGTGCCGATGGACGTCGGGCCGGCTCAAACCAAACGTTTCGAAGCAGAGCGAGGAGCTCGAGAGCTTTTCTCTGATTTCACTTCACTGGCGGTTAGACGCCCGCTCGATCGTGTTTCAACGATTCCCGTTTTCTTCGCAGATACCTCATTCAGCCACCGACCATCAGTATCATCAAGTTTTAACACGACTCAAACACAAGCCCAACGCTAAAGGCGTCGTCTTGTTCGTGAGAGCAGAAGACGCCGAAGGTATTCTAAGGGCCGCCAAGGAACTCAAACGCAGTGATGACGGAAGGTGAGTTGAATCCTTTTCCTCTGTTCCAACCTCTGATGAACCTCGGATCTCGTTCGGGGAGTGATGGAAGCGGACGTCCGAAGAGTGAAGATTCGACCGAAAGACTCTGAGTCTTCTTTAGGTGTCAGCGGGAAGAAGTATCGAGTTATCTGACTAATGATTCTCAGATTTGCGTCATCGACCTGATGATTAATCGACTTCAACCGATTATTTTTGGAATCTCACTTTGTCTCGGATCACGTGCTTTGCAGTTATGCCGAAGCACTCGAAATTCATTGAAACCTCACGCTCCGAAACAGGAACACGAGAAACTAGATTTGTGTCTGATGATTCCGATCCGTTGAGAATCATTCCGTAGAGATTAGTTCAAGATGTCTTATATTGCTCGGACAGACGGAGAGTGCGGCAGGGCCACATACAAACTTCAGCTGATCAGTTGTGGACAGTTTTATCGAATTCAAAAACACAAAATCTTTTGCGCCTGCATCCTGGTCTCCAGGAATGCCGTGGATTACAAGAGGGTCCGGGAAAAGGGAGCATCCAGCAAAGGAAACCGTGATCTTCCTTCCGAGGTTCACTGAGTATGCGAAAGGAATAGTTTCAAACTCGAGCCATCGGCCAGACTAACTATCGAGTTCCGCCAACCGGCAATTTTTCTAACGTCCTCCAGGCTGCAAGCATATTGCGCCCAAGTTGTTCAGTGCATGCCTCCGATTCGCCTCGACCCCATTGAACACGTGATTTCTCCTCCCCATGACCCACTTTGACACTTCCCATGACCGGTGGTATGAATCGTGTTCGAATTTCCATCACCCACAAGATTTTACTCATGCTCCACGTGGGGGAACACTGCGCTAACTGTCCAAGGGATGGAGAGAATCATCCCTGTGCCCGACAATCAGCATCTTTGTCAGCGAGACACGAGACGAACAAAATTTCTTTCAGTTGCGCCGCCTGATTTCTCCGGGATGGATTCTCACGGCCATGCAGAAAAATGTCGAACGACGATCACGCTCCAATCGAAATCCCTCTCGCTCTTGATGAAATCTTCAGGATATTGTGCGAGCGTCAAGGTCAATCGATCTCCTGAAAATGTTGGCGAGTTATACGTAGTTGAGATGTCTCAGACTCAAGGACAGATCGATGGAGCGGTTTTATCCGGAATTCACGACGATCCTAAGAGAACGATGGCTCGCGCATTCCGGGTTCTCGCTGTGGTGTCGCCTCAGGATGAGGGACATTGACGACTCGGATTCAGCATTGAAATTCCGACGTCCACGTTGAGGCCTGATCGACGCGAATGTATTTAGGTCGTTGACGTCTTGATATTTATCTGGCGGTATCTCGTCGCAGTGTCAATGAATGACGCTTGCGCGTATTGAAACGCACTGGAGTTGAACCATCCATCCATTGAAACCGACTCGCAAAGGTCCACAGAGCATTGACAGCTCTTTCAGAAGCGTACGATGATCGACAAGCTAACGGAAATGATTGGATTACCATGACCAACAGCGAATCGGAATTTAATAGATGTTTGAATAGTTTTTTTCTCCCTTTTCTCATCGCAGAGGCTTTTCCTGAGGGGACAGCCGACTCGAGACGCTGTGACCTCTCAGACGTCCTCTACTTCCGCAGAGATCATAGATCTGTATTCTCCAGCCTGAGGGTTTTGGAGTCGCTTCGAGGGAAGGCTGCCGCGATGTTGAGCTTTTTTTTTCCAGGAGCGGCTCGGAGAAATTGTTGTGTGGAGCAGTCGCTTAGCAACAACTCAGCAATAACAAGATGCGTGCTTCTATTGCAGAAATAATGAATTCGACTTTTATTGGATCGCCTCTGACGGTTGGGGTGCGCGAAAGCTCAATGAAGACATGCAAGAAGCGGCGGAAGGTGCCATAACGATAGAACTGGAATCTCGACGAATAGAAGAATTCGACTCGTATATGCTTGGCCTCACAGTCGAGAATAATGACAGAAACCCCTGGTTCCGAGACTACTGGGAAGCTGTATTTGAATGCAAGATCAGAAACGATTCGTCCAGAACGGAGAAAGACAATTCTTCGTTGCCGACTTGTTCTCAAAACCTCAACATCAGCGCGACTAAGGATGGATACAAGCAGGAGAACAAGGTATGAGCTTTCACTGCACGAAATACAAGTCCTCGATTGTGACGAACGACGGCGGCGAAAACCGCAGCGGAATTGGCCCGATGTTCTTCGGCGCGAAAAGTTCGCTGCTTTGTCGCTGACTGTCTAATGACTCAGTATAACAAGTGACTCGATAACGACTCTGAGTCTCCCCCACGACTCCATTACTTAACAAACTCCGCAGGTAATTTCTTTTTCTGTCCCGTTCTTCTCCCCCATTCCCCCTTGATTATCCTCTTTTGCGGGCACAACCACCGTCCGCTTTTCTTTTTTCCTTCGCCTAAGTTTCTGAGAGAAACTTGGACTCATTTCACGCGCCGCTCTCCCTCATTCTCATCTATCGATACAAAGTCGTGTCCTCATCCTCCCTGGTCTCTCTGCCCACGATCTCCTCGGATCAGCACCCTGTCTGCTGCTTGCTGGGACGGCTGCACAACTTTTCGGTGATTTTTCTTTCTGCAAAGTCACGTAGAGGTTAACCCTTCGTCCGCAAAGCGGTTTCTCGTTTCAAATATTCGATTTACCAGTGTTGTGGTCACTCAAACTTCTTCTGATCTCTTTCTTCTGCTCAACTCATGAAACGTCACAGCAGAAATTTCGCAATTCAGTCGATCTTTGTTGTTTGTCTCTATCTGGTCATCAACTCCCTCGTCGGGAATCGTCTGCTTTGAATTCCTTCAATTATTCAGCGTCCCATCGATCCGTGCATTCTACCCTCCGGGGATTTATGCTCTGATTATTTTTCATATCCAGTTTTCCATCAGTTCAAGCATCGACCCCTCCTTTGACCTTTGAGATGCTCCCTAGAGTGACCCCCACCTCGAGTCCAGAGGTGAACTCGGTCGAGGATGTTTTCCTCCCCGTCGTCAAGTCACTTGGTGATTTTTCCCAAAATCGTGATGCCGGTTGGAGCCTAACTGATGCAAAGGAAAGATTTTCAGTCTCCGGCCGGTTCGTCATCAATTCCGTCCCCTTTTCATCTGTCCGTCTATTCTGTCGCCTATTCTTTTTTTTGCCACAGGTGCAATTCGTGGTGGATGCAGTGTACGCCATGGCTCATGCAATTGATGATGTTCGAAAAAAGGTCTGCGGAGGGAGAAGAGGCATTTGTCCAAAGCTCAAGGAACTCGATGGAGGTCTCATCTACCAAGCTCTACTCAACGTCACATTTGTTGGTGAGTTTCCAGCTTTTTCCCCCAGGAGCGCTTATTCTTCACTTTCTTGAGAAGTTGTCTCCTCACACTCGCTAGACGCAGCACACACGGAGGCTTTGAGTTGCGATTTCAGAGGAACGAATGGCTCGTCAAAAGTAGAGGACAGGAAAGTGGTCCAAGCCCCCTCCCCCCCCCTCCCCTCTAGAAGAGGATCGGATTTCTGTCCATCTGTATCTAAGACTCGAGTTATGACATGACCAGCGCACGGAATCCCTCGGTGTCACAACTTTTGTGCTGTTGGTCAGTATCCATCGTCTGCTTGAAGGTGCCACGAGTCACGATAGAGAGCCAATGAGACGCCATCAGAGCAGAAAAAGAAGATCTCGAAAGGTCCGCAGAGGATGTCTGAAGGTGGATTTACCGGAATGAGGGTTCGAGGTGTCATGGATTTGAATTCGAGGTCTTTAACGTGGACTTTCCCGCGCTCCGAGAACGGATTCCGAGCGACAACAACGTGTCTCCCAAGGAAATCGAGTCGAACCATCGAGCGGATCGGGGGAAAGTGTTGAAGAAACCGCCTTCACTCAGATGTGTGTGTGTGAGTCCACCACGAGAGGACTCGAGGCCCGTTCGAGTCGCTGGATGTTCGGTCGCGCGGTGGCCCACTGGTTGAGCTGAGGGTAATAGCGTTGAGACGTCGATGGCCAACCGTCCTGCGAACCGTGAAAGGGTCCAAACGTGTTTTCTTGGTCCGTAGTAGCGAACATGATATGCGAGCTGGCGGTCCGGTTGGCGCCAAATTGGACCGCGGTAACAAGTGACTCGTTTGAGTTCTTTCCTCCGACCTAATATCGAGCCGTTTCGTCCTGAGTCGTCGTTGTCGCCTGGCGAAAAGCAACAACGGCATCGACCTTCGCTAATAATAAATGTTGAGAACGGCCCCGTGATCTCAGCGCTAAATTAACTTACTCGCTCTTCTGAAAGAGGGTGTCACGCCGATGCTGACGCTGCTCCCGCGATTCGTGGAAACGACGTCGCTACGACGATAACGATAAAGCTTATTAGCTTAAAAAGCCTGATGATGGAACGCTTCAGAGAGAACGGATTCAAGATGGCCTCCCGATCTCGACCGCCGCAAGCGGACGTTTTCGAGCGAAATGGGACAGTGGGGTCTTCGTGCTTCTGTGTTTTCTTTTTGCTTTGCTTTTGCCGTCTTTTGAAAATTGAACTTTACTCGAAAGCGTGACATTTTTCTGTCGTCTTTCTGGGTGCGAGCAAATCAATGAAATGGAGCAGTCGCTGAAGGCGAGGCGTTGTTCTCTGGCGGTGTTGCCGACCTGTCAGGTCCTCGGCGGAGTTTAGTGGTTTTGCCGCTTCTTTTCACCTCGCTCGGTGCCATATTTGTTTCCGTGAGATAGTATCCTAATGATGTTTACTGCCGCCAAGGAACCAAAAAAAAGAATCAAGGAAAGCTTCCCAAGGGAGCCAATTTCGCAAAGAGGAGCCGACGTGCCAAACCGCTGTATTACCGCGGGGAATGTCATCACTCCGGAGTCGGTCGGGGGCATCAAATCGTCTTCCTGCACTTCTATCCTCTCGACACTCCACGTTAATACCACAAGTCTGCTTCGGTTGGCTCCTTCTCAAGTGCCTTGAACCTTCTGTGGACGAGCGCAATCGTCAGTTTTCGTGTCAGTCTGCTTGTCGGAGGAGAATTCAGAAATCGGTTCGTTTTTTCCCCTTTTGCCGAGATGAGAGCGCTGCGAAACGAACCGATATTCTCTTTCGTTCGTTTCCCCGCTCTCGATCTGGATATCGAATCAAAAACGGACGCCGGAGCGCTTCTGAAGTTCTCGAACGGCCGAGAATCAGAAGGAACAAAGAGGAGGAAAAAATCCCTCGCATCTGGCCGGAGAATAAAACATTCGGAACACAGATAGGGCGAAGATCGCTCTGAAAAGTGATCACTCATGGATTCGAGATGGACGAGGCATTTGTAATCAAGAGTGGTCCGCTCAATTCCTCGTTTTTCCTCATCTCGTATGTCGCGAATTCCTCTCTCTCTCTCTCTCTCTCTCTCTCTCTCTCGTCGAACGGGAACATATGCGTTGGAGACGGCTCGGGTTGGGATCGCGGGAAACTTTGATTGAATTCAGAGTCTTCAACAATCAAAAGATTCTTTTTCTGAAATGACCAGAGCTCGCTGTGTCTTGTGGTGGATAGAAAGAAACAAAACGCGGATTTCCACTGATGTCCGAGGAAACGCTATTCCCAATCATTTAGTATTTTACTTAGCTGGGCTCAGTGCTGCCGCCACTGTCGATGGCGGTGGCAGTGCAGCTGCATCGATCGGGGGCCTAATATGGATTGAGGCTTCGCCACTCCGTGTTGCGGGATACAAAGTGCTCACCATGGACTACAGCAACTGCCGCTAACACCGTTTCGCGCAGGCGGAACTTCCTAAATCCAGACGCTCCTTCATCACTGACTTTCAATACGCTCGAGACAGCCCGAAGTTCTCCTTTGACGTCCTGCGCCATTGACTACCATGATCATTTCATCCTTTTTTGTGAAATCGTCGTTTCAAAACAAGTGGTGCGGTTCTAATTCTTGGCCCTGTGGCTATAGTCCCATCGTACTCGACGATCTGTTCATATGAAGCACCGAATATTCCGATCGCTGGAAGGATATTTTCCAAGGAAAGCATTTTGGCTTTTTTCGAGCGATCATCGCAGCCGAGCATTCAGTATTCTCGAGATATTCGAGATTTTTCAATCCCAAGATTCCTCTGATGACATCACCTGGGGGATTCGTGGACAATTGCGATGCTGCATTCGATTCCTGTCCTCGAGTTTGGCAACAGCGATTTCCTCCGGTGTTCTTTCCGTACGGATGACGTATGTGAGTGTAGTCGGCAGCCGCATACGTTCACGAAGCGAGCCTGTTTTGCCGTTGTCTGGATTCGACATCTAGGCGACCCAGTCAGGCAGCAGCGGCCAGACGAGGCTTCACCGTCGAGGCAATCTTTGTTTCAGCAGCGCTCAACACTTGCTCGTCGCCCCCACTTCGCGTCTCGATCTCTTCCACTCTGGTCCGATATAGCCATGGGTCCCTATTACTAAACATTCGACTTGGCTGCGATTCGCCCACTCATATACACACGAAAACAAAAAAAAAACAGGTCACAAGAGCCGGAGAGCGGGGCAGAGTAGGAAGCTCAACCTAGTTTTTCGTCCGCTTGTCAAACGGTAATTGGTCGTTGACCAATTCCTGTGTCGCGGAGGGCGGACTCGCGTGAGTTCTGCGCGTGGATTAACGCCGACAGCCGTTGCGAGCTTGTTGCAGTCGACACCGTCTTAAGGACGCGGCTCCGGTGACGATGGCGTGGAGCTTAGCTGTTGGGTCAATCCGACTTGCTGACTGTTCACCCTCAACAACGAGCAAATGATTTCGCTCGTCTTAGAAAGACGAACGGCGTCATTGGAAGCTTTCTCTCATCGACCTTCTCCACAGGAAAGAAGGAAGATTTTCCACCAAACTTCTCGACGATCAGAAGCTCTGCTCCTGGAAGTCCTTTGTACTACTTTCTCTGCGACCTTTTCTAGAGGTTTGCGACGCGATTGGTCAACGGCCACAACAAACGAAGAAACAGCGGAAGTTTCAAACATAGAAGAACCTTTTGAGAAGGGCTAGACCACCCATCTCGATGCCATCACCGCTGCGTGACGAGTTCTCTCAAGCGTCACGAAGTCTGATGTCGACGAGACGTGCGGGACGCTTTCTGTTCGTTTTCATAGTGGCGGAGGAGATGACCTCCGATGACTCATCGCTCGCGTTCGTCTCAAATCTCGAGCATGTGTTGGAAAACAGAACAAAAACCCAAGAACTCGCGATTTTCTTCAGCAAACCGTTGGCTTGGTGAGATGAAAGAATGACGAAGCCAATGGCGGAGGCGGCATCCGCACAACTTCCCGACCAACCAGCCAACAAAGAACGAGCCAGCAGGAAATGACTCGTTGCAAGTATGGAGTGGAAACAAATAACAAGCGGCGAACTTATGTCGCTGACACACTAGTGGCAGAGCATCGACGATACCATCTTCGGGGAGTTGAGGGCTTTGTTTTAATTGCGAATGGTCTACCGAGCGAACTTTGTTTTTGCGAGAGAGTTGCTTTTTGTTGCTCACAACGATGCGAATGTCCCTCCATAGTGGCAATGCCGTTTCTTTTTGTTCGTTTTGTTTATTTGTTCCTTCTGTGAGGATTTAGTCCAGCGCGAAGTTGATGTCGTCTCTCGATTCGGGTCCGATATCTCATTTTTCCTTCCGCCCCAAAAGTCGAGCTTTGAAACCACCACGGAGTCTGCGAGTTCACAAAAAGAAGACGCGAATGGAAAAACCGCAACCCGAGTGAGCTGGGCGCAGATGGAGAAGAGATTGGCGGCCGCTGCTTTGTCTCCATCGTCTTTTCCTCCGTGCTTTATGCGGATAATATCAACTCCCCCATGGAGGGTCGAGTTTCCGTCATAATTTGAAACCCAATAAGATCTTCAGTTGGCGGGCTTGTTCGCCGCTCTTCGGACCGAGTGAACCAACGAGCATGGGCACTGCCGGACGGAGACTCGTAGACGACGCGTGGATCGCTATCGTTATCAAAAATCTCCTCCTGCTCCTCTCCTTTGGAGTTCCCGAAGTACTGTCGTTGACTGGGCCGAGAAATCTATAAACGAATATCAGTGATACCAGAACAAAACCGGTATGCTGTTAATGGGGAAGAAGTTCCTCGAGAAAGCCGAGAGTTTCGGGCTCATCGGAATATCAAAAGTTCTTCTGTTCAGTCAATCGCGCTCCTTCGATCTTTGGGCTTTTAGTTTTCGGCTTAAGACTGTAATCGAAGAAGAAGGGAAGCTAGGAATCCACGTCGCAGAGTGTGAGGAATCGAAATCCTCCTCTGAAACCCCGTCGACTAATCGCCTTGGGGTCGGAATCGACGTCCTCGACGTAAATCGGGACTCCGTGGCGACGTCGGGTCCCCATTAAGCGTTCGAGTCGGCTGACATAGGAAATCGATGACGCTTGTTTAGCGTTAATTATTTCCAGCATCGAGTAAAATTGTTTCTGAGTCGGGAATGAGCCGTCTGGAAAAAGTCGTTCCGGGGAAACCAGAGTGAAATAACAAAATCCGTGTAATGACAGCATCCACAGTGAGCCGATACGTCTCGACAAAAGGGAATCGACCTTCGAAGCTGCCGGACTCCTCCACCGGAAATGTCCATTAACGAGATTGGAGCGAGAGACTTGTGTTCCGGATACTTCGACATTTGAACTTCGCTCCGCCGGCTTGCTAGCTCCCGCTTTTGAGACAGTCGGGGGCAAAAGTGTCCTGATCACCCTCAGGGAGTTAAGAGCGAATTGAACGGAGCGTGGAGGGCATCCGAGATGAGATTTTCCCGCGGTGCTCGACCGCCAAATGGCGGGAGTTTGCGGAGAAGAAGCAAATTTAAAGAAACGACATCTTATTTGCATTCGCGCTTATCTGTTCCAATGAATTTTTAATCAGGAACTTTCACGGCAGAGCAATTTATATCCAGTTTATGAATACTTAGTTTTGCTGACACCGCAAAGCGACGTTCCAACACTGATTGTGATTTTCTCTCTCGTCTGTCCTTCCTCGACTTCGCTATTTCTGTCGACCGTCATCGATGCCAACTGCTGCAAAAGCTCACCTTCATCAGCTTTGGATAGTGTTCTACATTTAGCGGAAAAATAAAACCCGAGGAAACCTCAACGTAAACCCGCGAGAATTCTGTTCTGTTCACGCCCGCGGGCTCTCTGCTTGAATATGACAACGTCGTCCGATTCTTTTGTGGACGGTCCGAGACATTTCTCTCCTTCTTTAGTATGCTGCACGTGCGTCCAGAATCTTCTGAGATCTGTTCTATGCCGCTTTTGTCACAAATGATGTCTGTTTTCCAAAGTTCGTCTCGGATCGAAGAGAGTTCTGATTCTAAACTCCGAGCTCAAACGGATCGGCGAATCCGCGTGAAGTTCCTCTCGTTTTCTCCCTCCACGAGTCTGATTCACCTTTTCTCAAATCCCGCTGAGTTCATTGAAGACGTCGTTCAGCGGTTGTAAATGTATGCAAAACTGAGTCTCTCTCTCGAAGCAGCTCCATCGAATCCCGATTGAAGTCGACCGAGAATCTCGTTCGACCAATCGGGGATTTGCTCGCTTCTCGGATCGCATAGAACTTATGAGCTGTGAACGCGCTTCACTCCGAAATCTCGATGACGATAGCTGGCTTCGCACACGGGAAGGCTGGCGTCCCGTAGGAGACGAAGAGGTGCTGATTGAATCTCTCGGCGGCTTCGGGTCGCGGTCGCTCATCAGTAGCGGCATCAAAAGCTTTCTCGGTGACGGCAACTACTTCGGCTGGCTGGGGTATCAGGGTAATCCGGTGAAATTAATTCTCGGCGACGGAATAGAAAGGGGTCGCTGGCCCATGAATGCGATCGGGCCCAGCAGGCAACCCTGTCGTCCCGTATTCTCTCAAGCCGTTTGTCGGGTGCTCGACGTTACTGCTAATTCTTCAGAGTTTTTCGTCGACGCTCCTCTCTTTCTTTCGATGTGCGACGAACTCGATTCCTGCTTGTCGGCGCCTCCTTCGTTGTTGAGGTCCTTGCCGAGCGGAGTCTCCTGAATCGAGACGGAAAGCCGACGAACCGGATGGAAAATCACGCGAAAATGATTGGGAAATTGTGAGAGAAAACTTTGCGACAAACGGGACCGTCGCCGGGGACGTGGAACTGCGGCGAACGAAGAAAAAGGTGACTGTGTGTGAGAGGAGGGAAAAATTGGATGATGAGGAAAATTGGAAAGCGCCAGCAAAGTAGGGCGAGCTTGGAGAGGTCTGGGACAAAAGAAACAGTGGATGGCAATCGAGGCTCGAGAGAAAGCTGCCTGACGGTGTTTGATAAACAAATAATAATAATAATAACAGCGGCAATAATAACGCATTCGTGCTGACGCCAGAGAAATTGCTCCCTGCCTGACCTTGACTGGAGTTAGCGACCGCGCGCCGAAACCTGAGTGGAAACGCACCACTGAATAGGAAGGCATCCTCCGCTCCTTCCGTGCAGAACGTGCGTATCCTGCGCGGAGGAAACTTCCAGCGGTGCCTATTTGTCGTCTTGCGTCGATGGCGAGAAGGCGCTTTGATGAGCTCCCTCCACTTCGAATCGAATGAAACTCTGTCTGGTCGTCTTCTGAGGCGCTAATGGCGAGCTCCACGGCTCAAGTAACTGTGTTCGATTGCTGGCTTCAATTCGACGGAATCTTTCCTGTCACTGAAACTCTCTCTCGCTCTGTCAGGCAGCCTGTCGGTCGGTTTGAGCTCCGTCTTTGGTTCCCAGATGAACCGGGGAACAGGCAGGCAGGCAGGCGAGCGAGCGGGTGCAGCCGAAGCTTCGGGAAAGCGAGGTACAGAGAAGTCTGGCGTCGAAGAAAAGAGCCACAAAACACTCAGTTCAGCACTTTCCGTCGTCCCGATGTCAACGACTGTCGAACTGAGCTCCGCTTCAGCTCAAACACTTCTGAGCGGGCAAGGTGGAAGACGTAGCGGCTCAGACAATACTGCGGCGATTAGATGCCTAGTCATTAGTCACCATCAGGAATCGTTAATTGATCATCATCCATCAATCAATGGATTGATAGTTGAAGCACGAATCGACGAATATTAGCTCACCACCCTTGGAATTCAAATTTTCAAATATTATCATCCATCAATCTATCTGATGTCATTGATAGATGGAGTGTTAATCATGATCGATGTCTGATCCGATTGAAATAGCCCGAACCTTCATGAGGTTCGGTCCGGTTCGGGATCCGGATATCTGAGGGAGCCAAACGGGAATGCCGGGGAAGCGAACGATGGAAACAGCAGAGCATTACAGCCCTCTTGGGAGACTCAATATCTATAAAGGAACTAATAATATCTCACACAGTAGTCTCATATATGAGAACGACCTCTGGATTGATATGACGGGGACAGATACAACAACGATAACGCCTCCGGGTAGAAGAGGCGATTGTGTCGAAAACCAACAATCCATCCAGAAGGCAAGCCCACCACCCACGGGCGTCTGCTGTACGGGATAACGGACACTCGAGAACACGTTTCCTCTGGCGCGGCGCGAAGTGAAACGGAGCTTCCCTTCGGAACTGTACTCAATCGAGAATCCGTCTAACGGGATAGGAGCCGTCGGCAGCTGGGCCGACTCGACAGGAGTCTGTTGGGAGCTCCTTCTTTTCCTCTCATATAGGAGCTACCATGGAGCCACAGTGTGGGGGAAGAACATCGATTGCTTTTGAAGCGGCAACAAGCTTCGTGTGGAATGCTGGACGCCTGCTGACCAGTTTATTGAATACCTCAATAGATTCCTACCTGAAGTGTCCTCGTTGCCCACCCTTCCTTGTTTCCTCCAATAGTGGCCCGAGCGGTGTTCTCATTGTTGTGCACTCATCGTCGTTCCCTCCTCGACTTATCTGGATCTTCATTCTAATTCTCATTCAATGTCTCGACTATCACCGATTCCGTCCGAGTCTTTTGCGATGACGTTCAGACACATGAGGTGGAACGAAAGAGACTCATTGTCAGTCTAAGGAAAATGCTCAACAGGAGAAGCGAAATCGAAGCACAGAGAGCGGAGGAAGAGGAGTTGGGATCGATTTTTTCGCTTTTTTCCTTTGGTTGGTCGGTTCGTTTCAAACCGTATGGAACGTCAAAGCGAGTTTTCTTCGTGCAACTCAAGAAGACAAAATCTGGATTATTTTCTCTCGTGATGCTTGAGCTCCGTCGGCTTTTATTCGATTTTCCTCAAGAGCAAGAGAAGAACTTCTACAACGCTCAAGAATAACCGCTAATACGACCATCTCTGTCCAACAATAATATTTTCCCTCCGGACGACCGACCACGGCTCGAGAAATTTATCCGAAGGCAATTGGGATTCGATGGAAAGGAAAAACACGAATCAAAATAGAAAAAAAACGGAGTCGTTGCCCACGAAAAGAACCGTCCTGTCTCTATAAGGCGCTTTCAGTATGCTCCGGGTCGATTCACTGAAAATAAACTGTCACGTAATATCCACCGGAATCCACGAGAAGTTCGCCAACAAAGCGAAAACGGGATGTTAATGTGCTATGAGTGGACGCGATCCCATGATTTATTAACGCAGATTTGGACGGACGCCAGTGACGTTCCGCCGCGGACTTGTTGGACTGAATTATAGGGAGGTGAACAATCGCGGACAAATTACCGAGGCTGGGGATACAGCGTTGACAGCATGTCATTTTTGCTGCATCGGCCGACCCTCCCCGGGGCCGAGTCCAAGCGGACGGAAGGATTGGCGATCTAGGTTTGCCTTTTGATTCGTTTGATGGCTCACTAAACGACCGGGGTTCCAACAAGAAAAGCTATCCGCGTACAGCACTGATCGCACTGAGAGGGGGGGAAACGAAAAAAAACCTGAAGCGAGTGTATGCCCAAGCCCGGGAGCTTGAGAGTTCGGCCGTCTGCCGCCGCTGCCGCTGTTGCGAAGCCCGTGAGTAAGCTCGGCCGGATCGATATTGATCCAAGGCAAGGCACGACGCTGGAATAACAGGTCAACGCGGCGCCGTCGAAGGTGATGATCACTACAACAGAGAGACAGACACCCAGCCGGTCGGCTCGATTGCTTAATCGCTACAGGCACGAATCAATGCGTAACGCCTTCTAATCTCGAGCTGAGTTTTGATCGAACTCGATTTGACGCAACAGACATCTTGGAATATTTTGATTCCTCAATTAATTAGGCCGTCTGCAAATTACGGGGGAGGTTATTCGCACGGATGCCGATGTGATGGATCATCACCTCCAGGTTAGAGTCTCGTCAGTTTTCCGTGCTATCGATCGTCGATGTTAATCGATCGCCTCATCTGTATCGGTATTCGAAGGCCTCACTGACTCAGAGCACGGAAGCTCCTCGGAATATCGCGAGTCAGATTCTCCCTTCCGGCTCGGGGGCATATCTCGGAGCTGAAAATCCGGATGATCCGAACATCGAAATGATTTCGAAGACTCTATCGAGTTCCGATGAGTTCGTGTACTGTCACTGCATTGTACGGAAGGCCAGAGGGTAAGCGGTGAGTTCGATCCCTATCGACCGCGCACTCACTTCGAGAATCGTATCCACGGAGATGAAGGATTTCTCGCTGTTTGCGATTGGGTTGTCCAGCTTTGATGACGACACATAGGTGGAGAACAAGCAGGACAGCGTATCTCCGGTTTTTCGAGTCCACCGACCGAACTCCTGGGAAACGGAGTTGTTCCTTCACTGCTGGTGTTGCGTTCTGTGTCTGCCCGCCACCCGGTCGAATGGCCGACCGGACGGCCTGCCGCCAGCCGGAGACGTATCGCCTAATTTACATGAGAAAGAAAATTCTTCCGTCGCTCGGAAAACACGCCCGTATCAGTGCGGAGAAAAGGTGCTGGATAAGCTCAACACCTGGTTCCAACTGCGCAGGCAGTCGCACGAGCGGAACTAGCGGTGCCACCCACCCCCTCGACGGAAGTCTCATCCCGTGGTTTGGCCAAATCCATGAACGACCACAAATGGTTGCGAGCTAGCTCGCTCGCACGCTGGAGATCTCTTCACCGAGGAATGCGGTCAACACGTTCTGTGTCGGCGCGAACCCATTCTCAAGGTACAAGTTGTTGATTGCCATTAACTTCATAATGCCAGCATTGACTTCTGAGGTTTCCGTGAGGGAGTTTCGAGTAACGTGACAAGGGAATCGATGGGAAGACGGGAAGGAGAGTGAAAACTCCTGTGGGAGGATAATTCGGGCAGGAAGATTCTCTCCCGAATGACACCGTGTTCGGTTCTTGCCTTACATAACCTCAGGCAGCTTTATTCAGAAAGGAACTTTGAGAAGTATTCGGATAGATCCAAGAATAGTGAAACGATTCTTTGCCAAGCGAAGCATCCAAGCCAACTCCGCTTATAAAAGGCCGAATTTCGCCCGCGCCCATTGATGTTAGCCCGCCGCCGATCCTCTTCCGGCGATGGGAAAACCCCCTTCACGGAGACGGCCGCCCGAGTCAGCAGGCAGACCACCCATTCCCTCGCTGTCTAAGGATTGCAAGGCACCGAACTTTGAACAATGGTCCGACGTTCTATAGAACAACAGAGGTCGTACCGTAACGTGGTATACCGCTCGCCTGCTCAAGTTTGCCCCATACATTCATTGCCGGCTTTGCCGGTGTCTCCTTCAGCCTCATATTCCGTGGCGCTAGATATCGAACCTCGAGTTTGAATATCGTAGCGATCCGTGTGAGATTTACTCGAGAAAAGTGTTCTATTGTTCGTTAACTGAATTCAAATACGACCAATTTTGTGTCACATCTCGAGGAAATCACTCCTCCTCCACCGGCATCCCGCGAGGAATCAGTGCGCTGATGACAGAATCGATCTTAGGTCGTTTATTTCCCACAATAAAAGATGCATTCGGTCGAGTATTCGAGTTTCACAGTAATTTTCGTCATGGATTAGGTCGAGGCCCAGCCATAATAGGTTTCTCCGAGGAGCGGTCATGTCGTCTGACTGAACTAAATACATAGGTTTGTTTCGCGCGACCGGTGGCCATTTTCTCTTGACTGATTGAAGTTCGCGGCAAGATAGTGCTTACCGCTTCCTCAACAACAACGACGAGGCTCAGGACGATGGGGTTGAGAGGTGGATGATGATGGTGACCACCCGGCCGGGTGATTTAGTCACTTTGAACCATGAATATCATTGAGATTTGACGGGGAGCAGCGAGGGTAGGACGATCTCATGTAAGACTTCGATGACGAACCAGAGCCATAGACCGACTGCCAAGCCTATAGTGATTTCGCCAACGTACGACTCAAGATCGAGAAAATGGCGACCGAGTGTAATGATGACCGTCGTGCCCAGCCAGGCTAGAATAAGCTTGCCTTGAAGAACAAGAGGAAGGGGTTAGCGATAGAGTCGTACATTCGACGACCGAATCAACTAGTGCACTAAGCAAACCCACGAACACGTACCAAAACCCATACGACTGTGGACAAATGGACCAACAGACAATTAGGGAAGCCAGCGGGCGGCCGGGCGAGTGAGTGGTAGACGGGGTAGCCGCGTAGTTATTGACTGACGGAGCGTTATCGTGATGCTACGTGGGCTATCTCGTTGGTTATTGAGTGAGGAAAAGTAAAAACGGAACGAGGACGACACGTGGATGGTAGCGGGCGGGCGAGCGAGAAATATCCTTTTCTCGTTTGTTCCTCAGGAGAGTAATTTCACCTCGTTCTTACAAGGGATCAGTGCTCCTCTCTTCCTCCGAGTGTTGGTGAGAATCTTCGTAGTGCCTTCGTTATTACTTCTCTTCGAGTGTCTCCTTTGAAAGAGAACTCTGGATACACTTAACGTTGCAATACAGTCGCTTGCGGAACATTTCCTGTATGTACTGAATATCCTTCGAGATTTCATCATCGAAGCGGACATTGCGAAATCGGAATAGCTTTCGAGATCTCTGCCGCATGCCTTTCTCGAAGAATGTTTCAGAGACTTCGGAGAGCTGCAGCTCTCGGTGGCGTACGCGATAGATGGCCGGCTCGGCGAATAATTTCAAGATCATTTAATGAAATCTGATACGCGATTCCATGATGAGAAGAGAGCGGAGTTTCGGGACAATATTCCCATCGTCAGGGAGTATTGTCCCCTTGACCGCAAGCTGCGCTCGAGATCGGTTTACAGCCGAAGAAGATCACGCGTATCAAGGACTTTCGGAACTGCAAGAAATATGAAGAAAATACTGTCTAGACACCAAAATGAGAATCACATCGTTACTTCGATAAGCTCACGGCTAAAGATGGCTCTTCGGGTTGAAATTTGGAGATTCCAGTTTGAGGAGAGTTGGTCGGCTAAGACTTTTTTTTCGTTTGATTTTCAGATCTTGTTAATTCGACCGTCCGATTCGACGAAAAAGGTGACGGTCAAGCTCCCTATATAATTTACAACTATCGACGAAGTAATGTCACCGGTGAATTTCATTATGAACGTGTTGGAAAATGGCTAGCGGTAGACGAAGGTCTTCATCTCAATGCCGAAGAGATACGTTTCGGGAGCAAGGAAACCCATGATAGGTAAGAACGATCCCGAACTTTATTCCGAGGAGAACTTCAGTGCACGAACTTTGTCGAAACTCTCGCTCGGAACAAAGTGTCCATTGCAGGAACTGACACCATTAATTCCCGTTGCAGAATAATCCCTGTTTCCGTTTGCTCGGCGGAATGCGGCGTGGGCGAAGTGAAAAAGGTCCAGGCCGGCGATCATTGCTGCTGGATTTGCACACGCTGCGAGCCGCACGAGTATGTTCTCAACGAGAGTACGTGTGCTGATTGCGGCGAATCCCGATGGCCGCATACGGACAAGAAGTCCTGTTTTGATCTCGAACTACAGTACATGCAGTGGGAAAGCCTGTTCGCAATTGTGCCCATCGGAATCGCCCTATTCGGCATTTTCCTTACCAGCGGGACTATCGCCGTTTTCATCCGCAACAACGAGACTCCAATCGTGAAAGCTTCCGGACGCGAACTCAGCTATATGTTGCTGTCCGGAATTCTAATTTGCTACTTGATGACGTTCGTCCTGCTTCTCAAACCAACTCCCCTCAGCTGCGCCGCCCAGAGGTAGAGTGCCTTCAACTGACATTCAAGTCCCAACTTCCATCACAATCCGGATGCATGATCTTTGATACCGTGTTCGATTCCACGATATTCACGCCGTTACGATCATAGAGTACACTACCCGCTCGGAGAGTGTCGACATATTGTGTGTTGGCGAGCGTAACGGCGAAATTTATCACTTTCGGCGTATTTAGCCTCGTCTGCTGGATGCAGTGCCTATTTGGGGATGGACTACCTTCCGCAGAATAGCAATCCAACAAGATTCATTGGCGGAATAGATTCGCTCGGAGCTACAGGTCCGCGAGAATCGTTTGTGATGCTGCGCAGTTGCGTTTGCAAAACTTGCGGTCGCACGTTCTGCCCAGACACGGCCGTCCGTGAGCCTGGACACCTCCGCTAGCCTACCAGCCAATATCAGACAGCAGCTGTTGCACTCTGCACCTGCACGCGTATAATCATTCTCGCTGCACTTCGTTAACGACCCTTCATACGGACAGTAAAGTCGTTTAGCTTCTACGCAGCCGACAAGCGCGGACGCTGGACGGCCGCTTGCTCACTTCCTTATTTTTCCTGGTGTCGTTCACAACAAGCAAGATCACTTCCAGTTCGCTGGACAAGTGCACGGGCGATTGCTCCCTGATAAGATAACAACTGACCTTTGCCTGCGAGCTGCCAGTTGGCCGGGAAGCTGCGGACCGTCGTGTTACTGAGCGGCACTTTTTCGGACTCGCCGACAACGAGACTTCTGTTTCCGTCACGACGACTTCTTCCGATGGCGATAATGAAAACCTCTGAGACGTCGACAATGACGGTTTTTGTTTGCTTGTCTTCCAGATTTGGGGTCGGCCTAGGATTTTCAATCATCTACGGATCCTTGCTTACGAAAACAAACAGAATCAGCCGAATCTTCGATTCTGCCAGACGCTCCGCTCGCAGGCCTTCGTTCATCTCACCAAAGAGCCAGATGATAATCACCGTTATGCTAATATCCGTGCAGGTGAGTTCCATTCGGAGTTCTGACGCTTCTCGTGCATCTCGAGACATGAACATTGTTGCTTGTTTTGAAATTCGACCTCAGGAAGAGATTCTTCTGCCACGAATCATCAACGAAGAACCTCATGAACTCCCCCATCGATGAAGGAAGTGATTCTTCTTCGGTTTGGAGCAGCGGGTCTATAATGACAGCATCCTCGCTTATGTATGCGAAGGGACCGCCGCAACTTTCTTTGTGACAATATTCCAGGCGGAGACAATTTTCAAGATCCTCCAATTTTCGCACAGCCTTTGAAGACTGACTCGCTGAGAGAACTCGACGTTCTACTCCTTCACAGACCCGTCAGAGGAGAGTGATCAATAATCACTTGAGTTACGACAAGGGTCGTTGAAGAAGACCTCGACTTGGAAGGCATAGATTTTCGACATATTCCTCCGTCAAGTGGTGACGGGGCGCTTCTCTCACATGAGTCCGTTTTGCCGCTTTCTCAAATATCGTGTATTGGCCTCGACGGATGCGACGACAACTGACGTCGAGCCTCCAAGTTGCTCAAACTGCTATTCATGGACTCGACAAAGGAGCCGCAGCTGCTGTCGGTACAACGTCGAGCAAGCTAATGCTCATTCGAAGAGCAACCAGTCCCGTGGAAACGCTCGACGGTCGTTGGTGGCCGTTCGCTCCATTTTCATTCATACATTTGCATTCGGGCATACACTGGAATTTGCGTTGCGAACGGACGTTTGGTTTTGCGCAAATAGACCGTCGTGGACGCATGGACTCTGAGCCTCTCTTTCGATGGATGAGCTTCTCAAGGATGACAACGGGTTTAGGGGTTGAAAATGATCATTATTCCTAGTCTCCAGAGAGAAGCATCGACTCGATTCGGGATTTAGAAACACTTCCAGCTCATGGAAGGGACGCACCTGATCTGTGATCGGAAGGAAACTCGAGTCTCTCGCTCATTCAATGATTGGTTCATTTCAGGTGGTCGCCACTCTAATTTGGTTTCTACTGGAACCGCCGGCAACTCGAACTGAATATCCGGAAGGACGCCGAAACCAAGTCATTCTCAAATGCAAGATACGCGATTCATCGTTTCTGGTCTCCCTTGTGTACAATATGTTTCTGATTACGACCTGTACGGTATACGCCATCAAGACGCGCAAAATTCCCGAGAACTTCAACGAGTCCAAGTTCATCGGGTTCACCATGTACACTACCTGTATCATATGGCTAGCATTCGTTCCAATTTACTTCGGCACCGGGAACAACTTCCAGGTAAGCTCAACGAGTCCGACGGGCTCTCGCACCCCTTCGAGGAAGCAAGTCTTTTCCAACGGGTCGGAGTCATTGTTTTTTCCCCTCTGCTCGGGACAAAGAGACACCGAGAGTCGACGAGCGTTTATCTACCGAGACATGACGCTATTGCCGAGTGAGTCTATTGGCCCCTATCTGCCGCTCGCTCGCTCGCTCGGTCGATCTCTGTCGCATTCTCTGACTGACTGTGTATCCATTCATCCATCCATCCATTCATCGCCATATGCGAACGAGCACCAGGACGCGATGTGCCATGAAATCACAAAGCTCATACACCTTACTCTCTTTGGTGTCCATTTCTCCACTGCTACCGTCGCAGTAATCCCCCGAAGACACCGCCTAGGAGAACTTGCGGGGTATTTTCCAGACCATCACACATCCTGCTTGCTCAGGCGGGTCTCTGTGATTTTCCTCGCCTGCCCGGCTGCCTGCTTGTCTGCCAGCTAGTCAGCCAAGCAAGCAGTCGAGGCCTTCGCAACGAAGAAGTTTCTCAGAGTTCCCGGATTTCTTCTTCGTCGCAAAGAGAAAAAGCAGCCGTGACAGGCCAACTTCCATCTTTTCCTCGGTTCCGCGTAGAGTTCGCTCCTCACAGGTTGTCACTGAGTCTCGTTGGCTGGTGGAGATTTACTACACTTGAATGGACCACTTCTGAGTGCGTTCATTGTCGTGAGGGTCTTGTTCAGTATTTTTCACTTACGAGCCCTCGTCGAGCGGCCTTCCACTTTCCGAGGCGCGGTTTAAGAGGCCTCACGACGTCTGCTCCAAACGGCCCTGGAGTCGATATCGAAAAACTAAGGAGAATAGATCCTTTCACTTTCTTGGGGTATGTCTGGAAACAGGAGAAAAAGGTCCTGATGGAGGCTGATCGCCGAAAAATGTCTCCGACGCACCGTGGGCCGGCCCTCTTTATTCCTCTCCTCTCTTCAATGAGCCTGAGAACGGAACCTGTAAGAATCAGAGGAAGTTTCATTTAGAAGAATTTCTCCTGTTTCCCGCTCTGGAGAAGGAACATGAGGTGGAGATTAGCAAATTGTTATGAGGATGAGTTGATTATATGGGAACCACTCGAAACGTGGAACTCGATCACTGCCGCCTAGGGAATGCAGAAAATGCAAAAACCTGCTCCGGAAATCCAGATTATACGATTCCTACTCTCGACGCAGCCTGTTAAGAAACCTCGATTGTCAGTTCGTTTGTCTGCACGTTCGTCCGTTCGGATCTCTCGGGTATCGAGGCTCGTCCTTTTCTCCCTCGAGAACAAGGAAGGGGAATAAGATGGCCTGCTGTATAATTCGCCAGGTCATCGGACAATCAGGCCATGAGTTGGGTTCTTTGGCGTCCAGGGTCCACCAAAAAGTCTGCTCACTAGCCCGTAGGAATCGCGCAGCACCTTCCCGTCTACTGATTGGGGTCATTGGTGTGCGCTTCATGAACCGCCCGTTGTGATCACCTTCCAGACTAACCAGTCACAATGATTGGACAAGAAAGGACGAATAATTTTCTAGTTTGAGCGGTGACTCATGTCTCGGTGACCTTAGCTGATTTCTAATTGAGAATAGCGAAGTACTGAAACATTTTCTTTTCCTCTTTTTCAAATGGAAACCAGGTGCAAATAACGACTCTGTGCGTGGCTATCTCGCTGTCGGCGTACGTCGCTCTCTTCTGTCTGTTCTCACCGAAAGTCTACATCATACTCTTCCACCCGGACAAGAATGTACGGAAACTCACCATGAACAGCGCCACGTATAAGAAGGCACCGACGTCATCCACGACAGGACACGCGCCTCAGAACAATCAGCCGCCTACGACGTGTACTACTGGTGAGCTAACCATAAGAGCTTTATTCCTCGACCTATATCGATTGATACCTTTAAATTCTGACGGGCGCGATCTTCTGCGCGAATCTCACTCAGACCTGATATCGACGGCTGTCATGAGGGAGGTTGCGTTCCAAATGAGCTTCAATAGTGAAGGTAGGGAAGTTCGGACCAGCATTCCGAACTGCGAGTGCCCGGGTCTTGGATTTCTCTCTTCAAAAAAAAATATGTCGGTCCGGTCGAACATGATGAACGGTTAGCCATTGACGCCGTACATTCTCAGAACAATTGTCGGAGATGGCGGCGTTGATTTCGAAAGAGATGCATCGGAATGAACTCAACGATTGACATTTGGCTGAGGGGAAGTTGGCTACGACGGCCACTTCCTCGACGGAAGAAGATTCTCCGAGTAGTTCAGACTCGTGTGATAAAATCGAGGGCTTCTCGAACCCCGGTTCCTTTGAAGATTGTAAGTTTCGCGCTGCCATCAAAGCACTTCTTTATTTCGAGAGCTCTCTGGCACGCTTGAAAATTCTGCTCTGAAATAAACAAACTTCCAAATGCGGAGTTCGAGGATGAACGCCGCTGTCCGCGCACACGTTCAAATGGTGAACGATAGCAAGTTCATCGACTCTGACGAAGCGTCCTGTCTCGCATAAATGTTCACTCTTTCTTGGATTCCGCACAACACGAACGGAACCGGTCGACTTTCGCATGCATTTCCAGCAATCTTCGAACGCTTCACGCATTCATTGAGCTAGGTAATCATGTCCGCTTCCCAAAATCAACTCTCAAGTTTTCCGTTCTTCTCGAACTTTTCTTCGTGATTCTCGACCACGAACCGCCGCTAAAAATTGGGAGCCGTTTCCAAGTTTGAGTCTCAAACTATTAGTATACTCGATGCTGGCGAGCAACGAGAACATGGAATACGTTCCCTGGATGAGAATGAGGAAACTTCTCCCGTGGACGTGACGGTTTGAAGCGTTGGATTTCAACCACTGTGTCCCCATTGAGGCCGTCGAGGGGAATACCGAGACCCAGAGATGGCGTCTTTTCCTCAACTTTCTCCAGAAGAAACGATGTCGTATCAAATTTCGTGATGAGCGCTTTCCCGAACTGGGAGCGGCATCCTCCTTCTGTGACGAAGGGAAGTGACGCCACGGGGACAAATGGCAAGGTTGAGAATCACAGGGCTTAATGAGAGATCGATTCAGTTTCCTCACTTCAGTTGATAATTCATGTTCTTGCCGGCTTCCATGTTAACATCTGCAACCCGAGCGAAACCTGGTTGAGTGGGCAGCCTGCAGTGCTAATCTTAAACCGACTTTTCCAGGGACGGCTGCGGAATCCTGCGCGGAAACAGTGAAGCTCGTCCTCGTCCAGACGATAAGCTCGCAAACGGCGGGAGAATGCGGTGCTTTGAGTGCACCGGCTACAATATCACCTCCAGCGACTCAACAGGCGCCGCCAGTCCTGGTCCAGGCGCAAACCAGCAGCAGTGGAAGTAACAAGAGCCCTCCGACCAGTTCCAGTCCTCCGGAAGCTTCAGCCAGCACCATCAAGGCCGTCGATGACCGCGGAGGAGGGGATTGCGAATCGCTGCAGAGTCTTTAGCATTTACTTGTAGTTTACAAGGAGTTGGAAGTGTCTATCTAAACAACGGGGGCGATTCGGTTGCCGAGTGAACAAGAGTCTCCTTTGTCGTTCGAGCCTCCCAAGCAAGCCGAATCGCGAGCGCAAACCGCTATCGAGAAACCGTAATCGCTGCCACCTCTGACTTGAGATGAAAAGAATAGTTTAACCTCATAACCAGCGTGCTCGTACCTCGGGATCCGACTCAAAACATAGTGATCGAATCGCCCCCGACCGATAGACCTTAAACCGTGAGTTACCTGCTCCTGTAGACAATTTATTGGACTGAACCCGTCGCGTAACAAACGTGAATATCAACAGCAACAACAGAAAGCATACAATTATCTACATAGACGTTTGACAGCTGATCAGTTCAGGCCAAACGAGGCCCGAAACTAAGACCGAGCCCAAATCATGTCTTCCGATTCATATCCTCTACTACCACTATACCGTGACTATTCTACCCTAATATACTATTATATGAATATAGGCAAACATGATAGGAAGTGTCACTTTGTTGATGATAGATATTGACAGTTTCCGGAGACAAAGCGGACCTGTCGCCCCTAAAAGGGAAGCCGTCAGTGCATAAGTGTTAGCAAACAAACGGAACGCGGGAGGGGGTGGAGGGGAATGCGAATGCGATCCCACATGGCGATGATATACAAACACCATCATCACAAACACACACCCACGCACACAAGCACACACATCCGCCAGGAATAACAACAAATACCACAAACAAGTCGTCGTGAGAGAAGCCTACATGAAAATCAGCGGACGCTTGGCTGCGACTCGCGACGGCATACATGTTGACATTCAAACATCGCTCATACAGAGGGAAAGAACATAATGAACTCATTATGAAAAACCCAAAAAACCCACTGGATAGCCGTTGCAGCTAGATGGAACAAGACGGGTGTTCTAACCGTTTACTCCAGTAGCACCTGAGGAGAGCCTCGATATTAGTCTTCGCCTGGGTCTGAATCCCATCTGTACAGAATAGCGGTCCCTCCGAATGTGAAAAGAAACGATGAGAACAACAAACCGATGCTGACGTTGGAGGAAATCCACGATATCGATGATGATGATGATGATTATGATAATATGGAGATGGAATCGATATCTAACACGAATACTACAAGGGTTTAATTCGTGTCTTTGAATAATCGTTTTTAGATGTGCGTACATTGTTTGTGTGAATGTGTCAGCTTGCTTGCCTGGATTCGAGCATCAAGAAAGGGTAGAATGTTAGCCGAGCGGAGAGAAGAGAAACTCGACACATAAAATGTCTGAAGGCGCGAAGGTTTATGAACAAAAATCAGTTGACTTCTCATGTTCTGCGTAGCGAAGGCAGACACCAGGAAGAAGAAAACAATGATAACGGTGATGAGGATTATGAACAGTTGTAGGAAAGAATTACTGATCTGAGTTTACCGTTTTCGTTCGGTTTTGGGCCTCTTCCGATCGAGAACCGTCTCGGTAGGGCCCCATCGTCGTCGCTTGCATATTGAAGCCAGGCTGAAGTTTGTTGTTGCCGTCGTTATTGTCGTTGTGGTAAGCACTTTTGAGAACTCCTCGAAAATCTTAACTGTACAAGCGAGAAGCAGTGGGAACTTTTGAAAAGTTTTGAGATGAAAACACTGTTCAAACTTCAGATTGGTTTTCACATGCATAGTCGTGTACTGAGTTACCGACGATGTAAGGCGCAACTTATCGTACCTCTAGTAGCCCGCGCAGGGTGCTCATCTCTCTCGGGATGCCATGCCATCTCCTCAATGGCGAACTATTAACGATCATAGCGATGATCACAACTGTTCAACATTGAACACTTAACTTAAACACTGCACTTCCTCCGACCCAAAATTCTTCCGAGGCGACGCCGTCAATTTCTCTCACTCAGCTAGATATCTTCGAGCTAGTTTCTTCGTACTTTGTTCGCTGATTTCTCCGTTGAGTATGGCGCGTATGAGGGGCTTCGGAGGAACAAACGTTCTGCCGTTCAGCCTAGGCACCTGATTCGACTGCAGTGTTTTGTCGTCGATGTTTTGTGCGATTCTTCTCCTTCCAACGGTTCTATCGCTTGGAACCGAGTCGTGTGTCAGAGGGCTGGACGATGTTTCAATTTAGGTAGAGCGTCGCTTCGGAACTCCCGTTTAGATGACGACAGTGCACAGCGTGAAAGAGGAGCAAATTTCGATTCCGGTCAGGACATTACGACCTACTCGAATGTTGAACACATGGAACCCTGAGTTGAAGCTGTCCGCTCAGACAGAAACAAATAGTGAGAACTCCTAGAACATTGTAGTCTCATTATTGATTGCCGATTAATATCGATTCGAGAACGGTGAAAGTTATTATTACTGTCGTCTTTGATTATTATAATAATAATATATGATGATATACGGATATATCGCTACGAATATCACGATGAATGTTGACACGTTATTGTGTTCGAACTCAAACCTGACACTCGCCATAGACGCTACGGAAACGTTTAGTCCGCGATGAACCCAGAGATTCCTGTTGAAAACTGAGAGGCTTCATTGAGAGTGCATCAACTACTGCATATGTAATCATGTAGGCTGGAAATGATACAAAGCTCGATACTGCAACGTCTCGCGACGTTAGTTAGTTAGACTCCTCTTCTGAGATTTCCTTTCGGCAGTCCCACAGGTTCCGTGCATATGTTCTTTCCTCCACTCAGAGTCGTTTGCGCAATTTTTTCGACGACGGGAGCTCCGATTGTCTCCGCTTTGAGCATGAAATTCTCGAGAGCAACGAAACGAAGCACGAGACCCACTCAGAAGACATGAGTTCAGAGCAACAGAGGGTCTGGGGACATTTCAAACGATTAAAGATCATTTCGAAGGAGAATCGGGGAGCATTCGGATTTCCCCGGCGTTGAAATCATTTTGTTTTTTGAAGGAGTGCAGTCTCACCAAAGTTGTCGGGTCTCACGGACTTGCCATTCCATGTGAGATGTATACTGTTAACATTTATCCCTACAATTTCCGGAAAAGGCTGACTCGAGTTTGCGATTTGAGTGGGTCTCTGTTGAGAAATGTTTCCAGAAAGCCGACACAGATGTCGACCGTCAGATGAAGCTGATTGGGCGAAAGAGACTTGCAGCTGCGGTAGGACTAGTCAGGTACAAACACAAGAATGATCCTTCGGAGTTTTAGAACTAAGCTGTTCAAAGATAGCGGTGGTGACGACCGTATACCATAGCATATGATGATTACGGAAATTTTCGAAGAAACTACGCTGCGAGGTACGCTCCGGTATCGAACGCTTTTTACAGAATAATGATACGTCGAAGTTTAGATATAGATTGTGACAGGAAGCGCTGCAGCTCCTAGTTGGTGAGGAAGTTGTCTCTGGAACGATCGCGATGATCTCCAAGCGGGACACCGCATCGATGACCGATGCACCGTCGAACGATGCTCTCAAGACGACACCAGAGATCGAGATACAAAAAATCCCGAAACAGGGAATGTGACGAAGAAGGAAGTGAACGATCGAATAAATGTTCTGAATAAAAGATCCATCGGCGGAGACGCTGAAGTGTAGACAGACATGTTGAGATGATCAAACATCCAAGAACCGACAAGAAAAATACAAAAACAAAGGAAGCTCGGTGAATTACCTAACGTAGATGTAACCAAATGTCAGGGTTGTTGTATAATAAAACCAAGAAATCGAACATCGTTCATTCTCATTTATATTAAAACGAACCAAAGTATCGGAAGTATTTGTCGAAACAGCGGAAAAGCATGTCCTGATCACGCGACGTGCGGGCGCGAAACAATCGGTTATTTGGAAGGTGTTTCAGCCATTTGCGGAGATCATGCATTTTCCGCACGCTGCATGTACAAATCCACCATGTGCTGGCGTTCCACCGCAAAGATCAGTTAGGAAACGGCTCTCTCACGATTTTCAAAGTCAATCCATGAGACTTTATTATTGAATCTAATTCAAGACTCCGCTCCGTGCACCGTGAAAGTTTCTACGATTGTGAGAAATTGCAATATTGGAGCGAGAAGTCGATTCACAAAAGTTCACTGCCCAACCGGAGTCCGAGGAAGAAAACTGAGAATTTTTGGAGCCATATCTTTCGAAAATATCCATTGAGATAAGAAGAAAGCAGAAGCTATCCTCACCGTCACCGTGGTTGACATTGCTGTTGGACATTCCTCACCGTGTATCGAAGATCAGTCTGTGGGAAGCAGACGTCATACGCCAAATCTAATCGTACGGAGCCAGGTGAAACTTGACTGCAAGCATGAGGAAGCGCGTGAGTTTCGTCGAAGCCAATTGTTTCAATGGATTCACGTACAGAAGCCATTTTCGCTGCCGCCCTTACATAAGGATATAACCGGTGAATTGTTGGGTGCGCACTACCTTGAAAATCACTTCGTGCTACACGACAAAAATAGATGCTTGGCGGTCGCCGAAGAGAGCCGGCGCGTCGCGAAGCGAACTCTTCACGCACGCCGCAGGCAAGGCCAGCGGCTGGACACTTGCTTGCGAGCGTAACTTGGCCTATATTGCCATCACCGCGCCGTACGCTCGCTGTAGTAAATTAAACGGAAAATAATTACGCCGACTATCCGCTCGAGAGTCGTGAGCCGACACCGTTGTTGACGCTTCGAACCATTTGCGATCATGGTGAAAATTGAAGCGAGCTTTCTTCGTAGTTTGTCGGAGGCAAGGAAATTTTCGCGCCAACCATCTTTCGGAAACCTCCCGGTAATCCGCTTCAAATATATGGAAGTTCCTGTTTTCTCTTGATATCGGTGCTTTCAGAATGTTAGGGGCTCTCAGTATCATATTAATATGTTGAGCGATTGTGAGGAATTCCAATAGCAGACAAAGAATCGGGTAATCTCATTTCACTTCGAGATTCTATCAATTTGCGATTTGAAAAAGATGAATGATTCCATTGAGAGAAATCGCTGGAAGTCGTCGAACACCTCATCCCCGAAACAGGGGAATTCGTGGCGGCATTTCGGAGGCATGTGCATGTGAGGAGCCTCTACTACAGCACACGATTCTACTTCATCGAAGAAACTAAGGTGGGTTTTTGTGTATTAGTACGCACCAACCCTCCAACATAGCTGTTATGAATCCATTAAACGTTTGTTGAATTGATCGAACTCATTTGCCAATCGCTCGAAGTGAATTGGATCCATCGGACTCGTCCATTTTTTTCGATGTTAATGACTGAATGTGTCGGATTTTAGCATCCAAATCGCAGCAATCGTGGCTCGATTCGTGTTATGAAGTCAAATATCAAACGATTCTTTATTTTCGTGATCTTCAATCGAAAATAGTGATTTCACCAGAAACTAATGAATCTCGGCCGCAGCGACGAATGTTTTCTATCAACCATGGGCCACGATCGTTTTCCTTCACTCAAGCTGCTGACAAGCCGTTCAATCCGTGATTGCACGATGGGCAAAACACTTGTGCCAATAGAGAATTCAGAGGAAAGCGTCTGAACGACTGGAGCGCTTTTCCGTTTCTCTTCGCGTGGGATCACTTTTGAACTCTGGCACCAAAAACCGATCTGAGACGCGCTTGATTTCGGCACGAAAAGACAATCATCTTCAGAGTTGCGGGGCTTTCTGTTTCTTTCTCTCGTTTTTTTTTCTCTTCCGAAAGCGACCAAGTTAGCCAACTGTGATGGTGGCGAGTTTTTGACAAACTTCGAAAAAATGACAATTCCACAAATTCCAAAAAAAATAACACAAGACACTCCATCCGCTATTTCCAGGCTCGAGCGGACGAGACCTGTCCGGTGAAGCCTGCATGCTTCAAAGCTCAAGCAGCTTAACCTTTTCCTCGTGCGTTGGCTGAAGTGATTCGAGCTGCGGAAGTGTGCGGGCATTGGGGTCCGTTTTTGAGTCAGAGTGTTTGTTGATTCTGTGATTAATTGTCATTCTTTGAATTCTCAGCTTGCGGTATAGTTCTTCGCGATGTGGAACAACTCATGAACCTCTCCATCTCTCAATCGTTGTTCACTCTTTCTACTATCACAACTTCAAGTGCTTCTTTGTGCCGGTGATGGTGGTGTGCTTTGAATCCAGAATTGTTCCGATAGTTGACCGCTGAAAGCTATAATACAGAAACGCGCTGAGCCCTGGACTTCTCTAGCTACAGAGCACGCTTGCCATCTGCGAAAGGAGGCTCTTCGAAGAGCTTTACGGACGGATAATTGAAGTCTTTGACTAAACGTGCCCGGTAGTTAAATCTCAGCCCGATTGCTATGCTTCTCGAGGCGACAACTTCGAAGACAGTTCAGGTGGAGATGGCACAGCAGCTCGAAGGCGAAGCTTCAAGAGAATCCTCAATTTCCAAGTTCAACGCACCGATTCCCAACTAGATTTGGAAGAGTGAATCCGACGGAACACGTGCTCGCGCCCGATGCGCGTCTGTCTCACAGCATATGCTTTCAATTTTCGATTGATGCGGAACACATGGTCCACTCGTGTCCTCGTTCGGCTCTGGGTCAAGCTCGATTGTTCTCCATCGGTTCCCTTTAGCGCTCTTTAGACTCACAATCCTGAGTTATTGCTGCTGCACTACTAAACAGCGGCAGCTCAAAAGCAAGCTGTTACGGATCAAGTTATCAATCAAGATCCTCCGATGGAGAAGAGAACGGCTGTTCCGACGGCCCAGAAGACTGTTAGATCTGTGCCAGCGCCGAGGGTTCTGGATCCGACTGCGGATCTCAATATTGACGATGCGTAAAATTGAAAAGAGTCGAGAGAAGGAGAAAAAAACGGCGTGAAAACGTTGCAGCAAAGCAATCAGAGCACATCTTGAAAACATTCTTCAAAGAGTTTCCTCGATCGGAAAGCCCACAGAAGACGACGTAACACAGCTGCTGTCGACAAGTTTTCTGCAATATTTCCGATAGGAGTTTGACTTCTTGAAGTCATATCGAAACTCACTCGTGCGTTTGGAAGCGTCAAATAGCTCAGCCTGGTTATCAACTAGGTGTCCCTAATCACCGGAAAGGTCGTCAGCGGAACTCGTTTTCTCGCTTCGCTCGCGGAATGCATGGAGGTTTTATGGTTTGCTCGTCCGTCGCATTGACCATAGTCAACGGCTCAGCTGAGTCCGTGATTTCTCGAAATGTCCCCCGTATGTCGTCTGGCGCTGATTCGTCGTCGTCGTCGCCTCGGTTTACGGAATTCTTTCCGATGTAAGTAACGACGCATTCTTGTGGAATCGTGACTTCAAGTCCGGCACAATACACTCTTCAAAGCATCGTCAGGTGGATGAGGGCACTCTGATGGATGAGGACGTTCGATTATTAACCCAAATCACATCAAGTGCATGGATGTCTCCTGAGGCGGTCAATTCAATTTTCTAAATTACCAGTCCATTTACAATGAAAAGTCAGATCACAACATCACACGAAGGGAACGGCGGGTCCAAAATATTTTGACGATCCGTTTTGAATGGATGATTCATTCGTCGAGGGGAACTTCTCAAAATTTTCACCCATTTCCGTTCTCATTTCCACTTCGAATCGGGAAGACCAAACATTAAGCACAAATTATCTGGAAGGTTTCGAATTCGGAGCATTTGTTGTCGCGATGACTACGCGGAGGGGACAAATTAACGAAATCCGATTCCGTTCGGCCGATCGGCGGTAATCGCTGAGGCGGACAACATTCAATTTGGGCTTCCATCCACTATTTCGTGGTTCAGGCTCATGGCAGGTTGTATTGTTCGCCGCGAAAGACCTCGAAGTGCCGTCAATGCTAGTGACTTTGAAAGGAGCTCGTGAGGTGCAAATGTTATGGGCGGCCCGGAAGAATGTCGTCAATCAGTTCGAAGTCTCCTTGTTGGCTTTAATTCTCTCTTTTTTTTTGGCCATTGGATAAACAACACGCGCTCCGTGTATCGTTCAGCCCATTCAGCTGAAGTTTGCAGCTACCGTCTGTGCCGTTCAATGTTAGCGGTGTTGTAAACGACCATAAATTGTAACACACCGCTCGTGATTCCCTTCGATGCCTAAACAATGACTTCGCATAGAAGAGAATGTTGTAGCAGTAGATTTAATCGAATAGTGGAAGTTTCTTAGCGCTCCGACACCCGTTCTATTCGAGAAACTTACTTGCACAACGCGTACCTACTTCTTGAAGAAAATAGGGTGGGTTTATTTGGATCATTGTTTGTCGGATCTCGGGGTGCCCAATGAATCCTCTGTCGTGCTGTTTCGCGGAGTTGCGCAAGAGTAAAACATAACTCGATCATTCGTTCCATCACGATCCCGCCTCGTAATTCTTGTTTTCTCGTTGTGGGGCTCGTGTTCGAGATCTCACGAGGTCGTGAGCAGAATATTGTTGCGAGCGGAATCAAGCGAGAGACGATCATTCCTCTCACAGTCTCTGACTAGAGCTCCAAAAACATTGTTTCCCGTGGAATCATCGATAAGAAATCGAGGCAGATTCCGGGCGACAGCTGTTACTGACGAAATGCAGCGACTTCATCGAGACGATGTCAATCATTTGAGAATTTTGCTCCGACAGCCCGTACGGAGCAGCGGTCTGACGTTGAGTTTTCATTGGTGATTTGCTGTGAGAGTTTCGTGACTTAGTTTCCGAGCAGTCAAAAGCGAAAGTGATACAGGCGGAAATTTCGGTTTCGGTTTTTGTCACTGAGAGACATCCGTTACAACCAGTGGCAACAACAGTCTGTCTCTTACATCGTTTCACTTCCACACTGTACGAAGTTTTGGGAAGCGGTCGAGCGGGAGCAAAAATACTTTTCCACTGCTTCCGAAACCGTGATATATCCTATCTTAGTATCAGCTAATTTGAGACGGCCTCAATGTAGGTCAGGGAGCGTCTGGTTTCTCTTTTTTTATAGGAGGGTGGTTTATCCGCTTCGCACTGAAGATTCTTCAAGAGTCAACGAGCGGGCGAATACTGTTATCAGACACGAAAGAAAAAAAAGAGACAGTATTCAGTGCTGAACAGAAACCGGAGAAAGAGTAGCTATATTCTTCTGTGCAACTGTTCGGAAACGATACGCTGCGAGTCGTGTGAATACACCTTCTTCTATCTTCAGTCTTTTTTCCCCTATATTCGGAGTTCCAGTGACACGGTGCGGAAACTTCCTCTCGGAGTTTGGATGGCGGTTCACGAAGCGACGACGGCGGAAAAGCCGAAAATATTCTGCACTTTCAAACCTTGAAGCGGATTCGGTTCCGTTGATGGTGCACACGTCGTAATGAAATATATTCGGAGAATGAGTGAGCGTTGACTGGCTCTGATGTTCCGACCCACGTCCACGCGGGGAATCATTAATTTCCTCACCACGTATTTCGGTCAATTTGTCGAAACCACAGATGCGTTTTCTTTCTCAAGTAGCGCCTAAATACCATCAAAGCAACGGCATACTTCACTCTCACGTCGCAACCGGAGTCATCGCGCTGCCATCCGAGCGAGTGAGCGCCGGATTTTCCTTCGGAACTCCAGAGCTGATTCGGCTTTCCTCGTTCCAGAGTGAGATCTACTAAGATCAACTTTGTACTACGAACGATCCGATGAAACCTTGTGGGAGTAAACAACATTCCGCGCGAGGAACGGAAATATTGAAGATTGAACTCGTACGCTGAGAATATCTGTTCCAGGAAGGGCCTGGAAGGGACCGCCCGTTGGAGCCCCAGATATTTTGATATGCTTAAAAGAACGAATAAGTATACAGAATATGATCTTCAGAGCCTCTTCAGGATCGCTCCTTGTGCAGGAAGTAGCAGCTACAGAAACTCCTGAAAAGCTCAAAACGAAAAAGGAAGAGGGAGTGATTTCGACTTCTTTGCGCAGTCTTTGTTCTGACATTTTGATCTTAATCTGTGAACTGATTGTCGATAGGCTCTGCGGCTGTTTTGCACCGTGGCGACAATGTTGCAACTCGAACTCAAAAATGGTCTAACAAAGTGTGCTCGACATGCGCAAACGGAAATAATCATCGAACAAAACGAGTCATTGTTTCTTGGCGTCAAAGTGGTCGACATTCTTCAAGTGGACGGCTTTGAAGTGTCTCGGTCTCCGTGTGTCGTGTGCCGATAATTGGACGTGCAGATGATAGCTTGGATCCAGTGTTGGGACGACGACAGGAGAAGAGGCGGCAGCAAATGTCGCTGCGGCTGAAACAGAGAGGACAATACCCGTTTACAGCAAACCACTCGACTGACGAAGCAAGTAATGAACTTCCAAGAGCCAGGGCTGATGAAACGAAGCGACGCGAGTGCCACTTCTTCCGGCAGCGTTTACATTGCAATTAGACGTCAATCTGTCGTGCTGGAAGCTTTGTTTCTGAAAAAAATTCTTAAAAGGTCGAGCGGGTCACGGTTCCTCTCAGCGTCCGATCATCTCGTCAAGCTCTCGCCCGCGTCGCCATCGATTGATCGGAAGACATGAAGAACGCGTTCGCCGCTCTTATCAGTAGCGACGGGGACTACGGCGACTGTGATGATGTCAGTGATTACGGTGCGACACGATACTTCACACTCGTCAAGTGTACGGCATTCCACATTTGGCATACATGGTTCGGAAAAGCCCTTCTTCGACACAACGCTTGATCAAGGAAGAAAACGAAGACGAAACTTCGTTTCGGCTCACTTTGATACAGTCGAATGCGTTTTCCTTTCGTTCGAACATCGGCGACGCATTCTCTACGGTTTCGGATTCACAAGCATAAATCAATAAAAATGGAAAAGAAACGCATCGGAGAGGCCGACGGCATGAATCGAATTTAGTTCAAAGCTATCGGATGCAAGAAATGAAGAATATACGCTCCACGCCGAGGGAACGATTTCACGCTTCGGACACGATGGTGTTCTCCACATTTACTATTTTGAATTTGATCGCGGGAATTACTCGATTCCAAACATTTGCGGCAATGACTGCTAAGCCACAAACGGAAGACACCGCGTTTCGATTGAAATCAACGATCAAATTCGATTCTCATTCTTTTTCCGTTAGTTGTAGCGATCGAAGATAGTATTCCAAGAACGAATCGCCGATCTCTCCCAGCAGCGGCGTTTTTTCATTTGGCGAAATGAGAGCCCTGTTAGCCCACACCACACGCCTCCTTTGTATTCAGTATCATTGGTAGTTCATGGAAAGTTCGCAGGTGAATTTCTTCCCAGCAACGTTTTCCTCGATGTTGATATTTTGTAGCACACGCGTGTGTGTGTTCCAATTCTGAAACGTTGGGAATATCGAGTGGTCGGAGGAAAAATCTGTCATGGGAGCAGGGCTCACTTCTCTCGACAATGCTTTCTACGTGGGAATGTTTGATATTCGATGGATGCGACGATTCTTCAGAAACTGGTACGAACCCTGAACCCCGTTTGTGCGACGTCTGGATCCGCGTTGGAATTTCCTGAATTCACTCGATCATGGTGAAGTTTCGACAGGCGATCATTTACGCGAAACATCCCCCGCATGAAATATAATTACAACTTGTCAATCCAGTCACTCGTCGGTCGGTCGTTTCCTTCGTTGCTGTCGATTGACCCCGTAGAGACGTTCTCGTGATTGAATTGAGTTTCCAAGCCAAACTTCGGTCTTCGTGGCATCCAGAGGGTGAAGTTTGAAGGTATGTTCTCGAGAACACCTCACAACATGAGTCCCTTGCTCACAAAATTATAGTTGCGACTCCGAAGTCGCATGCAGGACTTCATGGATTTCGATTTGAGATTGAGAGGAATCCCGAGCTTGAATGTTATGCTACGCTGATTTTCTTCGCGGAAATTAATTCATGTGAAACGGTTTAGAGCAGAAGAATCAAATTCGAAGAAACCGAAGAAGAATCGCTGTTTGTGAGCGGTCAACATAAAACACCTTATTCCCTTTACGAGAAGTGATAGATATTGCTAAGTCTACGCTGGCTGTTAAGTATGTTCAAGGCGTTCGTGAGTGGAAACGCTAAGCCGGGGTGGTTGACCAGAAAGATGTTCACACGCTTCACTGGAACGCATTTGCCTCGGAGTTCTCGAAAATGAAGACCGAATTCGAATGACGTCATGCAAACAACTGACTTCCCTTAGGCCGTTTCGAACTCGTAACAGAACACCAGGAGAGAATCATTGTCGTGATTTAGATATTTGAGCAAAACTTCAAACGCTCCAACGAAGTCCTTCATGGCACTTGTAAAGTGATTCCAACAATTGGCGTCCGTTAGAAACACTCGTAAAACTTGGAGTGTTCCAACTGGAAGAATCGTATCGGTGATCATCTGACGCAGAAAACACGAGGAACTCTACAATATTTTTATCAAAGTGGGCATATTTCTAAAGTTGCACCGCGTAAAGCGGGAAACATTCCTTAGCCTTAATGTGTCTATGGGAAAAAAGATAATTATCTGCTGGGAACCACGAGTGTTGGGTGCGATCCACGCGGACACTTGTCGCCAGAAAACCTTTGGCAACAAAAGTGGGCATTTCAGGATGTCACTCAGCGCACAATAGGAAATTTAGGAAAATAAAAGCCGCGCAGCCGGAAGCAACGAGGTGTGGTCATCTGGAATCCGCGAAGATTTCGTTCTTTGGAGCTTCACGCGGAATTTTCAAAGCGAAACTGAAGTCTCACGATCGCCGCCCCTGATCGGAAGCTTTTCGGAATTTTGTATAGATGACAAACCGTAACGCACACAGATGATTGAAGGATCGGGACGGATTCGCTCGGGAGATGGTCTATGATAAGAAAACGAAGAGGAGGAACAATACCTCCAACGGATACCTTCACAACACTGTTGAGAGGGTTCCATGCTCCGTAAAATAGGCCGTTTCGAGCGGCTTCATATCGGAATTGGCTTCTGACTGAATATCAATTGCATGCTTACATGCGAACTAATGCCGCCGAGCACCTTAATCAGCGTCCGGGGGAGCTCGTACGTGATCTCCGCGGAGTTCACGTAGGATAGATATAATGACCTCTTGACTGGACTTCCTGTTCGAAAGCTCGATGCTGTGGTGCCATGAACTCGCGGCCAGTGTTTATTCGGATTATTCAGACTCTCGTGGAATTCCGATCTGTGTTCATATCGCGTGAGGTTATGAATTCCGAACAAACTCTACTCAATCGTTCCGAAACTCGATTCGGCCCAACCCCAATACATTATCTACCAGAACTCGCTATCCCCGTAGTTTAGAGCTGAACGTGGAGCCAAAACGCTATGCACGAATGCTGGCGAGGAAACAACAAAGAAAATTTGAAGATCCTCTCACAATGTACCCGTTTTCAAACAAAGCGATGCCCGAGCCAAGTCACAGAAGATCCGAAGAGAGATGAGCGCTTAGGCACTCGTGTTACGTCATGCTATACGGTTGGACGACTCATTTGAGAGCGTTACGTGCGTCGAGGTCAAAGGTCAACAACTGAGAACGAAAACTCGGGGTTGGACCAAACACTAAATTTCACTGTCCAGTGCTCGGCATGTGGAGCTTCTTCGCGAGGTTATCATCAAAGCCCGGGAGCTTTTCCATTTCGTCTTGGGAAGCGTCTGCCCTGAACGGAGGAAAGAGGGAAGAAAACATTTTTCAGCCCCGACACTATTGTCACGTGTTTCGGAAGCCACACAGCGCGTCGACGCCCCGAAACGATTTAGCGAAGAGATTTGATTGTTCGTCCATTTGTTTGATTCTGCTCCGGCAGATCGGTTCTCGGCGATCACGAAGCGATTCTTGAAAGCGACCAAGTCGGCACCGAATTCGTTGAAGTCTACTACAACGCGTCCAAACCGAATATAGTTTTTGACGACCAGGCTTATCCGCATATCGGCGGAGCTTGCCGCTTCGAATTTGTTCGCGGCTGACCTTTGCTTCTGAAACGAAGAGTAGATAGAACAAGCGATGTCTGAAGCTGTATCCGGTTTCGTCAATCGATTCCGAGCGTGATTTCGGCTACTGGCTCGGGAACAAGAGCGGGGTATCCTCAAGAGAGGCGTGCAGTAAAACTTCTATCGCTGCGAAAGCAGTGTCGATAATCTTCTCGACACGTACGTAACGGGTTGAATTGGCGGATGATCCGGATTTGCGTGAAATGCGATTCTATCCGGTGAATGATGCGGACAATTAATGAAAAATGGAACAGAAGAACAGGAAGCGAAACGAAAGTTCGGGTTCAGATGCGAAACACGATGATAAGATTCCGTCAAACCTTTCAGGTATCCTGTTAGAGCCCAATTTTCATGCGGATTCAACGAAACAATCGAATACCGAGTTCTCGGCCCAAGCCCTTCAGAGGGAAAGTTCCCATTCGTCCGCGATGAATGACGACCCGCGGTCTGACAGCGAGGCCGCCGCTGCCGCCTTCATGGCAAGAGGATGTTTTAGATTCCGGCTCCGTATCAATTTTCCACAGGTGCCACGAGAGCAATTACTTCGGTGTCCTTGACAAAGCCCACTTCTCCAGTACAGTATGCAAATGTGCGGATGTGGGTCACCGGAGCGGCTGTCCATCCATGCCTCGTACATTGGAGCGGTGAACCACCCTCATGAGGCTTCGCTCGAGTTGATCCGCACTGGTTTCAGGCCTCGATTCTTCGATAATTGCTTTCTAGCCACCATGAATCAGTCTTGGAGGCCGCACGGATATTGGCCATGCACAGCACACCAGCCACAATGTGGTGAAGTACACGGATCCGGTGGAACCGTTTGACGCGAGCTTTTGAATTGTATCGATGAAAATATGCTCAGTCAGCGCAATGAGTGAACATTCCTTATCGCAAACGAGAAGGAAAAAGAAAGGAAAATCGAGACAATTCAAGCGGAGCGAACTCTTTGGAAACAAAGCATTTCTATTCTTTGGCGAAAAGTACTCAGTCACACGGCGACGTCTGCGTTGTTTCAACATGAACCGTGAGAATCTCAACGAAATTACACATTTTTTTCTTCCATTCATTTCTCCTCTGACTGCAGTCGTTTCCATAGTATTTATGGCGGGTTATGGATAGAATTCGTTCATCTTAGTGTCTGTCCGACTTCGCTGACAGCCCGGCTCCATTCGAAATCCGCTCGTTAAGTTACTTCACATCGTAAATTCGTCGAGAGGAATAAGGCGGCCGTGCTTCCTTCATCCACGTACGTGATCCGACGAGGTGAAGTAGTTGTGAGCCGATTGAAGGACAACTGGATTAATGCTATTTGCTGCGATCATGAGGTAAACACTTCGAGGCGAGAAATATTCGACGCGCCCTAAAAGCTGACCTCAACACTTCAAATCAAATGCAGTTTCGGAAAAATCGGTTGAGAGACATTTCCGGCGAAAGTCGCGCAGGCTGAAAAGGCTGGATTGCAGATTTCGTTTGGCGGAAACATCGAGTTAGTTTGTGGCTTCTGACGAGGATTCGATTCGAAACGAGACTTTTATCGCGAGCATTCCGCAAAATCTTCTAAGAAGTTCATTCATTTGAGCCGCTTCTCGTCATTCGTGGTCGCAGCTACTTTCGAGCCATCGCCACGGCAGATCATCTCCGCAAAGCGCCAAAAAAGGAATCGTTTTGATTGTGTCAAAAGCATTTCAACTGAAGATGCATCCTGACACTTCAATCGTGATGGTTGAAGAGGGGAAAACTCTTGATCATGAAACACATTCGACATAGCGAAATCTCGCTGAAAAATATTCCATTTGGCAACAGTGTAAAAGAAACCGCGAAAAGTTCGCAGAGGCATTTTTGGAAACTCAAAATTGAAACGAATGATCCCGCGCGCTGTGGCTACTTCTGAAGTTCTCGCTTCGCGAAAAAATTTCGACGAAGAGGGAGAAAGTTCCGACACCTAGCGATGCAATTAATTTCGAAACCATTGTTTGGGAATCCGTGAGGAGCTGTTTACAAGAGAAGTTTCGGCACTTGATTCTGAAAATTGAATGAAAGAACCGCGACTACCTGAAATCTGGCTCTCAGGGGACTCGTGAGGGCTAAACGAAAGCGGGTCAGGGTGGAGTTTTAGGCAACCACGGTCCCGTTCACTGAAATGCTGCCTAAATGGACCCATGTATGTTCATCCGGTCGAAGTTTGTTTACTTCCTTCTCAGATGGGATCCTCCTCCGTCATCGTTGAGTCATTCGACCCATCCACTGTCATTGAGAAGGTGCTCTATGTCTTTGGCGATCCATCTTCGCGGCAGTAAAGAAGCATCCCGAGCGGATAATGGGTTATCGGCATTTATATCGCTCACGGTCGGAACCTACGTGGAAGAGGAGTTTTTGCGGCGGAATGAGATGTCATCGGACGAAGTCAACGATGAGTCGGATGCGAATGTTCTCGAACGTTTCATCACCGCAGTTTGTGCGCTCAACTATCCGCATAAAATCTAGAATTATGAGAGGGGACAAAGTCCGAAATTGTCACCTTGACGGAAATCTTCTTCCTATACCCGGTGCTTCACAGAGTTACCTCACTTCGGTGATAAGTGTGAGCTTAGGGCATCATCCAAGCGTGGACTTTCCTTCGCTCTTCATCTCTGGGAGCGCTGCGACCACGAGAAGACGCTGAAATGAGCTAGAAGAGAGCGAGTTCAACTAGAGTCCAACTAGGAATAGACCTCGTTCACTGTGGGGCTGCACTTGTTCTGCTTGTCTTGTTGGTGATCTGCAACTCTGGTGGCCCCCATTGGGATCGCCAGCGAACATCAACAACATTTGAATTCAGTCCAACAACCACGCTGATGTCTCGTAAAGAGGCACGGCAAACCGTGACTTTGTTCACGTCGATCAAGTGTCGCATTCATTATGGAGCATATGCTCTGCTGCATGGCAACTGAAATCCCTTAAATGCGAGGCAAGTATGACATCGGGACAAATCTGCCGTAAACGTCGTGCACGTAGTCGTAAAACAAAAACATTTCAAAGATTGCTCCAACTGTTACACAATCGTCGGACTCCACTCGGAGGAGAATTGACTTCATCGAAATAATGACAAATATAGCGATCGGATCGGAAGCTGACTTCTCCTGACTTGCAAAGTGATGCAGCCCGCCCACAGGATACTTCCATCACGTTCAGATGTTCGTTGTGGAACATCCGGAGAACTCAGCGAAGCGAGTCTGGCACTGCTTCTTCGGCTTCTAGAAGAAGGCTCTGCGGCGATAGTTCTTACAAGTGGACTCATCCATTGCCGGAGTCAAAGTGAGCACTATTCGCTCCTTCACTAGACTCTCACCTTCCCAGATGCTTTGTTGGTGTCAGCCGTCCAGTCAAGCGATCGGCGAGCCTGTCAGAGTGCATTGTACCGATTTCCGAAAACCAGAAACCCGATATTGGAACCATGCAAGCCACAAACAGATATGCTGGCTCTGGCGACTCCGGGCTAAAACCACGAGGCGTGATAAAAACGAAAGCCGGCTCGCTCCTTCTCGTCGGATTCGAGCTCCGTTGGTGAGCTGTAAAATATCTGCGGGCGAGAAGATGCGTCTTCGTCGCTCGGTTCGCGGATGCGGCGAACTTTCGTCCTCATGAGGGGCTGATATCAAATTTTTGCTGCGGTAAGGAACCAACAAGGGATTGCGTAGCAGGTCATGGAAACGAGCGATGAGCTCCTCAGTCCGGGGGGATCGGATCGAGACTGGAGATCGTTTCCGCAGTCGCTTCAACTTTGACTGCGCCGCGGAGGAGTGAAGGGAAAAACTCCTGAATCAACAACCGCTGTTTCCCACTCAGTGAAGGGAAAGCCCCTGCAAAAACCTCAGAAGGAAGAAGGTTCTCACACCACGCCGACAACATTCGATCCACAAATGCCGCGTGGATTACGCGAGCGTAACGATTCTGAAAGCACGAGCTCATCTTCAGTCCGCCGAACCATTGGCGGATTCTTACCAACGGACAGATCCGCTGAAGTTGCTGCCTGGATTCGTAGCAGTTTTCAGTGAGGTTCTTATTCCTCGGCGAACGATGTTTCGCGCTGGAGTTCCACGGGTCACGTCAACCGGAAGGTGATCTTGCATGATCTCTACTTGGGGACATCGGAATTCTTTCGAAAAAACCCGCTCCGTCTCGTTTGTTTTCTGGAATAGCGGCCGGCTTCTCCTCTGCAATGCATATCCGGAAAGAAAAGTGAAAAAATGAGGAAAACTATTTTCTGCATCTAAAAAACGGCAGTGGGGCTTGAGAGGCTTCCCTCACGGTGAGGTCTTCTTATGTCCCCCGTAGATCAACTACTGTTTTTGAAGACTTCTGTTGCCGCAATCTCATCTTTGGTCCGAGGTGACGGCGGCATCTTGACCCGACGGCTCACTCGTTTCGTGGCAAAATAGTTTTTCTAAATACTCGCCAAGCCGCCGATTGCAGATAGAAGACATTTTCATTCATCGTCAGCATCGGCATGCACCGAAAGTTTTGATATCGTTGATCGGAAGCTGACTCTTCGGGAACCGATTCCCACCAACGGAACGGTTCTCAAAATTTGTGTTTTTTTCTGAGACCTTGAGACTTCCGCCGCCGAAAATGAAACGGAGAAAGTTTCAAATTCTGTTTCAAGTCAAATGTGTGCCTAGTCTGTATCGTGGCGGCGGCGGTGGTTATCCGGTTGCAGCCTTACAAGACGACGGCGGAGGTGGGCGAAGCAGACCCGATGATTACGATGCATTAGACTGTTGTTCCGACGAACAAACTGCAGGCGGGTTTTTTTGATAACCGGGATTCCGTTTCTTGAGTTATACAGATATCTTTTGTTCTTTTTGAACTTCTGGAGCTTCGAGGATGTGAAGGGCCGGAGCAGATTTCGACGAGTTTGGCCTTGGACAGCGAGGAGTCCGGAAGGAGTGTTCAACGACCAAGAAAAAATTAAACTTGACGCAAAACTTTTGGTCATTATAACAAGTTGCGAGCGGGGCTCAAATCCGATAAAGAAAGAACGTCGACAAAAGAGGGCCAACAAGAAACGATCGAAATATTCTCGGCGGTTTCAGAACTTGATGACGAAATCCCGGTGGGAACTTTAGAAATCTTGTCAAGAGCTCCTTTTTTTCAAGCGCAAAATGAAATAGATTTCAACTTGTTGCCGACTTGTTTCACCTGCAAACAACAAGTACTTGCTCACATATTGACTCGTGCGCGGACATCGTTGTTCGAAAATAAAACCGTCTCGTCATTGCCTTGGTGCGGTTTTGGTGCGGTTTTTGGAATCAGCGAGAAAAAAAAAACACCGAATGTTCAAATGTTCGGCTTCCAGCTAGGAATATGCGGCTCAGATCAAACGATGACTTTGAACTGCGGTTCGTCGTCAATGTGATCGGAGTTTTTCCGTTGCTCTTCCTCCTTCGGCATTTCGAACTTGACCGAGGAGAAAGAATGTTCCAAACAGAGGGGAATTTCAATTATCAACACAGCATCCAGTCATGAAGTCGTCCCTGAGTGTCGCTCACTTTCTCGATATAACGGAAACATGCGATTGCTTTCAGCAGAGACTGGCTGATATCGACTCGATTCAATGTCCGGGTGTTCCTTGTTGTGTTCTCGCAAATGTCCATCGCGACAGGCCACAAGGAACAGACCATGGTAAAGCGAAGATCCAGAGACGAGGAATCAGTGGCGACAACATACTCGTGGGACGAATTCCAACCAGTCTCATTCATCGAAATGAGATGAAGTTCATTCTGGAGGAAAAACTTCTTCTCTACTCAGGGAAAGTAACAGTTCTTCGCAGGGCGGTATAGTTTCGCCAGAATCTGAGTTGTGAAGAGTAGTTCTCACGAATCATTGCTGGAGTGATTTCAGTAGAAAGAAGGAACGCAGGACACCTAACAGGAGAGAGCGCTGAATCTTCTTCGAAACATCTTTGTATGGCAACATAATTTGATAACAGTAATTCAGTCTGTCAGATAGCCGACTGCTCGCTTCGGGTTGCAGCTTTGGTAGTTGCCGTCCAGATTACCGATCGGTGGATTGGAATCGTGTGAAAGTGTCTTTCGACCGGACGCTTGTCAATCGAGAATGGTGTCTTCAGATTTGGTGCCGCTGTCGAAGCTCACGATGAAGAAGTCCTTCGTTGGCGTCTAATGAACATTAATGTCATAACGATGTCAGTTTTCGCTCACCGCAGACGAAGGCTCTGCTGTTGGGATTCTTTGCTCTCGTTAATTCCACGTCGAGATGATGTTCGCCATCACTCCATGGGAAGATGGATGTCGATTGCCAGATCGACTTCTCTTCAATGATTTGTCCAGCCTTTGGTCAGAAAAAGCTTCGCATGAAAGACCTTTCCTCAACGTGAAGATGATTCTCGACGATTTCCTCCTTACTGAAGAATATCCACAGAGTGATGTAACAGACGAAGATCAGAAGTCTCAACTCATCCCATTCATCTGCGACGGAAAAATGTCAGAAATTTTCGCACTTGAAACCACGACATCGCGTACGGAGTCAAAGAACGCGCTTTGTGAAAACTGGAATTCTGGATTCAAGAGCAGCAGAAATCGTCTTTGAATTGCAAAACAGTGGTTTGTATTCTCTCTTATTTATCCTTCAGAGAAGAATTCACAGAATTGTCCACACAGCTTGGCACATCGGCTTCGCACAGGCTAGTCGTTGAGACTTTGTTGAGAAAAATCCGCGAGAGGTTTAGGATTGTGCTTCGATCTTGCTCTGTAGTGGACACAATGCCGCGAATAAATGTAAGGCCGAAATCATTGAGGAGCGGTCCAAAGTGGAGCTCTATGTGGGCTCGATTTATTTCTGCCTCGGACGTCGTATCTCATTCCACGTTTCATATTCATGAGGGTGTTCCATGAAAGATACGACTGCTCTTCTATGAAAATTCCTGCCTTCCTTTCAATTCTGTTTCTTTCTTTCTCGTATCGCTTTGTCCGCGTGTCTTCTAATTGGTTTCGTCATAGGTCACGAGAGCGCGATTCTCTCCGTTGGTTGAAAGTTGAGATCAAGAACAGATTCTCTTCTCGAAACGGTGTTCAATAAAGAGCGAGTTTCTGGAAGTGTCTCTGTAGTTAGGCTGCTGTGAGTGGAACCTCCGATTCGCAGACGGTGTCTGTGTCGAGAAGAATTGGATGTCAAATGGAAGTCATCACAAACAGAGTCGTAGAAAATCACGGCACCGCAGAGCCAAATGCGGCCTCCCAGCATCGTCACGTTCTGTTGAGCGCGGCGACGGACGCAGGGTCTTCCCGCACTGCTTTTCAAAGCGAGCCACGATCTACAATGAAAGACACATCACGGATGGTCGCATCTTGAACTGCCGCAGCGACGTTCGTCTCGAACGACGCTCACTAATTCCCTCAGCAGAACCCTCCACGCGGATGAAAGGGAACGGAGTTCTGTCCCGTCGTTTGAACTATGGACACCTGGGCGATCCCTGCTGTGAAATATCGTATCGAGATCTACCAATACTCTCATCAAATGAACAGCTCTCAGTCATGCGCGATTCCCGCGACCAGAAAATTCAAAACAAACTCAAAGTTCTGAGGCATTTGAACCCTTCAAAGTCACATTTTGCGTGATCTGAAGAAGCTCAGGTGCCCTAATTATCGCGAACAACATAAGAGACGAATTTAAGCATCGTGAATTCACGCAGGCATCAGCAGCGGCACGCGACGCGCAGCCCAGAACGAATGTGGCGACTGAAAAGACGTCGAACGATCTGGAAAGCCTCGAAACCGAGTGATTGGATCTCTGGATTTTCGGATGTTCCAGACACCCACTTGAGACAACCCAGGTGTTTGGCGAAAGTTGACAAACCCTCTCGTTCCTCACTCACTTGTTCGTGGCGCCGGGATCCTCGGAATGTCCGATTGAACTGAAACTATCTTCTTGGTCTATCCGCATCGAAAATATGACGATAGATTAGATACCGTTATTCATCAGGCATCGCAACTAGATCGACAACTTTCTCAACTCGTGAAGGTCCTGGAGGCAACGCTTTGACTTCGTGACTAGAAACGTTCCACTAACACGACCGAACACATTTCTCAAGTGCAAAACGTCCCGGGTCGCGAGCAATAACCGCATCGACACAGGGCGGACTGATGGTCGTCGGTTAAAAAATCAACGTCCATTGCCACATCGAGACGTGATCGATTTTTTAATTGAACGCGAACGCCCATCTCCGGATGATCCGCGGCTCCTCCATTCGAAGAGATCGTGAAAGACAATTTGTACCCAAACGCCGAAAATGGCGTCTTCACTTCACTCGTTGATGTATCGAATCAATCCGATGGAAATTTATGAGACGAGCTCGTCAACTCCGTTATGATGACGAAGAACCGCGGCACGAGCCGGACACAATCGCGCGGAGAGAATAGAACTTCGTGAAAATCGAATCCGAGAAATTTTTGGTGTTCGATGGAGACGAATAGATTTCAATTTCTGAAAACGATTTCGACGAAATCACGATTCACCAATCGTTGGATTCTTCGGACCGGCTGACACCCGTTTTCGCTTTCTGCAACGGAATATTTTTATTATTGTTACTTTTTTGGCGATTCTTCCAAAATTCTATTTCTACTCTGAACTTTACCCAACATCACAGAGCGACAACTGCTGAGTGCGTGTTGAGAAAGCCCAAATCCAATAATTTTTACATTTGGGCGAGGACAGACTCCACGACGGTTCCTCAAAAGGACGAAAGCAGGAGTTCGTGTTTTCTCGTTCAAGTTGATCTTCTTCGATTTGACGCTCACTTCTGCCCTTTTGCGGCGGCGGCGGCGCCGGCGCTCCTGAACTTTCTGCCACTCGAGTAAACCGAGTAACGCAGTTCGTGGCATGCCGCTTCGATTTGCTTGGGCCAAACGACAAAGTCCGAAAGGCAACAATAACGACGACGACGAGTGGAGCATTTACCGCCGCCGACGAATACTGAAAACGAAGACTTTTTCGTCAAACGAATGATCTAGAAACGGGGTCTCGGCTCTTCTTGGAATGAGATTTTTTCTCCTTTTTCTTCGCTTTCTGAAGAAGTCGGGCAGGCCTATTCAATTTGCTCGTTTCGACGAGAGCCGAAGCACCGAGCAGAAAAAAAAAGAGAAGAAAGAAAAAAAAATAGAATATCTAGTGAGCTTAGTCAAACTTTTGTCACGGAATCAACAATTTTCTGTGTTGCATCCCGTGTGTCGTTGGCTATTGAGGTGAGTTCAAATTTGAAACGGAGCACAATGGAAAGAAATGTTTTCTTTTTTGTTTGTCCAATTGCGCCTCGTCCACTTTCCATTCTAGCGTGTCGCTGGCTGAAATAGAGTGAGAAATATTTGGTAATAAAATGCATTCATATCATGTGTCTTTATCATCTACGACTCGCAATGCTTGAGGTGTTTGGACAGCTTTCCTACTTGGATCTCACCCAAGAACTACATCGACTTGAAAATAGCAGGAGCCACAACAAACTGCTTCGATGTTCATTCGTTTGTCGTCGTCGCAATGAGGGACAGTGTTTAATTACAGAGGATAAATGATTATTGGAACCTTCGCCGTTGACGTCGGCGGTGGCCCCTGCGAAGTTTCTGGCGTCCGCGTTAGAAACAACAACAATGAGAAGAAGAATGGCCCGGAGTTGTGTTCTACACGAGCTCTTCGGTCCTGATATTTTTGTGCGACAGAGTGTTAACAAAACACGCGGACACAAACCAAGAGAAACGAGCGGTGGAAAAAGTCCGACATTGGACGGACGGTGATGTCAAACAAAGCAATTTTAAAATAATCATCAACGTCAAACAAACATATCCATGGCTCGTAAATACGCGACGGTAATTGAATTCCGTGCGCATACCATTACGAAGAAGCCGTCGTCGGTCGTGTGGGGAGACGCCCTGTCGAAGACGCGTTGTGGGCCTGATCGACTAATGATCGACCGCGGCCAGCTTTGTTCGAAATGTTCATCTCGTTCGTTTATTAGTGTTTGACGTCATAACTCGGGGTTGTTGTCCAAGATCCGTCATTTGTGTTCAGGGAGAAACACAAAACTCGAAGACGACGACTTCCTCGTCCGCCGTATTTGTTGTAAGAATTATAAAATTCTTTGTTCATTAGGTGTTTATGTCACGTACAAACAAGATGGCCAACAACAACAGCAGCGGCAGCGTCGTCCACGGCAAAGTGAAGTTCCGGCGCAGCCACTGGCACCACCGCACGGTTGTGGTCGTGAATGGAATCGCCGGCATAAAGGCCAAGCTCGACTGACAACAAGAATATCTAAAGAGCATCCATCCAAGTTCCGTGTGGGTCTTGAGTTATTGAAAGAACTCTGCTTAATGGCGGCCGCGGCAACCTGCCAGCCGGCAAGCCATCGTCGGCAAGTACGGATCGTCGAGTGGTAAGCCGAGTGGCAACTTGCCTCGCTGACTAACTGTTTTGCTGTTTGGCTCGTTGGCATTCCGGCCGGCCGGCAGTCGAGCAAGCGAGCAGACAGACACAACGGAATGAACTCTTTTGAGCAGACGCAACATTAAGTAAGAGTGTGAAGCTTTTAAAAGTAGTCCAGGCTTTATAACTTTCACTGCGTTTACCGACGGCAAAGGGCGAGCGCGGAGCTTAATGAGTCATGAGCTCGTCTTCCTCAGATCTGGCCAGCCTCCTCGTCGACTAACGGCAAACAACGGTGCAGCCACTTGGTCCAGATAACTGCAGAGCGTAACACGACACCTCATCCAGACACCAAGACCATCCGACGACTTTTCGGAATTCGCGTTTTCTCGGCTAAAACTGAAACAGACTGACGGAAACAAATCGATCTTGAAGTTCCATGAATCTCACAGAGAATTCAGCGCCGAAACAATCCTGAGAATTCACCAGAAGTCAAGTTCGCAAAACTATATGCGTGTTTGGCGCCAGTTCGAGTTCTCACCGACGGAGCTGTGAATCGTTCACGACGGATGAAAGTGGAGGCGTCAGAAAAAGAAAATGAAAGATCCAAGTCAAATATCGGTTGCGCAAGTGGAGCATCAGAGCTGTCACAACATCGTTTCGAACGAATAAGTGTCTCCCTTGTTCGAGCCGATACAATCGCTTCTCAATACGACTTCTGAGCGGACCATTTCAATCGTTCAGCCACTTGTAAAGTTCAGATCGAGCGAAGAATGCATCATCCGACAAGGCGCTCACTTCTAAGTGTTCCATAGTGTCGTTCACCTTATTTCGTTTTCGCTGGGAGGTGATCTACGCCGGGTGCCGGGGGCGTTCAAAAATTTCACATCGCCCGCGGACAATCCAACTTGCCGCTAACCAAATCCATTTCGACAATCTACTTGACCCGTCAACTAGAAGACATGATACTATTCAGATGTTGTCATCGTGTCACAGAGTCATTCGATACAGACTTTATTACCATGTGGACCCAGCTCGATTGATAGATACGGAGCGTTCTTGACGCGTTAGCGATACGAGACAACAACTTCATGTGGCTTGGTTTGACTAATCGGGCGATCGATAGCAATGGCAATGACAACCTGTAAATCTAGTGTCTATTTCGATGCGAGGCCTCACTTCGTATCCATTCATGATATCGGTTCGATCATTCATTCATTCATTCTAGAATCTACATCTAAGAACAGACAGACCGAGCGGATCATTTTTGGAGTCGATGAACAGCGTCGGCGTTAGGATCCTCCGACAGAGGACGAGAGTTTTCCGTCATCCAATCCTTCATGGAAATCAAGCTCACGATGAAGCAGCGGATGATCACCGCGATAATCTGACTCCCGAACGACATCAAGAACGGTTTCTTTGACGCCAAATACAAGAAGTCAAACTTTCGCTCTGAATCAAACGGAATAAGTGTGAGAAGGGAAAGAGCTAGCGAGCCGATTATCGGGAACACTGATAAAGAAAAAGGTGGAAGCACTCATTCCTCAATGGGCAGCACTCCGAACGCCGCCGATGTTCAAATAAGGGAGCGGTATTGTTTTCTAGATACTTCGTGATCCGTTTGTGAAATACACGCCTTCGACGCTTCATCGTCATTCCGGCCATTCCCGAGGATTGCGACATTAAATATAATTGGCACAAATCGGAATTATGTCACGTTCCATGAGATACGAGGTCCAGATACAGATCCAATGGTCAGCTTCGACGCTAGGAACCTTCAGCAGTTCGGTATCGGACCCAGAGATCTGTAGATAATCTCGTACACAAGAGTTCGCATTCGATATTTTCAAAACATGACTCGCCTTTCGGCGACTCTGATGTTTTGATTTCATGGATTTCCAGGTCCGGTTGGCCGCTGCCCTGATGAGTTCCTGTTCTCACGATGACCCCGCCATCCGCTAGTCGGGACTAACTGCTACTACCACAATCAAGGAGCATCCAACAAGTCGCAGAACCCGAATTGGGTGTTTGGGTTGGTTGGTTGGTTGGTTGGTTGGTTGGCTGCCGTGCCATGCCGTTCGGTCACACCCACACCCCCGAGTACCTGTGGCCGCAAAGCGTGCGATGGCATCAACGGATGAGCAGTCGAATGAATAAACGAGCAACTCGCTCCTTCAATCGCTGTTGACAGAGTTTCGGGAAATGCTCTACAAGCGGCGATTTCGTTCTTCATCAATCCCGTGTTGACGCGGATTTCCGCGCCGACTTTTTTTTCTTGACTTTGCAATTCATTTCACAGTGGAAATCGCCAAAAGGTGCTCTATAAAGAATTCCGCGACAAGCAACGAGTTCAGATTGAGGTCTGTTGTCGAAGAAATTTCGTCATAGGTTAACCAAACAGCTCTTAAAAATCCGCGGGAAGCTTGTCCCGTTCCGAACAGTGCATCTCATTTTTAAGTTCCTGGGCGGTAGAGCAAGCTCGCGAAATTCCTGCAAAAAATCCTCAAAAACTGCCACTCCATTCGCATGAAGTCTCTGCACTATTTGTTTACGCGTCACACGACGAATTTTACACGTAGTTACATTGTCACACTGTAGCTATCACGTCTCGCCTCTCTGCTCGAAGTCTCAACATGATCCGACGAAAGTCAGCCTCCGTTTTCCTCGTTCCCGCTCTGGAAATCGGCGACGTTCCGTGGTGACCACTTTAGATCGTTTGTCCAGAAACGATGTCGTTCAGTCCCTGAGCTGACGCGATATTTTCCGAGGAATCCCCGTTGATTTCTAGCTCGGATCACACGATTCCCTTTGTTTCTCATCAAATCACCTCGTCACCATGTGCCGTGTTCTGACCCTGGGTTCTGGGTTTTGCGCAAGAACTCATCCCACAGAAAACCTTCGTCGCTTCGTTATAAAATTTCTCGGAAGTCAAGGACGATCTTTCGTGAAGTTCCGCGAACATGCACGGAACTAAACAAAGAGACACGTCGGTCTTCTTCAACGCTTTTATCGTCACCTTGTTTTCTAGCGATAATGCTGTCGCCACTGCGAAAACGCCCGCCGCCGCGCCGCCACTAGAGCAGACCGTCGTCTTCCAGCTGATCGGTCGTTTCCGGAGCCATCGATGATCATCGTTATGCAACGGCGAGAGGTGGATGACAGTCCGGGCCCACAGGCACTCGGAAGGCCATCCGCCCAGTCGCCTGAGCGTTCATCTTTTCGACGAATACTGTCCGAAAGAAAAACCTCTATTCCCTTTCTATGGAAAACAGCGAAACAATCGAGAACCGTTTGACTGATGGTTTCATTTAGTCGCCAGAGAATGGTGAAGTCTCTTTCAAAAACGGTCTTTTTCAAAGAGGAGCCTCTGTCGATTCCGATGTGTATTTTGCGTGCTTCAGGATGCATACGAGTTTCCGGGTCTTCAGGACCGCTCAATGCTAACTCCTGGGGCTGTTGCCGCTGTTGCAGCCACAGACGCGTCGAACACATCATTATATCGCTTGACTACTATGAGCATGTGAGTGGTAATCTGAATTCGTGTAACTGTTACATCAGAGCCGAGAGGAGATTCCGACATGTTTCGCAACTGAAGTCTGCGATGCCGTTGATGTCTGAGAATGACCAACTCGAATATTTACGTCCGCGGATCACTCAGAATGGGCGCGAGGGACGCAACCGCAAAGAACGAGAAACGCGGCGGGTTCGATGTCTTTGCAGCTCTCTATTCGTTCGGCTGGGAGCAGCCCGAGATGATCCTGGGAACTAGAGGCTAGAATATTAGGCATTATTCATTAATCACTCCCCATCAATTCATGGAATTGTTGATCGGAGGTCGACCACATCGATGATTTCCGCCGAATCACGGCCTGGGCTTGAACAGTCAAGCATCAAATACTCATATATCCATCAATTCATATGGATGGATGGAGGGTCAAAAATGATTAATGTCTAAACTTCCGGGCTCTACTGAGACCGATTCGGCTCTGGCTCCGAGACGCATCCTCATGCATGGAACGGTCTTCGGAATTCATCCATGCTTCGAGGTTCATCATGAATAGAGCTTGGATTTTCAGGCATTAATCATTTTTGAACCTCCATCAATCAATATGAATTGATGGATATTCGGTTAAATAGTGCCTGATTATTCCAGCCCATGACTTTGTTGGGCGAATATCATCGAAGTGATCGGCCTCCGATCAATTTATTCATGGATTGATGGAGGGTGATTAATGAATTATGCCTGAACTTCCAAGCTCTATTCATGAGCTCTAGGAATTCCCGGGTTCTGCCTTTTGAGCATCCTCCTACTTCTCAGGGCATTGACGATTGCCTGTACAAAACTGCTGGAAACCGAGGAACCAACAAAACAGGACGCTGTGGAAAAACGAATTTTCCCGTGATGCCTTCCCTGATCGTGCCCTGTTCTTTTTCCCCGTCTGAACTTCGGGAACGGCTCATTACAAGCCGCATATCCTCGCTCGTTATCCAGCTTTTCCGAAGTGGAACGGTATGGCTTTTGACCGGGAAGAAGCCGAATCCATGCTGGCTGCTCGGCTGACCGGCTAGCTTGTTGTGCTTTTTCCGCGCTGCGGTAGTAACTCGTGTTTCAATGAAGATACCGCAGAGACTATCTATCATTGTTCCATTTTTTCATTTTTTTCCTTTCATCTCCCTCCTCGCGGCTCCTTCTGGAAGCCTGGAGCCCGTGGCTCAAACACGCATCCAGATCCCGCGATGATATTGTCTACGGCATTTCTGTGAGCGATAATTTCTTTTCATTGTTGTGTTCCTTCAGTAAAAGGTATAGCTTTGTGTACGCTGTGTGTTTAGTGAACGTTGGATGTACGCGGCGGAGTCCGCAGAGGAAAAGAGGCAACAGCGATAATGATTTCGGCGAAACCGCGCGTGATATGTCGGCACAACACTCCCCCGCTCCTCGAGCATACTCACAAGAGAACCAAGTCGACGAACAAGAAGTGGACGTAGCAGCAAAAAAGCGATTTTTGCCGAAACCATTTTCAGCTGCTCGTCTTCAATGGCGTCGGTCGTCTCTGTGATAATCTTTGCGGGGTCGGCGAGTGCTTAACCCTCCTCAACAACGGCAGAAGCAGCAACGGCTTCATCGTCCACAACGACGACCACGACGACTATCGGAGAGAAGGGAAACCACACAGAATACACTGTGACGAACTGGCTGCCCGCCTGTCTGTCAGTCTGCCTATTCGTCGGTCCCTCTGACTGAGAACGATTTGCCCTGTTTACTATGAGAACCTTTTTGATGCCTCTGATCCGGTTGACGAGGAAGTCATTCCGGAAAGCATCACTTACTGACTTTCAACGTCGGCGGCGGCGACCACCAGCACGAACCCGTCTTAGTGCACGACCCCCGTGAACATTAGACGGAGCAAACAAACAGATAATGGGAAACAAAACGATAAAAATTATGACGTATCGTCGAATCGCGGCGTGCTTTCATTTTACAATACATCAGCTCTCTGAAGTAGGCGTCATGGGAATACAGAAGAAGCCGCACTCGGTGAAAACGATCGCTCCCATGAGGTTTCTCACCGAAAGATACATCGGAATTCGAAACGGCCGCAAAACTATAGATTCATTCAGAGGCGCAAGAGCTCGAACCTCGTTTTATGACGTTGTAACTTCCTCGGGGTCGGAATAGTCGATTCCACGACATGAAGGACGCCCTGGTCTTCCTGAGCTCTGATCCACGAGTGTCAGAACTCGCCGAAACAGGCGCCTATACCGCCTTTGTGATTTCGAGTCGGAACGACGTCACCTCAATGTCATCCTGGCGGGATTTTTCTCGCTTCTCGACCAATGAAATCAAACCGCTACATCAATTCAACATAGCATATCCTTCTTCCGTAGTTCTCAACTTTTTTCCAGAGAAAATCTGGAAATTCCGTGTTCCACGAGCTCATGCACCACCACGAAACGTCACTTTGACGGAGACCTTCAGCTCGGCTGTGAGGTCAAGATTTTCAATCTCAACAAGTTTCCGACGAGAATTCCATACCACCTTTCCCCTTGGAGTTCATCGACTCCGTCCGCGGTATCATCGTAACACAATTTTCCCAGCTCTTGGCGCCAAAGGTGCTGGCACCGAGGAAAAATCAAAGATTTCTGGTTGGATGATCGATCACGCAGAATGAATCGGAAAAAGTCTCGTCCGAGCCCTGTGAATCAATCGTCGAATCTCATTCTGAATAATCTAATTCTCCTTCGCGACATCGTGTGAGGCTTCAAAAGTAAGACAAACTGCGGTGTGGCCTCGGAATCGACCAAAGATGCGTCTCGGGGTTTGTCCCCAGGGCGCATCGGAGCCACAAATAACGGAACATCTGTCTTTCATCAGACTTCGAGAATTCCATTCAGCAGAAGTTCTCATCAAGAACTCAGACAATCGATCCTTCTGACTCAAACATCCGACATCTTTTTCAACTGAGAATCCGCGAAGCCTGACTTGGCTTCACGTAGGGCACGAGTCAAGAACAAAATTCTTCCAAGAGCAGCAATGCTGTCAACGTTACCTCAATGAGGAACACTCGCTGCTTGCTTCGTGGATGATCAGGAAGAAGAGCTGAGCCCCAACAAACGTACAATTCACCTACGGTGAGTCGACTCGAGCCGGAACCAACGTTATTATTACCACCAAATAGTGATCGTAGTTTTCTACATGGAACACTGCAGACGTAATCGAGTTAGTGACCGACCGACCGACGCTCGGTGGATTTGTGAACAGACCGATGTAGGTACGTTTGGATGACAATTATCTTAATTATACCGGTGAGGTCGTCGTGAAATTATACTGTTTGGTACTCCCCCGCTAGAAGTCAGGTCGAATCCCGCCGTTGACGTGCGTGACCCCTGCGCGAATCCGCTCGGTTCACGCTCGTCGAGCGAATGTCTTCGCGGATGCTTCGATCTCTCTCTCGCGAACAATCAGTTTTCGGCGGTATATCGGAGCCGTTCGACTTCATCTTCACCTCCACAACAGAAGACCCGTGCTGATCTATTCTTGCTTCAGAAATTCTCTCATCTTCGGGGTCGCGAACGGTACCGAACAGTCTGACCGTTTTTTCTCTTGCACCTCGCTCACACAACAAGCGGCGACCATAGCATTTCGAAACCATTGATTTCAAACGCTCGATAAACTCGTTTCTGACTGTCAAAATTCTCCATCCCCGAAAATCTTCAGAAACCAGAAGCTACGCACGAATAGCCAACATCGCGACGTATGGCCCGAAATCGGTTCTAGGAAGCGCTCTGTTTCACCGCTAGCATCTAAGTATGTGAGTGATGTTGTCGTCTTCTCAGAGCGGAACGTACGCGTCGTCGTAGAACAGGGCCGGGCGTACCCGTATTGTGATTCTTACGTATCCGCTCTCCTTTCTTCAGTGATGAACGAGAGGGAGAGCGCGGCTGCTGCTTCTGATAGAGTGATGATTAGCGTGCGATGCGCTGTTAACCCACTTTCTGTTTGGTTCTTGCGTTGACTTAAGATGCGAAGGTGGCTCGATGTTGAACTGGAACAGCTCTTTTTGGTTTAATAGAAAAGAAAACTCGAGATAGAAGCTACTTCGAAGCACTTTCGAAAAGAAAGGGTGCGAAGAAGTTGAATTTTGCGACAAACCACGAACTTGTGGACTCTTTATTTCCTCGTTCAAGATTCTGGAGACGCTGATTGCTTCACAACAACACCTGCTGTACCACGCAGCTCACACCAAGAGTTGACAAACCCGCCCTACTATCATTAGTGTAACTTTTCGAGCTGACGTCTCCGCTTAAACTATCGTTGATGCCGTTAGGATCGTCGGCGTAATTCGCCCGAGGCAAAAAAAGGGAAAAATGTCATCTTCTATAACAAAAAATAACTTCAACAACAAAGCGCTTGGCGGTGACCGTGGTGTTCGTGTGCGGAGAAAATGTCCCACAGAAACTTAAATAGCACCACTTAGTCTGTATCAACAGAGTTCCAACTCAGCGATGACATCTTCGTCCGGCGACAAGAGAAGAACGCAAAAAACGCCTCAGGTGCGAACCCTGCGAAATTTCGCTGAAAGTAATCTCCCCTGATCTTTGTCCAGACGTACAAAACTGTGATTGAGAGAAAACTTAATGAAAAACCGTCCACTTCGTCCGCTGCTCAGAGGCAAACGAATCACGGAGGACTTTTCGAACCTGTTTCCATCTCGGTATTCCAATATTCTTAACTTATGAATAATTGAACTGATTCTTCGAAAACTAAAACTTTCCACACTTTATTCACATCGCTTCAAGTCTTCTCTTTTCGTCGCTTACATTCTTCGATTACAATTTCACTATGGTTTCGTTGTCGGCACTTTTTTTGAAAAAATAAATATTTTACATACAGCTCCTCTCGCTCCGTCGATCAACTCTAACTTTCAGTGTGTTGATCATTCGGAGAAGAGCCCGTTCTCACACGTTTCTCGTCCACTATGTACATTGAATCTACATTCTTTCATTCGGCAGGCGACCGGGTTCTCTTGGTCTATCGATCAACTATTCGCACAGAATGAATTTCATATCGAGTGATTCCCACGGAATTGTTGCATTCATCTTATCAGGAACAGCTTTGAACAACATTCTCTGTAATAACATTGTATGTACACCTCGTATCACGAGATTGTAAAAAGTGTTATCCTTTCTCTTCCACTGTAGAATTCAGGCGACAGTGAATGTGAGGGATATGGTCGTTGTGTGCTGACACAGTCTTTGGACATTCGTTCTTTTCAGCTGAATGAATGAGCTTCGCTATCTTATCAAATCAAAAATATACCGTCACGTCCTTGGGGTTGTGTCTGACGTTCGGGTGATAGGGCGCTACGCTCACATCTGGATCTAGGGCAGTTTCATTGGCAAATTCGTCTTCCCAACTAAGTTTCTTAACTCTCCTGGGTATCGAACCCAGAGGCCACTGGATGCGACTCGAGTTCCCTGAAATCGGGAGTCGTGGCGTTCGGGAGTTACCCGGAGGACGACTCACGAGTCTTTGGAAACCCTCATGAGCAACTTCTTGTTCACTGGTTGACCACGTATCCTCTCGTTCGTTAGTGAACATCGGGTTCTCAACACCTGGTGGCTTCTTGGGTCCGACTACTTTGTTGGGCTCTAGCGTAGGTCGGGGAGGAGGTCCGCCGTTGAGTCCGTTGCCGTCGATTACGACTGGCAGATGATTTCTATACTTTTTGTTCTTCAGGATATAGAACACCATGGTTATTATGATCAGGACAAGAATTCCGAGGATGACTCCGAATGCTGCCGGAAGGATCAACGCAGAGTTCCGGAAAAGTCCGGACGCTGCTGCGATTTCCGGAAGCCTAACCGTCACTAAACTCGTGGATCTTCGCGGCGGCACTCCGTTGTCGGTGGCGACAACGATCATGTGCGATGTAACGTTGACTTGGTCGGCGTTTTTCAGGCGGATTTCGCCTCGGTCGTTGACGTAGAAAGCGTTTGAGTTGGGGCCTTCTAAGGAGTAACTGATTTTGTCTTCCAAGTCGCCGTCTGTGCACTTCACCTTGCCAACGAGTTCTCCCGGCTTGGCATTGTTGGGCATTATGAAAGTGTACTGCGGAAATTCGAAGACGGGATCGTTGTCGTTAGCGTTGAGGATTGTGACGTTGATGCGTGTGGAGTCTCGGTCTTTGCCGTCGGTGACAAACGCCTTCAAAATATATTCGCGACGAACCTCGTAGTCGATACTCTTCTGGAGATAGATCTCGCCTTTGGCTCCCATCGAAAACGTCGCGACGTTGCGCTCGTCTTCAGCCACCAGTTGAAATTTGAGATTGTTCTCGGTGGATTTCGTTGTCTGGAGGCGCAGTATCACCTGACCAGGAGGAGTAGACTCAACCAAAGGTACGACGTATTCTCGTTGGAAGAACTTGAGCTCGTGGGGAAGGAACTCCGAGGAGGCGACGGTCAGCGTTGTCAGAGAAAACTTCTCTTCATCGTTCCGCTGGGTGGCTCTCACAACGAGGACTATCGGAAGCTGGGTGTTTGGCGGAAGTTTTCGCGTGAGGCTCACTTGAGCCGTGTAGGGATCGATGGCGAAGTAGGAATACTCGGCCCGGTTCGAACTGAGAGAATACTTGACCGGTGCCCGGAGGCCCTCGTCCGGATCGATTGCCTGAATTTTCGTCGGTAGCACTTCTAGAGGTTCTTTGATTTTCGGATCCGGAGGCAAATTCAAAAGGTACCGTTCGTGCAAGAAGCGTGGGTTCTGATCGTCGGCATCTACGACGTTGATCGTGAGATTCGTTCGAGAGACCATGGGAGGATTGCCCTGGTCCTGAACCCTGATGGTCACGTTGAACATTGGCGTCGTCTCGAAGTCTAGCTTCTCGACCAAAGTCAGCGTGCCCTCGAGACTGTTCTCGAATGCCACGAATTTGCTGAATTCTGAGCGCTCGATGAAATACTCGACGGTAGAGTACGTTCCGGGCTGATCGGCGTCAACTGCGCGTATCAAACCCTGTGAGATAATGCTTCCGGGAACTGTGGCCTCCGACACGTTCAGGGTGTACGGAACCCCCTGGAACTTTGGTGCGTTGTCGTTGACATCGGTGACAATGACCCGTATCGGAATGGAGATGCTTAGGTCGTTCTGTGGGGCGCACATTGCTTCCGCAGTGAAGTCTTTGAGTCCGTCCTCGCCTTCTTTGTCGAGCTTCTTTTGCAGGATGAGACTTTTGTTCCTGAACGTAATGGCGTCGGTGTTCTCGATCGTCATCGTTATGTCTCTGCCGACTTCTCCGTAAACTTTCACCACTCCGATCTCTGAGCCGATGGTGAGATCCTCGCTCACGGTGAACGTGACCGATGACGCTCCTGAAGCAAGATAACAGAAGTTATCCTTCTCCTGAGCGTGACAGCCGGCCGCCACCACCACGAGCAGGATCAAGCATAGGGGTTTTCGTTTGTTGATCATGGCGGTCTATCGGACAAGCCCCAACGGATACTCTGAAGCAGCTGGCGACATCCGTGCCGCTCGCACTGAGAACAACGTCAACAATTCGGACTGCTCATTCTTTTTCTTTTCACGAGTTCTTTTGTGCTGACACGCTCACAGGCAGGGTGGCTGAGTGGCCGACCAAAAGGAACGTCCAACGGACCGGCCGGCGATAATAATTAAAATAGGGTCGTGAGCCGTTTCGCTACGCTGGCCTTGTAAGAAGTGGAGTTCGCGGATCGTCGCGCTCAGGATTTTGACCTCTTCGTTTGGCCACAAGTGGGCAGTGTTCGCTTTCGAAGACGCGATTTCCTTTCGGCGATTGTCTGTCGAGGATGTTGGGGGTAAAGTATTGACGATGAGCCTCTTGGCACTGATAACAGAGTTTGTGTAATCCTTTGAAGAGCACTTCACACCTTACTTTGACACTTTGGAATAACTTTGTATCCTTGCAGTGAACGTTCACGTAAACACGTTTTTACTCTCGTTTCGTGGACGACGTTAGTTTCACATGACAGCCCCGTCGCGCGCTGAGACTGCTGACACTGTTGTGAATCATGGTCCCGCCAAAGCCGAGTCCCCGTTGCCGCGGTGATCGGGGAGGTGAGGGAACACCGGAACGGACGGCGCCCCCTGGTGTCGAACGAAGTCCCTTCTGGCACTGAAGTCTTGCGCGCGGTTCTTTCTGTGAGGCCTGAGATCTACATAGAGGCTTGAAGCGGGAGCAGCGAGTCGAATGAACAGGAACAATTGACAAATGCGGATTTCCTTGCCGCGAACCCGAGCGTCCCGCAAAGTTTCCCAATTTTTTTTCCGAACCATCCGCCAAACTCAAAAGCTCTAGCGGTGTGCTTCGTGAGCACATTCTTTCGGCGTCGGATGACTTCAACGGTCAAAATGAACATGTCCCTGGACATGGAACGGAACTCTAAAGTCTGGATTTTCAAAGATCCATCGGAGCTTCTAGATTCAAGCTTCTTCCGAGGCCTGATAGCGGCTCGATCGGTTCCGACAAAAACAGTTATTCCGGTCATGGATTTATTCGTTACTGGATCCGAAACAAACTGCAGCGAGGAGAACGATCCGAAAGGAAGGATGCCATTATTTCAACTGAATCCCTTGATCTTGTTCGAATCCGCATAGAGGTCCTGAGACACCGGAACTCAAATATCGACAACTACAGGCGATTGTTTCTCAATTGATGCGAATGAACGGTCGTAGACTATTCGTTCGTCGCCGTCGCGTTTTCAGCTGAGGTACGTTCTCACGAGTCCAGCAGCTTACTTCAGCGATAGGCCTCTTGTTGAACACATGGTTCTTCTGTACGACAGACGCTAAGTTTGGGGACAGGTGCTTCACCGGAAAATCGTAGTCAGTGGCTTTTGGACGATACTATAGCCGAAACGGAAGCCCCACAATCACAGAAATAGGATAACGCTTCAAAACTTGGAGGATTTCCTTCTCATTCGGTCTTCCTTTCTTTCTTCAGAATCAACTGGGCTCTCGAAGTTATTGCTTCATTTTGTGAACAGGAAATCGGAAACGGAAAGGTGCTCAGAGCACCCATGGGTACAACGATGAAGTAGATTTTCTCCGCTGCCAAGAAGAAACGATGTAGACAAATTTCAAAAGTTGAATTACGAAGCGAGCTGTCACAAGATCGCATTGCGCCCGTGGAACACCTTAATCGAAGCACTTTCGTTAAGTGGCGTCGCAAACGAACGATGGAAGACGTGACGGCCGTTGTAAATTTTGAAGAAATAGAAGAAGAAACTTCGAATATCGCTTGCTTCCGATCTGATTGGACTTCACATGCGATCGACGATCGCGGACCGAATGTTATAGATGGGGCGAGTCGTTTCCATTAACACCTCAATGATTTTAGTGGAAGAGCGAAATTGGCAACCGTTACGTTAGGGCTACTCCCAACACGCCATGCCACGCCACGCCGCCTGTAGTGAAACGTGTGACGATTATTTTTCTCTTCTTCTAAATTTTCCGTATCGGCTTTGGATCATCGAAGAATTCTAGACGCTATCTACGAAATATCAGTTGACGCATACTCATATCGATTGCTATTTAATTGCGCCTGGCTATCAACAACCGCTGAAGGCTTTGAAAATGCAACTAGAAGATATCTTCCCGAGAGAGGACTCGTATCCTGAAAGGATCCCTCAAAGGACCCGGATGTCGTCGAATCTTTGCGACAGTTCTCCTCCCCGAACTGATCTCCTGGTGGAGAACGTTCGTCTAGCGCTGACATCCGTTGAAAATTCCGCAGATTCCACGCGAGTGAGGCCGACACAGGATAAGCCTACGGCGAAGGACAAAGAAGACATCTCAAGGAGCGACAGTGCATCGCCGAACGTCCACAAACCTGGAAAACAAGGTTATGTTTTGAGGTGAGCGGCGACTTTGTACGTTTTCACCACTATAAATCATGACTACGTGGGCTGGGCCTTCACTGTGGGGAGTCTGCATGTGAAATCAAAACACTCGCACAATGCACTTCGCGAACATTGTTGAAAAGAATCGAAATTACGTTTCTTGTCTCTATCAATTTTTTCGATTTCGACCAATCATGATTAATATGAAGATGGATAGATAGATGGATGTGGCTCCGATGGAAACGGAACGGAACGAACGGCCTCGCCGCAAACAGGTGCTTTTTAACGGCCACTGCGAAAGAGGCAACTCATCATGAAGTCCGTGCGATTTGAATTTGTACAACAACAACCGAAAACAACAAAAAAATGAAGTGACTGACTGCCTGCGAAATCGTTTACGCGAACCAAGCTTCGAATCAGAGGTATTTACTTTCGGAATCGACAACAAGAACAGCTGATCAACGACGAACAACGTAAAACGACTGGAAAACCGCTAGCTTAACTTGCGCGACAAGTCGATCACTGTTATTTTGTTAAGAGAAAGTTGAAATCGAAAAGACTTGCAATCGTCTGTGGAAGCAAATATTTGATGAAGTCGGGTCGAATTGTCAACGTGGGGGTTTCTTTTATCGAGGTCGTTCGAATGAACGTGAAATCAAGTACAGCCTTCGAACAGGGATTTCGGGCGCATCGTAGGGAGACGGATGAGTAGACGAGCGCATAGTCGAACCGACAGAGGAAAGTCTGTCACGATCTAATTGAAATCTTCAGCCGCTTCACTAAACAACGGGAGCACCGGGCGAAGCAAGTCGGCCATTAAACTCGCTAAATCGCTTCAAATATGTCATCGACTCGTTTCCGACTTTGCTGCGGCGCGGCGCTCTTCGACCGAACCCTCGAAACATTCTCCGGTATCGTGAACATGGATCTGATGCCTTGATGTTGTTCACCTGGCCTGCTCATCACGTCGTGTAGTGACTCCTGAACCATTTAGGAGGAACAACAAGGACAAGGCAGGAGTGCAACGATGCTCTCCTTCGTGCTCCCCATAGATCTTTGCAGAGTTATCTAGCATTCCGGCGCTCCAACTGTCGGCGAAACTAACCCCAAGTCTCTAAATTTCGTAAATCCACAACAACAATCAACCGATTCATCCTGTCCCTTGCTCTCAAAGTGCCAGGAGACACCGGCGGAGCCCCGCCAATGGAAGCAAAGAGTGAAGTGCATGTACGACCGCGAGAATACCGTTAATCGACCTAACTTATCACAGCATTGCGTTATTCTGGGGCTTTGTTTGTATTTTGGTGGTTGGAAAATTGAAATTTCCTGGAAGCTCTACCCATTACCTGCATGGCGACGCCCCCGCAGCACCCAATCCAAATGACTGAGATATTCCAGGAGTATTCTCAGATTGGGGCGCGGATATATTCCGAAATCGAGGACCAGCCCTATGCTTTTTGGATATCGTGAGCCATGAGCGCGAGCGCCGGAAGTGTAGGGATGTCGCACCCCATCTCATGACACTCTCACTCGGGACGCTTCCTGGAAAAAATTTGCATGCATTGTGTCCAATGAGCGCGAAATAATTCATCGATCCGACGCTGCGATCGTAACGAATCGAAGAAACGAATAGATTTACACATTGAGCAAGCATGGAACGGAGACGATCGATCAATCGAACGCAGGAACTTTCTATAAGGCGAGCGGAAGGGAGAACCCGCTACGAAGTCTCACACGGTCCGTGATATTTGTTACCTTGTATGAATGTGAGGAACTTGACGTTCAGTTTCGAAGTCCTAGAGGCGACTCCCACGTTTGCGGTGCATGTGCAGTCTCCATCCTCGACTTCTCCTTAAACTCAAGGTCAGGTGATCGAGGCCTCGCGGAGAAAAATCTGTTCTGTGTAGTGTTTTGCTTTCTCGTGGTCAATTTGTTGATTTTGTAGTTGTTTGTTGTTCGTGCCGCCGATGTCGCTTGACGGTTTGTGTATCATTTGACACGAAATCAAACAAAACGCCATCAAAGTCGGGAGTACGGCGATTGCCGAGTTCGCAAGAACGCTTTTGACTGCACCCAAGCTATTTGTAGCGTTTAGCGAATCAAGGACCGTCAAGGTGGAAACTCTGAAGAATTTATAGGACACACCTCCACTTACGCAAACGGCAAACCTTATGCGATTCGGAAATGCTTGGAAAGGACAGGACTTTGAAAACAATCGACCAAGATTGAAAGAGGAAACCCCAGAAGAAAACTTTAAAAACAATAAGCCCCACCAGAAGCGCCGTAAAACTCCTGTAAACTTTCGTAAGATGAGCCCAATCGAGCCTATCGAGCGAGGAGATGATGCCAGAAATAGGATGCGATGCCCAAAGATACTCAATCGCCTCACTACGAAGACAAACAAAACCAAGGTCCGCCCAAATGACAGCGATTTTCGTGAAATCCTCGGGATCCACTCGCTCGACCCGATGTCATTTGAGCACCCGTACCTCGGAATCATCGACCATGTACTTAGGGGCTTAACAGTGGAAACAACGTCACCGTTTCCGCTGAGAAACGACGTAGTATTTAGATCGGCTTTCGCATTCGACGATGACATCGACAACAATGATGAAGAAAACGGGAAAAGGCAAACGCCGCGTCGTCGTCCGAAACCACGGCATCGTAAACGGCGCATTATCGGATTGTCGAGTCGAAAGAGGCTTTTTGCGCTGACAAAATCGGAAGGCGGGCATGTCGATTGGGCTTCAAGTTTGCGCTAAGAATCACATTGGATTTACGCCGACTTGCTCTGTTAGGAGCGGTGGCATGAGTTGAGCAATACGGGAAAAAATCTTGGCGCCGATCGCGTCGATTTCGAGATTTTCATTCCTCTCCATGTTGATTACAAGTCTGTTTTTGGCATACCAACTTCGGTGGAATGCATTGCTGCTGCTAAAACTGGATCGAGAAACTCAGAGAAAGCCCGGCTCTTGCTTCGCGAGGATTGGAGCTAACCAGGCGAAGAAGCAAACATTCAGAGATGTGAAAGTAATGCACCTTGTCTGAACATACACTCATGGAATACCCTTCCGGCATGCGAATATGAATGTATCGGCCGAGTTCTGAAGGTTCATCCACATTTATACAACGCCGTCTACGTGGCGCGTTGACTCCGAACGCTCAAATGCAAGAGATTGTCTGATAAGCATCGCTTTCTTTTCTCAGATCGCTCTTTCTCTGATTCCGTTCATATATTCATGGATGTTGCGTATTATTTTGAGAAGCCACACCCACGGAAGATTTGACGTCAAGAACCGTCGGTCCGTCAGCCGACCGTCACTTCACAATGCCATTGCAACTGATCCGCACAAGAACGTCTATAGAAACGTATTGAACTGTTTTCTGCGGTTGCCGCCGATCTCGCTACGGTTCAACGCAGCCGCCAGCCGATTGTCTAAGTGTCCGTCTCGGCTAATTACGGCGTTTTACAAAGAAACGTATTTAACCAACTCAAGGATTGTTACGTCACAGAAAGCTCGCTCGCCACTTTCAATGTTTGAGAAGAATCGTAGCTCGAGGAGGCGTGGAACAATTAAGAGAAATGAAACAAGGACTCAATGAAAGTTCGAATTCTTCGATCATTGGTTTACGCGAACAATTCTTCTTTGAGTCGATCTCGGTTCACGATCGGCGGATCGGAATCCTTGCAGTCGCATCGTTCCCCCGTTTTCCGCAACAAATACGCGAAAAGCTCGCGATCGCCCAAGCCGTTTGAGATCTTAGCGTGCTAAGACGGCTACGAAGGGTCCAGTGAAGGTTTCCAGGACCACAACCTCAGGCTTTGCTTTTCTGCTTGTATTAGACTCGGAAGTGTGGCAACGCGTACCATACTATCGTGCGAGTCGTCAATAACATGATGTAGAGAGCTTCCATGTTTTGTATGCGCGTAATGCAGGTGGTTTTTCACCCTCGGTCGCGAGTCTTCAGTCTATTTTTGGGGGAAATGCCAATCGTTGGAATGAGAGGAAGCTCCGGAATGGCGAATGAATCCACCGCAATCAGATACAATTAGAGCGAGGTCCCCAATCAGATTGAGCCGGGCGGCAGTGACAAGTTAGCTGATCTGATTCTTCATGCTTCGAATGGATGAGTGCAGTGCGACTTTGTTATCTGGACGTCTAGAACGATCAATCGCTTGATGAGCCGCTTCGCTGGTCAGCCCGGCCGCCCGCCTGCTTGTCTTGACAGATAGTCAAGCAGTAAGAAAGACAGGCGACCATGATTGCTGTTCTGATCATCATCATCATCGTAGTCGTCGTGAAGCAGCAACTTTCTTCGAATTGTGATGTATTGTTCACGGTAAGTTTGTGTGTCCATCGGGCCTGGTGTCTGTGGGTTTCGTTGGTCGAACGGCAACCCACCAATTATCCAATTTACAAGTACAGGGTGGCGACGCTGTGGACGCAAGTTTTCGAATTTCGCAAGTAAATGAAGTCTTACTCACCGATGAGGGCATTCTTCGACGTCATCGGTACCCATATCTGTTCTCCGAACGGATTGTTCCACGTCCAGACGCGGCAACGATCTGTCCCAAGTGATGAAGGCATGCCATCAATGATGCCTGCTCGGCTGTCCGTTAGTTCGCCCATCGTGGGTTTGTCTTTTCGCCCGGGCATTCCTTGGGTGTCTGCCCGGGACCTGGTGACTCGCAGTTGCCCCGAAGAAGAGGAAAATCGTTTGATCTGCTTCGAAAATGGAGCATTTTCTCGCGGTTGCCCCATAGCAGCTGCTGACGGAGCGTTTCTAATCATGAATCGTTAGCTACCGCAGCCAGATGCCTTTTGTCCTGCTCGGTCCCGTATCTGACGCCCATTACAAGCGGAGACGAAGGTGATCTGCTTTCTTTTCAAAAAGAGCAACCAGCGAACACATCATCACTACGAGAAGAGCGACCGTCGCGTCGTCGCTCGATGTGAATATCGTCCGGGGAACCACTTTTCCTCAGTGTCGTATGCTTCACCTTGAAATATGGTTTCATCAAAATGGTGCGCAGCTCAGTTCAAGCCGCCTTCTGAAAATGAAGAAAAGATGGTCGATTTAGATTCTTGAGCACCTCTTCTTGTAACTCAAGTCCCTTGAAAAGAACTGACCAACTGACTCCTTGATGGACTAACCGGTTGGAGCGACCGAGTCGTTAAGCCTTCAGATAACCGAGCCAGCTACTTGAGAATATGTAAGTGGTTTCACAAACCATGAATCAACTGCATGCTTTTGAAGTATGTCCTATCGCTGCACACGAATGAAGTGACAAATATGCGGAGTTCTCAATCGGATGCGGCTCGAAGAACTATTCAGCGTACTCGCCTGCTTTGAACTTATTGGAGGTCGTAGGTCTGATGCGCTCTCGCCTCGCAGGGTCGTGATCGATGAAGAATCGGAAGTCATCCTAAATTCAAACGCTGAGCGAGTAGTTCGAAGTCGTTCCAAAAACGAATCGAAACGACGAATCTATCGACAAGGTCTTGCGCTTCAGCTCCAACTTGGAGGATTATCGATTTACATCAGACAACGAGGAGTTGGAATTTGAGTCTCATTTTGCTTCTTAAGCTTGGGTTCTGGAATTGCGGAAGGAAATGAAGCTTCGAAGAGTGATGCTCCACAACATTTCGCGAGGAATTCTGCCTGCGTTGATGCGAGAAGTTTGCTGGTTTCTTTCAGCGAGCAAAGCGTACGGTATAAATCTTCGCTCCACTCAAACAACGGTAGCAGAGAAAAATACGGGTTAGCGGAATCAAGGAAAAAGAACTGGAGCATCATAACGGAACTGGGAGGGGAAAACAAAACGTAACGACATTTGCGTTGTCCAACGCCGCCGACAATCAACGATAATCCTTCAAATTGTGAGGCGTTTGGAGTCCACGAAGATCTGACGATGCGAAGCGCTGACATGTAAAGGTTCCTACGGGGTAATCTGTCTTGAAGGAGTTCTGATCTTTTGGGTCCAAATTGAAACAGTCAGTCCCGATGAGAACCCACTTTGACCTGCAGGACTTCGAGATTTCCGGCACATGATACGCGCTGCAAGGAACCGAAAAGCACGGTTGACAAGTGCAGCTACTCTTCGCAAGGCTTGTGTGTGCTTCACCGAAAATTCCCATTCGACTTCAAATCTCATTTCAGACAACAGGAAGACGAAAACTGTTCGGGGGCAGAGCCACCAGAACACCTCGACCTTGACACGGAGCTTTTGTGTGCGCTACTGGATAAGGATGGGGTCGAGCACTGTAATCCAACGAACGGTAATAATATCTGCAGTATGATGAGCGTTCCATCGTCCGTCGTCGTCGCTCATGAAGTTGATTCTCAATCTGAAACCGACGGAACCAGCGATTTTTGAGACAAAAGCCAGAAGTTTGGTTGATTTGCTTGCAAGATTGAAAGTGACGGACAGCAAAGATTCTAGGAAAAAGTCAAGATAAACTAAGGAGCTTACTCGTCAGACAATGAACTTCCTTCCGGCAAAGCACAACACCAACGCTCCAAGTTGAACCGAACCGGTCGGGTGTGTAGTACTGTGCAGCGAGTAGAGCACGGCGGAGCAAGGTTTTCCGCCCTGCATTCATTTTTTCTCTTAAGAGAGATTGTCATCAAAAATAATCTTGACACCTCCCATGCTGCCCAAGTGGCTGTCAGACCAAGCGGCCGAGCGAACAGCTGAAGGCAATGCGGTGCAGAGCGAAAGTACCTCTCGGAAAACAATGATCTCGGATTGTTCAGAGCAAGACGAAAGCCACAATGGCTACTGTTCGGTACAGAGCCACAGCAAAGCCACTACAGACGGACGGACGGATGGACACACCCTTGCTGGGAATCGTAGCAACAACCACCGTACGCATGGATAGACTTTGATTACGATCAATGAGCTCCAGCAATGAATGAACAGATGAACGAATTCAATGAATGGATTCGACCGAAGAATGGAATTGAATGAAAAAAGGATTCTGTGGATCCCGTGCCGTCGGTCGTAGGAACAAGGGTCGGAAGCAGTCTCATTATCCCTTGTCGGTACTTTTCTACGTGAATAAAAAAACTTTTTTAGATCTTCCCCCTTTGGATTCTCTCGGTCTGGCGACCCGATTGTTGCCCGCCACGCCGTCGTACAGCATCTGGAAGTGCAGAGCAACATCTATAGATAGGATCTTCGGGAAGAGAGAACAACTGATAGAATAAAGCAGAAGGGAACCGGGGAGAAAACTGACTGGATCCGTATTTTGTTCTGAAATCAAATGGGCTAACGGGGATGCTAACGAACGATATCTTTTGCGGATTTTCAGACACAATCGCTGCATGTTCCGAATTTTACGAGAAAATAAAATCCGAATGAAAGCGGTGAAATCCACGGAAACAGAACAATGACAACCGATACCGCCTGTATGCGGCGGGACCAGAACGAAGCGTTCCAGGTTTTCCATGGAATTTCAGAGGATTTCCTACAGCCGGCGTCACAGAAGTTTCCGTCAGTCTTTTTTCGAGTAGGTAAGTCAGTTTTTCCGTAAATCCAGAGGTATTCGCTCGTCATTCCTGATTCCCTGATCGGACTTCGAGCAGAATCGCTCGATACATGAAGGCTCCTGCTCTAGAGAATGGAGGGCTGCATTGAAGTGCTTCTTGAGGACAAAGACTTCAGGCTCATGCCCAAACAAAACGTCGTGCCGCCCTCATTGAAGTTGTTACGAAACCGTTACGAACAGGGAAGCGGCCTTGGCGTCAAATATGGGCTGTTTCCAGTTGAACTCTGTTGAAGCATTCTGTGGTTATCGTTGTTTGTCGTTGGCGTCGACAAAGTTGTACCAGAACAAACTGTCCGGCACTGACTTCAACTAAAACCGTTAGGATTCTGGCGTCACTGGCACTCTCTTTCTTTCCTGCCCATTGAAGATTTGGCTGTCAGACCAGTTTGATGGCAAGCGTCCTTTTCGGCGAGGTGTTGTCAAGCGAAGACCAACAAAAGAGCGCCGGTGCGCTCTGGCTTGCGACGGTGAGCCGAACGTTTTAACAAGACTGCAGCTTTGTGGTTCACCTTCTCAACTCGCCTTGACACACCCGAAGCCTGTCTGGATGACTCTCGCAATCTGTTCTCGGGTGTATACTCACGAATCCACCGCCCGCAACTCGAGTGGAAGACCGAGCCCGAATCGTTCTGGAAGAGCCTGACTGCAGAAACGGATTGCTACTGTAAATAGAAGAGCAGAATGACTTTTCAGTTGGGTTCTGATCTGAGCGTGAAGCAGACCTTCGGGGAGAAATATGCTGGTGCTATTCAAACGGAAGATTATTCCTCCGTAATCACCATCGGGGTGGTATATGATGATCATGACGCGGTAATGCGAGCAACGTTTACACTGTGTGGCTATTAGCTTTGATGTAAGATGATGAAGGAGGGGGTGGCTTCGCCTTGGATTCCATACAATGTGTTTTGAAACAATGCAGCCGCAGCTCCAAGAGAACGAGTATTCAATGAGAGCCCGATAATGTACTTATCAATTTGGAAAACGCAATTCAGAAATCTCCGGACGCGAATTCCGTACGGAAGAACAAGCCCTGATACACGAAATTATTTTTTGCAATGATTGAAAAGAAGATAGAATTAATGAACGCCGATATTCAGCTTTTGATCATCTGAACATCGATTATCTCCGGTATTCGGTCATGTATTCGACCGGTGGGCCTGCCGTCTTGAGATCGTGATCTTCACTTGGTTTGGGATCTATGTCTGTGCTCCCAATCACCGAAATCCGTCGGAAGTTGCCGCGAATTTCTTCTCAGATCGTCAAGATGCAACTTCTGAAAACTCGAATCCAGTGTCACGGCGGAAACCCGGGAGTCGCGTTCTCGATTTCCTGCGGTCGTCCTCCTCCGTCCTCGGGGTCAGTTTGCGATGACGAGGGGCGTGTCACGAATATGGATTTACCATTGTGCTCCGACATGTGTAACACTTTGTACCACTTTCAAATGAGTCGATAGATCGTAGATTGTAATGTGTATTGCTCATTGATTATATGTTTCACCCATCGCTCGGCTATACATGGACACGGCACCCTTGGATAGCACTGTAATCGACCGCCGGACGCCTAAACGTCAACAGCAAATTACAGTCGTTACTGTCTTTGTGTTCGTACCTGCTGTTGTCAGTGTGCAAGATGGCAAAAACTCGTTCGCGCGACGGTTGATAGCGATCTCCGGTACTGTTCGGGAAGCCTTAAGCCTAGCCCTATGGATTTGCTTCGCTACAATTTTCTATAATTGAAGCTGTTTGGAATCATGTCATAGGGGCCGAGCATTTTCCAGAGAAAGTCGATGTTTGGTACGGTGCTCGACCGTTACGAGTACTTTTAACACCGGACTTTAACACACCGTTACGTACTTTCACCGTGGACGGCCATGAAGCGGTCTCCTCATGGGCGCATGCACACCGTGACTATGTTTCGATTTCTCATGGTGTCGGAGTGCGATATTCGACGTCGAACCATGAAATATCATTCTCAAAGAGACGATCCTCGAACGACGTTGACCGGGTGGCTGCGTGGATGTATGGATGACCTTTGTCAGAATATCGCAACCTCTCGAACAATTCAAATTGCAGGTAGCCGGTCAACAGCGGAACACAATTAAGTTCACCGTTTTCGCCTCCTTCGTAGTGTGTGTCTGTCATTCATGTGATTCATTGACCGTCGTCTTTGTTATACGGAATGCTTGAATCATTTACGAGCTTGCCTTTCCGTTCGTTCGCTTGCTTGACGTGGGCGCTCGACACGCTACCATCGGAATTAGGCCTGGCTGTCCGCTTGTGCCGAGCGACAGACCACCCGCTTGCTTGTCTTTGATTACTGGCTCTGACATTTATAACCAGGTTCCCCGCCGCCCGTTCTGATTAAAAGTTGCACTTTCTCATCTCCGGTCTCGAGCGTAGCGAGCCTCGGATTGGAAGGGCACATGAGGAGGCTTACACATCGGTTATGCCAACTCAACAGCGTGATCGTTTCGTACAGAAAAAAACACTTTGTGATAGTCGGAGCGTTGTGACATCGGGCAGCAATTTTCGGGTACAGCGCTCCCGCGTGGGAGATTCAATTATGCAAATTTCATCCGCATCCTCGTCATATTGTACACACGGCGTCAGCGCAATCGCAGACAGCTTCTGAAACGGCTAAATAACAAATTATTTCCAAATGATCCTCCTTTCTATTTCTCGCCGTGAGAAAGACCGAAGTCTTTCTTCATTGAGTCATCACTCGACGAGCTCGGGGACAGTGGATAGTTATCTTTCTGGAAATATCCGACGATATCAAAAGTGAAGAGCCATACAATCGAGGAATTTCCGCATATCTGACAGCGATTCTTCCACTGTATGGCACAATGGAGGACTCGGAAACTCGGCATCATGGCTTAGATTTGATTCTCGTGTTGTTCCCGTGATCTCGCAATTTTTCTTCATTTTGAATCCGCCATCGCTTTCATTCCTGTCTGACTGCAAACTTTTCGCCCGGAAGCGATGAGACATCGTTTTAAGTCGTTCTTCAACAGCCGATGCTGTCCAGTTACTGGCGGATGACTTCGGCCTGGGAACATTCAAACGCGCCATTTCATTGTGAGCCGAAACTTGTTCCCCACTCGGTTCTCAGCATAGAGGAAGAGACAAAGTGGGAAAAAAACAGCACCCACGGAAAAGCAGAAGCAAACAAAAATTCAAAAGAAAAAGTACATTCAAGCAGCAGCGGCAGCCGCGGAAACTCGATAACTTGGACAGACTCACCGGCAAGGTTTTGCGGTGCAACACTGGTTTGGAGAAAGTGAGCTGCGACAAAAACCACAGTCAGAGAGTCACAGCGCTTTAGTTTCGAATACATTGCAAAAAAAAAGTGACTTAGCCGCATTCGCCCAAGCGTATGACTAAATGGTTTTTCTATCGTGGATTCGCACAGTCTCAGTCCCTTATCCGGAAGTTTTCGCGGCTGTCCGGAGCACTCTGAACAGGTGTTCCGAGGAAAAGCTACAACAACGAACTTTCTCCAGTGCTGACGGAAACGGAACCTGGTACTGGACTCTTGGAATCGATCTCCCTGGATAAGCTGCAAAGAAACTTTTTGGGTTCAGTATCGACTCAAAACTCGCTCCTTTTTTGTGCGATCACTGCAGTGTTGATGGAATCGGCAATGAAGCTCCCATCGATGGCCGGAAGAGTTTGTTGCCCATGGGATGACGATGGGAAATCCGTCGGAAAATGACGGTGCGCTGCCGTTCGTTTGCTCACATCAAAGATACTCAAACTCATTGACCATATTCAAAATGAGACTTCGTGTGATATGAACGCTTTTCGGCTGACTGACATCGATAGCATGTGCTCAGATAACGTCGAACGACCCTCGGGGTCGCTGTCGGGTTGGTCTTGTGTTTCACATTCGTTCCCAAGTGGCAACCTCTTTCATCTCATCAGACACGGCTTATCGGTCAAAACGCTTTATCTATCTATCAGTTCCAGACCTACGTCGAAAACTACCGATCGAGATGTCTTCATGTTCCGGTTGCGATGCAAATTTAAAGAACAAAGTCGACACTTCGTGCCGCAGGATATCTTCGAGGGAGCTCTTCTTCCACGGGTAAAGAATTTTCATCTCATTCAAATCCCGGCGATCATTTAAATTTCATCTTTGTTTCACCCGGGTTCGGTTAACCTTGCGGCCTCTGGTACCAGACGGCCGGCTATTTAAAGAGCTGCGACATTTTTCGTACACAATGGGAGGTGGGAACCATGGTCGGTCATCAGATGGAACACCTAATTGAGGATTCGGACAATCTCGAAAAGTGAACTCGAGTGACAAGTCTTCGAAAAACCTGGATTAGCGCCGATTCCTAAAGGTATCGAAAGAATCTTGAAGTTTCCTGACGGAAGATTCAGCACATGTAAAATTTAACTCCGGAAGGGGGGGAGAGGAGTTCTCTGTCTGCGGGTGAAGTAAATATGAAAGGAGTCAGGAGTGGGAGAACAGATTCTTTCAGAACTTTTGTGAAACGTTATGATAGTCGGATTTTTTTTTTATTTATAGTTTCTCGTTATGAAATGATGGGAAGGTTTCGGTAGCCCTGCGTTCTGGTACGATGAGATCCGCAGCATTCTCTCGCACTACGAATTTCACCGGAACCCTGCCGGATTGGTCGATAGACAGAAGGAAACCAGAAACACGGCATTCGTGCTCGTAGATTCTCCAGATTAGAGGGGGAGAAAAATATAATAACTCCACTAAAGCTACCGAAAAATTGTGACGGGTGTTGATCGAGAGTAGACTGGTAAGAGAAAGAGAGATAGCGCTCGGATATTTGACCCATTTCGGCGAAGTACTGGAACTTCGAGTGGTGGCTTTTCTTAAAAGCCATTGTTCTCAAAAAATCTATTCATCAGATGCGGATTCTTCTAAGATAACGATCTTCATCAACATTTCGCGTCGCTTTATTTTCGCGAATCAATGTAAGAATGGAGTCACGTGATTGGAACGACTTCATCATGAGATAACATGTCTCATTACTAGAATACTTGTATGTTGGGAGGAGCAAATCAATCTCCATTTGATAGATCGAGCCGTCCCGGAAACCTCTGAAGTCCGTGGAAAATTCTTCACCGACTTCGCAACTCGAACGTTCGTCTGAAGATCTCGTAGAACATCTCGGAATATTTTCTATCGCGCAATTGAGGCTACGAATCAGAGGTATCCTTAAGTCCTCTCTTTGAAGGGATGAACGTAGCTTGCTTTCAATCCGAAGATTCCATACTGGTTAGATCGCGGAAAGCCGTAGCTGCTTTTCCTCATCCTTCCCTCATTTCGAATATTTTCGCCGCTACCTTATGTCGAGCAAATGGATGAAACAGAATCAAGTCTCGACAGCACTGACGTATGGACCGGCCGTCGGACAGCTAGACCGATAGAAGTCGGCACGCAAACAGACATCAGACAAACGAACAAGCAACCAGTCACCCAAGTAGCCAGTTTCGTCGCGACAGAAGCCGCAGCAGCCTCAGCGATAGTGGAAGATGTGGCTTTTTGTCTTTGCATCTGCTCCCTTGAGAAACTGTTACGCTCGAGAGAAGTCGTTCCGTCGGTCAATAACCCGGATGCCACCTGTTCGCCCGTTTTCATACAGACGGAATCTCTGCCTGATATCGCTTTGAACCACTTCTGAATCCTCGCGTACGCAGCACGGAGCACTCGCATGTAGGCCTCCATGTATAACTGTCGTCGGAGTACGCAGTGAGGGCTCGTACCGCTTCAAGAACCCTCTCCTCGATGGCAGTGCTCGCTCAGTCAGTTAGTAACGCTCAACGAACCGGCGGCGCATGCTCAGCTGTCGCCGCCATCTTGAATGCTTCCAGTGTTGTTGGTTTGGTGTGTTTCTAATCCGCGGCCGTGTGTATTTTTGTCGGTGTCTCGAACAAAAGCAAATGCGGTTTCTGCGTTAATGAGAATTCACACCACAGCGGTGATGCCCACCCGCGGCTAGCATCTCCATTTCACGGGAACTCGAGCAGCCGCATCCAGCCAGTTCAAAACTCGTTGTATTGGTCAACATGAACGGATTCTCTCCGATCGACCTCCTGCAGCTGACAATGGTTTCTCAGGACGACGATCCGCCGGCCACCAAGGAACACGAGGAGCCGATCGATGGCGAGCCGTACTACTGTCCGCTGTGCAGTTTCTCCACTCACAGACCGGGACTATTGCTCCGGCACACGTTTGAACACACCGGAGTGCAACCGTACTCATGCTGGAAATGCAACCAACGCTTTACACTACCAGAAACCCTCGTCGATCATTTCGTGGTGGAGCACAGCATAAAAGGTCAGCCACTGAAATGCACGACGTGTCGGAAGACGTTCTCGACGCGCAGGGGTTTGATTCAGCACCAACTGCAATACGCCATCGAGAAGTCACGCTTCTGCTATTACTGTGCCAAAGGGTTCGGCTCGGACTCCGCCGAGAAGGAGCACCAGAGATCACACTCGCCGGGGATGGCCGAGTGCTGGATGCGATGTCCTGCTTGTCGCAAATCTTTTCCTAACGAAGACGCGCTCCGAATTCACTCGGTGTTTCATCTGAAGCTCTCGGCTGACAGATTCACAGCTCCCGATCTGGGAATGACGCTTGCCAACCAGGCGAGGAAGTTCTTCCAAATGCGAAAGCATTCTCAAGGCTCCTCGCTGAAACGCCGCCGTCCGCGCAAAAAGTATTCTTGCGAACACTGCGACAAAGTCTACGTTTCGAAGATGACACTCCGATGGCACGAGCGGCATCACCGATTGCCGTTCTCGTGCCGCGCGTGTACGCGTTCGTACTCGACGCTGTGTGCTCTCCTCGCGCACGCGGCAGAGCATGACACGATCTCATCAATCGAAGAAGAGCAGTTGCGCTACCAGGAGAAGATCGAGAAGAAACCGGGTATCGGAGGTAACCCGCCAACACCGCTTGGAGGAGGTCTTCCACATCATCCTTCGATGGGGTTGTCGGCGTCACTCGGTGTGCCTCCTGTTGAACGTCATGAGTGTCCTACCTGTGGTAAGGCATTCGGGTCCGCCAACAGCCTGCGGGCGCACAAGAAATCCCATACGACGGGAAAAACACCTCACAAATGTCCAACCTGTGGTAAACAGTTCGTGCGCTCCTACGATATGAAGAGACATATGCGCACTCACGACAGCTCGGCCCCTTACATCTGTCAGATCTGCCAGCAGAAATTCTCGCAGAGTTCTTCGTTGAAGAAACACTACAAAACCCATCGGATTCATTGTCCGCTCTGTCTGAAGCAGTTCGATTTGCCAGAGCAGCTCCAGCAGCACGTTTCTCAATGCCCAGCTCAGCAGGCCCAGCAGAGTCTTCTCGCAGCTGCGATCTCCAACATGAACAACATCGGAGGCCTGAACGGGATGCCACCTGAGGCACTTGCGGGTCTCATGCAAGCAGCCCAGGGCATCATGTCCCAACCGTCCACAAGTCAACCACCCGCGCCGGACAAGTGGGCTTTCAAAGAGTAGTCGCTTGCTGCTTGCTTGCTTTTCGATTGGAACACAGCTTGAATCACACAACTCTGGTCGGCATCGGAGTGAAAATATCCGGAGGAGTAGATGCGAGAGTTGGAGAAATAAGTATTTGGTTGAGTGTATCCGTGGGCATATCATGACGAATCTCAATCGACCAAACTAGCCACTCGAACAGGCGAAGTACTTCTCTGTATATATTCGAAATTCAATAGCTTTGAACGGCCTAGGAGCGAATTGTCGGAGATTTGAGTCATGATGTACGATGAAATCGAATCAAATCAAAAACCGCATTAAGTTATGTATTAGATTTGTCGAGGACTTGTCGTAAATCGACATATTATATCGATCCATTAATATAAAAAGACGCTGGATATTAACTTAGAGCTATAACTTCGTGAAACTCCATTCTTTCCATGTTCATGATTCTGTATATTCGACGCGGAAGAAATTTCGGAAGGTTTCTTCTGCTTTCTAGTATTATATACTTTTAGGTTCTACACATTCAATCTGTTGCGGTCCATCTGTGTGAATGCGGAGGGAGACACCGCCAGAAATCAAAATAAACTATACTTTAATAATTATCAAGCAGCTTCTGCTTCCTCTTTCCTCGGCCCTATTCAGAGTTCACAACCATGAGTATCGCTTTCCATCCGCTATTCGATTAAACCACGCCTTTAACCCAGCGCTGCTACAAGGTGCTAAGAGATCTAGAACTTCGAGGAGCTTCATTTTATTTTCTTCTCAAAAGGAACAACGTAGAAAACGCGAGTATCGCTCTGACTACGGAGAACTAATGTTCCCACGTCATAGATTTGATTCGATTCCACAATTCTCAAATGACCGATCCTATCATATATTTAACTTTCTCGTAGATGCCTAGGAATATGAAACCCCCGATAGCCAATGAGCCCGCTCTGGTACTGGTACCGGCGAAGAGTCTGCAAGGAAGGAATGGTTCAGTCGATAGTTTGCGTCTGGCCACTCCCATTTCTGTCGAGACATTCGAGGCAACCTCAGAAAGTAAATTCGATCATCTTGTGGAGGGGAAGTCCGCAACTTACCCAGGGAGTCCCTTCGTTTGATACACTTCTTCAAGAGCTCGGATCGTGGTGAGGTCCGCATTTTTGTGCAAGATGACTCTTGTTTTAGCAACATCAAGAGGAGTTGTGATCGCGCCCGCGATTCCTCCAGCCATGCATCCACAGAAGCCGCCCTCGATAGGTAATAGTTCACGACCTCTATCGTTGCGCAAATCGTTCTTGAATGAAAGATATGAGCATTTATGTTAGAGATGGAAAAGTTGCCAGTTATTGAATCGAGGAGTCGACAACGATGCACCGCAAATCGAAGGAGAATCCAACCCACCTTCAATGCCTCCCATAGAGGAAACTGTATCAGCGAAAACGGTATCTCGCGCATCAGTGTGCTTTTGTACCCCCGGAAGAGCCCGCGAGCGCCTTCGTACTTCAAAACATTCCTGAAAGTCACCCACGAGCTGACGCCCTGGCCGGCTTGGGTTCGTTGTTTGACAACTTCCACAGGGACTCGTATAAGACAAGCCACAGTCTCGCCGATTGAGGCTGCAGTCATGTGGACGAGGGGATCCCACGCTGTCTGGGTCTCCAATAAACGTTTCGACATATCATACGCGACGAAGAAAGCCGCAGCTGGAAATGAAGAATTCATGAACAGCTCCTCGGATCACTCGACATAGATTAAATAGATCCCGCTTGTTTTTGTTAGAAAGACTCGAAATCGCGATTCAACAGTAGACTCACAGCTGGGGGCACCGCCTAGAAGAACAGATCCAGAACCTGCGTAGAGCTTTTCGAAACCCCCCGATCTGATAAAGCCCATCGGGCTCTGGACCCGGGTCTTTATGGTGTCAAGTGGGAATATAATCAAATCCACGCTCAATCCAGCGAAGGCACCCGACTGCAAGGCAAATTAGAGATGTGAGACCAATAGAGTGCGGAAAAATTGTGATGAGAACTAATTCTGAGCCGTGAAGTTTGTCTTCAAGTCTTGGGCTTTTTCGTTCATCAGAAACTCACTATCAAGGAGGTGATGAAGCTCCGATCCCATGGGGATTTTACAGCGGTCTCGGTTGCCTCCATCACGCTGCTGGGCGACAGTTAGGTGCGAGCTATCTGAAGTGAAAATGAAACAGTCTTGGAGAGGGAAGTTTTCCTGCTTCCCTGCTTAACTTATGACTCAATAAAGCACAGAATGCTCACAAGAGGAAAACTATAAAACTACCTCACAATCTTATTGTAGGCTCGGAGATCTACTAGCCACCGTCGTCGACGTTGCTAGCCAGTCGAAACTCACAAAAATCGACACCTTAGACCGACGAAAGAGTGCACCGGAATGATGCTTATTTCTTCAGAAATTTATCGCAATTGAGCAGAGAATTCTTCACGTGAACTTCATGAAGATCTTATGTCTTCACATCAAGCACGGCTTTTCTGTGGGATCCACTGAGCTACTGGTGTTCTCAGCAACAGAATTCCGAATTCGAACAGTTTCGCGCACCGGACATCGTGTGTTGGGGGGCCTCCTCCAAGGGTGTCGCCATGACAGTTTTCAAAATCGACCGCCACGGCAGCAGTTTCTGGCTGTCTGCTCAGTGTTTTTTCGAAACATTTTGAGCGGTTATCGTTTCATTAATTTTGTGCACATTTCGGAGAAACCTTTCTTGCTCCTATCCTACCCGAGGTTTCGGCTGAGCCATGAGGTAAGCATACCTTCCTCACCAACGGAGCGTATGTTCGACTCCATTTTGATTCCACTGTTCGCGACTTTTTGACAGATGTCAACTGTTTGCCGAAAATGTTGTGAAAGATGTCTCAAATCAATGCTACACGATAACAGTCTTTGACAGAATTTAGCAATTCTGATCGATTTTCATGCAATTTTTACTGAGGCGATTTTTCTGCGCGTGAGTTCACATAGAAAACATTTCTTCTTCATAAAGATGTTTGGATACTACTTGAATTTTCAGCGCTCCATATGCATCGCGTATCTTGGAGTTGTTGAGACAGCACCGATATCCCGGTGCGGAACATTTCACCGAACGCGACATCGAAATTCTGGCCAAGAATCCAACGGTGAAAGCAGTCCTGATGAAGGTTTGAATTTTGACCTCACGATAACGGTTTTCAGATCATCCGATCTGGAAGCAGAGAATACTTGATACGCCATCGATAAATAATTCTCTTTACAGTTTGCAGACCTTCATCCGAGTCAGTTTCTGAGCAAGGAACAAGTCGACATGTAAGAAATCCTGGAGATTTCGTGTCGATCACCCGAGCCTATAGATTCACATCCATATCCGTGAAACTTCATACATTTCTGACAATGAGTGAATTTCCCTGTTCGGATGATGATGCACTAACTGACTGCTCCTTTTCTTCAGCTTACGCCTTGCGGGTGAAATCAGTGATCCTGGTTTCCTTCCGTTGGACCCTGCCGAAATACGCAAGCAAACCGCGGAGCTCCGGAAGACAGAACGGGAGCAAAAGCGTTTGAGGTGTTTGTTCGTTTACGGTTGATGACTGACTTCGAGAGTTCCTGTATGTCTATCGTGGTTGCTCGCACTCTCCAGCATCCGCTCTAACCAGCATATTAGAATGAAGCGATTGAAATTTTCAGATTGCAAGAGCGCCATCGCCGTGAAGAACTAAATCATATAAAAAAGGTTATCAGTCTTCTCGAAGAGGATGAAACTCTGCGAGAATCAGTTCGACAAAAGCGCGAGCAGATGACGAGAACTCTCGAAGTACAAACGAAGAAAGCGGAAGGTTCCCTGAAGGCGACCCAGCAGGATTTGCAAGCTTCTTCATCCATGGTAGACGATTCGAATATCTTGATCGTTTGCGCAAGTTTGCGCACGATTACTTGTCAAACATCTACGCTTCCTTCGAGTCCCGTGATGGAAACCGCCTCCGAGGAATACTCTGACCTCAGTTCTATCGAAATTTTGGTTTGCAGTTCAAAGTCGAGGTTCAGCAAACACTGAAAGACATGAAGCTTGTGCTGGAGAAAGTCAAGAAACCGGGCGGTCTTCGGTCACTGTTGGAAAGCAATTCCTACATCGCTGTAGCGTAAGCCACTCCTTATAAAGATCTTCATTGCCTCCGTTCACCTTCGATCCTATCAGGGAGCGGTTAGTCGCTGCCTCACTTGATTTTTTTCTTCAACCAAGGAACGAAATCGTGGAGGCCGTTGAAACTGCTCATGGTATCATTTCGCAACCCGGTGCCATTCCTCAAAAACACGCGGTCCAAGTCGGGGACAAAAGAGTTGCCCTCATCAGAATTATGGAACATAATTTAGAAGAGTAGGTCATCCTTTTCTCAACCGAATTTACCTCTGCTGCAATTTTTCCCCGAAGATTTCTGATGTCCCATATGGGTCTTCTTTTCGAAAATTCCCGATTTTTCGCGACGCCTAACTCCATATCTCGATTTTCTTTCCCAGGTTGGATTCATATTGTGAGACGATTCTTACGTCATTGCGTCCTCTCTGTCAGAATTCATTCACGTATACGAAATTGTCAGAAACTCTTGACACCTACCGATTGCACCTCAAGAATTCCATCAACGCTTTCATCAACCAGTTATACGATACAGCTGCCACTATCAACAAGGGACAGCTGGAAAAGGTCTCAAACCACAAGTCGATGCTGGAGCTTTCATTTGTGAAACGATGATCGTCAGACTTGCAAGATTTGCTCATATTCTTTTCTTTCTCAGTTACTGCCAATTTTGCAACAATTAGAATTGGTGGTTTTCGCATTCAAAAGTATCCTGTTGGAGGAGAACAAGTTCCTGCAAGAAACTCTTGAAATGATCCGTGGTGTTCATGAATGGAAGCAGGCCCTGCTGCCGTCGACGAACGATCTCTCGGTGAGTTATGGAACTCCTTGGCCATCTTCACAAAGCCGGCAGCATAGTGAGATTGGGCTTAGTCCTGAAATTGAGATCGCGATGAAGATGCGGTCTGGAAACAACCTCATAATTCTGTTGCAGAACGCTTCGGTCCTGCGTACGACATTCCATACCAACACCATGATGTCGAATGATATGACCTTCCAGTCAGGTCCAGGTGAGAGCGGACAAATCAATCCTAATTGGATGGACTGCGCTCCCGGTTCATGCTCTGACCAATTCCTTCTTTTCAAGCTCTATCGTCGACTATGTTCGAGCATCACTCACAAATGCAATCATCTATGAACTCGACATCTTGCCAGAAAAGCGCACTCACCACTTTTGCGAGCAAAAAAACATTGTATTCCACTCGTTACTTTGAAGACGTCATCGATTCGGTATCGAGGGATTGCACTCTCTTCCAGAAGATGTGAGTGATCTGGTACAATTTCCCAATCGTCTCCTCAATCGTCCGTTCTTAACGATCTTGAGCCAATTCGGAGCCAAAATCTTCTTAGAAGAACCGAATGCTCCATGTTTTGGTGGCCATCGATTGTTTGGAACCTCAGTGGACTTGTTGCTTTCTCTTTCCAGAATGGATCAACTTCAATCCGATCGAAGTGTTCTGTGTGGAACGTCTGGAATCCAATTCCTTTCTGAAAGTGATCGCGCACAGCTGACGGCGCTCTCTCAGAGAACATTGAGCAAGAAAGCTGACCTGAAGAAACTATTACGGACGCACGAAGCCCTCCTCAGGGTAAGTAGAGCGACTCATCTTCAATCGTTGTTGACCATTTTTATAGAACTAACTTTCAAGGCAGAAATCTTACTTTCAAGATTATTCAAACTAGCATCTATTTCTCTAAATACCATACATTTCTCGATTCCAGGATGCTCGAAATCAGAATCAGGCTCACTACAAGCGAATGCTGATACCTCTCTACATCCTTGACCGTCAAAGATATGAGGAAACGCTGAGGAGCATCGGACTTGTAGTGAATATCTTCCAATGATATATTGGGTGAATTATTTTTTCCTCGTCGACGATTATTACAATAGGCGATATTGTCATAAAGTAAAGTCTGTTCCCTTGTTCGCCGACGACCATTTAATTTGATCGATGAAACCTAGCTCTTTCGAGGGAAAACTCGTAGCTGAGTGGGTCCGTTGATTCCCGGGAAGATCTCTCCTTCGGATTTCAACGATTCGATTGGCTATTGAACGCTTGAGTCGAAGTTCTCTTTCTTCATAAATAGATCTTATCGCATGCGAGAATTCAAAACCCTGTGCGTTGTTTGGAAGAAACGCGCAAGATTTGGCAATGATGGATTCCTTCGATGCCTTCCCGAGAGGTCCGCTCTACCTGCGAATCCTCTCGTGGGCCAGAGATTTGGTCTAAATATCCTTTTTGGAGAAATGTGATTTCAAGGCCTTCTAATTTGAAATCGTGATATGGTTCACGTCGGGCTCGTTGGCACAATCGGAGTATATACGCAACGACTAGAGAACCGCCTTTGCTGCCGAGGAGTATTTCATGTAACAAGGTGGACTGATACACTTAGTTGATGTCGTTGTTAATTCTGGAGCAGGATTGGCTTGAAGACTCCAACGAATGACGTACCCTCGAGAGACAACATTTCCAAAATCAGGAATTGAAACGAGATAGTTGTCTTTCAAGAGTCAAGAATGCAAACACAAAGGTATTTTCAGGTCTGGAAGTTATGGTCATTTGACAAAAGATTACATCCTAGATTCCAGAATCCTTTGTATCTCTTTAAAGAGTCAGAAACTTGGAATTATAATCAGTATGTTCAGCTGCGGGAAGAATTCCTGCGAATACTATTTTGTGAGAAACAGTTCGATGTACAATGTAGCCAAATCGGATGTTGGCTCGATCATAAATCTGAAACGAGGCTTCGTTTCCTCTGTGGCCCCAATACAAAACATCTGAGGCAGCAGAAGAATTCGGGACGATGTCTTGGTTCCGTTTCTGAACTGCATTGATTCAATGAAGCGCAATCAGACACCTTCAGGATAAGCTTCCATGCGGCATTTGCTTCGCCACTTATCCACATTCCTTCGCAAAGAGTTGGCTTGGCGTGTGGTCTGGAAGTTAGGCGTCGGAGCTCATGGAGGCACATGATGCTCCTGCGTCTCGGAATGACCACTCGGCTATCTTGAAGCTCGAGGCCTTGAAAAGACGTCGTCTAATCCAGTGAAAGTCATCCATTCGTTCAATGGATTTAATCCATTTTCTCCCGAAATTCAGAATTGGCATGGAGCCTGACGCATGCATTCTAAGAAGCACAGTTCACTGTTGCTGTGGATGAGATTCTAGTTTCCATCGTGGCTGCGATTCTCGAAAGCGAAGCGAGTCTCAACGTAGCTAACCGAGAAGCATCGTACTAGCCTCTCAAAGTCGTAAAGTTCGAGAGGTCAGCCTCAAATTCGATGAGTCCACGATATCGGAAGAGCACACAGACGAAACTCTCTCGAAGAATCGTTGTTAGCTGTTTCTTCTACGCTCCAGTTTGCTTTGTTTTCGCGGAAACCCGCCCACTTCCTATCCTCCATGTACGGGTCTCGGATGGCTCGTCCCGAAAACGGAGGGCAAGAGAAGATTTCGTACCGGAATGAATCTTTACAAAAGAGTTTGAGGCATTCTCTCTTCTGTGGTTCAAAAAACTCCGGTCGGAAACGAGAGTCATGATTGCGCCCGTTTTCACCTCTCAGCGAAGTGTATTCCTTCGCAAAACTTTGAAAAAAGAAAAACATCCGAATAACCGTCGTTCACCGCGACTCTAATCCAGGATTCTCATCCTCTGCGGTTAACCATCGTCGAGCTGACGGGGGCCGACAGCGCGCGCGAGGATAAATTTCGATGTCACAGAGCCTGACACCGGGAACAATGTCTTGCTTCCAAGCGTAGACGCGTTGGATTTAAAAGTTTTCACTTCCTGCTCTGAAAGTTGTGTATGCTGCATTTGACAGGGCGACTCTCTCGACTATTAATTATAGAATAGCTCGCATGTAGACTCGAAAGCAAGCGATCGCCTAACGCCAAGCCTAAATATTTAGGCTTCCTTTCAGAGTGTTCAGCCAGTTCTGAATACAGAGATGATTGAGAACTCTTCCAGTTTCCCGAGGGCTGTAAAAGAATCGAATGCTTCGTTAGACACCGTAGACCACACTCTGAGGATTTGAGATGCCCATCCCTCAAGGTTCTCAACAATCTGAGAGAAAAGCAGGGGGATTCGGGCTCTGAGCAACTTTTCAGCAAAATCGAGACATTGTAAAAAGAGATGCGCAAGCAGCTGGAATGCAGTATGAGCATTTGCATTGGGAATCAAGAAGCAACGATGATTGGCAGCGTCCATCCGAAAGCGGCCTCGCCCCAACTAAGTAAGAGGGACCATATGGATGGGCCCCAAAGGTCGCGTTCATCTCGCCCGTCCGTTTGTCTGTTCGTACGAACGTTCGGTCTTTCGTTCGTTTTCGCAGACCTCGCTCCCTCAGGAGATCACAAGGTCAGCGGAGATGCATCTGGAAAGACTGGAGCAACAATTTTTCAACCGGAAGCTTCGTCTTTTCAGACGAGCAGCCGCCGCCGCCGGTAGCTGAGGTTTATCTCTTGCCTGAACTCGCTCCCGTAGGCTTCCTCTCAGTTCTCTGGCGCTCAACTTGGATTCGTTGGCGTTCGCTCTCAGGAGACTCCGTCCGACAGCCAGGGTGTTCCTTTAACAACTAATGTACATCGAGCCGACGGACGGACGGACGTCGGCGCGAGTTAGCCAGGCAGCCGACCTATGAACCGGGCTAATGGTTTGATATCTGAGCGCATCTCGTTAACATCTAACTCCGACCTGCAAGCAGAGAAAGCCGGGACTTCGATTTATGGGGGAGCGCTAATGGTACCGATCGAATGAGTCACTTCCGCTGAGACAGTTGAAACAGGCTCATAATCACGATACGCGGTCTTTCGGAGAAAGCTTGTTCCAGCCGTTTCCGTGCAAGTGAACCTAACCGGTTGCCTCGACAAGGCGGGAGCTTCAGTGGCAACGCTGAACAGCGACTTGGCTAGAACTTGCGAAGTAGAGATGGTCTTGGAGACTACATGCATGTTTGAACATGTCGCGATGCCGTATGATGCTGTCGTGTATGCAAAACAAGAACAGTAGAGCTCCGCGATGCGCATACGTTACGCTGGTGCCCGCAATCATATGATGGGATTCCCGATGATCCGTTGGTCGTCCTAGGCGCGCACGTTATCCGCGTAGAGACAGAGCGGGAGGCGGGCGATGAGGTCACGCATACCAAGCAAGTAGGCTGGCAAACCAGCCGTGATGGCAAGCAGACTGCCCGGCCATCTGCAAAAACCGGGAGAAGCCAAACATTGAGGGAAAAGAGGAGGATTTCCTCACGGGACTAATACACTCGGCTCCGTTCACGGTTGGCGTCCCACTTTGCTCCTATTTACGCCGCCGCCGCCGCCGCCGCCGTTCTCGATATGATGAAAGACTCTCGGACACTCGAGCTGTATCAGCTCAGATATTGAGGGGCCCCGAGTAAAGCTCTTGAACGTTCGAGAGAGGAAAGGGTGGAACTTCAGATTTGAATAGACGACGAGAGCTCTCTAGAAACTCCACGGCTTCTGAAAACACTGACGAGATCTCCATGGTGTCCCAGATCCCGTGTGCTGCTCTTTTCGGTGACGAAAACTCCGGAAACGGGAGCATGGGAACCACGAAAAGACGAGGAAGGATCATCCCACGAGCAATGGCTGAACAATACCCTCGACGGTATACAACTGCCGGAGCAGATTGCGTCAATTCCGACTTCCAAAACAAGAGTTTTATGAGGGCAACAATCGTGGGTTGGATGGACAGCACAGATCCTTTCTACAGACTTCGTCGAGTATGCTCGCATTGAGAACATGAAGGCTAGCCTGAAGAGTTATCACAAGATCTGTGGCTTGCCGTAGCGCATACGGAACCGAGCAGATCCAGTCTGTGCTCGGACTACAGGAGAGTATTTGGTTTTGATGCGAAACGATAGCGACGTGGGTTCGTACGAACTCCGACATTCGTCGTGCAGTGGTTCTCGACGTGATAGAAGTCAAACAATAGCGTCCCGATGTAGCGAAACAGCAATTAAAGTCAAAAAGTTTGTCTACCTCGGGTGCTCGCTCTCTTCGCTCGCATAGTCACCGGAGGCTGACAGCGCGGTCGCTGACTTCTGGTTGGTTTTATCAAGAGGGCGCTTGACGCGACCTGTTAGCGCTACCGTTAGTCAGGCAGGCAGGCAATCGATTGCTCAGCCGACCATGAAGACTTGGGCTACGGCGGCGCCCACCCTTTCACTCATTCGTATGGCTTTGATCGTGTCTAGCAGGAGTGACGATGATTTGGTGATTCTCCGTATCTATCCCAGAATCACTAACTCTACAAATAACTCTCGAAGACCGAAAGGCCAAGGTCGAATTCTTAATCAGCGAGTTTTTTTCTCACTAATTACCTCGCCTCTTTAGCAGAACACCGAAGCTTAGCTGATACGGCTGATCGTGTTTTGGTCGGGTCCAAGACTTCAACATGACCTAGCTCCCTTTGGCTTTGATCGAATCGATCCGATTTGACGCAATACGAGACGAGAATAGCCAGCCGACTGCCTCGATCCGCACTTACAGAGTTTGAAACCCTAGTCAACTGAAATTGAGATCACGGCTAAACGCGGATTCGTGTGGGTCAAATTTTCCCAGGGAACTTGCAGAAGCGCATTTCGCGAGGTCCGTAGAGTTTCCCGTAGAGCGTGGGGCTCAATTTTCTTGCATAGACGAGGAATAAAGGCGACAATTGACACGAAAAGGATCAAGTTCCGTCGTTGGTCGTTGAGTCGAACAGCTCGAATTTAGAAGGCGATCACTCGTGGGAAACGAAAAGCAATCAATTTTTTTCTCGAAACAGTGCGCGGACTTTTCCGATTCGCGATTCGATTCCGGCTCTCTAATTGGGCGAAGGCTCCAGAATCGTCCCTGAAAGCTTTGGATTTGTTCGACGCTAAAGTTAGCGCTGGCTCCACTGGCTTGAGCAATATTTTCGCGAGCCTGAAGTCCACGACAGAAAAGACTCATTCTCCGTGAATTCTCTGTCCTCTTTTCACTTTCGAGCGCGAAGTCTCATCACCGGGCTAACCGGGGCGGGCCCAGCGGAATTTTCGCAGAAAAGTGATTATACCCGGTGGGCGCAAGGCTGGCGAGTGAGGAAATAAGGTAACAGTGTGTAAGTAATTCGAACGATGCGAGGAATTCTTTTTGTCGAAGAAAAAGGGAGGCTTTTAGTCGTTCGCTTGGTGCCAAGTTTGCTTTCAGGTCGCCGGCCCAGGTCAGTGGATGGAGGAGCGCAGCACGGCCGGAAGAAAGACATCATGGTCAGTGAGGAAAACTTACGACGAGGCGAACACAAAGGATGAAAGAAGAGAGGAGAAACTTTCCCGGAGCCTTGGAGCACTTTCGTCCAATCCACCTCTGGTCAAGTGCCGATCATCGTCACCCCGGGCTGCTTCAAATCACTGAATCCAGGAGACACCCGCAGGATAGTTTTCAGGAAATAGCGTTCGTTAACTGAAATTCCGTAGAACATCTTCAGTCTGTTCTTCTGCCTGCATACAGGTTATGTAGGATCCGGCGTTATTCACATGTACTGGTCGAGCTTTTATCCGCTAAGCCCTAATATATACAGTTGGAGCGGCGGGTTGAGTTGGGCGGGTCTTCATTGAAACATGCTAATGTGGGTCTTCTTAGCATATGAGTGGAACGATCTAAATCCGTCCACCAAACGCACAAATTGAGGAAAAGGAAACTCGCCCCCATTCAGAATCGATTGAGCTTTCGACTGAGGTTCGAGTCCCGAATAACGAGCAACGATTAGATCGACGCTGGAGGAGCGTTCGCTTCGATGAGACCTCCAGGAGAGTCAGCTATCAATCGGGACGTGGAGAAGATGGGGGAAGGCTGAGGGAAGCATCCAGAAGGAACAGGATCCACGTGAATCGTAACGCGGTGGTGGTGCAAGACAGAGGTTGACTCGCTCAGAGGGAAAAAGAAGAAAAGGGGCGTGAGTTTGGGGGAGGGGAAAGGAGGAGACATCGGGCGAGTCGAGGAAGAGTGGAACTCAAACAAGAAAGTTGGATGAGATTTTTGGAGAAGTGAATTGAGAGAGCCGAACGTCACGAAATCTGCGGCAGCAATCAGTGTCCTCAGTGGAACGATCGAACCCGTAGGCAAGAGACCTCGATAAAACTTTCGTTGTCCCCACGTGATCTTCTGCCGGCTTTCCGTCCGAAGCAGCTTCGGAGAGAACACACGCAGTTGGTTGAATCCCCTGTTGCGGGAGAACGCCATGAGCGACACACTCGTTTCAATTCACCAGAGTTCTCCCGATAAGTGGGTCTCATTTGATAACAGAAAGCCCTTGTCGACGCCGACTCGCTGATTGTGAGTGAGTGAGCAAGTGAGTGACTGCCCTACCGACCGGTTGCTCAGCTCGACGGTTTGTTGGGCGGCTGAGTGGCACGTTTATATCCTCGTAAAACGTCTTAAGCCTCACGAATGGGAGATACGGATTCTCCAAAAGGAGCCCTCAGTCCATTTGACCAAACTCTCTCCGCGCTCTCCGAGCCTCTTACGAGAACGCCAATCCTATCAAAAACTTCAACACCAGCGCAATTCTAGTGAAGCTCCTTGGCCCATTCTTCCAATTCATTCGTTTCCGTGGAGTATTCAAACAGGAATCTGTAGGATTTGTCGAAGTTGCATATAAGCGTATTTCTAGATGTGTTGCTGTCTGTTGTTCTTGATTTTCTCAAAAGTGCGCCACGGATCAATGTGGATTCCAAATTCTCATCGAATGAAATCAGTTATCCCCCGATTCTTCCTGTGGTGCAATATCCTCGGACTACCGCGAGAAGTTGTTTCCGTCCCTCATCTCTGATAGAACAACGATTAGCGCCGTCGTTTCTGAATTTAATCTCGGCGGCCGAATCCATCAAGGTTTGCTCAAGGTTGCGAAGTAACAGGCTCGAGACGATATCCATTATGGGATAAAAGCTTCGAGGAGTGCCGCAGAGAAACACGGGGAGAAACGCTGCATGTGGAGCTCAGGAAGATTGATCTCTTTTTCGGCAGTGAAGGATGCCTCGCTTCAAACAAAGAACGCTTCTGCTGCCGGTGGATCGGAGAACAATATAAGTCCAATCGGCCCACATCTCGTTCCTTGTTATCGCAGTCCAGCGTGGTCTTTCAGTTTTATTGCAACACATGCGCACTCGGTGTCGCTAATCAACTCGGTTTCGAAACGGCCGCCGTTGCTAAGAGAAGCTCTCCGGCTGTCTTGCGACTTGCGAGCTTGTTCATCGTCTCGAGCTCGGAATACCTGCGGGCATAGCGGTTCGAGTTACGTGGATCCATTCTGTTTGTCCACACTCTTGAATTCATCGCGTGACACCACGAAACACAAGCGACGGTAGACCGCGTTGAGTTCTCCTTGGGTGACAAAAGATACGATTTATACTTGCGGTGAGTCGCAGGTCGCAGCCGACGGATCGCGGCGACACCCGTCCCGAGTCGTACTCAAAAAGAATGCCAACTCTGCACGTTCAGACCCCTCACAAGAACGCTGTGATGACGGAAGCATGCAACACCGAGCACAGCACGTTTGCGGACGACCTGCTCATATGCAGACGTTGTGACAGAATGTTAGCAGATACATGAAGACGCCGTCTCTGTCCGAGATGATTTCCTTTGATCTCGCGCAGAGGGGTGGATGTACGATTGAAAGAGTTTCGAGTGGAGCGCCCGTAATTCTCTTGTGGAAATCGCACTCATGAAGATCCGCAAACAGAAAGTAACGCGGAGATTCAGAAACGGAATCGAGGTTGACAGTTTTGAAAAATGAGAATTTTATTCATTCGGGATTGACTTTGGAGAAGCTTCATCTCGCGTTCAGAATAACTTTTTCTTGAATCAGAGGATGAACTTCGAGCCATCTTCTTCCCGAAATGTCATCCCTGAAGGAACGACTTTGTCGATGCTGCGTCCGATCGAAAACAATGTGCGCGATTCTCACTCGCGTTCGATAGAAACACAGTATATGAATCAATTGCACGGAGGTATGATCCGAAGCCTTTCGCCGGCCGTTCGTATTAGAAAACTCTGGCCTTGTGTTTCCCAAGCAAAATCCCTCACGACCCACCACCATGAAATTCGCAATGACCTTCCGCTGCTTCACCCTGTACCGTTGGCCTCGGCTCGAGGAGAACGGGAACCAAGCGAACCGTTTTCGGAAGAGGGCAGGAACGCTGCGCTGAAGCTCAAGTGGAGGGAATCGTCAGTCAAGTGTCAGTCGAAATGCGAGACCCAAACAACAGTATTCAGGGTGTGAGACAAAGACCTTTGTTCAGCTGAATGTAGGCAAGATACATCGAGAATGGATGAAGACAAACAGCTCAACGTGAGACTAGTGGGATGTTTGTCGACGTACTGAGCAGAAAACAGTTACTCAAATATCGATTGGTTCTCAAAACTCAGAATCTCGGATACGTACGTACTTTAGTCCGTAACTCAATCATCGTGTTATTTTCCATTCTGATTTCTACTATATTTTCCACTCGAGTTCCAGAAAACGATCTTCACTTGAAAACTCCCTCACCTCACCGAAAAGAAGATTGATGTGAGGGTTTTCAAATTCCGAAGCCGTATTGGCAACTAGTGCAGTGTGCAGTAATGGGACGCGGTGTGATCGACTTCCTCCACCTCAGAATTCTCTCAACAACTCCTGTGGCAATCGGTTGTAAGTTGTAACCCATGATCCTGTCGAGGCAGAATCTTTTGTTAAAATCAGAATAACAGCATCGATCTACACGACAACCTGCATTTGATTCGCGGTATTGATCCGCCGACAACGTGAAATCTAACATAAGACGAGAAATCGCGTCGTGGAGTTTTGAATGAACCAGCGTGAACTCGTGAGAATCTGCTACTTTTGTATCACTCTTCGAAGGGTGATAAGTTTTACGGCATCCTGACAACGAATAAATATGGAAACATGAGCGCTCTCTGCACGATTTCTGATCCTCCGTCTTGTTGAATCCATCTGACATCACGGAGAACCGAACAAGCTGTTTGAGGTTGTCAAAAGCAACCGTTCTTTCCTTGACGTTGTGCGTAGGAGACTGATGCAAGAACTCGCCGCCATAAGATATCTGATAGACCCCCTGAAAGTAACCAGCCACTCATAAACAGCTGATCAATGCTCGTCTCGACGAGATCGAGATGCAAGAGCGCAGTTGTCATCGAAATCAAATTAGAAACGAGCCGAGCAAAGTGCTGTCTGGATCTGGAATAGCTGACTTTCGTCTTGAATTTGGATTGTAGCTCTTTAGTTCGAGTCGTCCACTTCGAGAACAAATTCTTTCGCTTGTCCGCCTTCTTTCGGCGATCGGGTTGGGATCAAACGGATCTTTTAAGATACGTTCATTCTTTTGAGGGTCATTCACTGCTGGATAAAGTGAGTTTTTTCGACGAGGAACTACAAGTTTATGAATTTGACGGAAAACTCGAATGACTGAAAGATTCAAGAGAGCTTGATGCAACTTCAAAAGATAGCTCTCGAGCCGCTGACCGCGAACTTCTAACGAACGGTTTTGGCGGTAAAATCAAAAGGGTTCTGTCACTTGCTTCGAATTTCAATCATCGTCGTTCATGGAAGGGGTCTTTGCGGTTCATAGCCACATGATTCATTTGGGTGATTGCGCAAATTCCGAAGAGTAATCGGTGCGTTTGTACGACTCGAGGGCGTGTATTGGCGCCAGTGCCCTTTCCAACATGGCGTCTGGTTGAGGCCTCTTTCCTAGCGGTTCATGGTGCTCACAGTCGCATTGGCTCAGCAGTAATCAGGCGTCGCGAGGAGTTCTCCTCAGTTCGAGATAGTCAGAGATGCAACCGCGTTCGAGGTGCTGAAAAATTCTTTGGATATCAGTGGGAACAACTGAAATTCTCGCGAATTTCGGGCCCTAGGCCCACCTTAATGCGTTAGTGAAGCTCCGAGCGTTCGGAGGAACTCGGTGTTATAGTGGATTCGACGTTCGCAACCGACAACAAGTGAACATCAGCAGGAGCTGCAGCAAAAAAAAATCATTAGCGGAAAATAAAGTTCAAAACAGAACCTAACGACCAACAGTGAATCATCAAAGCACTATGAAACTGGATTATCATCTTCTCAGTGTGCTTGCACTCTTGTGCATTTGTCAATTTGGATTCTCCGACACACAGGTAAGTTGGAGTCGCGTGAGGAACTTGATCCCATCGCGTTCCCGAGCCCAGAAACTGTTGTTGCGGTTGCGGCTTTCCACATTTCGCACAGATGAACTGCGCCTGCAACGGCACAACTTACATAAGTGACCCTTACCCAAGTTTGGCTTTCCCCTTCTTGGGAGCAGCGACATCCAGAAAACCGACAGAATAACTTCAACTTCTTTCTGTCGATGATTGCGGTCGTCTTTCCTCGACGGTGCTGTTTCCTCGACCATCGCAAAATCTTGCGTCTCGAAAAGCACAACGGCTTTGCGACTCGTTTTCGCTGGAAATGAAAGAACAGACCTAGCAACAACGACGAATGCGCCTCTGAATTGTGTCAGCGGAAATTCCAAGAAACCCATGATCGTTTTGAAACAAGTACCGGGACAAGTACAGTCGTACTTGGAACCAAACTCAGATTCTTCGAGCTTGTTGTTTCGATTGTCGCCGTTGCTACCGTTTGTCGTGGTGTCATCCACTGCTGTCAACGTATGATTGAATGATTTAATTTCAAGCGAAGCTCGGCTTCCGATCTTTGTTCTGGGTGTGTGCTTTTGTTTATCGGGACGACTCGGACGAGATTTCGGTGGTGAAGAGCTGTCGTTGGAATTTTCCGTTGTTTCATACGACTTCAGGGAATTCGAGCTTGTCGTAGGAGCTGCTGCTCCGTTCGAGTGTTCGAGGAGAGCACAAAGCGAACAGAGCAAACAAGACTTGAGGCGGGCGAAGCAGCAAGAAAGAAGCAGCAGCTCTGCCTGCCTGCTGGCCAGCCATTTCTCCAAGCCAACCAGAGCCAGTCGGCCAACCAGAGCCATCGGAATGTGGGTTCCTGTCCGTCAGTCCATCGCTGCGTATGTTCGTAGGGTCTGCGCTGAAAGACAGACTGGTCGCTCGGGTCGCGGCGTATTGTCGTTCGACCGTCTCCGTTTGTGTTCGTTATATGGCGACTTCAACTCAGAGAATGTTGCGTTAGCGCTCTGCAATTGCGAAAACAATCCCAGAGCCAGGAACCCGCTCGCGGTGGTTCCTGAGAGCGGGTGGCGGGTGAATCAGAGGGAGGACTCAGCAACGACGATGGAAAGCAGCAAAGTTTTCGACGGAGTCAAAACTTGGCCGGGGCTGGTTTAGTTTTATTGATCGTTGGTGTCGTCGACGTCGTTGTTATCATCGTATACGTCGATGATCGTAGCGGCGGCATCAACAACAGAGTTCTTCTCGGAGAACGCCCACGTTTTGCTCTTGACGACGGCTACGAAGCCTCGATACGAGACGTGAGCTGCGCCGTAGTAGTCTGGCTGCAGTCGATTTTTTTGTTCCAACACATTAAGTGATTGCCTTTTAGCGGCTTTCAACGTTTTTGTCGTCCTGGTGATGTCTGTCTACAGACGGAGTGTGTTCCTTGCTCAGTCGCGCAGGAAAAGGTCCATCTGGACATCGGGATAAGTTTGACATGGGAGTGAAAAATGAAGTGCTGATGGGAGAGGTAAAGCAGATCAAGGTGCGATCAAGGTTTCCTGGTCCCGTTCGCAACTCATTCACTCGGATAAGTCTCGAGCCTTCGACGAGAGCTCGCGCGTTCGTCGGTCGTTGCGGAATAACGTGAAAGAGAACGGTTGCGTGGATTAATGGATGGATGGATTTATGTATATTCGAATTGGGAGTTATTAACGGTACGACGTTTCCCGAACGAGATTATTGAGAAATGAACGAGAAGGAGGAAATAATGCGCGTTCCGAGAAACGTTCTTCCGAGAAACGTTCTTGGGAATGACAAGTAGTTCGAATTTGATTGGAATGTAGACGATGTCGACTGTCCAATGGTGCCCTCAAAGGATCGGATGTCATCGTGGCAGCGACAGAGAGGAAGATACTAAGGAAGAGATCATGATCTTTCAACGATTAAAGCGTTGCTGATTCCGAAGGTCGGACCCCTAGGCGTCGTGATTGCTGTTGAATGTGGGAGATGATTCAGTCCAGTGGATGTTCGTCCATGTATCGTCTTGAGCTCTGAACCCTTGCACAGGGAACTTGCGTCCTCAACTGAGATCCTCTTCGGCTCTTGTCGATCCCGTGATGCCGACACCATCGCCATCATATAAATTCTTCTCAGAGTTCGAATCATATCGTAGTCCCTGACGTCGTTTATCGGTTCTGCAAGACGGACTCTGAGAGATGACGAGGGAGGAACGGTTTATCCGAATCGAGTCATATTGTTTTAGCATTTCGGCCGCTCCCGACCACAAATCCAACCTCGAGCAGAAAGAAGCCCTAGTCAAGCTTCTTGAGAACTCTCTCTCTCTCGAGAGAGAGGAGAAGAATACGGCGTCGATAATTTCTCGGTGAATGAATGACTCGTCTGTCTGTGGATCCGGGAGTTGTCGAGTGAACGTCAAGATTTCAGATCGGGGATGGCTGTCGGTTGACATTTGATTCTCATCCAGCGACAGACGCACTCGTCGTAATCCAGGGGGCTTGTTGCAATATTCTAGTTATGGCGTCTCTATGGTTACGGCTCCACCCGGCTGCCCAGCGTTGAACTCGACGGACTGCGTGGAGTCTCATGGCCACCGTGAGTCCAACGTGTTTCGATGAACTCCAAAAAGCGGCCAAATTTTACGAAAAGGTTCCACTCTCAAATGCTTGCATTCTACCGGAATTCAACTCCGCCGGAGCTTTGTGACTCCAACGCGAATTCGAACGTCTTTTTTTCATTCTGAAGTCGGCCCGTGACTCACATCGTGGTCGTCCCGAACGATATACCAAACGATCTATTAGAGTCCGGCCATGAGAGTGTGCGCGACCTTGTGCTCCGGGATCGATCGAGCTAGCGTCCGTCTGAGAGCGACCTCGACGTGCAGCATGCAACGTACCTGCTCCTAGAACTTGATATGCTTATTTGGAAGGTATCGATCGGTTGCCCATGGCGGTCCTTTGTTTGTCATAGCTGGCTCTCTCGGGATGAGCAGTGGCGAGCGCGGCCTAGTCAAGAGGTAGAAGAAGTTCAGATATCGAAGAGAGAGGATGATAAGAAAGATAAGAAAGGCTGATGCACTGGTGCCACTGACGCTGATGTCCGCGGCAGCGACGGCGCATGCGGTAGAAGAAGCGCGTGACGTTTGATGATGGACGTTCCTGTGAGTCGAACAGCGTTCCGCAGCGATACGTCATAAGTTTGTGGAAGGAAACTCGCCAGTCTGCCGGCGCGCCCGCCCGTCGGTCCGTCCGTCCGTCAGCTCGATTGCCAACCGGGCGGCCAAGGCAAGCCGCCCACAGTTGCCTGCTGCTTTGACCTACGGTGGCCATTCTGGGGATGTCAGCTCGAAACTCGGCGCTGAACTGTATCGCCTAATATATTGTGTATATGGAAGAGTAACACGCACGCTCGCACTGATGTTGCGTATGGAATCCCGAGCGCTAGACGATGACCGCTAAGGAAGGCACGGAAGGAAGGCCACTAGCCCGCGGCTCAGGTATAGGACGACGGCGTAATTGAGTGGGCGGAGAAGTCGGACCCCATTTAGAAGATGTAGTGGCGTTTTGTCCAAGCCAGGAGCATGAGCGGCGAGGAGGGAATTGATCGCACGATTCTTCGGTCGTCCTGGTCCTCCAGCTGGTTTGGGCCTTAACGCTGCTGATTTGACAACTCCGTTTTCTCTCCCTTAGAGAAGGAGATCTTCGCATCGTTTTAGTTCAACGATTCGAGAACTGTTTTCGTGGCCATACTCGTAGATCGGAGGCTTGTTTGCAACTTCGATTGTCTCAGGCAGTTCCACTGTAATGTACGGAGTTGGTGAAGTTGTCCGCCGTCTGAAGGTTGGCCACCCACTGCCGTGCGGCAATCTGTTTTGAGTTGACGAATGTTTATTGGGGCATTTTGCTGTTCCGGTTTCACTCGTTGAGATTCTGAGCAGCGAACAAGGGTATGGAATATTCTCTCGAATAGCAATGGTTCTCTGCTGGAAGATATGTTTGGACGTCATGGTTTATTTTCACTCATAAAGCGAGGAGTTGAAGAAAGAAGATGCCCGAAACCGCAAACTAAGAGTGATCAAGAGAGTTCGCCAGTCGACCTTATTTTGCTGGCCTGACCAAAGAAATTCCCTCGTTTCGGTCGGAAACAGATAACGGCTTCCGCTCGCTTCCAATCATCACCGAGAACTGTGTTTTCCCGTTGACAGCGTGGGAAAACACAACATCTGAAACTAACGGACTCGCGGAAAGAAAGCACATCGAGAGAAATGAACGACGTCACTTAACAAGTGCGTTGAAATCAGCCCTAGGCGACGGACGAGGAGAGAGAGCGCGCTAGAGATGTCTTGAAAATTATCGGATTCCTTGAGGACGCTCATCATTTTTCCAGGCTTCTTTTTTCTTGCTTTAGTCGGCTTCTCTCTCGCCGCGAGTCGGACGAAGCGAATGACGAATGATGATCTCCGCTCTGGCTGATTGGCGACGGTGTCGTAGACAAATGCGACAAACAGACTTCCGCTGGAAAACTCTAAAAATGCAACTTCTTTTCGACACGCTCAGCGGTGACAGAGACAGCCATGTGAGTCGGACAAGCAAGCGACATGATTTAAAACCTAGCTCGCTCGTTCACTGCCTGGCTGGCGCTGCTCAGCCCTTCAGTCCGTCTGTCTGTCTGTCTGACGGTTGGCGGCACCGCCTGTCCGTCTGGCCAAGACTACTTTGAGGAGGGTTCAGCATTCTTCGAGGAGAAAGCTTCCAGGCGAAGTTTGGGAACGGTTTTCCTCTGCCCGAATTCTCAGCGGAGGGATCTGGCTCCAGAACTTCGGAGCTTTGAAATAGCTCAGGCAGGCTTCCACCTAGGGTTTGTAGCATCCTCGAGATCACAGTGCATTCGCTTAGGGTTGTTCGCCGGATATCTCTTTGAAGGTTTTCTCGAAATCACTATGACTCATCGACGCCTCCATAACCTTTTGAAGGTCATCCGGAGTTCTTCGATGCCGCCAAATGCTGCGGGTCGCCAGTTGCGGAGAACTTTTCGAATCTCTATCCAGAGGGTTGTCTCGGAATTCTCAAAAATGATCCGAAGAACTCTCTGGTGAACTCTGTTGGTGGTATCGCTGCTGTCGGACGAGATTGACAAATGTCCATGATGGACAGTTCAGTGAGAGCGATGGTCGATAGGCCCTTTGTGGTGACAGATCCAAATGAAGCGTTAGCCTTGCGAACTGGCTGACCAGTTGTTAGCAAAACATAGAAAAGCGTCCAGAGGAGAGTGCCTCGCTCTGTGATGAAGCTCGCGAATAAACGTCGTTGCCGCCTGTGGTGCTGGTACGGCGCGGCGTAGTTGGTCTACTCCTCATCAGTCAGAGTCAAGGTCTTGTCTCTCGGTAAACCACACCGCTTCTCAACGGGTTCTTCTGAAAGTGAAAGCTCTGTTTTCTAGACTTCAGAGGATTGAATTCGTAATTTGAAAGATTTCTTCCAGACCCAAGCGGCGTAGGTCGGAGGTCAAATTCAGAAAAATAAACTCTCGCGAGACAAGATCTGATATGGGCTCGTCTCCGACGGGGGAAGAATCAGCTCAAACTCGGGAAGATGTTTCATTGGACGTTTAGGTTTTGAAACAGAGTTTCGATTCTGTTCCATGAAATCAGCGCGAGAGTAACACCAAAGAGGAAAAAAATAATAAAACCGCAACGAGCGAACCGTCGTCGTCCGTCGCCTCGGTTGGTATTATCGCGAAATTCTACCCTTTGATAATTGTTGGCTGGATCGAATAACGCACTAAACCAGACGGACATTTCCGGTCGGAAAAGTCGGAATTTTCTTCCACGACACCGGGCACAAGTCTATCGCTATCCGTCAACGCTCGCCTGATACCGAGCAACGCTCAAAACATGTTTGGATGGAGTGTGTTCTGGATTCCGGGACCCGACAGGGAGCAAGCGGCATCACTGACTTGGACTCCGGCAGCCGAGGAACGCGGCAGCGAAGGTTCGACTCAGGTGCCCGATCGTTTTCCAATGGTTGCCGTTGTTGCCTTCAGGGTTTTTGTGCCTCCTTGTCAGAAGCTCAGAGCAACGCAAATTAAAAGTGTTTCACGTTCATGTTTTAAGACGCACGTTCCTGATTCAGAGAGCGACGAGAAAAGAATTTTCTGAGGAATGCGCGCATCTGTCGGAGTCGGATTGAACGCAATAGGAAAATTTCGAAGTGAAAGTACGAGCGTTCGCTTTTTCCTCCTGCGGTCGGTCGGTCGGTCGTTGTCAATCATCGCGATTTTGCGTTTTCCCAGCTTCAGTGATTCCGACGAAGATGATCTCGACTCGACGATGCTTGTAGCGGTAGCAAAACAAAAATCGCGAAAACTGACGTGGCGGCTCGGCGTACACTCTGCTCAGGTCGGCGCTGAGTTACGTGAGGTGCTTTAGTAATAGAGAATCTGTGCGCCAGTGATGTATTGAGGCCGAGGGCTCGACGAAACTATATTGGGAAGCTGAAGCTTGTTTATAATGCGTTTATGAGCTGCAGAGAAGGTATATTAGCCTTTACGCCCGGCTCGCATCTGGCCACGTATTATTGCGTGTTTTCGCAACAGTTCTCTCCTTGGCCAACAGAATCGCTCGGAGTTCGTTCCGAGTCCTTTCGTCGCTCGGGCTACGGCCTGCAAATCACTCGATCAATAGTCCTTCGGTTCTCGTTCTGTTCGCTTTCGGAAGAGAGCTGTTTCCCTTTTCTTCTCTCTCTCTCACACAATCGGACTTTCGGGGAAAAATACTTCGTTCCTCTGAAATGAGGCACCTGAGGGAATATTTCTTGCTTCGGCGATAAGACAGCGGGAAAATTTCTTCTGGAAACGCCGCCGCTTGGAGACACTTGAGCCGAAACATCGTTTCCTGCCAAATTCGATACTTCAATTTCTAGGAAAGAGTGGCGCATTTCTCAGTGTTGCTTTCGTATTATGTGAAGGCGCCACTTTCGCCGACGAACGACTGTGACCTCTGGAAGCGATCGAGTGCGAAAGGTGTAAATCATTTCGAGGAAAACAGCTCCGATCGACTGACTGAAACCGCGCAGGGTGAAGTGGCCCTCGTTTGGGCTCGATGCGCGGTCGATCCGATACTCGAACAAGAACACAGCCCTTCTGCAACGGCCACGACAACTCGGAATTCCTCGACGGGAAAAAGAACACAACGAAAACCAACACAACAAGCGCTGCCGAGTTCGTCCGTTCCACCGACGACGCACGACGAAACAGGCCGCAGAACAAACTCCGAGTCTACTACTACGAGAAGTCGAGTCGAGACGGAAGGAAGTCGCGATCACTTGAAACACCGGATGTGTCCATGGCTCCGGCCTTTCATGCTCGCGCGAGAAAAATAAGCATTGACCAGAGCCAATTGCCTCAAATAACAAAACGGCCGCTGTTTTTTCCCATGCTGTTCTCTTGTTGAATCAATCGATGAATCAGCTGATGGATATTGTATCTTGCCAAAAGTTCCTGGAACTCTCCGCTCGTGTACCACGAGAGAGAAACGCGGTTCTCTGAATCGACTTCAACAATGAGACTCCGATGAAAAATGATCCGAGCTCCTTGCAGACGACCGCAAGGCTACAAGTGATATTATCCGAGGCAAACGGGGTCGTAGACGATTTCGCTCACGATTAAAAAGAAGAACACAACTGAAACGGCTAGAACTGTGCAGGGTGCGGTGGTCTACGTCTGCCCGTGGTGGTGAGGTCCATCTGTTTTCCTCACACTCTTCCTCAGTGTCGGCTTCGGACTTGGTGCATCAACGCGAAACGCGCAAAACCCTAACAAGGAAGGTTTCACTGTCGTGTTTTGGGATTCGCGGTGGTCGCTTCATCAAGTCCCGAAACGAAACTTGACAAGAACCAGGCAGCCTGTGGTGGCACGCTGGCGCCACATGAGTTTCGTAGTAGGTGTTCTGCCGTGAGAATCATAACACTCGTTTCACGAGAAAATATGCATCGCACTTTTGCTCTGGTTGCGTTCGTCTCCGTCATTCGTTCGCCTGTTCGTTTGTTTGCTCGCCAATGATGAAAAGTGACTCACGTACCAACGAACACCTCTTTGCTGGCTGTCATTGTTCCGGAGTGATGATCTTGTCTCATGAGCTCGATTTGAAATGATTCACGGGAGAAATTCGAATAGAGATCTCGAGACAGAAGCCTAAAGTTGTTGTAGATCGCAACGCTTTTAGATTTCGAAGAATCGTCGTGGCTAAAGGTCGCCATAAGCTCCGAAAATAGGGTTTCGTGGTAACGGACTAGCAGGCGCCTTCCGACGCGAACTGAGCTCACGATCACAAATCTGCAAGAACTCTGAGCTCGGGTCAGAAAGACGTTATCCGCTCTCTGAAGTCTCCGAGGAACAAGACGGACGTGCCGGTTTGTTTGTTTGTTGGTTTGTATGGTATGCGCATACGGAAGAGGTATTATGCTGCATATGGCCGCTCGCATTGCATCGAGAATTATCATATAATTACGATGAATATTTGCCGTTCTCAGACGTGGTCCATAAATACATCAACATACATATATCCTCCTAAACGGCGAACTGAGTGTTCGGCTGTTTGCTCGACGGTCGTCCTGTTTGCCGGAATCGCGGACCTCTCGCTATCCTGATTCGTGGTAGTGGGTGTGGTCGGCGTTGTGTCCTCTTTTGCGAAGCATGGCGGAGGTTGACGTTTCACTGAAAAATCTACTCTCATTTAGTCGCCACTGTGCAATTACAGAGACAACGTAATCATGTTCGATTGGATCACGTTGCAGAAACTCGGTGTAGCCACTGTTAATCCTGCTCACGGATGCATTTCGTCAGCGAATATTCTCGAGATATTCAAGAAAAAGAGCGTATCGACACATTTCTTGTACCTGCTTGAAAACAGAGTACCTTATCATCTCGAGACTACTCGGCGACATTCGAATATTTTCCCCGATACCATCGGCGTAGACGTAGTTTCGAGAAAACTGATTCCAACCAACATTATAGCCTGAAAACGAACGATACGCCGCCGTGTAGCCACGTTGACAACGTCATGGCTCTCTTGTAGGGTTTTTGCTCAGCACTCACTCACTCACTGTTATTTGACACTTTATCAACGGAACTGTTTTCCTTTCAATTCGTCGCGAGCATCCGCTTCCAGAATAAACAGTCGGAAGACGAGGCCTGGCCACCGAAGGCTCGTTTGCGGAGTTTCGCCAGTCCATCACATGATTACGTGCGCTTTTCAACGACTACGTGCATTGTGTGCGAGCTCATTAGCTTACGGAATATATTCTCCTCCTCTGCCGAAAGAATGTTAATCTCAAATGAGAACTAATCGAAGACCAGCACAACTGTTCCACCTCCTCGTCGTTGGCCGCGGCGTTTGCTGCTGAAGACTCACTCACTCATGGGTTGGTCAGCCAAGGTACAAGACTCGAACCTCTCTGCGAACTTTGTCTGCCTGCTTTCGCGGTTTGTAGTGACCAGTGTAGTGGTAACGGACGCCGGTCCGATGTAGATCAGTGCAAGCTCGGCAGCGGCATCGAATCTTCTCTTCCCTTCTCCAATCATATACTATATACTGTATACTATATACTGTACGTGGTTGAGATCATGGTTCTTGACGTTTGCGGAGACTCGGATCAGATTGCGATCTCGGCTGGGGTTGTCTCTGTTCGCTTTGTCTTTTTTCGCGAAACGAGCAGACAGACGGGCGGGCAGGCACGCACCCAGTTCTAGCGTTTCCAGTGTCTACGTGGATCATATCTTCTGTGACCGTTGTTCGTAACGGAGCCTCTTGGCCGGTTTGTCGTCCATTCATGCATCTGTAGCGACAGCAGCGGTCTATGGCGAGCGGCAAAACGCTAGTCGCTGTGAAGAGGCCTTCTTGTTTCAACCGCACACGACCAGACCCACTCACCGTAGAGTTAACTAGCCTGGCAAGCTCGTTTGGTCGGATGGCGGGTTGCCGGCCGGGCAAGCGATCGAACGAACGGGCGAGCAGAGATTCCTTCATTCGGAGAATAGATGAACGAATGGACGAAGCAAATCGACAGATGATAGCTGTGGTTTTGTTTTGAATAGATGCTCTCCCTAATGAAAACCCGGTGAACAGATGACAAAGATGGAAGGGTTCACGGGGGTAGGAAAGGATCCATTCGTCACTAATCGAATCCGTGTATTAGATGGTGGCGGAAATGATTCGACGATCTCGACGATCCCGATTACGTACACGCCATCGTTTCGCGGATGTGGAAATATTTCTCTTTCTCGCTAGCGTTTTCTGTGCATCAATCCAGTCAGTCCACCACCCCTTGGCTGGCTGAGATACGAATGTCGGCCAGCCAAACTTTTCTGGATTACGAACCTGGACGTGGTTGCGCGTTGCTGGAATATCTCGTCGACTAAATGATCATCTTGAAAATAGAAACAACTCCTTTTGCATTGATTCTCCAATCCTACGATCGATTCTCTGTTCCGCTGTCCGAAACAACAAGAGGTGAAACTAAGCAGCCAGCTGACGATCTGACTGGTATGGCGCGGCTGCTTTCTACTATGGCCTTCTTTCGTTCGTTCGTTCGTTCGTTCGTTCGTTTATTTCTTCCTTTCTTTCTCCGTTTTCCGTAGCCATCACCACCACCAGGAGGAACAACACAAGATGGCGACCACGAATATGGGTCGATGAACTTTCTATGCCTCTTCTTTCTGGACAGTTTCCTCGACACAACACAATCCTAGTTCCTTTTCTGTAAATGGCTGGAGTTGGCGTTGATCGTCCTGTTCGTAGACTCAATGGTTTCAAGTGCCGAACTCCGATCGCGTTCATGGGATTCTGTTTGTTGCGTGAGGGTCGCGTGACTGGCTTGCCATAGAACGCGCGGATGTCACGTCCGAACGGGTGAGCTCGAAGGCGGAGGTCCTCTTGGAGAGGGAGTGTTTATTTGACCGACGCGTCGAACGACTTTCCCGAACTCGGATTTTTTTCGAGAGAGATAGAGGAAGGCGAGCGACATCGACTCGATGGTTTGTGAAGGCCGAATATTTCTGAACATTCGACGAAATCAAAGTATCGGTCTCTGCATAAAATTGTCGATCGCGTACGTGTGTATGCTGCTGGATGGAATCACCAGAAAATGTCTTAGCGACGAGCAAAGCGGAATCCGGGGTAATCGAAAGTTATGACCATGATTACTGCTGATGGAGGAGGGGACCTGCGCGAACGTCAGCAGAGTTCGTGACCACCGAGAGCAGAGCCGGTGCTCGGTGAATTTTTCACCAAGACTTCCTGGAAAGATGAACACGCCGCGCCGTCTGAACAGACTGCTCTCCCGTACGACGTTCGTCTTTTGTTGGGTTTCCGTCAGAGTTTTAGTGCCGGGTATTCGGTCATCCTGAACAAGCGTGGAAGGGACGGTCATGCGATTTCCGGCGATTCCCTCCTCCTCCTCCTGTATTCCAGAACTCTGCGATAGCACGAATGGGAAAGACGGGCGTCGGTTGAAGCTCACGCAACGATTAAAACAATCAGCTAAAACCCACCCTCGATTGATGACCTTCAGCGGGGGGAGGGGGGGATTCCTCAAGGGGAACTTGTCGCTCGCTGAGTCTCGAATTTCTGTCGGTGACCGTGCAGAACCCCCGTGCTGTCGCCAGGCAGTCCTAACCAAATAATAGAGAAGAGAGAGAAAGAAAGAAAATAACATTTTGAACGAGCGCGCCGCAATTCCTCGGAAGAGCTTTTCTAGGAAAATGTCCGTAAAATGAGTTTTGGCCACCACTCGGTCGGATTGGAGCCTTGCGAGGAGAGTTTTCCCATTTTGCATCGCATTCAGGAAACCGCTAGTGGGGCCGCCGGCCGAGTTCTACGGCGATTCTCATAAACATGCCGGTTCTGATCGTTCGTTGACTCGAACCACCGTTTTTCTCCCTATTTTTTCCTCTCTTCTGTTGTTTCCCTCTTGTTATTCCTCCGTGCCGGGGGTTGAAGAGTTTTTTTTTACAAGCTTTTTGCATAAGACTCGCAAACACGGAACGAAACTCTTTCTGGCGAACTTTGTGTGTGCGGAATGTTTTCTCGTTGACCGGTTACGAGTGGTTCTGCCCTATGGAGCGGTTCTTTTGATCGGATCCGATTGAGTTTAGGGGTCGACGCCCCGAGACCAGGATCGCTATCTCAAGGCTGACATTGTCGAGCGAGAGCCGCCGGACAAACGAACTTCTTTCAAGTTGGGACTCCTGTTTGAGGTGAACACACGTAAACGGTCTTTGTGAGGGTCAAGTTCACCGCGCTGAAGGATTTTGGTTTGTTCGGCGGAGGCCTTAAGGAACAGGCTGACGTGAGGGAAGGAACTTTTCCCGGAAACCGTTTTTTTGGAAAGCCGAGGACATAGGTCTTCGCTTCACTTTCGGATCGTTGAGTTCGGACGGCGCGACGACCGGATCGAGAGAGTTCAAATGAAGTCTGTGCCGTATTATCCTCAGATCCGTTAGTTTCGAGAAGATATCGGGGGAAACAGACACCTGTGCTCTCTCTCCAGACATAAATCCATCGGCTCGACGGGAACGAGTGCACCAGATGAGAGGAAAGGAATAAAGCTGTCTAACGGCACTCGGCCGCATAAATTTCTTTAATTGCTTCCATTCGTCGGAACCCCGTCCGGAAGACAGGTGTTCTTTGGCTTATAACGATCGTTTCCTCGAGGCTTCGATGGAAGCCGTAAGTCCTTGTAAGAAGCCGGAGAATATGGATGAGGTCGTCTGCTCGAAGGGTTTCGCTCCGGAATGGAAAGATTGTTCCAAAGTTGAGAAAACATTCAGTGTCACCGCGATGACCGGAGATTTAGCGACGCGAATCCGAATCAAAAACTGGGCTCGCTCGCTCTCCCTTCCCGAGCGTGACGGGCGATGAAAAAATGGGGAAAAAGGGGAAGTTTGCTGGCTGGCCGGTTAGGTGGATGGGTTAGTGGGTGAGTTTGCGTCCAACGAGCGCTTGGTATAGTTCATGGGAGGCATAAACTGACTCTAATGAGGGCGGCTGTGCCTAATTACACGGCCGGGGGCCTACTGAGGGTGATCCTCGCTTTTCCCCGCTTCGGAGGCTACGTGGGCGGACACCCCGAGCTCGGCGCTCTTTTTCCCTTCGTTGTGCTTCGTCTCGAGCACAACGAGCCGACTTGGTCGTTTGGTGCCGAGCTTTTATTTGAAGATGAAGAAGAACAAAGACGCGTGCTATTAGGCAAAATAGCGCCGTTTTTAGAAGTTCAAGGAAGCTGGTGCGCCGTGGCTCTCGACCGCTGACCGCTCAACCAAACCCGCTGGCCACTTGGACCATCAGGCTGATTGCGAGGCCGCTCAGCTACTTCACTCACTCGTTATTATCAACCTTGTGTTTATACTGCACACGACCCAACCAGGAAAAAATTTAAGGCATCGCGTCCCGGTCGTGACAAAGGACTCTCTCTCGGTGTTCGTGCTTCCAGGCTCTGCACTCCTCGGATTACACACTACCTTACTGGAAATTTTCTTGGGTTTCCAGCAAGGAGGTAGTTTTGCGGTCGACGCTGTCGGGTTTCAGCGTTTTGGAGACTCTAATGTATCGGGATAACCGAGCCGGACCGTCGTTTCTAGAGGGACAGAGAGGGGAAATTAGATGTCGGAGAATCTGTTCGAACGAACAGACAAGGAAATCCTAGAACACGACCGTCAGTGGCGGTGTCTAACCCTTTGGGACATTCGAAAGGCTGACTGGCTCGCCGCCGCCGCTGCTACTGCGGCTGCTGCCCGCTCGAAGGGAATAAATGGCCGGGACCGTTTCCCCTCTCTTTTCCTGCCGAGGCTGGCTTCCCTGCTTCCTTCTTTCCTTTTCCTTTCGGCCGATTTGTAACTCACTCTGGCCGGGCTGATTAGAAGCACACGATGACCTAGCATGAATAGGAATTGCTTGTAGATGAAAAAGTTACCAAGGTCAAACACGCCTGTTGAGATGCTCCCTGACGGTGCTTTGGACAATTAGACGTAACGACACGACGGCTTCTTCTACTGCTGCTGCTGCTGCTTCTGTCGATGTTGGTGGTTGGCGGTTGACAGCTGCGGACAGGTTCCCGGCGTGGGTTGTTCCCTCGGGAGCCGAGAACGCGGCCTTGAAGAGAGTTGTTCATCCTCAAAACTTGCGAACCAACACTGGATCCTCCCAAATTCTGTTGGACGACCTCTGAACATGGCTTACCCGTGTACGGTTCATGAGGAATCTCTTCCAAGGTGATCTACCAGTCGGGATCTCCGTTGAAAAGTTCCGTCAAGGGTTCTGTTCGCGAGCAATCAAGGTCATAAAACGATAATGGGAGACCGCGTCTACCTAACGGTCGTCGGGTAGCGCGCATTCCTCATGAATAATTTCACTCAGTCAGCCAGGTTGGAGATCTACGGCACGCGGATCCTCATCCTTCAACGGCTTCAAACTATCAGCCGTTCGAATTGGCTTTAGAGCCTCGCAACGCGGTAGCGGTTGACTGCTTTTATGAAGGGCTGTTCGGTCGGAGCGATTTAAAATTTGCGGATATTGTGTCTGAAGCTAAAAAAGCCTCGCGCCCTTATTTGTCCCACGAGCATTTCTTCGACGGAGAAGTATCGGATGTTTCTCGGGAAGGGTTGCGATGTTGAGGCCGGAACTTTTTTACGACCGTATAAACACCGCATCATCAAGTCGTCGTTCCGAGATCATGAAGATACACACTTCAAGAATTCGTGTTCCCGTTTTCGAGCGTCCCGCGTCTCCTCGCTCCCGTTAGATACCGAACCGAGTTGGTGCATTGAGTCTTCATCGACTCAATGCAGCCTCCGCTCAAACGCTGCGATAAATGCAACATCGTTGCCACCAAATGGGTCCTGCTCGGAATAGATGCCTGTTCCTTACTCCCACGATACGGAAGTACGAACGAACGAACAAACAAACAAACGATGGAATCCACGTAAATACAGGATTGGCTTTGCACGGAGGCAACCTTACGGCGGAATCAAGGGCAGCGCCCATTCGATCGTCCAATGAAAGCAACGGAAATAGATGAAGCGATTAGTTGACGTTGTTATCTACGTTGCTATCTGCGACGGAACGAGCGAACTCTGCTCGCCGCGGCGCCGGAGAGGAAACCATCGTCGGGTGAGGTTCGCAACCTCCGAGCATCGACCGCGGCTCTTGCCGAACGTTACCAACGACGGAGAGGAGATAGAGGCAAAAGTGAGCCGAACACGGGCTAGAGAGGAGCAACTTTGCGAAGCATCCTCCTCCTGTGCTGCCCTTGTGCGCAAGTGAGTGTATATCGCTCGGCTAACTATCTAGCCAGCCAGCAGGCCAGTCGAGGTTATCGGCAGCACAGGCCGGGAACACCTATGACGGAGTCGGAAGAGGGGTCCGCTCTGTTGCCTGCCTCGGAAAACCTGGAATCCGAGCCAACCGGTGAACTCGGGCGGGATCGTGGAGACGAATATCCAATGGGATCATGGTTTCGGACGACGATCACGATGGCAAGAACTTCGTTCAACTTTTTCCGACTTGAAAAGATGGAGCTCGAGGTTCTTGCGGGTACTCAGTCCCCGCGGTCGACGCCCGGGGCGTCGCGTGGAACTGTGGAATGACTGCGAATCGAAAAACTCGAACTCGGGGGCTCGGTCGTTGTTTCTCTCGACAGCAGACGACGGACAGACGAACAAGAGCGCGGACAGATGGAGATTTTCGGACCCGTGAAGTGGGCCGATGAAAATGATGGAAAGCGTTGAAGCAGATGGATTCGTTCCCACCTTGGGCTGAGCAGTGCTGTTTCTGCCAGCGCGGCTGTACGGATCAGGTACGAAGCAGACGAATGTGTTAGGGTCGGATTGTAGAGCTCCACGGATGCTGGCTGTTAGCTTCTGTTTACTTAGATGTTGGAATCGGCGTTTGCTCTGCGTCCAGCTCTCGAAGCGTTGTTCCCTGGAGTGGGCATCGTCTTTTCGAGAGAACCTGTTCGACGAGTTGGATGTTCTTCAGAGATATTCGTGAGAATGAGCGAGATCGTCCGCCGGAGCCCACCGTTTCTTGGTCCTGCTTTCAGAGCTTCCTGAATCGGAGACTTGGAATTTCTTGATGATTTGCCTCTCGACGTTTGAGAAGACAATCTGAACTTGGTTTGGCCGCTTCGAGATTTCTCCTCTTCGCAAACGCATCAGCGCGGCGAAGAGCGAGGTCTGAAGGGTCGAACGGAGGGAGCGGAACACGTCACGGTTGTTGAAGCTGATGTCGGTTATGCGATCTTTGAAGAATAAGCGAAGATGTCGTCGTCAGCTCCGACGTCTACGGCACTCATCGTCGCCGACAGGGTATGAGGCTCGTGGTGGAGGCCCCGGTAGACGAACGAGCAAGCAAGCAAGCAAGCAACCAACCAACCAGATAGCCGGGCGAACCCGCGATCCTCTGCGTCCGTCCTCGTTCGGGAGAAAGCGGATGGGTGCGAACGGCTAGCGCAAGAAACGCTTTTGAACTTCGCTTGAATCGAGTCAAAATCAAACTCAAACACAACCTTGCCGCTCCAAAATTAGAACCACCAGAAGCCAACAAACCCAAAGAAGGCTGAAGGCAGAAACAACAACAACGTGGCGAACTCCTCGCCGAAAACATGTTGATTCCGACGGTGCCGAAATCTGCTCTTTGAACGTCTCCAAGGAAATAACCCAAACACAGAGTTAGACACTCTCTTGGTTTAGATGGATCTGTTTCCGTCATGACGGTTTCCGACGAGACGGTCATCGCAAGTTTTCTGACTGTCGGTCCGCATTTTGAGATCATCGCTGAAACTCTCAAACAGCGTGATCGGCGGTTTGAGAACTTACAAGCTTCATGGTTCGTTAACAGTCTGTCGGCGAAATACAGCAGACTGATTGTTTGATGATATTCACCTGATTTCGTCTCGAATTTGAACCCTTCAATAGAGAAACATGTGCAGAGGTTTCGTTGAAACATCGGACGTCTTTTCATTATGGTTCGAGAAATGTAGTGAAATGATGTTGATGGATTTCAGCGATTTTGAATTCGACGTCTGACCGAAATCGATGATGGGAATTGAGGAAATAAATCTGATCGCAGTCGAGCGGCTGATATTTACGTATACGGAGAATGTTGAATGTTTTGTGTTCTGAAATTCCTCGAAAAGGTCGAAAATGTTCAATCGTGGTAGTGGATGACTCATTTACGACAAACGGGAAGAACGAGAAAGTCGGCGAGTGAATTCGAAATCCAGAATCGTCGAGGCATTGCATACTTCAATGACTGAGTCAGCTGTTCGGATACTCAGAAGATGTTTGAGTCGAAAGTCCGAGCGACGGGAGAACGGAACGCCACAACGAGCAAGCGTGTTGTGAATGAAGAAGGGGCCCTGCCCTCCGTTCGGCGAAGTTTCTGATGGACAAACGTGGAATCGCTGCCACGCCGCCTCTCTGCCTGCCACCTTAAAGTTCCACCGAGTCGTCAGAGATGGATAACCATAGGCGGACGGTGGGCCGAACGGAAGGAAGGATTGATGGAAAAATTACTGGATCGTCCGCGAAAACTTCAGAAACGCCGTCCGCTGCTCCATGTTTTCTTTTATGCTGTGAAGTTTTTCTTCGGCTGTTGCCACCACTTCAAACAGTCGATTTCATCCGTTTTCAGCGCTTCCGAGAAAGTGTGGGCGAAGCTCAGCACCGCTCCATTCGGTGCTGCATAGCCGCCACCGTTGTGGCTTCGTAAGAAATTCGTTCGAGACAACAAACGTGATTTTCGTAAAACGTAATCACCGTCCGCTTGTTTTCTCCTTCGGTCCCCTTTGAGGGATTCGTGGTTTTCCGCTGCTAAAGGACCCGAATTTTACTCTTTGAGATTGTTGTGTAAATGTGTGAAGATCATAACACTGGATTGAGCCGTGTCGGTGGCGACCCATTGTCCAGGAGGCCGAATCAAAGATGTCGGTACTCGCCGTGCGTAAAATTGTCGCCGGGTCTGTTGTTCCGCCGGATGGACTGATTGATATACCTATATATAAAATTTCCTCGCACATATATAAAGCGAGACCAACGGAGAGGAACCTCCTTGCTCGTAAACTCGATTCGAGTATAGCGCCCGTCGACAGTTCCTGCGACGCTCGAGTCCCGAACATCGTCGTATCGGTGATCGTCGTTCCCGGTCTCAACAATCTGACGGTCCTGACGATGGGTTTCAAACTGGACAACTTCCTCGGTTTATGACCTCCTCCGGATCGTCCGCTCCGGCTCTTTCCCCCGGTCCGCTAGAATTTGATTCGCTGACTATCTCGGAGCGTTACGAACGTCGGCAAGCACGGGTCACCGCCTCGTCTGAATGCTCCTTCGTGGGGTATTCTGTGTCGGCAGAAACATTGCTACATAGATAGAATTAGAAAACGTTAGTCGAGAAGAGGCCCAGATTCGCTGGCTTGCTGGTTCGGTTGGCTGAGGAAGGAAGACGGGCAAGCAAGAAAGAAAGCAGGCAGGCAGGCCGTAACTACGTGACTTTTACGGTTTTCGAAAGATAAAACGCCGTCGCGTTCACTTCTGAAGGGAAACGTAAACGTTCCGCCATCCGAGAGTCCTCGACTGAGAAGCTCGTTGCGGAAATTCACGGTCACTTGACAGTATGCAGAAACGACTCGCGGTTTCGCTGCGGGCTGGCGTGCCGGACGAAGACGAGAAAACATTCGAAAACATCCAGCTGATGTATATTTATCCACAGTCGGACTAGAAGCTCCCGAGAACGCTGATTGCTGTTCTCACGCTCCGTCCGGTCTCAGTGTCTTCCGCCGCTTCAGTTTGTTTGTACTCGCTCGCTGAACGTTCCACGATCGCGAACCGGAAGATCGGAATGCGTCGAGTCGCCGTCAGTTGAGCGTCGAGTGTGTTTTTCACCGTTTTGTGTGGATCACCGGAAAGCTCAAAAGGTCGTCTTTGGCTCCAGCGGATTTCCATCGAGGTCCTAGCGCGGTAACTTGAACTGAACCGCGCATTGCAACTCGGGGCCTTGTCGAACATCGCTGCACAAGAGGTCGTTTCCGAAGTTTCCCGTGTTTCCGGTCCCGCAAAATCTCGTTTCCCTCTGAACGCAGCCGAGGGAGACGCTTGCTGCGTGTTTGCATCCGGTGGAAAAGTGCGAATACAACGCTCTTAGCGCTTTACGGTCACTGTGCCGCAGCAGAGGATACGAGTACCGAGGCTGATTTTTTGCGGTTGAAGCAGTTTTGGGTTCCAAACAAGGCACTGACCACCTTGGCAGCCGCATTTGCGGAAGAAACTGCCTGTCGCGCCGGTGCTGGGGCACGCGGCAAATGTTGATGCTTAAACTCTTTAAGATCCTAAGCCTCGTCCTCCGTCGCGCTCTCCCCTGGGGTGTAGTTTATCGCGACTGAGTTAAGTGAGTGCGCTCCACTAAAACGAAGCCGCCGACAATCCCCCTCATAAGAGTCATGGATGTTTTTGTCGAAAATAGCTAATTCGCGGGACTTTGTGGAACTGCCAATCGGATCGAGGAAGTGGATTCAGCACTCTCGCTCTATCGACACGCACGGGAGTTGGTCATTGGGAGCGCCGCGCCGGTCGGGAATTAGTTGTTGGGCGCTGAAGAGCAAGAGCTAAGGTATTGCAATTGGATCCGCGGCTGCTTTTCGCTGAGGGGCCGCCTGCTGGTCTTCCGCCCATTGGATACGCAGACGGAGCGAGCAGTTCGGGAAACCCGAGTCGGAAGCTGATCCGAGTTTAATAGCCCGACCGGATTGAAGGAGAAGAGAACAGCGCGAAGCCAAACGAGAGAAACAGCGAGCCGAGTTGGTCTGTGGACTCATTCGCTCTGGGAGCTGCGAAACTCAAAAGTACGCAATATGAGCTTGGCCTTTAAACGAACACTGGAGGCGTTGGTGAGCGATCCATCCACTCGCTCGCCTTCACGACGAGGTAATATTATACCGGAGTCGGATTTTCCGTCGAATGATTCGAGGTTCGAGGTTCGAGGTGTGTTACGCGCATCAAAACGTTGTGTCGAGTTTGGAACCGGACGCCGGACGCAAAGTCTTCATGTCTCACCAAACTCCTTCGCGAAGTCCCCCATCACACTCCTGGCTTGTTTCTGTCGTACGCGAGAGTGATTTGGGCTTCGTTGGCGGAATTATTCCGGCGAGCCACCTTGGAATGGATAAGACTGTTTCGCCTTGCCCGCCTGCTTGCCTGAACTCTTCAGTCAAGTTCTCGGGTCGTAGCCCCCTTTCCTTCCTGTCGAGGTGTCGACACCAATCATTTTAGCGAGGCCACAGGCGAGGGAAGGAACTACAATAGATTGTTCTGATGAAGGGAGACACATTTCCATCCGGTGCCTCAGCAGCCGCCAGTGACGGCCGCGGCAACAGAAGCAGCAGCAGCAGCAGCCTGTTAGATAACGGAATGGGTTTATTGGTCGGTGGGTGCCCTGACTGAGTCGCGGCTTTTCTTCACCAACAACAAGCGCAGCAGCCGCAAGAACTCTTTCCCTTAGGCTAAGTTTAGATTACTCTGGATGTTTGCCAAACAGGTATATTTCTCATCCTTCTCCTCGTCGTCCGGGTCGCAGTTGTAAACGTTCGAGTCGCTTCAGACCGGAGCTTGTCCAGTTTCTGGCGTGGAGTTTTCCCTTCGTTTGATTGGATTGTTTACGAGTCAACGCTCTACTCGAGAGGCCATCTCAGTCTGACGTTGTTGTTTTCTCTTTCTTTCCAGGTACTTGACATATTAGGTTTCGTAATGCACTCGCTGGAAATGCAGTGAAGGACCGCGTTCTTCGTCAGCATCGCGTAGATAGCACAAGGCCTGAAGTGACAGCGGCTCCGAGCACCTTCGAGAGCTCGGAAAAAATTAGAGGACGAGGGCGACGGCTCGAAAGAGTGAACAGAGAGAGTATGCTCGGCATTGTGCCCTCAAGCTTCGCATTGGTAGGCTAACGGAAGGACGATGGATGAAATGGCTGCTGCCGCTGCTTCCAGTGGACGTCGAGAGCTTGCGACAGTGGCGTCGGCGACATTGTGAAGCCTCAAACATTGAAGATTAATGGAGTCGCTGTTCGGTATCTCCCAAGAGGTCCTGTATTCTGGGTGCTTTCTCGCCTCACGACGGACCCGCTGGCCGCAACCGAGCTGGGATTTAGAACCCTCTCAACGGCCACGACCGTCGTCAAGGCATTCAGCTCACATACAGCGTGGAAACGGGGAATTTTGAGGACTGACTCCTCAGTCAGTGCCTCTATCTGTCAGCCTTCTCGTTTGGTCGAAGCTCGTTTTCTAAACACGGTTCCGAAGACTGACCAACTGATCCCAGCCAGCCTGAGCCTGATGAGATGTGAGCCAGCGAGCGGGGGAGGGCGCCTGAGCTTCCTGCTGTACGTCGCGTCGTTGGTCAGGGCCAAGGCAAGCCGCCAGTCGAGTCGACGGTCCCTGTAGAACAGTATTAGCATATTAGATTAATCTTCGCTTCTCCTCCGAGCCTCAAGAGATCTCAACTTGACTCGCTTGAGCGATCCGCTATTTTATTCAATGAAAAGACTACCAGTATTCGGAACACCTTTAATCCGATCGGGAGCTCGCGTCGTAATGCGTTTTCCTCGCGCTCGCTACAGATGACGCGACGAGCACTGACTCCTCAGGAGATCGATCCATCCTGAGCGTCGCGTGAACAAACAAAACTCGGCCCATAACCTTACGCCTACCGAGAAATTCACGCCTGTTCAATGGTTTTCATGAAAAGGATTTTCTTGAAAGATCTCTTGACGCTCTGACAGGCTCACAGGTGAGGAATGAGCGCACGGATGGTCAGGCGCGCTGTTGGTCAAGCTTGTCAGACCGTGAAGTGTCAAACCGAGTGACAGCTCAATTCAAATCGAGGAGAGGATCGATCGAATCCTGATTTTTTGAGGATTCATAATGGAAAGAGCTCGATTGACGTAATGTTCATGCGCGAGGGGGGTTCCACATGCAGATCCAGAAACCTACACTACACTCTGCGGGAGTAAGCGCTGGGTGATATTTGATTCTCGTTGTATTCGAGGTTGGGCCGACGCTCGCGACCAGCTTATTGCGAATATCCGGCTCATATTCATGTTGAGAGAGGACGAGAACTTCGCTGCAGCAAAATCAAGCTCCGTCGAAGCTATAACATATATCGAGCGTTCAGCATCACGTTCATCTTGACCCGTTTACAGCCGAGAACAAGTGCTGAGTGGACTCTCGCATCATAATCCAACTTTCCAGCCAATAACACGGCGATCAACAAGAGGTGCGGGAGCCGCTGCAACAGCCGATGAAGACGAGACGACCGAAATAGAGGAGCGTTCTCACTGTGTTTTAATCCAGGAGCGGCTCCCGTCTCACCTCGTTCCCGCTGTCAGCTCCCCCAGGAACTCCATGAAATGCCCGAGTCCGTTCCTCCTTCATCCTGAGTCAGCGGTCAGGTGGGATGTGGGGTTCCCCCATCCTAAAACACGGATGGCAGTCGACTGTTTGCGCTCTGATCATGTGTTTTGTGCTTGAACCGTGTTCAAATGAAGGGAATCAAACGCTGCCCGGGAGGAGGGTTGAGAACAATCATGGTTGTCGAGTCGTCCGCGCGCGACGCCAAGGTCCTTCAAGACCTGCCGGCGCCATGCATCCGGTCGCGCGTTCTTCTCAGCGGAGAATGAAATATGGACGACTCTCGGCTTCAACGAGCAGACTAAGGCACTTGAAACTAGTTGAAGCGCAATCACTCGGAAAGGGTTCGCCTCGAGTACAGATGAGTAAACAAACGAAACCGAGCTTTTGGGAGAGCCATCGAATACCCATTAACATGGGAGCTAACCGAATACGAGGAGATGGGCAACGTCCACCGGGAGATGCCGATCGCTATGAGAGGTCGATGGTAAAACTCGTTCGGATCCCATTCCTTCACCCGCAAGTTCCTGGCAGGACCAACAGCCTGAGAGAAAACGGCTGAAAGGAGGGCGGGGACTCGATCAAGGGAGAAAGGGCCTCGGGGTCTGACGTCCAGTCGGTGAACCACTCAGCCGTCTAAGGACGATGTTCTGGCCCCGATATTTGACCTCGAGAAACTGCCTTCGGAGACCATCGATGTTTTGAGTCGTCCACGAATCGGTGCATGCTGGAATTTCGACGTTTCGTCCGAGAATCGCAACTCAGGGCCAAGGATCTGTCGGAGTCGGTTCTTTCGAACGAGGGAGTGCCTCTCCCGCACGAGGAGAACAGCGGTAAACCCCGAATGTGAAAACGTTTTCTGCGAAGATATTGAGGCCTCCGATACTTTGAACAAGGTATTTCGTGGGCGTGGAAATGGAGGAAGACGAGATCCGGAACGCGGGCGGACGGAAGAGCACAGACGCTCTGAGGCTCGGAAAAAAGCTTTGGAATGTGTAGCGGTTGGGGCCTCGAAGATAAATTAGCCGAAGCGCTCTTCTCTCTGGCAGAAATGGATCGAGTTTTAAGTGCAAAACATCCAACGCGCTTTCTAACTCTGCTAATATCCTGAGTGGGTTCCCTGCCCGTCTCCCTGGTCTGTGCGTCGACCAGCCGTACGTTTCCCTGCAGGACCGATCCCCTGGATTATACAAATGCGTGCTAACCGTTGATCCACTACGATTTCTCGCGACTCGAGTGCTCTGGAATCGTTGGTGGCTATTCTTCTAGGCCAGATCGCCCACACGAGATCGGAGCTTCGAGCGTCTCTTTGTTTCCGGGCAGCCTCGATTCGAGCTCATTCTTTCCTAAATGGAGGGGACATGAAATACCTCTTGCGATTCTTCGATTTTGAATTTCGTCGAACACTGGGGAAGCGTCCAATCGAAAGCTTCCATTCATTGGCGGTTGCGAGGATTGTTGCTCGAAGCGGAGGATAGGATGTTCAGCGCGACGCCGGTGACAAATGATGTCGGTAAGGAGGAACATTGTCTCACAGCTAGCAGGTCCAGCTTTGCCCCGGTTGTTCGCGGCCGCTTGTTGACTGCATAATGTATCCGTATACAACATCGGCCACTTCCAGTCCGTGCGTGTGTCCCTCTGTTCATCTGAGTGCCTCTTTGTTCATTCATTATTTGGACGCCAGTAGGAGGAGGCCGAGGAGTCGGGGTATTCACTAACGTAACGGCAGGCGATCCACTACGGTCGCCCACTCCGTTAATCGTGTTGGTGCGGAACTGTCGTAAGGAAGACCGGTTACGAGCACAAACAACTGGACTCGAACGGGGACTTCGTGTCACTCAGATTTCCAGCTCGCATCGCATTGCTCTTGAATAGCACAGAATAGGTTTGATGTTCTACGTCGTCGACGACGAAGGAAGATTTCGGCAATCGTCCATCGGATGCACTGCAGCGTCTTCTCGCTGACTTCTGTTCATGGCAGGTGGGACAAAAACAGGATGTGGAACACACTTCCGTTCTTGGAGTTCCTCCGATGGACCTGCTAATAGGAATCTGCCGACGAACAATGATGGAAGAAATTCTTCCGCTGCAACTGAGTCCAAAACGCGTCTCTCTTCCCTCAGGATGTTGCTCCGTGCTGGATGAATGATCATGGAAATGATTGATGGATTCTCGTGCAAATAGAAAACAGAACTAATGGCAATTAAGGTTGAGGTGATTTTGATGGAAGAGTTTTTCCGGCGAAACGCTTACCTTCCAGGTAGTCGCTCTTCTCGACTTTGCGTCCTCGCTTCCTGCTCTCCCCGTTTTCTCTCACATTCGTGGCACGTAGAATCTGGGGAAGGCGTCTTCCGGAGAATTTCCAATGCAGTCTGGAGTGGCGAAAGAGCGTTGACTTCGCAGAAGCTGTGGAAATTCTGATTTTCAGTCACTCTTGACATCGTCTTGGGATGAACAGGCGCTGTTCGGGGAAACGAACCTATGGTAGAGTTTCCTTTTCGGAAAACTCCACCATCGATTGTGGAAAGTCGTCGAAATCGTTTGGAGAAAGAGTTTCTCTCGATTCGCAAAACTCCTCGAAGTTTCTCGAGCACCGGTCGAGCTCGTTAATGTGGAGGCTCTCCAGGACATCGAGTAGAATTAGGCTGTTTGAAAACGTTTCCTCGGAGATGCGCAATCTGAGGAAACTAATTCTAACTAATTTCGATCGGAGAGTCGGATCTACTCGACAAAACCGACCTTTCCCCATCGTCCGTCGTCTCATTAAGTCCTCTCTATCATCGACCAAATAAGGAGATGAGCTGGCTCCAATCGGAATCGGACCGGAGGTCTTCTACTCGCGTCATTCCAGGCTAGACGGCCTAACTGTTCTCGAGCGCGAGTTCTCAGTTTATAGACGACGCGGAAGCGGTTGATTTGAAAGTCAAAGCGGTGGTTTCGTCGAGGAAACTTCGTTCCGTCTCCCGAGTGCCAGCGTCGGACGAGTGTGGAAAAATTTCAAGAATTTGATGGGAGCTTGTCATTTCCCCGAAGGAAACGACGGACAGACAGCGTTTGAGATGACCAAGAGTTCGCTCCGTCTGACCGACAGTTCTCGCAATCTCTATCCGACCCTCGTTCTCTTCCATCCTCGGTTTATTGAAACTTGGACTTCTTGACGAAGGAATTCGATCGCTTGTTGAGTCAAATGGAAGGAAACCTCCAGATTGTCTCTCATAGGAAGCTATCAAGCGTTCCAAGGTGGAAGAGAAAGCTTTCAAGAAGTGTGATCTCGCCAGAATTGGAGTTCGATGTCTGTGTCTGGGTGGAACATGATCCATCGAGGGGAGCAGAAGTAGCGCGAGGGAAGCGAACGGAGATCTCGGCTGTTACTTGAAAACACTAAAAATAAGAATGAGGCCGGAAAACGGGGGAGGGGAAGGAGCGCAGGAAAGATCCTCTTTCGTAAAAACGCTTGACGTATCTCCGAGGAGAGACCACTGGAAAAGATTTGCGTCAGACCATCGCAGAATCCCCGCCGCTAGTTCTTCGAAACGTCAGGACAGACTTCTCACGTCTGGATGTCAAACGAGCGGATCGCGGTTGACACGAAGGTGGTGTCCCCGCATTGAACGACAGCTCCGGCTTACAGGATTTTGGCTCGCCCCTCGAGGACACAGCACAACTGTGAAATTTTTGCCTCGAACTGCGGTCAGTTGTTGAAGGCGGGGAGCCGTAAATCAAGTCATTATTACCTCGGCTGCACAAAACGAGAATTCATTGTGAGAACGCTTTAGGCCACGCTTTGGGAGGCGATTAACGTTGATGTATTGACGGCGTTCGCTCCTTGCGACCGCTGCGAATTCATTGTTCTGAAGGAGGCAGCGTTGCGGGAAAAGTTGCGCACAGCCTATAGACCGAGGGCGAGAGGGGAACATTTTTCGCCGCGACAGGAAAGGAACATTTTTGCAAGTCTTCCTTCGCTTGCCGTAGGAAACCTGAAGTTGATGGATGCACCACCTGAGTGTGGTGCTTGAACTGCTGGAAGATGCAAACGAATCTCTCAACTTTTCTTTCAGGTGAAAGCTCTAGGAACTGTGGGTCAACCGAGCGACGGACATTTATCCGAGGAACTCGATCGATCGATTGATTGATTGTTCACTTGTCCTCTGTCCGATTCACTGCCGTTTTCCGTTGTCAGATTGTTGACATTGGAAACCTGTATTTCCTGTTCGCGTGAATTTCTTGGAATATTCTGCAGCGGAAATCGGGTTCGAGGTTTTCATCTTCCTCGGCGCGAGTAATCCGTTGCGATGCACGCTCCCAGAGATTTCCATTCAGCTCGAGCCGCGAGAGGCAGTCGGTATCCTTGAGTGCGTCCCGAGGATTCCGCACAATCAACTCCTGCAAACGTGTTCACCGCACCTCAAATACAGCGTTTTGCCAACACAGGAGAACTCGTGGAAGAGTTGACGTTCAGGGCGGAGCGGCCAGGTGTTCCATGTTGACACCACGCCCTACGGGGAACCTCCGACCGCTGCTGAATATCTGATCAGGCAGATTTAAAGTTGTACGTACCACTAAACTCGGACGGGAAAGAACGCTGGATGTTGCGGCTGTGTGTGTGTGTGCACACGTCTCGTGCACGCATCCATGGGAACACACGCAGCAAACTAGCTAGCGGCTCCGCGAATCGCTCAGACTGGGTCATAATCCGGATCGGAATTGATTCCGAATAGGAGTGAACTGACAGCGCAGCTCTCGGCCTAATGGTGCGTCGAGGTTTCGGAACGATTCGGTGATCGTTCCAAGGATCATGATCTCGATTTCGCAACAGTCTCGAAGGAAACAGAATCCGGCACAGATCCGAGGAACGTCGTATCGAGATCGGAATGAATTTTTCCAGGAGAGTTCGCGAATGTGGAGTTCCTTCTCCCGGGATCAGAGTCGCCGACTGATTTGAAATAAATTTGCGTATCCTGTTTCCTCTCCTTCCAAAACGAATTGTCAGGAGGCGCCATCGAAGAAGAATACAATGCCATCGAATGCCTCGCCTCCGGATGAAGTAGAAGTATCGCCTCTGTGGCAGCCGGGGCGAGCGCGGAGATGGCCTGGGAAAAGTGCCCGCGGCTTTTGGTGGTCTCCACTACGCGGTGGACGAACGAGTAGAAAATGGGAAGCAGGAAGGGAAAGACAAGATGGCGCAGTCAGCTTTCGTTGCGCCCTGTCGACTTCCGGGAGAAGATGATGAGTTTAGATTAGGCTGCGCGTAGTCCCTTCAAGATGGGCGAAAGGACACAGCGAGGAGAGACGGCTTATTGATAGCACAAAACGGCATGTCGATGATACGCCAAAATCTCTTACGGTATGCTATCGGGAAACTTTCAAAACCAGAAACCCGTTTCGAAGCATACTTTAAGCCGTCGTCCGACCCTGGCTTATCTGAAGCGTTGAAAGAGCGTTGCTGTGACGGCACGGCACCGCTTCCCTCACTGACTGAGCTTCGAACGAAGCAGTATCAGCACCGGTCGACGATTTTCTGGCTGCGGGATGATCGTGGTTTCGGTACGGTCAGTGGATTCCATTCCTCAAAACGGATGCGACAGCGACAACCGAGAATTCTGGAATGAATTACGACTGAGAATGTTCGTGGCTGACACCGCCTCATGCATAACAAGAAATGTTTTCACAGTCGACTTCGCTTCGAACTTCGGCTCCGTTTCGTCTGAGCAGAGGATCTGACGAGATCCGTTCGAGAAGCAGCGTGAGCGAGTGGCAGCGGAGTTCATATCGAGTTCCCCAACTGTTTTATCCAGAATGGATGCCGCTCCGTGGATTCCCCAGAGGCGGTCTGGGAAATGCACTCCAAAACCTCTTTGGAAAAGCTCAATGTCGGTGACGGGACACCTAGTCGCGTACTTGAGGAGAATTTCCCGAGGCTCCGACGTTATTTTGGTGAACTTCTTCGCTCATATTCCGATTTTTCCTCTTTGGAGACGTCCAGAAGTTGGAAGCCAAAGCTCTCGTGTTCTGTTCAGTTGGGAGTCTTACATTTTTCTAGAATAACAAACAACTTCCTTTGCGGCGCTTAGCCACGTTGGCAGAGGGAGCTTTGTGGGCGCAATATCGTAACCACCAGAATCGTACGGCATTGTAACTCAGTGGGGGGTTGTTCTGTTGTATTCCTCTTCTAGATTCTCTCTTCTTCTCTTGTTCGGAAGTTATGAACGGTGTGCACAAGACACAACGAGAATTCTAAGCAACACTCGAAAGAAACGTTTACGCCGCGTTGAACCACCACTACTTTGCGAATACTACTGAATCGAGTCGCTGTTGTTCCTTTTTCCTTCCCCTTCTTCGTTCAGGTCTCGCATACGGAAATAAGGGCGCCACAGTACAAGGAGATACGGTGGCAGCACGACTTTATTCCGAACTTTTTGCCGAGCTGCGGCAAAACACAATTTTCTGAGGCTGACACTCTCACCTCGGAACGTTTATGTCGAGCCAGCTTTGTCGATTTTGCAAGCGTCGTGACTTTTAATGAGTCCCTGGCCAAGTGAGTCAAACAGCCAGAGAGCTAGCTGACCGGAGCCTGGCACCCAACCACTTATTCAAGTGATAATGAGCTTCCGGCGACGGAGTCCACTCTGAGGATCACGATCGTAACCCCGCTCTTCAATGAGTCGAGGTCAGGTCTCGATATCTCCACAATAAGTTCCGTTATCCGGAGAAGTTCTCTCAGAGCAGAGCTCGACTTTTCCAAGTCTTGCTAAGTGCTGATTCCGCTAGGAAATACTAAGCTAAAGGCGTCAAGGTCACAAGGTCACAGTGTAGGTCATCGTTCCGTAAATCCAGCCGTCAGGTGTTATTAACGACTTGCGAGAAGATCGCGAATCGCGCGCCACAAGCAGGAAGAAAAAAAAGAACTGCCACATCAACTGTCAGCGCTCGTCGAAACTTTCGCTTGTTTGGTCGGACTTTCTTCTTCTCAATCCAGTTTTCGGGACTCCGTTTCCATGATTGGCCTGAAAGTCTCTCTTGGGGCTGCATTACGGCTCGCACTGTTACAGAACACGACAGAAAGAGAAACTTGTAAAACAATTGGAAACGAAATCGAGTTTGGAAGCGATCGAAGATCACTTTTAGCGATCAGGAGACGTTCTAGGTAGAAACCACGCATCTGAGATCGCTCGCTGGGTGGAGCACGTTCAGCTCGCACTGTGGGCTTGCACAGAATCAGATGCGAGAATTCCCGCCGAACACGGAGTTGCGGGGATGGGTTTGAGCTGTGATTTGTGTCGCAATCTTCTCTCGACCGCTGCTGCCGCCGCGCCGCTCCGACCAACGCCTGCTTCGATTCAGAAAAGAGCATCGGCTGGCTGGCTTGCCTGCTTTCGTTCCTTGTCTGATTCTCTCTGAGTGTCTGTCGACTGTTCCGTCCTTCCGTCAATCTTTCCGTTCGTCCGCCTCTACTGCTGAGACTGAGCAATCCATGGTTCATCATGGCACGCTAGGAGTCTACGAATCGGCAGTCGTTCAATATCAACGGCAGTTCTTTTGTTGGGCGCTATCCTTCTCGGTCCGCGGATCAGGCTGAGCAATCCTGGGCCGCACAGGAGTCAAGTTCCTATTCTCCTCGCTCTTCTTGCCTTGGAAGGGGCTTCTATGTATTTGGGCTTTGTTGGGGCCTCCTTAAGAACGAGAAGGGCCGAAGAAAAGCGACTGCACAAGTTCCCTAAGCAGCTAGTCGGCCTTATTAAAAGATCGTCCCGCTGGTGAAGTTTGCCGACATTGCTAAAAATAACAACTCCTGTCACTCTAGCGAGAAAATCACGGGACCCTTGCGGAATTCATAAAACTTCGATGTTCTCGGCCGACCTTCCTTATTCTGCACCGATCGAGACCCCACTCCGAGATTCGGGCCTTCTCATTACAGTCGAAGAACTTCATGTGCGACATTTTCTGAGAATTTTTTGGCCTGATGTGATCATCTAGCACGAAATGTTTCACCGTTTTCGATCGCGCAGAAAATCGATTCTCTTTGTCGTCGACCTTGACGATGCTCGTATAACGAACACAAGGAACGATAGATACAGTGATGCCATTCTGGAAATGCCGCTTCACGCTCGATTATTCGGATGAGAAGATCGATCCGAAAGCCGGTTTGTGTCTTTCGCCGAGACTGGGAGGATGTTTGATCCCAAACCTTGTGATCGGATGCTGTGAAAATTAGGATCTTTGATTCATACGGACATCTGCAAACGGATTCCACGACGAGGACCGCTTGCGTGCAAGTGAAAACATTTCCAATGCTCCTCAATTGAGGAATCGATGAATGAATTACCCGGAATGGACAACAGATCGAACGGCCTGCTAAAGCAAAATTTCGAATCGCAGAGCGGGTGATTTCAAAGATTCGTTCAATCAGCGGAGAACCAACCGATGAAGCGAGTTGTCGAGCGAGCTCTAAATAAGTCACTTCCTGAATACTTGATGATAGTGACCAACTTCAATTTGAAAACTTTCCGAGCTGATTGATCTATCATCTACGAGGACGTCATCTACAAGAATTATTATAGTATGTGCCCTGTGTTTTGCCTAATCAATTATTTAATGAGTTTGGTATCCTCCGATTCGGTCATCTTCATGCAGTGTGCGACCCGCATGTACGACCCAGAAGCAATGCCCTAGCAACTCCGATAGAGGTCACCGTATCCGACGCTCGTGGAGAAGCGCTCCTCTGGAGTTTGCGTGCTGGAAAATTCTATTCTTCCAGATTTATTGTGAAGGAACACAAGCAACGGTTCGAAGACGGAGAGCCAGATCGATGCAGGGTTGCGACCGCGCGAAATTCGAAATCTCGTTCCTCATGATGATCCTTACATACCTCTCCGTGCTCACGCTTCCTGAGTTTGTTCTCGAAATATTTATTTCATGTACTGTTCTCGCTGATTCTTAGGTTGCTCTGAGTATCAAGAGGGAATGATCTCTTTCTGTTACGCCGGCCGTCTTTCCAGCCGCACTTACTGTGCCTTTCGGAACGGTAGTTGTCATTGATGATGATGATGATCCCGACTCTGCCACAATGGCATTGTTCTCTCCGTGAGAGACGGGACTGCTGTCGTGGATTGAAAACTAATTCCTATGGGCATGTCACGGAGAAAGCGGCGGAAAAGGATTGGCGCTAACTCAAGTTTCTGGAAAGTCGACGGACACGACGGTGGCGGCGGCCCCGGCGGCGGCGGAGACAAGGGAGGATCCCTCATAGTTGAAATATAGTCTCGGGGGATCTCGGTGTCAAATGGCAAAGTGATGGCTCACAGTGAACAAGCGCGGCGCACTGCAGGTCACCTTCTAGAGAGAGAATCTCGTTCAACTGAAAACGTCGAACGCTTTTCCAACGAGCTCTGCACTCGGTTGATATTGGCGGAGTGCGCGGAAAAGTTTTTCGACTGAAGGAGCAACTGCCCGCGCAAAGCGATCGGAAAGACGAACGCGGGAGAAGGCCGTGGAGCCGTTCAGCCGCTTGGGGTGAAAAGTGCATTATACCTAGTTGTTCCCTGAGGACTGCAGCAAATGGAGAGATGGGGAACTGGTTGGCGCTCAGGCTTTCTGGTCTGAATAGATACGGACAAAGCAGAGTTAATGGCTGATTCATGGAGTCTCGACGACCTCGTACAAGTTGCGTCGGCTCCGATCCCAGCCAGGCTCAAGGTACACATGAAATATTCAGGACCCGGTTAGAATGAACCTATGTATGAGGAGCGGTAGGAGTTTGAGTGTCTACGCTCGGGTTGGTTCGTCGCGGTGAGCTGAGCGGAATAGCGAAGTCAACTCGGAATTCTGTTGTCGTCATCGCTTCCGGTCGAAGTATTTCGGATGTAAACGGTTGCTCCCGAGAGTTGGTTACATCTGCGAGAACTAACTCATAAAGGCGCCTGTTCCATGGCACCTGCATTCGAGGAAATTAGTGGTGGTAGACAATATTTTTCCCAGCGATGCTCTCTGGGAGATACATATGTAGGAAGCAATGATGTATGTCAAAGCATAGAACGAAAATTTCCTTTCGCGCGAAACCGAACGCAAACATGTGTTTATTTACTCTACTTGCCACCGTGCGGCCATCAATACAGCCTCCCATTTGCCCGTCTGCACGGTTGTCGACTCGTAAATCCAAACATGGATCTCTCTATCAACCTCGCACCCCTCATTTAGAGCAGGGCCTCTCACGGATCCTGTATGGACTCGGGCAAGCTCCTCAAACGGTCTGAGGTCGCTGTGGACCAGAGGCAAAGGTCGACCCAGTGGAGTTCTGATCTGGGGACGCGCTGTACCGGATTGACAGAGGTCTCGGGTCTCGGCTGCTGCTTTGGGAACAAAGTTCACTTAGTGATCCAGCAAATGAGGCGAATGCTTTTGAACGGCGGAGCGATAGGGAATGAGTATACGCTTCGTTTTCCGGGAGGAGCTTTGTTTTCAAAAGGCACGAGAAATAATAAAAGTATTCTGTTCCAGGTGAGTTCATCTGATGGAGACCTAGACCTTCCTCGCCTTCCTCGCTTCCTCAAAGAAGATGGAAGAACGAATGTTGGCAATCGAAACGCCTCTTGTTCGACGACTTCGTGATTATATTTCCAATAAGTTCCATTCGTATATCGTTTGGACCGCCGGTTGCCTCTGGCGAGGCGACGGAATGGTTGCGTTGATCGACTTGTTCATAACAACAGCGACAACGAGGTCAAAAAACTCCCTGAACGAGCTCGAGGACGACCAGGAGACAGTTCGAAGACTTCGAATGTTTTGCTGAGAACGTCGAAAGCACCCGAATATCACTTCGAGCGGAAGTGTGAAAACTAACCTAACATCCAGAGAACCCCGCAGTCAGACAACTTTCCCGACCTGTCTTTCGCCTATTCCCCTGATCTCTTCATCAGAACCTGGATGCGAACCCACCGGTGGGTGTAGTTCCGAGTAACCCGCCGTAGAACGAAAATTCTGTGGAGTCGAAACTCCGCTCTCGACGGAGACGCGTGCAGTCCGCCCCATTGCGTGCCTGGGAAACGGCGCACCCACGGTTCTTGGGGTTCCGGGGGTTCTTGGGAAGACCGACGTCGGAGCTCGAGCAAGAGCTACAAGCAGTAATTATTGTACAGCAAAGATGGCGGTTGCGATCGTTGTCACTGCCGTGGTCGCCGACAGCAACAAGCTGCGTGCCGAACTCCGCTTTTGAAATCCGGGACGATGGGAACTAGTCCTCTCGCTTCTCACGCGCTTCCCTAGCTTGCTCCTTCCGGCTCAGTGCTCCTGCGGAACAAAGTTGTTATTCGCAAAGCTCTTCAGCGTATGCGACGCGCTGGCGTTGCCGGTTTACGGAGCACGTATGCGGAACCCCTTGGATTCTGGCTTGAGCCAGTCATCTCTGAGGGCGCAGCCTGGCGTATCCCGGTCACGCACTCACCGATGGTTCGGGCTCGCTCCAGTTCGGACCAAATCCCCCTCGACTGCCCCTTCCTCTGTCCTCAGTAACGCCGTGAGTTGCGGTGGTCTGGCAAAGAGAGAACGGTCATGCAGGGGGGAGGGGTTGGTGCCTATGCAGGCAGTGACCGCTCAAATCCCTGTGGACAGAACGCAGATGAAAGTGAGAGAGAGAGCGGGGTTCAAGCCCCTCAAGGTGCCGCTCTTATGAGAATACATACAAGCCGGTTAACAGCCGACGGACGAGAGGATACGCTCGAATCGGTGGTCCCCCTCTAGGTGCCTGCACTCTCTTTTTTGAAAACGGTCATGGCTCGGTGCCGTTGTAGGAGGGAAGCTCCATTTCCAACTGTGCCGTGCGGGTGTGTTCCCAACAGCAATCTGGCTTTTCCTGTGTTGTCATCGTACTCTATGTGTTAGTTGGGCACATACGCTTTCTGTAGAGTCGCTTGTGTGGCGATATCGCTGCTGCTCGGACTTCCTGGTCGGTCAGCAACGAGAAAGCAAGCACCACAAGCGGGCTCGTCGGCGAAGAGGGAGCCCAGACCGTTATCAGGGAGCACACTGACTGCCCGCCCCCCCGCCCGCTTTCCTGTTTGCCTGCTGTCCTGCCGCGCTGCTCGCCTGGGTGAGCGCTCGACGGTTGCAGTCGTAGCCTCAGCAGCAGGTTGTAGAAGTTTTCCTCCTCCTTCGGGAGTTGAAGTGAAGTGACCAAAACGCGAAGAATTCATGAGCTGGCCGACCGACCGACCGACTCGAAAAAGGACTCCGGCTGTATCTCCCGCCGCTTTAGCGTTCGTTCTCCGCCTCCCTCGGAGCACAAAGGCGGACTCGTCCAAACTGACGAACGAAGTTGAACGAGGTCAAGAAACGCTGTAAGTGGACACCGCCCGCCGTTTTGAGAATCTGAAGGACTCGATTGCTTTTCTTCGCTGTCCTCTTTCCGTTCTTCTCTGATTCCATTCCGATGGAGTTCGCTCGGACTCATCGATTGTCTTGCCTTGTTGTGTTTTTCCTCTTCCAACAGATACTCCTTCTTTCTTGGAAGAATCTCATGAAGAGATATCTGACGGCTGCCGTCGAGCTAACGTAACTTCCCATCGGCTATCCTGCGAGGAATGTCGCAACAGTAAACAAAGAGGATCGAAGAGCGCGAACCGCGTCGTGTCATTCCAACTAATGACGTCTCTGGCCGCCCGAGAATTCAGATTTATCGGGAAACTGTTGCTGCACAGGAATCGGGAACTGGGCGGTCGCACCGTCGAGTTGAAGCGTTAAGATTTCACCGACTGCCCTCGGTGATTTCTCTCCGTCCTGTGCCTAGGTCTTATTACGTCCAGTCGGATGCGTCCTTGCCGACAAGGCACGAGGAAGCTTTTTGACTGACTGACTGACTGAGCTTGCAAACGCTCCAGACTGACGGTTATGCTTTTTTTTTCGAAGGACGACAAACGAACGAGGAACGGGAAAGACTCTGAGATGTTTGGATGATTCGCTGTAATGAAGGCACTCGGCCATCCAAGCCAGTAAGTCAGGAACCCAGCAAGCGGACGAACGGACCAGCGAGCAGACGATGTTATTGCAGCTGTTGCTTTGATGGCGAGCAACGTTGCACCCACTCACTCACTCACTCACTCACACACCAAGCTGTGTTTGTTTAGTGGACACTTATTTGGCTGTCCTCTGTGCCCCGTGTTTTGCCCGACCCTCTCCCTGTTCCTCCTGACTTGCCGAAGTCTGCTTTTCCCCCTTGCGACTAACTGACTGACCGAATTGGCCGACCGTCAAACGAGGAAAACCAAATGAAGTGCCGTGCGTCCTCCTCTCAAGCAAACGCCGACGACTCGAAGATTTTGCACGAGCACACCCGAGCGAAAGTACCACATTGAATCAAACCACTACGCAACTCGGTGTCCGCCGTTCCACTGCTCCCGAACTCATCATGAACCCAACTCGAACAGAGGCAGCAGCAGCGGCGGTTGCCGCGGCGAAGCAAACTCTGCTATAGAGTCAGTTGATCCTCGACTTAGTCGAGCGAGAGGTTTACGTTGCCGGCTCGCTCGAGATGGGTGCTCGTTGGCGGAATCGCTGCTGGCTCTCAAAGTGTTGTCATTAAAAGTAGATAGGATGCTCACCGCCCACCCATCCACCCACTGAGCGAGCGAGCGAGCGACCGGCCATAGGATAATCTCTACTTCGGAAAAGGCCTTTCCCACAAGGAACAAGCGGGAACGCTGTATTCCGCGTACCCCTCCCTCCCGAGGCTCACAGGAACGACTTGGTCGAGCAGCTTCTCTACGCGGTGGGTGATGAAGCTGGCGATGGACTTACTCTCCGCGAGACGGACGACGGCGGACTCGCCGCAGAGCCAACAGAGTGGTGCGATGACGATGCGACGCAAACGAAGCAAACCTTTCTTGGGACCGGCTCAGGTGTCTGCTTTTGTATAGTATGACATTGGCTACTATTAGTACGACGACCACCTACTTCTACTTCGTAGGCAGCAGAACAACAACAACAACAACAACAATGATGACTACAAGTCCTGTAAGATGGCATTACAAGGGCACTGGGGAAGAGACGAAACTGTCGTTTCTTCTTCTGGCTCGGTCAGGCCCACTGTGCTCACTCAGTTTGGAGGTTGGGAAGCGACCCAACATTCGCTGACACGGCGGTTAATGGCGTGTGTCGTTGTCCTCATCGCCGGCGTGGCGTTGGTGGATGGTGACCACTGTGAGTGACGATTGGTATTTCCTGGGCCTCCTCCTGTGTGATGTTTCGATAGACGGGCAATGAGCTCGATCGTCGCTTGGCCATATTCGCTGATCGTGCGATTCCCATACGCAGTGCTTAGGTGTTGTTCCAGGTTGACTTTCATTTCTTGACAACCGGCCGAGGAAGCATCAAACGAGTAGAACACCAGAAGCTCCAGGTGTTGAATGAAGACATGCAATTTCGCATCGCCCCGACCCGCTCCGTTCGACTGCGAGACACTAAGAGCGCAGGCTCTCGAACGGCTGAGATAGACATGCACTCCCCTCCCTTCCTCACTCCCACCCACCACACGCGTGCAACAAACGACACGGAAGTGACAATCGCTGTCACTTTCGTAGAAGGAAGTCGTCGGAACGAGGGAGACGAAACTCGATGCGAACAGAGCTCCGGGGACACCTGCTGGAAAAACGAACACTGCGTCTGTTCGCCAACTTGAAACGGAGGAATAGACGACACGAATTTCGAGTAGTCAGATGTTGTTTCCGACGTCACATGCCCGAATCGGAATCGACAGTCTCCGAGGCACTTTGGAATCGAGCGGAGGAAGACGTCGAATGTTTCGGAATCGAGATCTATTGATTGATTGATTGATCGATTGATCAACGCGTCGTCCTGGAAACGGTTTTCTTCCGTTCCGCTCGCGGGAAGTCGTTGGTATCGGAATACATACAGCTCGACACAGCTCCAAGAATGGAAAGTCGTCGCGGAACGTTCTTTCCATTTTTGATCCAGGTCCTCGTCGGAAAAAGACAAACGGATCTCAGCGCCGGCTCGCATTACCCGTCCGTCGTTTGGAATTGTTATCTGAGCTCCTCTGTCGGTATTCTCGTTGGGTCAGCCGTCACCGCCGATGCTGCTTCTGCCGCCATACAACGTTTCTGTTTTTATGTCAGCAGAGAATTCCTGGAATTTCCCAGAGTCAGTGGGAAAAGAGGGAGCTCGGTGTGCTGGCTCGGATCCCGTCGCACGGAGTTTTACCAATTTTCCGACAGACGGGGTCGTAAGGATCAGCTACATGCGGTGCGCTGCGGAAGGAGTTTTTTTTCCGCGAGCTTGGTTTCAGATAACCTTCACTGATTTCCAACGAGCCGCAAGAGCTCAAATCGTCGAATATCGCGAGCTCCGAATTCATCTCGAAGCAATTCGATTCGTCCGTTCAGGATCCCAGTTCGGTATCCATTTCCCCTTGATGACTCCATCGTGTGTCCGAACTTCTAGCGTCTGAGAGCTGATCTTGGGCTGCTGTGAGGGATGAGCAGCTGGTTAGAAAGCGACGGTTTCGTTAGTTGAGGCGAAGGCAAGTGCCATATGTTGCTGATGAAATAGCTGTTGCAGGTGCGAAGGCTTCGCCAACCAGTCGGTAGAACGTATGGTTGGAAAAGTGGCACATTGCCGCAAGAGCGGTTCTTAATCAGCACGAGCAAACTTTTACCCAGCCAGCCGGAGTAGATGCTGGGTGGCTTGCCGGCTCAGGCGGCCGGCGTCTACTCTCGTCAAGCCTCGCTCTCGTGTACCTCCCATAACCCTTCTCCCCGGACAAATTGCTGCTTGCCAAATATCCGGCCTAGCAAACAGTGAACTGGAACTGGCGAAGCGACTCACATCGCTCGGAGCGAGAAATATTGTCTGTTTGGAAAACAAATAGACACACCGCGGAGCTGACTCCGATACAGGCCGATCAATATCTCGTTTTTCATCATGAGCGGCGAGATTGAGAAACGCGCGCAGTGGCCTCCAGCACAAGACCGCCGTCGAAGGTGAGGGTCGCCTGTGAAGTCGAGAGACTCCACTACTGATTCCTGATTCGCTGAAGAACGACTAGCGGCCAACACGAGTGTCTTCAGAGTTTGTATCTCTCCACAAGAAGAATATGTAAACGGCGAAGTTGCGGCAGTGCTTCGACAGCGGTTGCGCTTTCTTCAATTTCCGCCAGACACTCAAGTGCCTCCATGGGGGGATTGAGATCTCGGGAGGCGGGAGGAGGGCGGGCGGGCGGGCGGGCTGGCGTAACGGATATGTGCTCCCGGTCCGGGTGCGGGTCCCCTTGGATCCGGATGGGTCTGGTCGCACATTTCAGTCTCTGGAGGGCTGCAGCAAGGCGGTTCCAGGGGTCAATCTCGTTGATGAACGGCGTCTAGAGAAATGACAGAGTTTTTTGGCGACTCGCTGCGGATACAGGGGGTCGAGATGGACGACTAACAAACGGGCGGACAGTCCGAGGACGGAATACGTCACAGATCCATCGATTCCGCCTGTTTACGATGCGATCCCGCGTACATCCGTCGTCCCTGTCAAGCACGAACCCACGAAAGTGGTGATTTGAAGACCGAGGTTTCGGAAGTTCCGACAATCAGATTGCATCAACTCGATTTGAGAGAGCGTCCATTCCTATCCGTCCGAATATACCTACCGCGACGCATCCGTCATTCATCAGGGAATCGAGTGTGTTTTCCGACGCAAATCGGAAGAAGTATTTTGCCGACGTCACGAGCGAGCGCGCAACTGGTGCTCCTTGAAGATAAAAGTTAACGTCGTCCCTTCCCCGCCCCCCTGTTCTCGAACGAACGATTGGAAGAATCCAGAGGCAGCGGGCATGTAAAAAAATCTCGAAGGTTTTTATCCAGTTAACGACAACCGCTCGACCGAGAGGACGGGAAAAACCGGTGGCAACGGCGGCGGCGGCGGCGGCATCATTGGAGGACGTCGCAGTGGTCGTGACAAATATTTGGAGAACGCTTCCATTGTTTGCCGAACTTGAATCGAAAAGTAAACACAAACTGCGTGGTAACGGAAGAAATGCGGCGGAAGTTGCGGCAAGTTTCCATAGAGAGCCCGAGCAGCGGCGGCAGTGGTCACGGCCAAAACGCAATAAAAGGGCGGAAGACTTTTACAGTGATGTGGAGAACGGTGACTCGCAATTTCACTCTGTGCCCTGCTCTGTTTGCCTGCTGTCAGCCAAATGTCCGTCTCTGGAACGGACCACGCGTCTGGCCTATCGGTCTTCTTGCGCAATGTTTCAGTTTTCCTTGAGAGTTTGGAGAGCGGAAAATGTTGGGAGGCGGCAGTTTGTTGCAGGGAGTGAGGATCCTCAAGATGCGGGTGCATATCTCGTCCGGGCAATCGCGAATTTCGGAGCGAGATACGATGCCCCGCTGAAAGGATGGAGGAGGAGGTTTTGGAAGCCTTGCGCGAACTTTTCCTTCCGCTCTGTCAGTGGGTAACAAATTTCTCATACTCAGTGCATATTCTCGTAACTGGTCGGGTGTTATGAACATCGGCAGCGTCACGAAAACAGCAGCAGCAGCAGCCGCGGAAATGACGCGACGTTTCAAATTTACCCTCAAGCTTCGTAAGCGAGTACGCCTTTGCTGCGTCCTGAGTAGCAACACGGGACGTCATATTAAGCAAAGCCGGCTTGGGTTTTTCCTCTCCACGAGTTATCGAAGTAGCTTCGCTTGTCGTTTCTACGCTACAGCGATCGGAAATTTTCGAAATTTTCGCGCCTTGACTCTATATTCGCAAACTCTCATCGAGCGAGCTGTGTTTTCCTCCGGTTCCCGCCCCGCGTCCTGTCGTCGAACTCTTGCTTTCTCCGTTTACGCTCTACGGGGAACAAGCAAAGTAGAGCGACGACAAGAGCCGAAGCCAGAGTTCCTTCGAAGGCTTAAAGCCTCGTCTCCGCAGACGGAATCCTCCTCTCTCTGGTTTTCTGAATTCGTTGCTCGAGCTTAGGAAAACGTAAACCGTTTCCGACGTCGATTCCATGGGCTTCGCTGTGCGTGCAGCGGTTGGATTCGAAGCGCATTGCTCTTTTGCGTTCGCGTGCGCTCCGGACTTTCCTCACTTCGTTCCATCGGGTCCTCAGCATAGCGAGGCGGAAACCGAGAGCTAGTCCTTGCTCGAACTCGGTTGAGGAATGTTTCATGAGCTCGTGGAAGAATGTAGCGAACTCATAGTTTTGGCTCAGAACGAGCTCGGCGTCGACAAAAGGAAGCCTTTTAGAGAAATGCTCAATAGCGAGGACTGGAAATGGAACATCGAACGATCGACTCAATTTGAGTTCGATGATTTCCGCCGATGTCGACATCTCTTGGATGATATCGCTTGGATCCGATGACTCGTAAACAAACTGCTCTGGATTTCTTCTGATCTGGAAGCTTTGGACTCCGTTTCGCTCCGATCGAGGTGAACTTCCGGCTCGTTGAATGCTTCATTTGTCGAATTAACTTTCATGGAAGACCAAACCGGTGAAAAAATCGAGAACATGTCTGACTCCGGAGCCAAACCTTGTAAACATCCTCTATCAGTCGGTGTTTTCGACGCCTCGGAACGCGGTCCAATGAAGCAAAGGCCGCTGTTAACTCGATGTATTTGTGTTCCAGGTAAGCGAACGACCCAATCGATCGATGCTCACTTCCGAGGTGTCAGTGACAAAGCGTAGCCACAAACCCACTCGAAACAAGATCACGACAAAAACGAAAAAATTGGGATTTGACCGACGGTCGCTCCCAAAGGACTGGAGAATAAGGAACTCTCTTTTTTCTTTTGGTCTTTTTGACGCCACTCTAAAGTAGTTCTTGTCATGGTTGTTAGTGTCTTCTGTTGAGGCTTATAGAGTAGAGCCTTAGGGTACGCAGTCTCTCAGCCAAGCAACCAACAAGCCGGGCAATCGATTGGGGGAAAAGCGAGAGCGCTTTCGAAAGGGAAGGAACTTTTCTTGGGCTACTGTTGCTTACGCGATCGAAATACGCATGACGGTAGCGACGACTCCGAAGGGAAAGGAGCAGTGGAAAAAGAGGAGCACTCGAGAGTCCATTGTTTGCTATTGTCGGGAACGCCGTCGCCGCAGTCGACGACAGCGAGTCTAAACGGGGTTTTCTGGCTCGAAAAGGTTTTTCGGAAGTGTCTTCTTGCAAGGACTGTCGAGGGAACTTTTCTTGTTCTTGAACCTCTTGTGCTGCTTTCGTTGTTGTCAACGCCGCCGCCGCCGCCGCCATCGGCCTCCTTTTCGCAATGGGTTTTGTTTCCCGCTCAGACAGATGGATGACAGATGGAGGAGAAGTAGATGAACACGTTTCGCATCGATACGCGCAGAAGTCCTCGTAAAGCCTTTTTGGGATTTCAGAAACGAGCCAGCCATCTAGTCAAAAAACGAGAGGCATGACTCTGTTTGTCAAGCAAACGAGCACTCTACTCGACTCTACTCTTCGAGGAGGCGTTTCCAAACAGACTTCTAATCTATAAACCGATTCCAAACAGGGGAGCCTACGTTTGTATGCAGCAGAATCTTGCATTCCCCAAGCCCTTGAAAGGCTGCCTCCGATTTCGCCTCATTATCTGAACTCTATCTCTGAATATCGGCTCAGGAGCTTGCTGAGTCTCCTTCCGTAGAAGTCATTCTCTCTCTCTCTCTGACACACTCCATATTGTGATCTCTCGAGATCGAAGAGAATTCGATGGGAAATCGGCGGTCGAGCCGGACAATGCGGATGTTGATGTCTCGAAGCTGACAACGATGACTCTCTTCAGCAAAGACGACAAAAACACGCGGACTGGGTGTTCGTGGCGAATGAAAAGCCATAAGGACGACGACGGGGGCTCGACCCTGGAGCGTTCAGCGCCCCCGTTGCATCTATATTACGTTCGCCGGTTTGTGCAGCGAATAGCGGAATAGCTGAATTCCGTGACTGAGTTGAACGATTCGGATGCGGCGCTCGGGGTCCGTGCAACTGCGCCAAATGGAACGTTTGATGGAAAACTCTGCAGCCATCAGAGCATTATTTGAATGAGTCATGTTTCATTGCTCGAACCGAATTCGGCCCGTCAGGCCAAAAAATATGCTTTGTGCTCGTCGAAGACTTTCGCTTGCATTTTCGGATGGGCCGGATTTCATGGATTTAGACGGAGCGAGGAACGACAAAGGAGCCAAGGCTCGAAATGGGAGCTCGCTCGCTGTTGCTCCTGGGAACTCCTGAAAAGAACTCGGGTTTCTTTGATTTTCTACGGAAACCACTGATGTCGAACGTCGTCGGGGAAACCATTGCGGACCTCGACGAAAGTTTTCGTCCGACTTGGAGGATGTTCAGCACCGCCTGTCGGAGGATCATCACTGTTGACGACCTCAGACTTCTGTTCCTGTGCCTCATTTTTTCTCCGCTCTGCACGGCTCTCTCACGACACGAGGAGAGATGAAGTCGTGAAGAGCGATTATAACGAACAGATAATGACAGACGAGCAACTCCTGATGACGATGGAGGATCTTGCGGTGAGCAGCTGGTGTCAACGCAAGCTGCGCACCAACAACTCAACGCAATCTGATTCGAAGAGCCGGCCTATCGAGCGAACAGTAAACCCGTAATGTTCGTGAGTTTGTCCTCTTGCCGGCTTGAGCGTTCGTTTTCCTCTTTTCGAGAAGATTTTTAGATTTTTCCCGGTTTGAGTATCTACCCGTACTGGAGCATGTGTTGCTCCCTCCTTTTCGACGTCTCGGACAGAAGAGTGGGTTATCACCGAGAGGAAGATCGGGACTGGGCGGAGGGAACTGAGGTGATGTTCTTTCAGGATGCCCTGATCAATCGCCTTTTGTTGGAGCTTCCCCTTCGTCGCAGCTTCGTTTAGGATCCTCCTCTCCGAGGCGGCTGCTGTTGTTGCTGTTCGACTCTTGGAGGTGCGTCTGCGAAGACAAACTCCTCGCTCGTCTTTTCGCTTCCACGGAAGAGAAGCAACGCAGATATTAGTTTCCAGTTAATGGTTCAAGTGGCCTTGACGTTGCCTCCGGCTCAGTGGAGGAATAAATTCGCGTGTGAGTGCACGGAATACTCTATATCTTTGTTGTTGACTTGTCGCGAAGAATACCCAGAGTGACGCAGAAGACGACGGCTTCGCGACGTAATGGATGAATTGAAAAGCGGGCGAATCGGATCGTAGAGTGCCCTAGCGCAGCAGAAGCGTTGGAAACGAAGGATAGTTGCACAAGCTTTCGAGATTCAAAAAGTCAGGGGACCCTCGAGAGAGAGAAAATGCAGTCATGCCGAGAACCCGGAAGCGTTATGGCTCAAAAATCGATCCTCTTTTCGTGTTCCGAAATCTCAGTCAGAGGACGGTGTCGTGGCTGCAATTAGCGCTGATTTTGAGATATGGATGATGGATCGCCAAACGGTTCCTGATAGGTTTTTGCTCATTGAGTCCGATGGGTCGAGAAGCCGAGGCCGACATCAAATCTGTTCCTTGGATTCAGCTTCTGCGGTTGCTCGTCGTGGTTTTCCGGAAAAAAAGGCGTCGCCATGATCTAGGTCTCAGATCGTTTACTTTTTCTATTCCTCGAAGAGAAGATCCTCTCAACGAAGCGGTGGAGCGAGGAATTTTCATATCATGCAAATAACGCGTTCATCCAAATTGAGCTCACTCCGGGTTTTGAGCTCGGATTCCGAGAAAAGATTGCGCTTGCCTGTCTTAGCGGTCGCTCGTCCTGAATACGTACGTCTACGTTCAACGGGAGACAGGGCCTCGCCAGAGTTGGTCAGGATCCAAACTCGTTCCTGAGCGAGCCCCGGGCTGTTACGAGCTCGTTTCTTGAAAGGTGGGCTCTTTTGGGACGAAAGCCTGGTCAACGGCCTGAATCTCTACACGACGCTAATAGTTTCGCTCGGGCTGACTGAGCCGGACGATATGCAAAGTTTGTTGACGAAAAATGCCTTCCTTCCTTCCTTCTCAACTCGACGAGCGAGAGATATCCCGTCGGCCCACCTTTCGGTTTATTTAGATGAGCTAAGAACGATCGCCTATTCTGTAATCTTTGTCTGAATATACTTGGGGACTTCATCGTGGACTTGGAAGGGAATCCCCTTCCAAGTCCACGATGAATGAGACCCACCCACCTCCTCTTGTTTCTCCTCGCCAGGTATACCTTTCCCTCGCACTTGATTCCATAACAAAACTTTCCGTGACTGTTCAACACCTGAAATCTCCGCTGTCCTGGACTCGTTGAAAATATTTGAATGGAGACATACAGTTGTAGAGTCGTTGGAGGGAGGATGAAGCAGCCGACTCCAAGATGGTAGTGACCGAGGAGGGCCGCTACCGCTTACCGAGTAGAAGAGCATCCGAGGCCAATGACGATGTTCTAGAGATGTGTTCCGGTCTGTGCGGAGTGTGCCAGGCTGTAGCGGAGAGTTCTTTACGAGCAAACATTATCATTACGCGTAAGAGAGCACAAGTACTAGCAGGACTGACTAGACGAGTCAGCGAGTGAGTGGTATAAAAGCGCAGAGTACCAGTTTCCTCAGGTCGAAAGAACTTTTTTCTTCCTTCTGCTCTATGAGATGGTCTACATGCTTCACATAGACAGGCGGATACACAAACCCACATTCTTTACGAGCCGTTCGAGGTTAACAGCTATCTCACACTGTGTATTGCTTTATGCCGAGCAAAACATACGCTGGCCAGCAACAGGGGATTTCAGTTTTCCGCCCCGATCTGGTACATGCAAGTATTATGGTGACGATCATCGTGATAACATCGATGCCTGATGATATTTCGTAAGCGTGATTGCTCTGAGAAATGCTAATTCTTCCTCTGCGCGAAGGGAACGACCTGTGTCTGACAAACAGCAGAGCGTGTTTTCTTTCTGTCGCTTCTTACGTAAATTGTCTCTTACAAAAAGCGAACGCTTCTCTTTTCCTGCGCTTGCGGAATGCTCCTCAAATTCCCCAGGGACAACAGCGTTCGCAAGAACTCACCGTAGCCGGGATCATGGCAAACTTTTCGAGACGGCGGGCGGCTTTCTCCCGCTCGTTCCCTCCTCTCGAGAAAAAAATAAGAAGCGATTTCGTTGAACTGCGGGGATCTGGGGAATTCATGACTGGTTTCTATCAGCGGATATTGTATCCATTCCCATGTTCTCATCACGAGATTGCGAATCCGGCGTAGCCAGAATTTCTTCGTCGCCGCAGTTCTCGTGAATTGGGTAAAGAGAGACTCGGTTTCCGCGAATATTCCTCTTCGTCAACAGCTGTTGGATCGATGGGAACAGTTTTCATGAAGTATCCGGCTGAGAAAAATGAGAGACTTCTCGAAAGAGATTCGACACTGAGGTTTTCGGTGAGCGGAGTTCGTCCAGCCTGTTCCAGTAAGGAGCATCGATCCGCTTCAATGAGTTTGGCAGAATTGTGACTTATTCTCCTTTTCGATGGGATTGCAATCCGATGAAACATCAAGTTCACTCTCTATCGTCATCACTGGACGGCCTGAGTCATCGATAAGTGCTCGAAAGCCTATGGGAACCGCCGAGAGACCATTACGAGTGGATTCGAGCGGGTCAAGAACAATCGTTCCCGGAGCGCGAAACGGTCACTTCGTGTAATTAGCTCGACAAGCACTATGGTCCGTTGGTGCCTCGACCATCTTTCAAATTGCTCGAAATACCGAAAATGCGACTCATGAGCACAGAATCGACGAAGAGAACAGATGGCCGCGGACTTTCCGTCGGTATTCCATCGTTTTCCGTCATGGGAGCACCTTTCGATTCCTTTTCTCTTTTCTTCTCGAACTGCTTTGTGGAGGATCTAGAACTTTGAGGCGGAGAACAGGGAGCGGTGATTGTAGGAGTCTAGGGTGTGATTTTGACAAATGATTCGAAAACGATGGCAACAAGTGCGGCAAACATTGTGTTGGCGTCGCGATAACTCGAAATACTTTCCTACAGCTCTCGGAGAGAAAGATCAACTCTCCTCCCGCTAGAGCCAGTAGTCAGAAAACGCGACTTCTGTTGAAAATATTCGGTGACCATCTGCTGTATGTTTTTGCTCCCGTCCAACAGGAACTCGGGCACGGTCATGATGCTGAAAATTGAACCACACGGTAGTTTCTTCCGGACGAAATCGACGAAAAAAACATTAGTGTTTTGTGCGAGGACCTCGTCGGGCTACTTGAAAACTTTCGGCAGACGGCAAGGTGTTATATACTCAACAATAAGTCGACCGTGCGTGCGGTGGTCGACCGGTGCCGAAGGCGTCCGAGGCCGAATTCCGCGAAGAGGCGACCCTCAGGTATTCTCGGTGGGGTTTCTTCGGCACTCGCAGTTTCGGCTCCGGTTCGAGCTCCGTTTGTTGCAGGTATCGTAAGAGAAATATGCGGTTCCATGTGGACGGTCATAGTTAAAAGATGAGGCTCCATTGAGTCTCGTGTTCTTAGGACCAATAAAGTCCTGGCTGAATTTCGAAACGTTTTGAGACTTTTTCATGACACTTTGATTCTGTCCGTGGATCCGGTTCGCCTAAAGAATTCGGGATGAGTTTATGGTGATGAGATGATGTGCTGTCGCTGCAGCCGAGGGAGTGACCATCGAGAAAATTCACGCAACAAAAAAGCTTGGTCTTCGGCGCTTTGCTCATTGTGGTTTCCGAAATCTCGAAATCTTCCGTTCCTCATCTCGAGGTTCTTTTTTCGAATCGAGGGTATGTTGAGTTCGCTTGTCGCTGCCTCCCCAGCCTGTCTCTGATATCCCACTGCGTCTTCGACGAGTTCCGATGGTCGCGCTCTCTCTTTCTCTCTCCTTCCCTCCTTTTCAATTGTAATCCTCGAATCCTCTGCTGTGGTGGTGTCGGTTGCTGGTGTCTATCAAGTCAGGAAGAGGGAAGAGAAGGTTCTACTCTAGGAGAATTTCGTGAACGAGTCGAAGGGCGAGAGCTCCGAGAAACTGATCCAGGAAGTAAGCGAAGCTGTCAACAATTTCCTGAATGACTCTGGTTTTCGACAAGTTTCGTATTGGATGGAACTTTCATCATTATATAAATCGACAAAATCCAAATCAGTGCTTTCGGGAAACTTCGGCGTCATCAGATATTCGATGAATGTTCGAAAGGGAGGACCCCCTCCCCTTCCCCCTTTCTTTCAATCGGCTTTGAGGCGTTACCGAAGCATATAGCTTTTTTTGTTCTGGGTCAGTGCCGCGGCAGAGGAACTATTTTCGTTTACAGATGGCTACAGGGAACAAATGAGATTGGTACCAAAGCACCGTTCACTCTGGGCACGTCCGCTCACGGCCAAAAGGCATTGGCCAAAAACGTGGCGAAGTTTTTTTTTCTGCTCGGAGCCATGAGAGAGGTCGTATGCAGGCTTTTATTCATGCTTTCGGCTAAGTGCGAGCTCTTGTTGGAATCCTGGCGCGTTGCTGTTTATTCATATGCTTGCTTCGAGTTGGCACAGCCGTCCCGCTGAGTTAGAGCCACCGTTCCTCGAACGCCTGGAAGAAACCGAATCGAGAGCTTCGGCCCTCAGTCTGTAATTCCTCGGTGAAGTTCACGGACCGAGTTGCCGCCACCACCATCGAGATTGAAGGATGAAGAAGAGGTAGTTGTTGAAGCACCGCCTATTCGGAATAATCTGACGTTTGCAGGAGGACAGTGATGAGCGACGACGACGTATCCGATTTAAATGCATTCGCCTTCAGGCCGAGAGCACAAAGACACGAAGACGCCATATATCATAATGATCGCCGCCGCTGCCGCTGCATATTCAGGACGTTGTTCGTTCACGACTCCACCCAACGTTCCTTCGTGAGCGACTTTGGCGCCTCTTTGCACGTAGAGCCTGCCTGCCAGCCTGCCTGCACTCAGTGCTCCGTATTCCATCATTACGTTTGTTGTCGTCGTCGTCGCCCGTGTGGCTGTTGTTGCTGTCGTTTTCGGCGTTGATGGCGTAGACCTTGCCGCCACCGCTGAGCTCGTACTTTCCTGCTCTGTCCGTCCGAACTTCCGAACCAGGTTTGCATCAAAAGTATTCAGAGAGGAGGTCCCCTGGAATGTCTTTCGAGATTAGGAGGGCTTGTTTTGTCGCCTACGGTTGGAATCCGCCGCACCAAGCTGGTCACACTGTCGAGAGATATGTTGGAGGTTTGCGGTCTCTGCAGTTTCGGTCGTGTTGCGGTTGGTCGGACGACAAGTCCGTGTGGTTAGAAATCCTTTCCACTATCTTATCCCAAATACACCTGTGACTCGAAACAGAGCCCGGTCGGTTTGGTATTCGTGTCGTCGCTAAGCCGGGTTTGCTCAGGAAGAAGGTTTCGATCGTGGCAACGTGGAATACGAAACGGACAAAAAGCTCGCGAGTAAACGTATGCATTCTACGTGCCTCTTTCCAGGGCATTAACTGCGCGCTTAATCCTCCAACTGTCGTCCCACTTTTGATTGGAAAAGCTGACGTCAGCTTGATAGAGGCATCGCGGACTGCTAGCAAAAAAACGCTGCCAAATCCTCCAGCTTACAAGAACTCCCCCGCCCCCGTCCCTCTCTCTGATGGGACCCTCGCCCCCGTCCTGTTCTTATCCGAGTAAAACTCAGGTGAACTTGGACGGAGACGCGTCGACCTGGCAAACGAAAGGGTACGATGTAGCCCCAAAAGACACATTAGCCGGCGAATCCGTGTCTTTCAGGTGGCTTTACAGGTCCCTCCATTGCTCTCCGATTCGCGTGCTCGGCGGAGATCGTCAATAATTGATCCGGTTGGCGCGGCGGCTGCTGAAGCGAACTCCCCACCCTGAAGGATTTGCGTGCACTGCTATTTTATGTATTGGGTAATGTTGCGAAGCCCCGACCGGCCGTAGGCTGAATGTCCGAGCCACAAGGCTGACCGTTCGCCTGGGATTCGGTGCACGCTGCCGAATATGTACTCTGTGTTTCTGATTCGATTCATCCGCATTCGGGGCCTCGAAGTGAAACAGAGACCGAGGGTCCGTTTTATGAGCGACGTGTTCCCAACCGATGGTGTGCTCTGTAGATGAGACGCGTTCACGGTTCAGTTCCTCCGTTGGTATTGTCATTCGTCTCTCTCGCTCGTGTTTCGCGTGTGTGTGTAGAGAAAGTGTAACCGTTGAACGAGCGATCCGCCCGCCGCGATGGTTAGTTGCTTGGATTCCCCGGTCTCCGATCGGCCCTCGGCGAGCTTCGTCCGTAATGGAAACGAATGACCCCAATGTCTCCAACTGAGTCGCTAGTTAAGTGGCTTACAATCGAGGAGCATAGCCGTGTCGCGGGGATTAGTAGCCAACTGCAGCTCTTGCGGCCTCCTTCGAGAACCGCCACAAAATTGAAGCTTCGTCTCAGTTTTAACATCCATGGCGTACACCTCCAAGGAGGAATATCCTCAACTTCCATGGTACTTACTGTAAACAGCTCATGGTACTGCTGATACTCGCTCGGGAGAGATGAAACGCGGGGCATCGTGTCGTTGGTGGGAACTTGAAAAACTTCATTTATCTTCACTTCGTTGCGTCAGGGCTGAGTCGACGAAGCGATTGAAAAGAGCCGCGCATGAATCGGTGGATTTGTTACAGACGGAGAGTTTTAGACAGCGAGAGAGCAAGTAAGGAAAGAAAGTAAGAAAGGAACTCGCTCTCTGTCGCCAGCTCGCTATACATAATTGCGCGTCTGCTGGTGACACAGGTCGGGAGATGGATTGCCTCCCTATACCGACGGCATCTCCATCGAACCTGCGACTCGAGTGCGCGGGTGCGAGATTGAAAAGAACGGAATCTCTGATATTGCTGCTGCTGCTGCTGCTGCTGCTGCGTTGAAAGTCGCAACGACGTGCTGACGTTCGAATGAGAAGTCTGTGGAAAGTCAAGAATCTCGTCCGCTTTGCAGCCGTTGTCGTCGTCGAGGAAAGCAGCGGAAAGGGAACAAATGATTTTTGCAAATGGGCCGCCCGCCGCGGCTCCTCGCTCCGAAGGCTCTACCAACCGAAAGAGTGGGCTCGCTCTCATCGTACGAAGGAAGCAAACTGTGAGAATGGGAGGCGTGAGAGTGGAGAACTGGGATATGGGCGACTCGGAGAGCGGGGGAGAGAAGAAAAAATGGAGATTCCACGAAACAGCGACAAAGTTTGCTCATGAATCTTGATTAGTGGCGAGCGAGCAGGATATATGTATCTAATATGATGGCCCGTTTGCGGATATAATTAGCATACGGAATGGCTGCTGGTTCAGCTCTGCGAATGATACGGCAGGGTTTCAAAGCGTTATCAGCACGGTGCGCGCTTCATCGGATTGAATCGTTGCGTTTGTCCTTCCTTCCTTAGTTCCGTCTTTCCTAGAGGGTTCGTTTGTCCAAACGAGCGCTGGCAGCAGGCGCCAATGCGGGTGTTTGTTTGCGGTGGAGTCATGGTGGACCACTCGACCGCCGGGCGGTCGAACGGGAAGGGGGAGAGAGGGAGAGAGAGACGCAAAAACGAATAATTCCATTTATTCGTCAAAGAGCTCCAAAAAGAAGAGAATAACTCGCTACCCTCAGAGGGGAATATATCGATAAGAACCGCCCGCCGTAGCGCGACTACGGATCCATCATTCAAAGACGTGACCAGCGCCAGTGCCATCTCCTCACTCCCTTTTCTGTCGCTCTCTTGCCGGGCTTACTCAAACGGCGCCACTGGCCGAGCGAGCGACGGCGTTGGAGGAAACAGTCAGGCTCGAACCGATATTCAGAATCCTTTCCGGAATTCGAACTCGTTTTCCGGAGACGAAGCAGCGCGATGCAAGTCCATCCATGGGGACGAAGCAAAGAAAAAAGAGCGTTCCAATTAAGGAAACAGCTGATTCGGAGCGAACGAAGCTCGACAGCTATAGTCCGGATGGGATCGATAGACTCCGAGGAACACTCGTGCACGAAAGCGACGTGTTTTCGTAAGCTCGATGACCCGAATATGACGAATTGCTGTTCCGTGTTGTGGGCGTCCACGACAGCGCATTGTGCACTCGATTACGTTTCACCGTTGACACCGCGAGATCGATCTCCCGACTACGAACAGCCGGAAAAACGGTGGATACGCTTCGAGAGTGAAGGACCACAGAACCATTTTGACAAAACACGGATCTTTTCCGTGTTTCTCGTGGACGAAACGTCACGGAGTCGAGAGGGAGTTTCTGAAGACGAGCAGTTTGTACGTTGCAGGGAGTCAACGGAAGAATCTCTTTGGACCTTCGGCACTCTGCTGGAAGGACGAAAGGACCATTAATGCTCTTTTTTTCTTTCACGAAGAGGTTTTTTCGGTCCCGCGTCCAGTGAAAGAGTCAGATATGGACGTCACGCTGTTGGGGCTGGCGTTTTTGCGGCTTGTGAGGAGAACACAGAGTGTTGACAGACATCGTCGTCATCATCATCGTTCTGACCAGGCGTGGTCGTTCTCACTGCATGTGCCGTATACAAACGCTCATGACCATTTCAAAGACAAAAGATGTCTCTCCGTCTCTCTCTCTCTCTTGCCGTTCGTTCGGGACCCGGAAGATTTTATTCTTTTTTTCTTTGTTCGGAATTAGAGATATGCCTTGCTGAGCGTGACGAACCACGAATTCTTGAGGTAACTGCTTCTCGAAAAGAGAACACTCGGGACGATTCACGGTCTCGTTGTTACCTCGTGTCGCGAAGCCCCCATCTCTTGGTCAACTCAGCCGCAGACAATCTGCTGCCGACAGATTCTGCCTCGAAGGGGAATACGGTTTGATTTTCTCTTCATTCAATTAGAAAAGAAACGCTTCCCGCGAGATCCAGTAGTCGAAAACTTGTCGCAGCTATCTCTCCATCTAAATATTTGGTGGTCATCTCTCGACTGAGTCCAGAGAGACGTTGGTGGAAGAGAGCAGCAGGTTCATGAATTTGGCTGTGCTACTCGTTCCCGTCGTATGTTATTCGTAATCGATGGGACGGCGCGTGAGCTAGTGCCACTATCGATACCAGAATGGATCGTGCACGCGCCTTTGTGTATCCAAAGACTCTAACCTAATGTTAAGAATACAATGAGTGATACCACAGGAACAAACACGAGGATTCTTCGCACTCGCTGCGACGAAAACGGAACATCCTGCCAAACATTCTGCCTACGGAGCTTCTTCCGACTCGAACAAAGAGTTTTCGAGGAAAAATTGACTGTGTTTGGCGCTCCTGGGCTTGCTTGGTATCTTGCGATTGGTCGACGAATGGGACAGATATCTCGGAACGGTGAGGTCGCTGTTCCTCGTTCTGCCTCGCCTTCGCTGCAACGTCAGAAATTGCTTTTCTCGGGCTTTGGCGCGGTGTGATCGCGGCGGAAGGCGTATCGCCCACTTAGGGATGCGAGAACTTTCCAATGGAGACAGGATTCGTCTTGGGGAGTTCTCTTTAAGCATGCGGCGTGGGATTAGAGGAACCGGGGGTCTGGAAACAGAGCTCAACTTTTGGCACCGGACGATCCGAGAGATCGGATCCTGCATACAAAGATACCTAGAATGAACGCATTATCATCGAGTGTGCGTCGTCTTCAAAAAGCTCGAGATACTCGGCGAACTATCAACGGGCCTCGATTCGCTTGGTGTATTTTCAAAATCATCAGCGTACTCGAGAAGTAGGACGTGAATGCTGACTTAGTTAGAGACATCGGAGGGGTTGTGACTATTTTCGGACTCTCATCGGAAAGCGGAGTCCGGAACCGGTGGAGAATCGTAGGGTTTCCCACTTTTAGGCCTTTCATTGTTGTGCTTTGCATTCGTGAAACGGGATTCGCAAACGGGACGACGCAGTCCGACAGTATGAATGGACGTGCAGGAGGTATTTCACGTACAGGGACTCGCTACGATGAAACGGTGTTTTCGTTTTTCCTACTTTGCTCTCGTTGTCGGGAAACAAGAGCCTCTGGTGTAAAGCCTCTTATCGAACGGGAAGCTAACACAAACTTATGTTCGTTCCAGGTGAGCAAAGAGAACCAGTGAGGAATAGTGAGAAAGGGAGACGAACATCTCCATAAGAAACACTCCTTAGGGACGTCACGAACCGCCTCAGGCTCTCAGCATAACGAACGTCTGTCAGTCGCCCTCACGATCGAGCAAAACCAGCCGAAATAAAGTATTGCAATCAGATGTTTTCTTCTGCTGCATGTATTTCATTAGAGGCAGGAGCTGAGGGAGCGGTCCAGCAGAAACTCAGAGAGTCAGAACGTCTCGTTGCTCTTTCGTTCACTCCGACCTCCGATGAACAAAAACGTTAACAAATAACCAGCCTAGCAGCAGTCAATCTAGCTCGCTCGCTCCAACCAATCCGGGCAACGTTAAAAACGATATTGTTTCCCAATGAGTGATGATGATACCTGAACTCACTCAAAGGAGAACAACATCGTCTGCTGCGGTGGTTTGTCGGTGGCGGCGGCGGCGCGGCGGTCGTCATCCAGATCTTAGACTTCTGCGGCAAGAGGCGTCGTTGAACTGATTCAAAGGGTCGTTGGAAGGCCGCCGCCTATTTTTAGGTTTTCTAAATCCGTGCACGGAGAGTGCATCGATGCACCAACATGTTTGGGAAAGTATCGGCCATCGAAGGCAAACAGGGACAAAGCGCCGGAGACACCGGAGATTATTCTAGATGGTTTTTTCCAGTCCACCTATCATGTTTCCGAGACGAAGTGCGCTCTGGAATTCCCGACGTCGCGCAAAAATAGTCCCTCGGGAAAAGTGGCTGCGGAATTCCGCTTGACACGAGCGCCACACGAGAGGCTTCCAGGGAATCGTTATAAACTCGACAACGACGACGACGGCGGCGGCGGTGGAAGGTAAGAGAGTGGCGGAACGACACGACGGATGAACGACGGGCTGACACACAGACCAACCAACCAACGTCCTTGCAAGTTCGTTCCGAGAATGTTGAATGCGGGTCAGAAAGAGGTTTCGAGGGCGGAAAAAACTCGGGGCGTGGAAGGCGTGTCATCTGCCGCGTCGCTGCTTTCTTTTGAAAACTTGTGGAAGGCTAATTCAGGGCGCCATACGGCGCCGCGGACGAAATTGGGAGTGGGAAACGAATGAAGAAAGCGGCGGAAAGGATTTTTTCTTCGCGCGAGTCTGTATGCGGCTTGGAAGAATTTGAAACTTGAGAATTCCCTCGAGAGGATTCCGAGCCACGGAAGAAAGGAGGGTCTTCTGCGAAATTAGCGACACCATGAAACGGCGACGGCGGCGCGGTGCACGGATAACTAAGTTGCGCCAATCTTTTCTCGACTTGTTCTCACCTCTCTCAATTCTCGAAAGTACATATACCGACGACGAACCGAACCATTCGTCACTCGGTCGCTCGCCTGAGGTGACTTTCTGCTCGAGAATTAGAGCTAGCTCGTCTCGAGGTTGTTCTTTCTCGCGAACACGATATCGAGGGCTCGGCGAAACGAACGAAAGAGGTTGCGTTTCGCTCTTTTGAGGTGGCCCGGAAATGCATGAGTCCCGTCGACCGCTGTTGGAACAAAGGAGCAACGTCCGCTCGGAAGGGAAGGAAATAAAAGAGAACGGAAGGTGTGACCGATAAAGGCCGCAACTCGAATAAATGGCCGGAGTTCCGTATGATGAAATGCGGCGCGAAGAGCACTCGGGAGAAGAGAAATTTCACGCCCTGTGAGCCGGATGAGCTGCTGATTGCCGAGTTTCAATGGGAGTTAGGGAGACTTCGACGAGGGAGACGACTGGAAAAAGAGGTAATGGGGCAGATTGAGCATCGAAATCTTCGTCGAAACGAAGCCCTGCGGACTGCCAAGAGGCGCAAATGATTTCTAGCCAAAAGTTCGTAACGATGTTTCGCGAAAATCACAAAAGCGAATTTCAGAACTAGGCGCTAGCACGGTGAACAGGGAGATATTGTTTGAGTGTGGATGTGTGATCTGAAAAGTTGGCATCCGCCGCTCATTTGAATGCAAGACCTCAAGACGAACCCCCTTTCGAACCCGGAGCTTCTGCTTCAGGAAATTCAGATGGTAGTTGAGAGAGCACGTCTCGAAGCCTTGCCGGGAAATTCTTGAACCAAAACTTTGACGACATGTTTCGCTCGTTTTCTCCCTTGAAACTTTCCGTCCAGTGTCAACATCCGCGGTGTCAACCCTCTGAGTTTGAACACTGGTCCCATCAGAACGGTAGTGTTTACATATTCACACAGATAGTCTGCCAGCCAGCCAGCAAGCCGGTCAGCCACTGTTTTATAATGTTCTCGCTGGCGTGTTTGAATTTTAATCATTATGAGAAGCTATGCATATTCTCCCCGTAAGTAGCCGCGGCGCTTCGAGGTTATGGCAACAGAATACATGCATACAAGTTGAGTTGCCCGAAGCACCTGTTCAAGGTCCGGCCAGCGAGCGAGGGAGTCTGCGGAATTTATAGCTGTACTTGCGCGGACTCTGACGTCTCTGGTTTTTTTCTCCCGAAGGGTCCCGCAGAGAGAGTAACTCGAAGTTCCTCGAGAGAACCGGATCCGATTCCCTTGAGCTCCCTGTTCGAGATCGTATCGGGCCTGCGGGTGTTCACTAACGCGAACTCGCCGTTCGGCAGTGCAAACTTGGGACGCAGTTCTTGGTTTCTGGCGGCTGATCCTCGCCACTTGGACGTGTCGACTTTTTCGAAACGAATTTCGCCATTTTTAGAACTTCCTGTCCTTTCCATCGTGGGATTCGTTTCTGTGTCTCTGAGAGCATGTCGCGAAGAAACCGGATGTCCTCATTCGATCGAGACAATTGAGTTGAATTATGGAGCCCTCGAGTAGATCAACTCGTCGAATATGTTGGAGTGTGGCGCGACCACTTGAACGGCGCGCGCCGACGATGGCTGAGAAAAAACCTCTCTCACTGCACCATAAGTTGCAAGTTGAAGTGAATGCACAGTTTCTTCACATTTGCGTATCGCGGCAGCTAATCGACTATCCTACAAACTGAAGCCTCGGGCGTTTGTTATCTTCTGCAACTGGTTCCAATCTAATTTGTTCTCGCAAGTTTGCACCTGCAGAAGCAGCTGTTGGGTAGCTGCTACTTGGCCAAATCTCGGGTCGAATATGCATGAACGAAAACTCTCGCTATCGGATCTGGCCGATCCAAGGTTTCGTTTCGAGTTGGGAGCGAGACAACAAACTTTGTCCCAGGATTCAACTGCGCCAACGCAGCAGCGACCTATCTCTAATGAAGCAAATAAGAACATTCGGAACCGGAACTCGAGCGATGCGTTGGCGGAGGATCAGCCCAAAAGCACAAGTGCGATGATCGTTTTCGGACGAAAACTCGGGGAACACATCAGGCGGATCCTATCCGTTTGGCGAGACACTTCCGCTCTAGGAGAAGTCAACATCCGCTGAAGAGGTGGGGTGTGGGTCTGGGCTCGAGTCCGCTAGTAAGCTATGACTCGTCGTCGTCGTCGTTGTTGTTCTCTTACCAATGTAAGCTTTGTATAAAGTGGGATGTAGAGCACGAAACGGGGTCGGAACCCCGAGCCGAGGATGTGACACGGGAGGGTAGGGGGCAGTGTGAGTAATAATCTCTTTGCCCTGATGCGCGCGCGCTGATGTTTTCCTTTGTGAATCAGCTTCTGTGCTCTGCGAATCAACTGAAGCGCGGCTTGGGACTATTTCGTGAAACCCCAATTCTCTTCATACTTCAGGGCTTATCACAATGGGGTGGTGTGTTTTCATTCATATCTGGCTTCTTGTCACAGTGTCCGTGTAAAGACCGGGGACCGAGCTTTTTCTGGAAGGGAGCAAGTCTCAGATCGCCATGATGTCGATGTCAAGCACAATCTATTCGATGTTATCGATTTTGAGTTTGTGGTTATATATCTCCAACGTACCTCCGACGGCTCCGCAGATTGTTACGGAAGCCAATAAAAGTTGGTCTTGAACCCGATGGACGATTGTGGACTGCGCTCGGACCTTTCCTCGTTGCAACAGCGTATTTGCTGCGAAGAGGTAACAGACGGGACTCGAAAAGCGGTTGCTCTGTGGGCGTGCAGGTGAACTACATCCGGAGCTCCGTGAGCGGCAGTAACCAGCGCATGTCTATGATTGCTGACCAACATCGGCTGACGGCTTGGCTCCAAGCGATCTTGGAGCAGCAGTAGTGCTTTCGGGAACAGTGTTCTCTTTCTCCCCTCGCTAGAGTTTAACCATTGGGGAGGCGAGAAGGCAACGTTCCGACCATCAGCTTAGCCTGTCCCCCCTCCGCCCCCTATATCTCTGGATGTCAGCCACATCTGTGAACTCAGCACTTGCGAGGGGGTGGAGCGCCACAACAAAAAGACATTTTGACAATTGAAATTGCACCTCTACGTCATCGTTGTCGGGGCCTGCTCTGCCGACCCAGTAGCCACTGTTGACTAATGGAAGTTGGAGAAGGGAAGAAAAAAGATTTCGTTGGCGTTTCAGACATCGGCATCGTTGCTCTCGTGACGATAATGTTGATGACGATGGAATAAAAAGTCCCTTGCATTCATCCGATGGCCAGATGGGAACTGCAGTCAGATGTTTCGGAGCGACTTGGTCGTGCAAGAGTCATATTTGTCTATCCTCTGGAAATAGATTCCTCGGAATTACTTTCCTAATAGGCTCTCTGCACGTCATTCCGTCTCGTCGAATCGCCCGAGATTCATCCCTCCATTCAGGTTTATTCCCCTTGATTCAACTGGGAATCCATCAATGTCGAATCGATGATTCCGGAAAATGTCTGTGGTTCCGCAGAGCGGAATCCTCTGCTCGTTCCACAAGTCATCAGAATCTCAATGGGGGTTATTTCGATACGACCCCTTCCTTGAAGCCGGTTCTAGACACGTTTTTTCATACGTTTCCGATTACGAGCGAGAGGACGTGCATGCCTGGGTTGTCCGCAAGGATGTCAATCCTCATCGGAGAGAGCCGTGCGATTCGACTTCAGATGAGGACAACCTTGAACTTGAGGTCGAATCGGATTTCTTATCGATCGAAAGCCTGAAAACAAGAAATGGCAGTTTCCAAGCATTTACTGAACCTCGAAAAGCCAGCAACCATTCGAAGACCTCAAGAAACTCAGATCTGAACCGAGTAAGAAGTCCTCCTCATGAAGCGGAAACGAATGGATGTGTGGGGCGCGCCGTTGCCGACCTCATCTCGGGCTACTTCTATGTGGACTTTGCTGGCGTCGGCTACATTGCATACGGACACGAATCCAACCATCTGTGTGCAACTCGGAGTTATATCCGAATTAATAACTTTCCAGCATTGGTCTGCGCGGTTTCCGGCGAACTAGACCTACATTGAAGCGAACACTATACGGCTTGGAAACTAATTACAGCGCGAGTCATGCCGACCGCCTGCTTGCCTGGCCGTCGCTGGAAACCGTTTCAAACCTCTGACTCGTTCCCCTGTATTCATTATTACGATTATTGGTTGTAATACCACGACCGTTGCGAGATCCGGATTGGAGTGTTGCTGAATCATTGAATCGTCTGACAAGCTCAATGAGCTTATGAGTTTTTTCCCGGAGCTCTCCGGGAGAAAACAATTTCGAAGCTGGCGGGTTCCATGAACGCTACGGAAGTTATCGATCCGGATAGACTTTCGCTTGGAGGAATTCTCGATGTCGTGAGTACGCAAAGTGTTCTGAGCCGTGAAAATGGGTTTTTGAATGAAATCCCGCAAGATATTCAAATCTGCGCTGCGCTCCGTTAGATGTTCCCCGCTTTTTTAGCGGGCGGCCACACTCGGAGGCTTCAATAGGGTGCTATATCCTTTTTAGAGGAGGGATTAACTTGGAAGCTTCGCGTGAAACTTTCCGATAGTGCTCGGCTTGAGTGGCGTTCAAAGGCTGTCAAATCGAAGAGAAGGCAGGAGAAATGAACATAGAGAATCGAAAACGATGTTCAAAAGCCAAGGATTGCTCGTTCTATGAATGAGACATTGTTTCACTGCCGATACGAGGCTTTTTCAGTGATGCTGGAGAGACTCAAGAGAACGAGCAGATGAATCATGTTGGGAGTGCGAGGCTCATCCCCAGGGGATTCGTTTCCACTGCTAGTGGTGGAACCGCTGCTTTGACTACCTCTACTGCCGCTGTTGCAACAGCCGCAGCCACGAGCGTAGCCGAATATCTTACAGCGCTAACAATAGCATACAAATTGCCATCGCAATGCGAACGAACCAACGAACGAGCGCGTTTCTACCGCCAGAGAAGATCCTCTTGTTCGTTCTCCTGGTTCAGGAGATGAGCGTGTAGTCCTCCTCCTCCTCGTCGGCGGAACGACCGAATCCACTCCTCGGTCCGCGCCGCACTGCCTTCGGGTCGACTGTATTCATACCTAAAAAGCCGACTTACTTCAGCATCCGACTATCCATCAGCTTCGGTCTGCTGTTCCCGAGACTCGTTCTGGTCCGCATGCGTCGCTTTTGTGTTTTCCGCATCTTGACAATGCTGCTTTCCTCTTGCGCAGTTGGATCTTGGAATTTTGGGGAGGCGCTCGTTGGAACTCAAGTATCGAACCCCGGAATTTATTTCTCACATCCTTGGATTGCATCCTCGGACGAGGAACAACAATCGAAACACAACTGGTTTCGACAATTGGCCCATGATGAAGCCCCCAGCGACCCACAAGGGAACTCACACAAGCGCCCTCCGCCCACAGAATTCCCTTTCAGTCAAACGCATTCTGCTCAGTGGACCCGTTTAGAACGACGACCGAGACCACATCGACGGAGTTGTAATATAAATTGCACTGATGGTCATGTCGTCTTTGGGTGCTTTTTCATTTTCCCTGCGTCCCGTGTCGTGCCGCCTCTCCTTACGCTCCGTGTGGTCGTTAAGTTGACAAGCTTCTTGTTTTTCGACGAAGCCCGTCCAAGTATCAGACTTCGATGCCCCAAGAACTCTGTGAACTTTTGATTTCTGAATTCTCCTTTCTTCGCTGAGGGGGAGGAACATGTCCGATAATGGCAGAAGTTTTTAGATGAGATCAGAGGCGCGTGACCAACCGTGGCCCGGGTCCATTTTGACAAGTCTGTCACAAAATACGTGACGACGCGGATTCAGAACTTCGAAAGATCGTTGGCTTGGCACCCGAGCAAACGGGCGATCATGGTGGTCAGAAGACAGAGAGAGGAGGAGGAAAATGAGACGGCAGAGAGTTAAGACGAGGGTGAGGGGCTCAGAGGGCAAGAGTGGACAATGAGTCGAAGAGAACGAGAAGGACATAAAGGACGTTTTGGACGGAGGCTTCGAAGCGGTCCGTCAACTTAATGACCTCGGTGCCTTATTTCCTCCGGAACTCACAATTAAGGACTTTCTAAGACGGATGGACAATTCGCATCAACCTAACTTCATCGTTCACTAGCGCGTCCACCGCGGAGGCGAGTGGGGAGTGGGGAGAGACGAGGCGACGGTTAAAAAAACATTCATATGCTGAGCACTCGGAACTTTTGTCGTCGTTGGAGCCGTCGTTGTCGTCTCGGCGGTCGGGCTTTCAACTTGTTTAAAGAGCTGAGTTCCAAAGTATTTCAAAAGCGAACGCAAATTCTCAAAAAGTTCCCTTGTGCGCCATCCAACGCTGTTCGACGAAGCGCACTCCGGAACGCATCGGAGCCATCGGTTGGTTTCCTTTCAAAGTTTCGATTGCGACTCGTTCTCGAAAAATTCAGGTCGGAATCCCGCCTCATGAAGATTCAACAGCGAACTTTATCGAGCAACGAGGTTTGCCTCAATGATTAACACATCCTCCACGTTGCGCACGGTATACACGATCCGAAACTGCGTAAACAAAGCAGATGGTGAAATGGAACTATCCGTCTGGAATAGTTTCTGTCGTATCCGGGGAGTACGATAGGAACATCCAGACAGAAGATAAGGGGTTAGCGATACCCCTTCTTTTGCAAGATTGCTTGCTAATACTTCCCGCGATGGGTGGATTCGCATTCAGAGAGGAGTTTTGTGTTTCGTGGTTCTCTCAAGCCGAGTTTTCGTTGAGCCTAAAGTTTGTTCTCCATCTCCGGAAGTATCCATCTTTCGAGACGGCGGAGGCAATACGTGTTTTGCGAATAATCTTTTCCATTATCGCCGAGGGCCACAGCAGAGTCTGCGGAAACTCTTGCTTGCTTGCTTCTTCGCTCCTTGGGTTCGTTCGTCCGTGCTCTTCGAACGCTCCGGGAAAGTGTTCTGGGGCGCTTAGGAATTTCCCGAGGAGCAATAAATTGCGCGCCTCGCTCAGATGGAGCCGCATTTCAGAAAATTAACCATTCGAGATGTTCTGGCCCGGAAACGTATTCTAGACGAGTCTGTCGCCGATTATGCGGCTCGTCTGTTTCATGTCGAGCCGAGGGTGAACTTTGAAATACGATCGTTGTTGTTGGAGCTGCTCTCCGTGGCTGCGACGCCTCACCGGCTGCTCCAGTGGAGTCGAGGCGAACAAGACATCGAATCGAGAGATCCGCCGAATCGATGAGCGTTCAATGAATGCTTCCTTTTTCCTGTGCTCTCTTAGCCTTAAAAAGGAAATCTCGGTTCTGAGCGAGCGAGCTAGAAAGTGAGATTCCACCGTTGAGTATGTGAACTCGAGATTGTGTCCGACCTTATTATCGAGAGCATCTCTCAACCATTCTCATGCATGTAGATCACGAACCAAGAAAATGGACGGACTCAGTCTTATTTGATCACTTTGACCGACGAGCATCGAAATGAATCTATGCGCGGCTACTGATTCTCCGATCGGAGCATTACACAATCATCATTTGAGATCCAGAACTCTCGTTTGGAAACTCCGCGCGCATTTCTCGGTCCGAGATGATCCCTGAGAGAGGAATGTCCGAGAGGATTCGTGTCGTAGATTTGGGGGTGTGACTGCGGCAATCCAGGAGAGGAACGAGAAATGCGAGTGGAGGAGTCGAGCGGTAAGGCTTCGCTTTCGGTGCGAAGTTCCAGCATCCTGAGACGCTACTTCGGAGGCGACTGTTCTGATGGAGAGGAGAGCGGAATTCCGTACCTGGCTCAAGCTCCGGTCACCTGAAAATCGCCGATCAGCGCTCTATATTTCCCCGAACGAATTCGTTTCTCGCCTCGTCCACAAAAGTTTCGTTTAATCACAAAGTTTTCCCTTCAGCTAATAAAAAGCCAAATTAGTTTTGCGTCGCGCGGAGAAGCGAAGAACGGAGGATGCAGTGGTGGAAAAATTGAGCGAGGAAACTGAGATTTTGTACCCGCTTCCGATCGAGACGTTTCGCGTTTTTTACGCCCACCCATCGCTTACGTTCTGCTGAGTATTCTCTAGAACTATGGAAAACCGATCCCTGAGTCGACTTGAATTATTCTTCTGGACCTTCCGTCCGATATTAAATTTGTCAGCTGGTCAAAAATGAATGCCGGGTAGAAGCCATCTTGCTTTTCCACTTTTGGACGGTGGAACTTTTCTCTGACTTCTGATGAGAAAGTTTCTATTTCTCTCCAGTATCGATACGGTACCGAAGCACCACCAGAAACCAGTTCCTTCGCGATCGTGGCTGTAACCAGTTGTGTTACGAAACGTTTCATTTGTGGAACATGTACATATTGTGGTCAAGGACGCCGTACACGGGGCGTCGATCTCATCGTCAGCCCTCCGTATTTCGGTACAAAAAACTGAGTAATTCGACGAGAAGCTCACTTAACGTATTTTTCTTTCTCTCTCACAGCAAATTGTTGGATCAGAGAACGCAGCAAACGTCGGACGCGACCTTGATCTGTACTTCCTCGATGATGAAGACTCCAGGGAGCCGCTCAATGTAAGTGTTCGTCGTTTTTATGTTTGATTTTTTCTCGAATTCTGTATTCATCGTAAGCCGCACGTACGGCTGTTTGTATCTGCGGCGGTGACGTCGTCTTCCGCTGTTCCTGTACTTGTCGTGTCTCGACGAATACCCCGCTTGGCGTCCTCTTTCACCGCACCCGTTTCCCTGAATGTACGGGAGAAGTGGTGGAGAGAAAGAAAGAACACCATCCGACCTCCGTCGTAGACCGTGACCAACGTCAGAGACGGCGATAAGGAATACGTTCTAGAAAGAAGTAAGCCCCAATATATAGTTGGCCAGGAGGGTGCAAGAGGTTATTACGCTCCGATTGTATCGGATCGCATTAGGAAACTGCGAGCGAGCGAGCGACCGACCGACCGACCGACTGTACCGACGGGATGGCAAAAGGGGCCGGCAAGCAACGACCGCTTATTATTGCTCCTCTTTCCTCTGGATTGAGAACCAACAGCCGCACGCAGGCGGAAGCCGCCAAGGCCACTGAGGTGGCGGTAGCGGGCCGGCGGAGTCTTTGACCCCCGTCCATGGAAGAAATTCGGACTGGGTCGAGCTGGGCGGGCCGCTCAGAGAAGAATAGCAGCGCACTCTCCTCGAGGAAAAAATTCCCACAAGTCTTTTCGAGCTGGCTGCCGCCGCCGCCGGAATCGTCTTGTTTGAACCAAACTCGAATAAAAGAAAGCCTAACCCACGTTTTCTGTTCCCAGGCACACCACGTGAGCAAACGCGAGGCTGTCCCGAGCAGAAAAGCTCCAAAAAAGAAGAAAGAATCCGCCAGTCCTGCCGAATCTCTCATGGGCTCCGGCGACAGCGAGGACTCGGACGATACAGAAGACTCGTCTCGGGTTTTCACTCCTCCGAGCGACGATGAAGACGGCGAGGATATCGATGGCTCGGGAGACATTTTCTCCGTCAAACCAAAAAGCGCCAAGAAACCTCGAGTGAGTACTCCGCCTCCGATCCGGGGCGAGAACAGCAGACCATCGGCCAGCACGCCATCGTCGAGCACGACGTCGACCACGACGTCCACAGCCATGCCCCCGACGACGTCCACGACGACTGAGGAGCCCGCGACGAGCACTGCCGTCCCGACCACGATGCGAACGCCGCCGTCGACGAAGAGACCTTTGCTCAGTACAACCGCGATGCCAGAAGACGACGAGGACTCGGAGGATGACGGCGATTATGAGGGCTCCGGAGCTGGAGAATCACCCATTGTTAAGGGTCACGTTAATGTACCCAAGAAGCCATACGGTGCGAATAGACATTCTACGGCGAAGCCCAAAAACGGCGACAAGTCCATTCTCCCCCCGCGTGTTTATCCCACCGCGGATTACGGAGATTTCCACGACGACGGAGATCTCGATGGGGACGACGATGATGACGAGGAGGAAGATAGCGACGGTAAGTGCCGAATATTTTTTTCTTTCTTGAAGTACCGATGCGAAGTAGGATGTTTTCGAACGCAATCTTTTATTCCTTCCGTCCAATTTGGACTTCGGATGGAGTAAGAGAGCGAGAGCGGGTTTATAAATCGGCTTCAATGAGGAAGCTGCAGCGGAGATTCGCTCTGTCGCAAGTCCGAGGAAAACATGTTTGCGAATCTTGTGCAGTCTTTCAACAAGCTCATCAGACCCGACGAGATGTTGAGTCGAGGAAGCATCGAGCTGGATGCACGTGGAACACGTCGAGCAATCGCTGTTGCGTTCAAACAAGTGAATCAAAACGAGAAGCTTGTTGTGCACGACTGGAAGTGCGCGTGTTTGAGTGAGGATGCACATCCATGAATAGCGAATTAGTTCTCTATAGGGTAGTCTGCGGGACTGTATGGCAAAAACTCTTTCAGGAGGACGCAGTGGAAGACGGACTCTATTTTTATGCTGGAAGGCTTCTGCTTCACGAGTCCTCCGTTTCCCTGCTTCAGTCGTCGCTCTTTTCGCGCCTTTCGTCGCTCAATTTGATACTTCCGCTCTCCTCTCCTCTGCTGCGCGCTGGGAGACTCTTGAGATTATAAGGACGTCCGCTCGCTGGGAATAATCCTTTTCTGCAGTTTCCCCCTCCAGCAATAGAAATGAATTTCGCAGTCCAAGAAGAGTTTTCTTAACTGAACGTTTCTTTCTGTATCGAGTTTGTCGGCTGACCATCTCTGTTCTTGTGCTCGCTCTTACTTAGGTTCAAAGCATCTTGATCCGTCGGCGGAGAACGGAGAAAAGGAGAAACTCCTCGTCGATCATGAAGCCCAAAATAGGCGAAGGCCTTGAGATCCCTTGAGCTTGGAGCTCCCTTTCCCAAGAAGCCACTCGAGACTGAACGAATGCGAATTCCTAAGTTTCTCCTTCTTCGTTTCGTAGATGACTTTTCGCTGTCGACACCGAGAAACCTGGCCCCAACGTCAACGGTGGAGCCTCCTTCGACGACATCAACCACCACCCCGTCTCCAACGACAACCACGAGCTCAACAACTACGGAAATCAGTACCAGTACTCCGGCGACCGAAGCTCCGAAGTCTACCACAGCAGCTTCTCTTCCTGGCGTTGATGATGATAGCCTTGGAGGTGACGATGATGATGAAGACGACGACGACGACGCCGACGCCGACGTGGATGACAACGAGGACAACGATGACGCTCTGAGGAAGAACCCGAAGAAGCACAACAAGGACGATACCAACAACAACGGCGTCGACAACACAAATAGCAACAACAATGATGATAACAATAAAGATGCCGAAAAGAGCAACAACAAGCAGCCACCGAAGAACGAGGATATCAGCGGAGAAAACGAAGTCGTTCACGACAAGGAAGAGGACAATCTCATTCCCGTGAGTGGAGAAGTTTTTCCCTTTCGCATAATTTTCCACATCAAAACTCTTCCCAACGAGGACAGCTGCTCTCAGTTGTTATCATGATTATTATGATGACGCCTCCGTTAGTCCCTTTTTTGAAACTCCTCTCCTCTCGACCGAATTTCTAATGAAGACTCTTGTTTATCCGACAACAGGGTGGTACAAGTCGTGAAGTACATCTATCGCGGCACAAGGCCACGCAGCGACCATCTACCCTGTTAGGTCAACCGGGTATCCTGGTTGCGATAATGGGTGGAGCCGTTGTCGGCCTATTGCTCGCCATCCTCTGTGTGATGTTTGTTGTGTATCGTATGCGCAAGAAAGACGAGGGCTCCTTCCCTCTCGGCAAGCGTAAGTTTCATCAGTTCTAGTTAATTACTGATCTGTATTCATTATTACATCATATCATAACATTCATCAGTCACCTCGTCGAAGTATAAATATATTTGCTCGATGTTTCCTCGCGCAGAGTTAATACTGAACGTCCCGGATAACTGATCTCTCATTACAGGCACCCACGACGATCACTTCAGTACTCACCGAAGGCACTACATGAGGCCCTCAGCCAATAAGGAATTCTACGCCTGATTGCGCTGTGGATGAAACACCCTCAGCATTTCCCTCTAGGACGAACGCACCGCACTGCATTCATCACTGTTCGTTGAATAACTTCATTTGATTTTCTTCTCTCTTCTCAACAATTCATCGCGCCACTATTTTAGTACCGAAAGCATCCGCCCCGAGTCTCAGTTGACCTCAAACTAGAAAATTGAGTTCGCCTCGAAGACTCGCGCGCTGATCCGATGATCGAGATAATGACGATTGTGTTGATGATGTAGAACTACTGCGCGAACTGGCCGCCGAGAGTTTTCATGGTGTTGATAGCTTTAGGTGGTGGAAGAGGACATCTCGGAGCGGCCAAACGAGCGAATGTTCCAATATCATGTCCCGATGGTGAACGCCTTGACCTGGCTCCTCTCGTTCGTTATATCAAAATTTCATTGGAGAGAAAAGGCGCCTGAATCTTCCCCAACCAGTGTTCGAGTTCTTCAGAGCTTGCTCGGATCGAAATAAGGGGAGAGCTTTGTCCGTTGCGGGCAACCTCAAGAAATAATGAAGAACGAAAGGCTGCCGGTGGTGAATGGGAAGAAGATCACGGTGATTTGACTCGGCCTTGCCTTACTGTACCGGCTTCGGATGATATCCGCCATTCTCTCGATTGAATCGTTGGTTGATGAAGAAGTCGGTATTTTAGAACTTAGTTACTTCGTTTGAAAATCGAGAAGAAGTTGTAGTCTGCCTCTGTCGTGACTCGATGTAACGTAGGTTCCCGCCGCAGCTGAACACGAGTCTCATATCACTGAAAGATGAGCGGTTCTTCCGCTTGTACTCAAACTGCTGTCAGTGGTGAAGCCGACGCGAACCTTGAGCATCTCTCGATGAAGATACTCGAAGAAAAAGCGTGTGTCCAGCCATTGTTGCGGATGCGGATTCTCAGCTCCCTACTTAACATCAGAGAAATGCCACGGTCGAGCAAGCTACGTATTTTGTGGAAATCTATGGACGTTTAGTAAGAGAGAAAGATACACACAGATAGAAGGAGACAGAGATGAAGACAGAGAGGTCCCAGCCTCGGTTTGATCAAGCTGAACACTTTTCTCGAGAGAGAGAACCGTTGTGTTATATGTTTTTCGCGGTCGTGGAAGTCGTGAAAACACAGTGAAGCATCGTGAGTCGGGGTTCGACAGTGAACTTCGACTTCGTGTAGCATATCAAAAATTCTATCAACAGATACATATGATCATATTGATGACGATGGAAACGGAGTCGATGCCTGATATGTATTGAGGTTCAATTTTAAGAGCTCGATGTTGCGCGTCTGATACCGGGGCGCAAGAATACTCGCCTAAGTTGCTTGGTACATGCACTACCTAGAAGCCTAAACCAGTGGCCATGCATGACCTTTTGGAATACTGTACCATATATGCAATACGGTAAAGTCGGCGTACGTATAGATTTGTCGACATGGCTGAAATTGGTTGAAATCGAACCTTCAAGTGGAAACAACCAAATCTAAACATCCACAAATTATTATGGGAGAAAGGTGGACCTCAAATAAGAGCAACCTGTCGCCTCAAAGTCCACTCTTGGGGAAACCGCTACTGAACCTATGATGGATTATTCTTCTTATTATTATTATTATGTATCATTACCATCATTATTATTATTATAATTATTCTCGGTAACAATATTCGTGCAAAAAAAGTGTAAATACATGATACTGATGTAGAACGAGGAGGTGAGAGCAACCAGAGGGAGGAAAATACGGCAGTCGTCTGGAACTGCAAGGCACTCCCGCGAGAGTTTCCTTCAAACTATTTGCGATTGACTTGAATCTTTTTTGTTTTTGAGTTGCTGAAATTTATTTTGTCAATTCGATTTTTTAGATGACGATCAGAGCATATAGTCCTACAGATTTCTAGTTCACTTTCGAGTCAATTTTCATTTACGGTACAAATTTTTCAAAAGAAGCAAAGCAACCAAATGCACTTTGATGGGTTCAAAAACTCTGACAGAACTCTCGTCAGTCCATTTACAGGCAGAATGCGAAAAAGCTTACGTTTGTATGTTCTGTGCCCTCACGCTGACAAGCAGACACAGTGGTTTTCGTCCGATGTGAACTTGCTCCGCATAAACATTGAAAATTCGATGCGATTTCAAGCTGAAGTCTTCAGAACCCTGATCTCGTTCGTCAATCAAAGATTGAGAGGAACACGCTGAGAAAGAGAATATAGAGACGAATCTATATGGAAAGAGGAGAGTAGTAATTCAATTCATTCATGAAGACTCGCTATCGACGTTATTTTTCTAATGTTCTGTGCCATTATTATCCTTCATAATTACTACTCCAACCATTATTATATTTCGACACGATCGGAACTACATTAAAAACACCACCACCAAAAAAAAGTATACACTCAAAATTATCTTCATCTCGTTCTCAACGTCGCTTTATTGAAAAATCAAAAATCTCCTGTATCACAACTGTGAACGTGATTGGAGAAAGTGAGTGAGGGAGAACGATGAGTGGCGGTAACCGGTGGAAGTGAAACAAAAGGGGCCGATTGAGAAATCGGTCTCAATGATGACTTGAAATATTAAGAGAGGCCGACGGGTTTCACTCGGTCGCGCGAAACTGTTAGTCACTGACGAGACTCCGGTGACATCAGACTGAATTCGAAGTGGATAAGGACCGGCACGGTACAGAAGTCGTCGTGTCAGAAAATCCCGTGCCGTTACATCTACTGATAACTGCTGATATTGAGGAAAAGGGTGACTAAATTTGTCATAAGTGAATTTGTGAAGCGGAAAACAAACAACAAAATGAACGAACGAAATAATAAAACACATGTTTTCTCGTAATAAACAATTTGGTGTCTTTTTCAAACGGTGTACGGAATGCGGGTTTGAAACTTTTTTCAATGCTGCACTCGAGTGCGATACCGAGGCGTAGGAGTGTTGCTCTCAGACGAGAACCTGAGGACGTCTCACTGTACTGGCTACAGGGATCGCCGCTTACGATGAGTCGATATATCTGTCGTGCCATCTCGCTCGCTAGATGCAGGTCAGAATCCTGATTGGTCTCGCGACACGGTCTACCCCGCTGTGCTAGCACTGGATGAACTCTAAAGCTCTCGGCATTCGAGTATATTTTCAGAGCGAACCGTGACAGATTCGTGAGATGTCGTGACCCATGAGAGAGGTTTCGTTTCACGACTACATACTCGTCAATGATAGATTTGGGTACCACTGCGGATTCTCACTTTCTGTCCGGAAGCGTCCTGTCTGGTCGAGACATTGTGGATGAGCGAGAATCTCCGTTCGCAGTAGAGCTGCTTAAAATGGTACATTCTTCAGCATAGGTATACGGTACCAATCCATACAAGTGGGAACTGTGCAGAACTGTGAGCAGACTCTGAAGGATTGCAAAATGGATCGCATCAGGTGACCGAGTATTCCTCTGTTTCAGCTATGAGTCGGATAGATGGATATTCTAGTAGGAGTTCCCGGTAGGTAAACAGACAGACCGGCTACCGGCAACACGCTTCCAGTTGGAGGAAAGGTACCCTCTTTGGAGGAGGGTCGAGTGCCGCTGTAAGAGAGAGGCTGCGCGCGCGGGCCCGCGTACCCGGGTCCAGGGCACAGAGAGACAGACCTACCTCCTCTGTCTGGCAGGCAGCAGGCAGTCGGACCCTCGTCGACGGCCCGGCCAAAGATGGCTGCCGACATCCGTAAAAAGTCTACAAACATCAAGTGCAATGACAAGAAACCCAGGATGAATCCTTCGGTTGCAAAAATGCGATGGAAACTGCTTGCAAAGGCCCTACACGAAGGCAGAGTCAGTGAAGCGGGCTTGTTTTTCGAGTCGGTTCGACGTTTCCAAAATTTCGGCCTGTTGCAAGTCAGTTCCCTCGGCGACGATAAGCATGAAATGCACGCAAGTCATTTGTTGCAAGACGAAAACGAAACGGATGCTTCGTGGTTTGCAGTGAAGTGCCTCAAGGAACCGCAATTCTCACTGAAAATGCGTTTCCTCGCAAAACGCATAACCGCCAATGACCTCCACGGTTTCAACAATACGGGTAACATCTGCATCTGGCCTTCCGAAGAAGTCATGGCGTACTACGTGATGAAAAACAAGGAGCTCTTCCACTGCAAACACATCCTGGAGCTAGGCGGAGGCATGACATGCCTCGCTGGCTTCACGGTGGCAGCCGCGGCACGCGCCTCTGAAGTCTTCCTGACCGATGGTAATCAACGCTGTGTGTCAAACGTGGAAAAAATACTAGAAGCCAACAAAGGCAAATTCGGAAACTGCTCTATTCATATTCGGAGACTACGTTGGGACGAGGAGAACGATATGAACGATTTGCAGCAGCGTTTCGATGTGATTCTGATCGCCGATTGTCTCTACTTCGAAGACAGCCGCCGAGCACTAGTACAGACAATATGGAACGTTTTGAAGAAGGATGGCATGGCTGTCATTTTAGCGCCTGCTCGGGGAAACACATTCCAGGACTTCGTCCGGCTCTCGACAGAAGTTGGTTTTGAAGCCGATATAATTATGGCGTACGACACTTGCGTCTGGGAGCTACACTCTCGCTACCTCAAAGAGAAACCTGAACTGTACGATGCCAATCTTCATTATCCCCAGATGCTCATCATACGGAAGTGCTCTATTTGACCTCAGAAACTCAACGACCTCAAAGATGTTTATTATTTGATCGCAGTACCGTCGTAGCTGAATGTTGGTTTATCTACTTAGCCTGTTAGTTATGTTTGGATCGTTCGAAGATTGGACCAACAATTTAGCGTCCTGGAGACGCGACGAATTCTCTCAGGCGGCTCACTTTGAGCCACCGTGAGATGCTGAACCCTTTCTTGTTCAGCTAGAAGAGACCTCAACGGTGTTAAGATACACTTTTGGACCTCATGCTGCCGCCCTCTCTGGGCCGCAGCTTCTGTACTTGAGATGATATCCTCTTTATATACTCTAGTCATGAAAGTATATAGTATTGCATATTCTATATTCTATTCTATACATATATTCGATTTTTGCTGTTCCGAAAAGTGTTGGTTTCCGACTTGACTATCTGAACCAGTGAAATCATGAAAAGTTGAGAAAATTTGTAACGCGTTCATAATACTATGGTTACCGAGACTTCGCCTCGGAGACGTCAAAATATTAGGCTGAACAAATATTTGTGTCCACCAAGCGAAAGAGGATTCGTGTTGAGTGGACATCCTCAGATATTTTCGAGCATTTTAGGAGTTGACTTTCCTCCGGAACTCGTTCGATTCGATTGAGTTCGCGCTCTTCCTGCTCGCTTCCGAGCCAAGATAATAAAGAAAAGAATTCACGTTCGAAACTTCGGTTACTAAATGCGTAGCTGTTATTCATCGAACAAATTATTGACTCAAGTTCTTTGCCCATTCGCGATTCCTGATTGTTGCACCAGAATCTACGAATGCCCTCTCTTCCTTCGCAGCTTCGAGCCGTAGGATGCTTCGTGTCTTCTCATGTCCTGTTTAGCTAAACACTCGCTCAGCATTACAGCGTGGAATCCCTTTTCGATTTTGTATATGTGACGATTTCCGAAGGGAAGATTAGAATGCTAACTTCAGTTTCATTTACTATTCATTCATTTATTATCATTAATCTTACTGAAGTCACAAGTGTTTGTCGATGACATTCTGGGATAGGCATGTTCCTATTCTGCGGCGTTTTTTGTATGTACAAGGCATAATTCTCGATTTTTCATAACCATCATTGAATTATTGACTAGATCGGAAGCGGCTTCTGAATGCTCACATTTAAAAAATATCGATGCTTAAGAGCCTCCAGTGCGCTCACTCGTTTCGTCGGATTCAAAACAAGCATCGCGGCTATGAGATTCCTGCCGTCGGGCGACAAATGTGGGAGATGGTTCTCGACGGACTTGGGTTGCCATTTCGGGAATGTTGGTTTGTAATCAGGCATTTCACTCACCCCAGGCCAGCTGCTCTCATTTGGTGTTCCAAGTATCCGGAAAATGCGGAAGAGTTGATCAATTTCTGAGTCACCTGCGAAAACACGAATTGCTTTCCGAACACGAAAACAACTGTTCATTCTCAAGTTATTTCTGAGACGATCTCTCTCTATGAACCTTCCTAAGGATATCACGAGAACAAGGTGAGCAACGATGCGTTGCGTAAGATCGGTGAAAAGCGTCGAGCGCAAATTTTCGCGGCTGGTCGGAATCTCGGAGCCGGAGACTGATTCTAAATATCAATCTCAAGCAGCTTCCCCGCCAGGAAGGTTGAGTTTCGCCGTCGCTAATTCCTTCCAGTATCGGTCAAAAGACTTGATGAACCGATCAAATTAAGCAATAGGAAGCACATGCAGAGTGAATGGTTTCGATGTTGATTCTGATCCGGTAGTTTCGCATCTTTAGAGAACAGATTAAGGAAACAAACGGGGGCAGAAGTCGTCTCAATGAGTGAGTGAGCCTATACTTTGAAATCGTATCCAGCGACAGGGGAAGAACAGGTTATTTGCTCCACTGGATAACCGCGTGCTGTCATTGTTAGAAATCTCGTTCGAAAAACCCAGCTGGATCTCGAAATCGATGTCAAGTAAGCCGCATCGTGAAATTTCCTCATTGGGCCCCTCAGCGTCAATCTTTTTCGAGTCCATCTCAGTGTCGAAGCGTTACAGCGGTTCACAGCCGTGCCTGTATTCGCTGCACCGAGAAGAACTCGCAGAAAATATTGCCAAACATGCAGATTCAAAATCGAGACGGCTGGGAACGAGTTTACGACTGTTGACAAGACACTATCGGACTACCCTGTTGACTCAGCTCGACCAAGTGCGGTCTAGCAGAACGGAAAATATGAAACTCTTCCGTCAAGTCCGAAATCTTCTCGAATTCACACCACTGAAGTCTTCCCGAGAAAACAGCGCGTAATAGGCTCATGAAAACTTACCAGGAAAAAGGCAAACTAGATTGCTCATCTCAGCGATAATCGTTCCTAAACTCCAGATGTCCACGACCATATCATACAATTTGGAGCCGAGAAGAATTTCCGGCGGTCGGTACCACAATGTTATGACCTCATGTGTGTATTGCCGAGCAGGGAGGTTGAAAGCGCGTGCCAAACCGAAGTCGGCAAGCTTTATATGACCTGTAACGAAGCATACATCTGATGCCACTATTTCCGAAGGGAACTGGATCCCCGATCCTGATTACGAGCGAAGCCGATAATATTGATGGGCGAGGGCACCCAAACTCACCCTGAGCATCGATGAGCAGGTTCTGTGGTTTGAGGTCTCTATGTAAAATCATGTGCTGGTGACAATAATCAAGCCCCTGGAGAAGTTGCCACGCGTAGCCCTTTATCAGTTGTTCACTCAGTCGAACCTTTGTCTGAATCGCTCGTTCAAGGAGTCGTTTCAAATCACAAGTCATGAATTCGAACACCAAGTACAAACTGTTTGCGGAGGGGATGATATCTAATAATCTGACGACGTTCGGATGCTTGAGATTTTTCAAAGTCGCGATCTCTCTCAAAGTTGTGGATGGGACGCCCTCAAGTTCTTGGTCCAACCTGTAAAATGGGATGAGACCGGCTAGACTCCAATTATTCCAGGTGATTCAACCATAGTCGGACTCGCACGCTTCAATGAGATGGTGCGGTTGTAGAAAGTCATCTGACAGCGCGATGTGATTCGATTACATCCTGAGCTTATCGAATTGACCGCGAAACTGTTTAAGGCAAGAGAAATAGCTTACTTGATCTTTTTGAGCGCGACAGAATCTCCTGTAACTGTATTGTGAGCTTTGAACACAACTCCGTATGTACCTTCGCCGATCTTGGTGACATCGTTGAAATTTTCGATGTCCATAGTTCTGAATTAGTAGCAGCCTGGATTCGTAGGCCGCCCAATGACAAATTCGAGCTGCGTCCACACTTCTGATAAGTCCTGAGTATAATGTGCTGAAGCAGTAAAAGCGGCGGCATACGACCCCCGCTCCCGCCAAGCGCGCCACTAAACAAGAATGGACGCAGCCGCATTGGCGCCAAATTCGACCTCCGTTCAATTTTCAGCTCGAATCAGAGTTGAATCCAACTTGAATGGAATAACGATACGGTGAAAGCGCAGTTTAAAGGAACGCATGCTGACCTATGGTAACTCCATTTAAAGAGATGGGGCCTCAGAAATGAAATAGATGGAGTTGGTCAGCGGATAAATGAAAACAGTGATGACGGTGATCTTTGCTCCAGGGGAGAGCAGAATCTGGGCACCTCTCCGAATTTCGTTCCGAATATACATCAAAACCTGTCTGATAGGAGCACCTGCGGTGACGTGAAAAGTGGTCCGATATCCCAGATAGTCCCATTGTAGAAAGCCGTTCACGACCTGAAGTGTAGCTTTTGAAGGACCTCGTTCGGCCTGATGGGTTGATTTCGAGGAGAGATACTATGAAACCGGGAAATGATTGAATTCATCCCCGATTGAGGGAGATGTTTTGAATCCTAGAAGTTCAGCTGTAAGAACGACAGTACACCGAATCCAGTCTCGAAATGATGCGTCGTTCGAATGCATGGCGAGAAAAGAGCAAGGATTACGCTTTGGGAAGCAAGGAATTGCTTGAATGTGCTACAGATACGGTTGCGGATAACAATGAGTTACTGACTCCCTTCCTGGCGGAGTCGTGTCGAAGTCTAGCTGGATTGACCGAATTTCCGCTAATCTGGCCGCCACAGGTTTTGTAGAGGATCGGCTTCCCCCAGATCGTATACTTGCTGGCAGTTCGATTGCAGCGAGCGTAAGGCAATAGTACAGGCTTCATGGTACCTGAACCGTACTCCATGGATGGTTACCATCGCCCGATAAATCAATATCCGAAATAAGAAACGTCACAATAAATGCATCGCCGTGGCGCACCCTCATAGCTTATTATGTTGAAGTCTCTCGATTTTGTAAGCAGCAGAGAAAATCACCCGCGATCGTGACGAGCTACAAATGTTCATCTTGCAAATTGGCTCGCTACGATCTCTGGAACATTACAGCTCCGCCTCCCGTTGTAAATATCCCACTTTTCGACAAACAAGTTCTGTCCTAGCGTGTTTAGAGGCTCTCGCTCCAATGGTTCGCTTTAGCCGATTCAATATATTGACCATGTATTTCGTGAAACCGGTACCGAATAAAAATACATGTTTCCATAAATGAACGCCACCCGGAAACCATTGAACAGGCTCCATGGAGCAGTTCTCTGTTACCTCAGTCTTCCATCTCCACAGAGTCATGCGAAATCTCATCGAAATAGGCGGTCTCGCAACTCGGTGAACTGCTTGCAAAAGTAAACAGAAGAGATGGTGGTCATCTGGTTCAAGGTAGAAGTACGTCCGTCATCCGTCTAGGAATGCAGAATGATGTGCCGGAAATCGGTCAGGGTGTAGAAAAGTCAAGGTGTAGAATGAGTCAATTTCGATTGAAAACATTGTTGCCACAAAAGAGGGGACCAGGGGAGGGGGACAACGGGGGTATGCGGCACTCGTTAATTGCACGCCACAGAGACGTCCTGTTGATCGAGGTTACGGAAGAGTAGCGCGCATGTTCGAGTCTGCGGTCCTTACTGCGCATGACACTTCTTAGGAGTGGAACATGCGCTCAGTATCCTCAGAGATCGGATGCGTGAGATTTAAGTATCGCTCAGAGGACGTCCAGTGCAAGTGCCATTTCTACAAGCTCAGCTCGCGAGGGTGGAATTAAGCCGATTCTCATTGTCGACTTCTTTGGAAGCTCCTGCGATACGAATCAGACGCATTGGTGATTCCGGAGGACGGGAAGGAACTCGGCGAAAAGGAGCACAAGGGAGTGGATCGGCAACTGAGAGGCCTCGACGCAGTGATTGCTGAAGTTCGCGCTCGTTGCTTCTACAGTAAAATCTTGTTTTTTAATTTTCTACGAAATGAACTAAAAATAAATCTCGGTCTGGCCAGCCTTTCATGGGGTATTATATTGAAAGGAATACATATATATACATATATAAGGATACAACGAAATTCCGTTACAGCGGACACAATTTCCGATCCCCAATGTGTTCGTTGTAACGAGATTTTACTGTATTCATTTGGGAGATTGCTCCGAATTTCGTTGACTCATCGAGATATCCCTGCTAAGATACGGCATCAGATCTCCCCCAAACCAAGCTCAGCGACCTAGCAGAGCTATATTCCCATTATCTCCTCCAAGAGAACTCTTTCTTTTACAGACAGCCGTCCCCGTTGCCGCGGAATTTCTGCAGCAGTTTTCGCTCTGAGTGGAAGGCTCCCCATCTCGTCCGAATCTTCTCCACTTAGTCGCCACCGAAGATCGTCGCGGAAAGCAAGGTTCAGATTATTGTCCGGAATTACGCTGCCCTGTACATATGATCGAGAACGAAACCCTGAGAACGAGATGCTGGTTTGTCACCCTTTGTCTCCAATTCGGACTTTTATCCAGGACGCGGGAAATTTCGTGTCCACGAATTCTGATTTCATTCAAGGGGTTCCAGCTCTCTAAAGTCACACAGGAGGCAGTAGGGTGTGCACCCGATTGCCCTAAAACCCAGTTGCCCTACAGCTCGACCCCTCGTGAAATTTCCACCCGAAGTATTTACGCCCCGGGGTGTTCGATCGCAATTGCCCTACTACCCAGCTGCCCTAAAAATTTCCCCGCTAGATTGGCGGGAAGTAAAAAGTACTAGAACTCTGAGGTTATCCACATTATTCTTCTTTTAAGTACCTTGTACATGAACTGCGTACGAATAGTAAATTAGTTACAGTTATTTTAGGAATATGTACAATCTCATCCCTCTCGCGAGATGTCCTGAACGCATGGACCGACGCAGTGCAATGGCTTGTAAAGATTGTATCCCACGAGGCGAATGTAGTCCGGCAATACGATCTGTCCTGTCTCGAACAAACTCGAGTGACTATTGACCATTGCGAAAACGAGACGTGCAGCGCGTCAAAATCTCGTGCACGTGCGTCACATGTAATGTGATACCCGAGGAATATGAGGATAGTCTGTGTGCGATTCGAATCGCTTAACACCGCCAATCTGGCGGGGAAATTTTTAGGGCAGCTGGGTATTAGGGCAATTGGGATCGTACACCCCGGGGCGTAAATACTTAAGGTGGAAATTTCACGAGGGGTCGAGTTGTAGGGCAACTGGGTTTTAGGGCAACCGGGCTGTAACCGGCAGTAGTCACTGACGATGAGGAACTACTCGGAATGACCAAAACTTTCCATGAATTTGGTCGAGATGCTTCCTCTTGATAGCGGCATATACAACAGACGGTGTCCTTGCCGGAGCTACTCCACGAGCGATTGATTGATTGATTGATCAGTTTATTAACCATCTTCTAGCCATATACATTCAGTTATATGCAGGAAACCCCTTACCCGGGGGCGACTTTTCTCAGCTGGTCATTGTTGTTGTTATTATTTGATCCGGCGAGCTCGGGGGATGTACTCCTTTGTCGCTCGTTCCCATCTTTCGAGACTTCGTTTCGTCCGCTCTACGATCACTCCTGTTGAGTCTTCATGCAGGCCTGGTCTCTTACAGATCTCCGAATCGCTGCCCTGTTCATCCATGCACTCCATTGTCACATGCTCGTGAGTTTCTGTGTGATGATTACAGATCTCACATTTCTCCTCTCCTCCTTCGAATCTCGCTCTGGAGGAGTTGGCGTTTAGAAAGCCTGCTCGGGCCTTGCTAGAAGTGTACTTCCTCTAGTGTTGTCATATATGTAATAAATCGTGCCCCTGTCTCTTTCGTGATGCCTGTATCTTTTCAGGCTGGGCTTCCTTTCCATTCCCTATCAATAATGCTCTGATGTGAAGATCAACATCCTTGCAGAAGGATCTCCAGTTCAATTCTCCTCTAGCCGTAACCTGTGATCCCACCGAGTCACATTCGTACCTCATCGTATTCTCGGTGAAGTTTTTTGCCTAAAACTGAAACACTCCGGAATTCCCCGAGATTCACAGGGAAGCTTCGTTGACCTTCGACACGACCCTAACCCGCAGCATGGTGTCCTCAGGCTTCCTTCATACGGTCCGCTCGCATGTACCTGCCTCGGAATTGCAGGCTGCCCGATTCTGGAAGGTTACGCAGGCTAAAACTGGCGATGAACCTCAACGCTTTTTTTGAAATGATCAGTGGAAGAAATCAGTGAAATCGAATTCCTTCCAAAACGATGCTAGGAATTCGTTGAGAGACCCGCCGAGTTTCTGACCAAGTCGGGAGTCAGAGTGATATCAACGTAGAATCTACAGAGCTGCGAGAACGGTGAACTTCGCTCACTTTCTCCGCAAAACGTGAACGCTTCTTTGGCCGATGCTTCGGCTGCCACACGAAATTCGTGAAAAATAGTAAAATCCCAACTCTCGTGTGATATTTTTGTCGCGTGACATTCGAACACCGGTTTTCGAACGAATGCGTAATCATCCGACTCTTGAGGAACTCCGCTCTGTCTTGTGTTCCGAGGCATGCATTTCTCTGTCTCAATCCGATGCGCCGAGAACTGATGTTCGACAGGAAAGTACATCTGATGTCGGAATCGAGCGGAACGTATTGCGCCCACGTGAGTTGTCGAAAGATCGACGGTTCAACCTGGATCGAGAGCGTAAGGATCAAGTCCTGAGTATTTGAGAAAATGTCCGTTGATTGGTTCCGGACTTCCGTATAATGAACAGCAAAGCGATGTGGGGCCCGGGAGCGATCGAGAACGCCGATCTCTCTTCAGAACCCCACGAGAAAGGGGAACGTCAGGGGTCTTCTCAACCCGAACTGCGACGCCACAATGCGCAACAACAGTACCATGTTGTGGCATCAGTTGAAACATTCGCTCCGAAGGATGCTACGTCAGACCCCGGTTGGAAATGTGGGTTTCAGACCCGTTCTCCAGAGATGAATCATGAACAAAGACTCAACTTGAACGTCAGTCGGGATCTTCGGATGTCAGTCAGTTCTTCAGAAAGCGTCGCATGAAGAGAAATGACTAATTGGCTGTGAGCTGTCGTTGGCCTCCTGGCCGCTCTTGAGAAAACGCTGACCAAAGGTTTGACAGGCGGATAATCGTGGAGCCTCATTTCTATATCCTCATTTCCTATTTCAGTCATTCAGCAGCTCTAAGGGAGGGATTCGGGACATCTTCCCCAGTCGTGATATTGGACGCAGAATTTGATATCGGTTTATCGTTGACTCTTGCTACGAAAGTTAGGTTCTATTTCATTCACGGAAGGGCGCTGGCTTCTCCACTCCGGAAACTCGAGGCCGGGATAGCGGCGGCACGGGCAAGGAGCAGGCACACGCGGCGGAATAGGGAAACCTCAGCGTTGGGAGCCGCGCGGAGATTCACGGGGGGCGAGCGCGTAATCTGCGGTACCTGCAGCCGGAGCAGTCAGAATGAACCGCGAGCGTAGCGAGCGGCATGCGCCAGCAGATGTCTGGAAACCAGCGCAGCTTCGATTGCGACTCGGCGCCCGCGAGGAACCCGAGATTCCTTCGTAGTTGCGCCACCCAAGAGCGTCGCTGCACTCGCTACGCTATAAAGAGGCGGCGCCGGCGTTACAGAGCGGTCAGCGTGCTCATTTCGAGTGCGCGGGGCTATGGTTACTATGGCCATGGCGACAAGTTGCGTCGACCGGAAGGACTGACTGAGTTCAATTCAAGCTTCGGGCATCCTTATGAGATGTCCAGAAGATGCTGGATGTCCGAGTCTGTTAAAATGCAGAGCCGCCGGGATGCACCTAATGCGGCATGCAAAGAGTAAAAGTGTGCACGTTCGTGTATGCATCGATTGACACTCGACGATATGTTGCGTATGGGCTCCTGTCTCGGGATCTAGGACAGGAGGTACAGGACAACTGGGCAAACAGGGCGACAGCGCAAATTCACAATTGGGAAACTAGCCTGACCTAACACATAATTTGCCGAGTTACCATGTTGCTCAGTTGTCCTCTCTGCTCAGTTGCCTTTTTTGCCCGGTTGTCCGTTTGCCCAGTAGTCGGTGTCCGAGGACAGGGACTCGCGACCTTGCAAGACGGCTCCCTACGGCCTGTGTACGTGGAACCCTTCGCAACGGTTTTGTCTATAAATGAATACAACTCGGTACCCTCATTCAGATAGGTTATGTGATAAATCCGCTCGCGCAACGGAGGATCGGACCCTCATCAACATATCCACCACCTTCTCCATCGTAATTGCCATAGCATTCACCTTTTCGTTCGAACAGTATACTTAGAATGGGTTCTCCCCTCCGAGGAACGGCGATCCTGTTGTTCGGTAATCCTCATGATATACCGCACTTGATGAGACCCCGCACTGCCCAAAGATCATCATCATCATCACAGCGGCCATGTTCTTCTGATTGGAACCCTTTCCGGTGTTTTTCCACCAAAGTCTGCTAACCGTTCCTCTGGAACGGAATCCACAGTGATTTCCTCAGAGTTTCCGTTCCATTGGAACGGTATACTTAGCATACGCTCCAGCCGTTGTATTGGAACGCCCTTCCTCCGTTCAAGTTTTTCCTAGTGGCGGTGCGGCTTTCGCACAGGAATGATTCTCCCCTCTGACAGCACACCTGACGTAGGAGAGGCCCGTGACGGAGAGGAATCCGTGGAAAGGAGGTTTTTCCCTCAGGAGCTCCGAAAAAAATAACACCATCGCTACTCTTGGAGCATCTGACACCGCTTGACGTTCTGACTTGTTGGCAGCTTGAGATCCGGGAGGAAAAATGCCGTGGAAGGTGAGAAGAGGTTTATCAAGTATTAAAAAAAGGACATACGACGGGGGGGCCTGAGAGCCAGTTCCCGCTTTCCATAAATCAAAGTCCGAGTGAACATCTCCTACCGTGTCCGCTCACAAAAGTGTTCGTGATCACTTGATGAGGTGCTTACGACGTTGCTAGTTTCGCTTGGCTGGCTGCCGACGTTTTCCTGGACGACGTTCCCTCTTGTTTGGACTTAGGAACGCGTAAGCTAAACAGTCGTGCACAATAGAGTGCCATGGGGTCAATCCCTGAGTTCCGTGGAGAAAATTGAGCCAGTAAAGAGCGTTGTTTTCGATGAGCCAAATCCACCGGATTTCCGGCCGCCAAAACATCGAGTCATCTTCCTGATCATCCTCCACCGATCCTCACTGTCGGCGAAAACAAACTGCAAGCGCTTTCGTGTTCGACGTTTCTGTGTCCACGGCGACGTCGACCGGTCTCGCTCCGCGAGATTGCCCGTATTTCGATCGATCAAAATTCCTCTCTCGCCAAGATTCATGAAATTTTCCGCTTACTATGTCTTGAGTTATATCCCTGTGGCCGCGATTTATTCGTGAGCTGGAACTCTCGAAGGTCAGCGCTGAAGTAAGCCGATCCAAACAAGTACTCTATTGTACGACGTCTGACTCTCTTCTTGGACCCGGTAACTGAGTCAGCACTGACACCCACACAGCATTTGGGGGTTTGCGCCAGAATTCACTGCTTGTCAAGTCCGTGTGAGTCGTTGGTTGAATCGAGTTCAATTGTAACCCACTTCCAAATTTTTCAATGCCGACTCAGATGCGGCAGAGTTTCCTAAGAAGAATTTCGTGATCAAAAACATGGATCGTGTGACGAGCGCAGAATGGAGGGTCATGAACTTCGTTTGTCGACAGGATTCGATGCTGTCGCCCCGGAGCAGGAAGACTTCAGTTTCATGGTTCAGAATGTTTTGATCTGGATCGCCGACGAGTTCAAGCCACACAAGTCCGAATGGCGGGGTTTCCATCATTCATGTGAAAGTTCCAACTTGTGCCAGGTGTCGGCAATCCACTCAATCAGTGATCTCCCACCTGTCCAGCCAGACAAGGATCACCAACGGTTGTCAATCGAACCCTGGCTTCCCGTTGTTTTTAATGAACGAGCGGATAGCTTGCGTCTATCTAATCGGGGAAATAAGTTCCACCACATGTCTGCAGCTGAGGATTCTGTTTGTGCGGACAAAGCATTCGCAGCACAGTTTCATCGTCCAAGGTGGCCTTAATGAGCGCTCGCCGTTTTCCGTCTTTGAGACAAGGTGTATTCGAGCGGAAAACTTCCTGTTTCCTCCTGAAACCCACGAGTTCGCGAGTCGTGTCTAGTCCCCTGAGCCCTCTTTGATTTGATCTTTGTGTACTTTGAACGGTTTTAACAATACTTTCACTCATGGGGAGATTGAACTCTGACCGGATTGTCATCGTGACTTTTCAGGCAAGGCGGACTTTGTTCGCCGCGGCTATCAGAAGCAACTTTCGAGTCCACCAGCTGCCAGAACGTCAAAATGTCCGCGGTGTCGGAATGCTCTCACTTTTCGCAAAAACCACTCCGAGAGATATGGGAGCCGCCATGAAAGTTGTGAAAATCCAAGCAGGACAAGGCTGGTTCTTGCGGACAAGCAGAGGCGTTGTCGACATATTCGAGAAAGTCGCCAACCGGAAGTCCGAGAAAGTTATGATGATCTGCGACGACAAAACGTACACCTTCTCTCAAGCCAAAAGATATGTGGATCAAGTCGCCACATACTTCAGCTCGTTAGGTTTGAAACGCGGCGACGATGTTGCGCTTTATATGGAGAATCGACCGGAATTCATCCTCCTATGGTTGGGCTTGTCGAAAATCGGCGTGGCCACCGCCCTGATCAATAACCAGCTACAAAACGATCCGTTAGTCCACTGTGCGACGGCGGTGAAATCGAAAGCAATCATTTACTCTCCTAAAACCGCCGCGAACATCGAGGCCGTGCATGCACGGCTTAACGAGAGGAATCCTAACATTAAATACTTCACGCTCGGAGAGCCGACGGGGAAAATTCGTTCCGAAAACCTCGAGCAGCTCTTGGACGCCACTGTTCCTCAATCTCTCAATGTCGAGAGAGCGTTGTTTGATCCGTTGATTTACATTTTCACTTCAGGAACTGAAGGTCTCCCGAAAGCGGCGATTATTTCCAATGCAAAGTTCATCTGTCTAGGAGTGGTTATTTACCACATAACGGGAATTCGTGCAAACGACGTATTTTACTTGTGCCTGCCCCTATACCATTTGTCTGGAGGTGTTGTCGGCTGCTCTCAGGTCGTCATGTATGGTTGCACGGCAGCCATTGCCCAAAAGTTCTCAGCCAAGCAGTTCTGGAGCGATTGTTCGAAGCACAAAGTGACGGTTGTTCAGTATATAGGAGAAATCTGTCGATACCTCTTGAGCGAGCCAGTGAAGCCAGAAGAAACCCAACACCGCATCCGAACCATGTACGGAAACGGACTGCGACCTCAGATATGGAAAGAATTCCAAACACGCTTCAAGATACCCAACATCAGGGAGCTGTACGGCTCGACTGAAGGGAACTGCAATCTCATGAACACAGACAACAAGGTTGGCGCCATAGGGTTCGTGCCCACCATCGCGAGATGCTTGCCGCACGCCATAACAAAATATATTTACCCAATCAAAGTGGTCAAGCTCGACGATAGCGGCGCACCCCTCAGAGACGAGAACGGGATCTGTGTTCAAATCAAAGAGGGCGAGGTCGGAGAGATCGTCGGACTCATCTCCGAAAGGAACATCAATCGCTTCGATGGATACGTTGACAAGAACGCCACCAAGAAGAAAATATACAAGGATCTCTTCGCTAAAGGGGACCAGGGATTTGCGTCGTCGGATTTGCTTCACATGGATGAGATGGGTTATTTATTCTTCGTCGACAGGACGGGTGACACTTTCCGCTGGAAGGGCGAAAACGTCTCCACCACAGAAGTCGAAGGTGAGTCCTTGAATATAATTTCGAGTTCTTGTGACCTGAACTTGTACACCGGAGTGAATTACAATGAGAGGTCATTTAATTCCAGGTGTGATAAGTGAGTTGTGCGGGAAAAGAGACGCAATCGTTTTTGGCGTTTCCATTCCTCATCTCGAGGGCAAGGCTGGTATGGTTGTCATCGAGGATGATGGTTCTTTGGACGTGAACTCGTTCCTTGAAAAGGCTAAGAAAATCCTACCCGCTTACGCCATGCCTCTATTTGTGCGGCTTGTCAAGCACATCGACCGGACTTCGACTCACAAGCTAAAGAAAACTGATTACGTCAAGACCGGCTATGAACTCAACAAGCATCAAGATCCCTTGTATTTTCTGGACAATGGAAAAAACTACGTCCGGTTGGATGAATCGATTCTAGAAGACATCAGAACAGGGAGGAGGCGACTCTAATCCCCTTCGTGGTAGCTGTTATTGAACTACATTATCCGCAGCGGACCGAGACTGTTTGTAGATCCTACCTGTTCCTAACAGATCGCGTTTTATGTTTGTGGGGAGCGAGCTTCTATCTTTCTTATTTCGTTTCTTCTTGTACAATCAAGCTCGAATCTACCCCAGTGAATGACAAGTCCCCGAAGTGGGGGGGTAACATCTATAAATTGAGCAAATAATAATCGATAGTTGTGGTGTTGATCTTGGACTTGGGATCGTTGTAATAAAGAGTGGTGTCCTTGAAAGTCTCTGAAGTTGGTCTTAAATATACATAATAAGTGGCTCGGAAATTAAGTTGATTGTGCTGCGTCGGAACAAACCACAACTGCCGAGAATTTCTTCGTCGACCCAAGAGAGTGAGATCACACATTCCGAGTTGAATAGAAAGTATTTATTCGTCATGTAAAAAATCTTCTGCCTCCGTGTGCTCAAGATAGCACCAGAGGGCTCCTGTACAAACTATAAATATTCATGTATAATTCATGTATAATGTACAATTGGCAGATCTCCCGTTCGCAAGCTTTCTAAAGGGCTATACAAACTCTATCCGCCGAGCAGCTGCCTTGGCCGTCTTTCGGCAGATGTTGACCTGACCTACTTCTCTTTCGTCCTCTTCAACAGCTCTCTATCTGGCATAAATAACCTTCAGCGTCGCTATGACGAGTCCTGTTATGGTCACAAACACACTGGCAGTGTCAACTGAAGCCCCGGCCAACCGGCACCTCATACGCTCAAAACGACTCGGTCTGTCCTCCACGAGTTTCTCGAATTCAGCTTCTACAATCTGTCCGTCGAAGTAGGTTATAGGGTCGTTGTACGGATACTCGTAACCTTGGAGGCATTCGCACTTGTAGCCTCCCTGATCGAAACCTCGGCCCAAGATTGGAACGCACTGAAAGAGCAAAACGATTCATTCACTAACGCAGAAAACACTTCGGGACACTTTCAAGCATGCATAGCTGCTGCGCATGATTTGCAGATTCCGCGGGAGTAGAGAATTGTCATCGATCCCTTATCAACACCTCGTTCAGGTAGATCGGATTCTTACTCTTGATGATTTCCTCTCGCATTTGTGAGTGTTCTCGAATGCATTGTTTTCTGGAAACTTTGAGTAATCCGGACACTGGTTTATCTCCAATTGGTCTAGCTCGATGTTGACGGCGACGATTCCTCTGCGATTATGTAGAAAGTTGTCTGTCAATAATTGCTATCCTGATAAAAAGGAGTACCTATGATACCTCATTCTCAAAACGGAATCGGAGCTACTCATTACTTGAACTGCAGCCGTGCCCGCAGGCTGTCCCAGCCGAAGAACGGCACCGCATACGTGACGATCCAGGAGTGGTGGTAACCACCACAATCGAAATATGGAGAAGTCCAGTATCCATCCTTCACGTCGGCAGCCTTGAAAACGATCACAACGTTTGAAGCGATTCATAACAGGAGGAGTTTGACCACTTAACCTCGTTTAAAAAATTACCTTGTACTGCAAGGGGTAGTGATCGTATTTAATGGCCGAATGCCCGGAAGAATTGTAACGAATTTGGATTTTGGTTGTGTACGTTGTCAGGTCGTCCAGGTTGGCACTCCATTTCGTTCTCAGGAGTTGGAACCATTCCTTGCTAAGATAATCTCTATCTCCATTGGTATTGGCGAAACGACCGGTGTCGTCAACGAAATATTTTCGTTCGTTACGACCACTGCAAGGGAAATTTTAATGCAATCAATCATCCGAAGTCCCGCGATGCGTTGTAGAGAGGGATAAAAGGAGAAAATCGGAAATATTCGCAGCGGAACTCACAGTCGCCACGCATAAGGGCCGAAGTAGTTCCTGTCGGTGAATGCTTTGTAATCGAAGTACACCCCAGCTCCTACGACTTTCTGGTCTCCGATCACAATGGACATGACTTCGCCGATCATCTGATCTGCGGTCAGAGGTTTATCGGGAACTCTGAACTCGGCGAACAAATCCTTCGGGTCGACGATTTGCATGAAGCCTGAGATGAAGTTTGCCAGACGCACGGCCATGCGGGCTTCGTTCTCCAGTTGTGTCTCCTTGCCGTATATGACGTCCCCACCCATTCGGAGCTGGTCAGGATGTCGAGCTCTAATCGCAGCGCAGTTCTCACCACGAACGGCTTTCATTCTTTTGAGCATAGATAATGGATCGATTCGCGTGCCGTTGCTTATCCCGTCGATTGCCATGTAGTTTGCAAAGCGACCTATCAGCTCCCAACGTTTGTGTTCGGGGACGCGATTGACATTCTGCGTCAGAACTCCGATGTATCCGATTTTGTCGCAATTGTAGCCGTGTTCGTACTCGTGTTCCGATGCCCGTTCAATGAGCTCCCCGTGGTAGGGGTTACGTACTATCTTTGGTCTCCTGTAGCCCGGTTTACATCTGCAGAACAAACGTTCTCTCAAACGGATGACGGAGCGGAGTAAGCATGGAATCGCTTCCGAAATCACCGCGCACAGCTTTCCCATCAACAGAAAGCACTCATTAGCCAGTGAATATCGAACCTACGTACCTGCACTGATATCCTCCTCGCCTGAATCCGTAGCCGTGAACAGGCTCGCAATCTGTGGTTTCGTTTTTGCATCTTGACGTTCCGGCGAAATGGTTTGGTCGGGGGTTTCCGGGCCCGAAAGGACATTGATTGATGTCGATTCTCTCGAAATCAAGCTCCATCACCGAAACAGCGACGTACCGGGGGATCTCAATATGACGCCACTGCGTGTGTCGGGGATAGATGTCGGGGATGGGTGCTAGAATTCAAGTTCGAAAGGGTGAACTATGTTTCGAGCAGTTTTTTCGAGGATAAATCATCGTGGAACAGTTAAAAGAGACTCATTTTCGAGATTGTTGAGCTCCAATTTCCAACAGATACTTACAAGTAGCGCCGTATACCCATTTATCCGACCTTCCACAATCGAAATAGGGTCTGACCCATTTCACTGGTCCGGGATTGTCATTCGCGGCAGGAGGTCCATGCCAAACGAACGTGTCATTGTTCCCGAAGAAGTCTGTTATTTGCACGGTGTACGTGGTCTTCGAGTCTTGACGTTTGGTCAGATCGGGTAGCCAGGAAGAGTACCACTCATTGATCCGGTATAGATCACTCGAATAATTCAACGAGGGAGAATCCGGTGGAATAGCCCCGAGATCTATGGCTTCTATGGTGTTCAATGTTGAGGTTCCTTCTAAGTGGTATGGGTCGTTGAAATCATCTGATCTATAATCGAAAGTGGATAGTTTTATGTAGATATCAAGATTCTCTGGAAACAAACAATATTGGAGAGGATCGAGAATACAATCGAAGAGGAAACTAACCGGAATGCTCGTGGAGCAAATAAAGGCATCGTCTTATTGAAGAACCCCTTGTAAGAGGGCGTAAACGACATGTTCGGAGCATAGTATATTGCTGAGGCATTGATAAACCTGTTGGCCGCGACATCCGATATCACCGACATGAAGTAATACATGAAGCCTGGCTCATCATTGTCCTTAGCCCGTTGAAGAATGAAACTGAAATCAAAGAATCTTCGATATACTCAACGAATATTGATCTTTACTAACTACGACAGTGTTTCATCGCCAGAGGATGATAACTCTGTGGTATCCGGCGATGTCCTGCAGTCTCCTCTTGCGCGGACCTCGGGCCTCTGTGGGGCAGGGGCATATGGACAGAAAGAGTTCACCGCGGGTCGAGCGCAGACGTTTCGGGAATTCAGCGGAATCTTGACGTTCAGCCGTCGCTAAGCGACGTTGCCACTCACTCGTGCGCCAAACCGTCTTTTTTCACTAAATACTGTCATCGGAGTATAAGTTCGGGCGCATCGGAAATTTTGTGACTCATTGAGTATGCACTCAGGAAGCTTTTCTATATCCTCCTATAGTGGAAAGCCATTGATCGAATAGAACTTCCGAGATGTTACCTGAGGAAGAAGGCTTTGCTGATAGCCATGTTGTGTATATGCAGAAGATTGGTTCTGTTCGGAAATACAGGATCGATGTTGAGCCGCTTGATGTTAGGGACGTGGGTCACAGTATCGTTTGGTAGGAACAACTCATTTATATCTTGGATTTTGCAGTTTTGCTGAGACACTCTGTAGTATTTATCTCGGATTTCATCGAACGAATCACGATCACGACTGAACTGGGCTGTCACTCTGATGAAAAACACAATCAACAACAGGCACACGGCCCGTAGCAGGACATTCATTTTGACTAGCTTTCAACTATTGCATAACTTTTCCTAATCCACTGTTTTGGACCTTCGAAACCTGAATTTCGGGATCTTCGTCTGACGTGCGGCAACGACGCGGCGCTTCTGGGAGAGGACGTCAAACGCACGGTCGCCTTGACGACCACCATACACACCTCAGCCGTTTATTGAAGAAATCTCAGCCGCTTCGACATTTTTCAGCGAAATTGAGAATTTCTTTTGAATCTCTTATCGGCATGGATTTCGGAGCACCAGTTCTATAGAAGGGTTCCGGATCTTATATTTCCCATGTGAAGCAGCCGTCGGCATGCCGGGGTGTCTCCACAACAGGTGCCTCATCCACATACTGCTGTAGCGTGGTCGTTGTGCTTCGCCTTTTTCGTTAGACAGGAAACTGGCCCTTCGGCAAGCGAGACGACAATATTCTAAAGCGCTCATGGAGTCAATCACAACACCCAAAGAGTCGTTCTGGTGGTTTGAAAAGTTCTCAGTCTGAAAAGGACCTCAGGTCCGATTTCCGCCGCTCGATCCTCTCGCTTCGGATGCTTAGAGCGTTAGTCATCCATTTATCATGAATCATACTGAGCAGGCTGATTTGTTTTGGATGGCTGAAAAATGGACCATATCTCTCAATCAAACTCGTTATCGGAGCCAAAGATTTGATTGAATAGTTGCCCACCATTTTTCTTTTCTTTATTCGCAACTTTTCGGAGTCTTCGTCACATCTTCCGTCCCGGGAAGAGTCCTGCTCACGGGTCCAAAGGGAAATTGAGGATTCCGTTCCGTACGTATTGATCAACAGCCAGGTCAATCGGTGCTCACATGTAGCGACCATGTGCAGCTATATCGGTATCTGATGATCACGCCTATCCCTGCCAAGTGATCGTCACATTTCTGAAAACAGTTTTCCGAAGACCGATAGAACCTGCATTCGGGAAGGATTGCAGGGATTTTCGCGAATTCTTGATTTAACCAGTGAGAAATCTCCAACTATGCCATCATTCAAACTCAAAGCAGACTGCGGTGGCGGGAACCAAGACCTCAATATGAAGTTGGTAACAAGAATAAGGTCGCGCGCCTGCGATGGCGGTCCCCATGCCGCGCTTTTGATCATTGTGCATTACAGACTCTGATGAATGCGTCCATATCTATTCGGAAAAAGAGCTGGGTGAGCACTTCCATAAACATCGAACCTACGATTTCAAATATTCGAAGTGACGAATCGCGGGGCATCCAGTAGGGATACTATGGATGATTTATTAATTTAGAGGTGATGAAACTCGAAATTCCTGATAGTTCGGCTCTGCGGAGTCCATTCTATCTTCAGCATCGAGAATGCTCACTAAGGACAAGACTTTCAGGGCATTCCGAGAATCGCAACATCACCGGTTCATTCCTCAATCCATGTGCATTTCACTAGTTGGCAGCGAAGTTTGTCCAGAGGTCCATCGCGGGAGAAGTTCTTTTCGAACAGCCCAAATTTCCTTCAATGCAGACGAACATTCCCAAGCGATGTCTCCAGAGCCTGGAATCGGAGTGATATGTATGAAAACGACCTCATTTGCTATGACTCAGCCATCAGGCCAGCCCTCCAAGCTTATCTGTGATTCGAATCGGCAACGATAGATTAATCCGCGGGAACTTACCTTTACGTCCCATATGATAAGCTTGCTGTCGACGCCAGATGTCGCAAATTTGTTAACCTTATCGCCTTGACTCGAATGTACTGTGACGGATGAAATAGTGTTCTGATGAATAGTGGTCATCACAGTGCCAATATCGGGTCCCGCTGTTCCCGAATCCAACGACAATTTGTCCATGTCGCGGAACTTGCGCATGGCGGATACGTTACCACCAGCTTCAGTCTTTTTCTGCTTATCGAGAGATGTGACAAAAGTCAACGAATTGTCATTCACTTCGAAGAGAAGCGGACAGCAGTCGTAGCCCTGCGAAAGAATTCAAAGATGAGATGAGGCGACTTAGACTAGGGTTGGTGTTAATCACGGGTTTAGAGGTTCGGCTCCAATCTTCTATTCACGGGGAAACAAAATCTCGATTCCGTTTCAGAAAAGATTCTTCAACTCACCGCAGCGACGACTTTCAGTGGACTCAACCAGAGGCATTTGAGGAGCGGCAACCCTGTCGTGCTCAAAGACGCGACTTGGGTACCGCCGGCAGTGGCCACAGCAATGGAACTATCGTGCGAAACCCAGGCTACCCGATTCCCATCAGGAGAAAAGGACACGCCGTGAACCCAGCCTCCTGAGGGGAACTCGGCCATCAGTTGACCAAGAGGCATACGGGCTCCCCACGGAGTTGGCTCCGGCTTGTCTTCAATTTCTTTGATGTACGCGGAGAACACACGAGTTCTGCAAGAAGCGCATAACTTAGACTCCGCTCGAAAAGGACTCCGATGAGGAGGATTTCTAGAATACTAACTGCGATATGGGATTCTCACCTGAAATCAGCTGATCCGGTTGCGAGCAACACATTGTTCGGATGCCAATCCAAGCACATAACAGTGCTCTGGAGGGGTTTTTTGATGTGTTTCGACAGCCACCAATTGTTTCCTTCATCAATGTAGCACACCGAAACCAGTTTCGCTCCTGAACCAACAGCGAATTTGTTCTCTTTAGGTGACCAACGAACATAGGTGGCCGCTCTGTTGATTCGTAAATGCACGAGGACGGGATCCCTGCAGAAACAAATATGGTTCACAAATGATGGAAATTCATGATTCTCGAGGAAACTTGCATCGTATGGCTCGGAATTCGAATTACCATTTCTGTCCGTTCCAATTCCACACGTAACCGTTCCGATCGGCAGAGCACGTTACTATTCGGTTAGATTTCGGTGCCCAATCAATGGAAGTCACTCGGAGATCATGCTTTGTAAGAGTTTGGGCGGGATTTGCCTGCCATCCAACTTGATCCTTCGAGTAAATAGTTACATCGTTTCCATTCAATGCGACCGCCACCTCTGTAATCGATAAGTTTCCGATCAGAATCTGCTCGGAATCTTCCTTGCTATCACGGTAACGAAAGGTTCATTGACTGCTGACATTGATCCTAAACGCAAGAATCAGCTGTGCAGCAACGATCTCTCGAATTGTCCACGGGGGTATGTAACGAGATATTCATGTCAAAAATCAGAATGATGGAGGTTCTTTCGGAACTTACGCGAGCGATCCTTATTGAACGCGTGACAACTAACTGGATCCACGCCGAAGCTGTGTATGTCAGCCATTGTACAGCTGGAATGAGAACGAAATTCAGCTGCGGGGTATCATCCGCCATGTAAAATGAAATGTCTACCGCATCCCGCTCATAGTCGGACCATTCCAAATGCTTGAGTTAAGTTGTTAACCCATGCGGAAAATGACTCAGCTGTGTCGTGTTTGTCATGCCATATACGTCGACTCCGCTTTAGTTACTCTCAAAACACAACGCGTGAGATAAATTCGCGTTCGAAATATGTACAGTAGGGAACTGCTCGAAACTGCAAATATCCAGCTTCTCGGAACACCTTGCCGAATTTGGAGCTTTCAACCGTGAAGTCTGACCACCGCTCACCGGAATATGGCAAACCGGACCTGAGGCAAACGGATGGACTGAGCCATCGTTTTCGATGAGGAGATACTCCGACTGCCCATTTACCCGCCTTACTCAGTGGAAACCAGATCTTACTGATTGCAGGGAGGAAAAAATGGAAAAAGGAAGGAAACTTCAAACGCGGGGGCCCTGAGCGGCAATCGAACCAGAGCGGAAACAGACGTGAAGGTTCACGGCACTCACCGATTTAGTGTGTGTATGATGCAGAGCTCAGAAGTTTTCGACGGAATCGGGGTTTTCTCTGCTCTGGCGGCACCCCTTAACCTACTGCTTTATTAGACTTGCGATCACACTCACGGCTGGTCGTGTTATTCTTTTTGACAACTCCCACGTCGGCTGCTAGCTGAGTAAGCATTGAGTGAGCGGATGCCGAATCTTTGGGAATCAAAGGAACGCGAATAGGTCATTCTTTTAGAATAGGGAACGGAGTCGGTTTTTTTTTCTCGGGAGTACGATTGGGTAAGAATATCTTGTTAAGATTCCTGGATGAACGGAGGGCACGGCGCTGGACGAGTTCACAGCGCCGAGGCTTGGGGACCGGCGAGGAATACGGGCGAGGGCGGTTCAAAACCACGCGCGGGCTCGAAGGGACTGCTGTTGCACGGGGGTATAGCCTAGGCATTGTCCCTTCAAGGAACGGGGAAACGGGGGTTCTTTCTTCTGGAACGAAATCCCCGTCCCAAAAAACGTACGGAATGTAGAAAATGATAGCTCTCAATGAGCGGAAAGCAGCTGTCGCAACCTGACTGGGAAAATATTGCTGATGATGATCTCTGCTGCTGCGATCGGGGCTCGAGTGGCCCGTAAACGGCATCCGAGAGAGAAAAGCAGGTTGACTGCGGTTTCGGATAAACCTTGAGACATCTCGTTGCCGTGGCGGCCTAGTTCTGCGCACGACCGATTTCAGCGCGAGGCAGATATTAGCGCCCGAGAGATATGAGCGCAAGGCCCATTCAGCGCACACGAGGGTGCTCAGAGAAACAGTGTGGCACGGAATAGTCGTCTAACAAAGCCGACTAAGAGAGCGAAATTTACGCGAAGCGACTGCTGCGATAGCTGTTGCTGGGGCAGTGGCAACTATCTAGGCCCGCGAGCGTAGCGAGCGACACGCGCAAGCAGATGCCTGAGAGCAAATGCATCGAAAGCCTGCTCGAGTCGCCGCTATGGCGTGTTGGCGCCTCGCAGTTTAACCTCGCTGTATAACCTACACTCTAGAAATAGCCATGGCCCGAGTACTGGCCCTGAGTGGCACAGTAGTCAGTACTAGGCATGGCAAATAACCGCAAATTTCAGAACCGCGGTTCTCAAGTACCCGCCACGTGCGAAACCGGAACCGCGGTTCCGAACCGCAATGGAACCGCCAATTTCATTTGGTACTTTCTCCACCGAAAGCGAACTCTCATTATGGAATCGAATCTAGATCAGCGGGCTTAGCAACTCTTATGAGCATACAAGGACGTTTAATTTATTTTTATGAGCTGCACTCAGATGCTTTCCTCAGAACAAAAATATTGTTGAGAGTTTCCGGGGTGAGCTTGGCTCGGTTCTCCCCGAGCAACAGATGTACAATACTAAAGTCTCGTTCCGGTTCGATCGAGGTCGGAGGGATAGCTTCGAGAATTTTACGACACAAATTCAGATGGTCTCCCGCTGACGTGCACATGCGGCTGGTCGAGTAATTCACAAGCATTCGGGGAAGCCCTACAAAACTTCACTACTGACATCGATTAAGAGAGCATTCTAACAACGGCGGACAGAATCGCTGAGCCTTCCCCGTCTTTTTTCATCTTTTCTGAACCGCGGTTCCGAACCGCAAAAATGCTGCGGTTCCTGCGGTTCCAAATCCACATAAATTGTGCGGTTCTTGCGGTTCCGGAACCGCGGTTCGGAACCGCTGCCATGCCTAGTCAGTACCACTGTGATGCGTTCGTTCGACTGGGCCTCGCGCTGAAATCGGTCCCTTGCTGAAAGTGGTCGCGGGCGTTCGACGGAATTGCGCTGAGAAAGGCCCCCTATTCCCGCTATTTTGCGGGCAGGAAGGATTAAGCCCCCGCCAAGAGAAATCCTGCGTACGCCCCTGCGCTCAAACAGGAGAACGAGAAATAGACCTCGCGGAATTTCACCCGAAAGCATTTATAACAACTGAATGAGATGGGCCAACAAAGGATCACGGTCTGAGACATCGATGGATGGGCTTACTTCGCACTTTTCTTCTTCGCAGCCTCAACGGCGGCTTTTTGCCTCCACAATCTCGACAATTTCCTTGTGCAGCTTTGTGAACTTCTTCTTGGTTATGCAAGAGAGAGAGAGAGAAGAGAAGAGAAGAGAAACTTTTAGAGGTCGTTCACACTCGCAAGTATCAGAACGCTAACTATCAGTTCCCAAGAAGACAGGGTCAAGTTCTGCAGTTCTTGCTCATCGAGGAAAAGTCACCGTCTACACCATTCACAGCATCCCTGTTCATGGTCTTGCTGAACAAAGTCATGCCTTCTGCATTGATTTTCTCTTGAGGCATGTGGACGGCCTTGTCGAAAACCTACGAAGCGCCAGAGGTACCCGACTCGTAAGCTTTTTGCTGATCTCGTGCAAAGCGGTCGGGCAGGGCCGATATCACTCTACAATTGGAATAATGAAATAGAATCTGACCTTTCAAGATCGTTTGTTGTAGCGAGTCCGTTCGCGACGGCGCACAGTGGCCAATTCCGCTGAAATAGGTGGACAAAAACCAAAGTCAAAACCCCGGTATTCTGAGTGTTGCGTGTTGCATGTCGTTCTCCGATGCAGAAAAGTCCGAAAGCCACAATTCGTTCCGAACGAGACGAGACTTGTTGAAGAATTGATGACTCGCTGAGCGGTTCACAGACTAGATGGTCGTCATTAACACCGACGAATTCGCGTGTCATTTTCACGGAGAGATTCGTCATCGCTGAGCTCATCGACGACAGCATCTTCAGCTTCTTCAGCAGAGAACGGTTATTGGTACGATAAACTGACGACCGTCACGGCTTGGAACGATTTCGAACGCCAGCGCCCGCCGGCCGTTGTGCAAGTCCGACTGCGCAATCAAGCCGGAACTTGCCGCGATCCCACATTGCGAGTGCGCAAAACTCTTGACAATTCGTTGCAACGAACTTTTGGCCATCACAGACACTGTTTTTGGTTCGCTCTACTGGAAAGTTCGTTGCACTTGAATTCGTTCTATCAAGTATGGGAGGTTCTCGGACGTTGACAGTCCAAAGCACCTGCAGATACTTATACGAGGTTTTGGTCAATGCGGTAGCTTGACTTCGCTTGCACACATGCATAGTACGTGTTGTATCCGACCGAAAGACACGATTGTAGATATGTGCAACGGACTGTGAGAGCGTAGAGCGAGTCGTTGCCGTCTCCGGGAAAAAAAACAGTCAAAGGCTTGCCGGCTATCAGCTCCTCCTTCCTCTAAGTGCTGTCTCATGTGTTAATGTCGCTGGAAGGGTTTTCTCATCTAACGCGCGTCCTAAATGTGGAACTAGCATGTATTCCCTCCTAGCTTTTATACTTTTGGGAGAGCACTGCGTGGTCTGGCGTCCTCTATAACTCTGGAATCAAACTTCCATTCTATTAGCCGTACAGATTTGTTTGTCGTGCCTCCGGGTTGGAGTACCTCAATTTTTCTGCAAAAAACTCAATAAGTCTGAGTCTCGTTTGCGATCGCCTGCGGTAGCAAACGCGGAACCCAGTGTCTACCGTTCTATCTTGCTGCATACTCAAATCACTGTCGAAGATGCTGATTCATCGATGCTGTAATCAGCCGCCTTCTCAGTTTTCCCTGCCTGGCGTCCACTTCATCGACAACCATCGACGTGAACTGCCCCGCCTGCCGCACGAAAAAGCGCGGGTCGCGTTTTTAAATCTGAACTTGACCTAAAATCTAATCGTACTCGGCTACACCCTCCGTGTAGCCGAGTACATTGTCCATTGACACTTCATCGAGGTTCTTTTGCAGAGGGTTAACTACGCCGCCCGATGGCGGGGGCGATGTCTCGAGGCCGAGGAGCGGCTTCGAGTGGCGGAGGAGCGGCTACGACAGTCGCAGGAGCGGCTGCGGCACTCCTTGGAGCTGCGGCACTCCGAGGAGCATTAACAAAATGTTATCCGAAACTCCACTTATACGGCAATATTAATAATATGGGACTGAATCTATCGGTTTGTAGGTATCACCGTCGAGAGTCTGCTCTCAAAGCGTAAGTCAGAACTGTGTTCCTGAGTATGATTCAATCATTCTTCCTTTGCCGTTCCGGGAGCTTTTGGATGAGCTCTATGATCTGCACGTCTACGCACCAAGAAACGAGACCAAAAATATCGTATATCCTAAGGCATTGCAATTAACGAATTTCACTCTGTGATGATTTTTCATGTATTCTCCATTTGTCTCATGCGTTCTCTATTCGCTCCCAATCTTCTGGTTCGCTGTCCAGCTGATTCGCCTGATTATATTGGGTCCGACCAGCCTGTAGTCTGCACTTTTGCCACTCTGGTGTTTCTGACGCGACCGTTGCAGCATGACGTTGTCAATCGGCCTCAAGCCTAGCTTACAGTTCCCCTTCCGTCTCCCTGGTCCTTCGGAGCCGGTCATCCTCTAGTCTAAGTTCCCGTTCGACCACCCGGTTCTTTGTTCTCTTTCGCGAACGGGGGAAAACACAACCGATGAACCTCACCCAAATCTTGGTCTTTCCGTTTTGGAAATGTTTTCTCTTGAGAGTGGAGTAAATGTTTCACGTAAGGGGCGAAGGAGTTAGGATCGGTCGAAGGAGCCGGGTGAATCGAGCCACATCTCGGTGGATCGGGATTGCTGACCTCCCGTTTGAGTTTTTTCGAGCCTTCCATCCAATGTTGACGGGAATGATTCTGGGGACAACGAAGGATCTCAAGTATCAGCAGCCTCCCTGCGAACGCCAATCATTTTTTTTTACCCCAAAATCCGGCGAAAAAGCAACCTGAGATTTGATCGAAAAACGAATCTGAGTGCAATGCGTCATGTCCCCAGGGTTCTGAAAAGTATCTGAGGGATTTTAGGGTATATTTGATTTGATATGACAGCTTGTCTCTAGAATCAGCCGCCACGTGACTCTAAGCATTATCTAGGCCATGAATACGAGAACCACACAACCTCCTCCAAATTAATCACAGCATATTTCCTTTTTTTCTGATGAGGAGTCGTTCCAACTTTCGATCGAGATTCATGTTTGATTGAAAGTGATCTCGTATTCGATAGAAAGGTTCTCATCCTCTCTTTCTAAAGTCTGCGTTCCGCTGTGCGGCAAGCTCCTCAACTGGGCAGTAACATCCGCAGCCAATTGCGAGCATGCCTCGGAACTAAACTTGAAATTTGTTCGAATAGAGGCGAGGAACGACGTGCTCTTTTTCGAAAGAGAAATCCTATCGTTCGGGTACCGTTCAAAAGTACGAATATCAACCTACGGAGACTCAAGAGTGTCGGAATTGAGGTCCGTCAATGGAGACATGGGATTAACGATGGCGATTATCTCTGCTCAGAGTCAGATTTGTGAAACTCAGAGCATCAGGAATGCAAAACTGATGTTCTGCGGAGGTGGTTCCGATTGTATTGATTGATTGATGAGGCAATAGATTGCCTCATTGCCTCATCGGTGCCACTACCAATTGCCGTTCGGGCGGAGCTCGAAAATTCGGGTGAATGTGCTCTCGCGCGCTCTACGCGCCTCTGATCCTATATCCTTTGTCTTGAAAGAATTTCGAGATTTAAAATTGCAAAAACGATGACGACGATGATTTTTGTTGATAGAGATGTGCCGCGGGCGACTCAATGCTTGGATTTGATTATGGGAATGCGTTGGAACGGTAGGCGGACTTCATCGACAATCGTACGGTGACACGGCTGCCAAGTGTCTGGAACTGAATTATTCTTTATAGGGAAGATTCTTTTCTAGAGCTTTTAACAGCCGTTCCACAACTCGATCCCGTTGACAACCTATGCTTGGGCAGAGATTTGGGGACCACTCAATATAACTAGCGAAGTATCCATGAATCGAGTCACAAATGAGCTCGTTTTGAATAAAGTCGACTCCTCCTTCTTCCGAGTTGTCCAACGATTTAGGTGGAAATGCGCTGCTTTCGCGGTTTCATTTGTGGTTCTTCATCTTCGGGTCTCAAGAAAGAGCAAAGTTTCATTGCCGCCGTGTCCAGTAGATTCACGGCTACTAGGAGACTGACTCACAAGTGAGTGTATAAACAGAATGGTATGACATCACTGGCAAGAGGAGCAAACTTTTCAGCGCCCTTATCTTCAAGATGAGTTTTTCGAATATGTGTTTCTACACTCATCCAAGCAATCGAGCTCAATCCGAATCAAATCCGATCGTGATCACCTGGCGAAAAGTGCGCCCGAGCTTTCGGTCAGTAATACAATAAAATCTTATCAAAACGAATATCTCTGTAATGAATTTGCCGATGAAATGAACTGAAAATAAATCTTGGTTGGCGTCTCCTGGAGTACAATATTGAGAGGCTCTCCTTACAACCGAATTCCGTCACACAATTTCCGGTTCCCAAAGTGTTCGTTGTAACAAGATTTTGTTTCCTTTGAGAGATCTGCGCATCCGTAGGGATCGCATCGACGTCGTGAATCCTGCCTCGTCCCGTGAGGCTTCCCGGGACTCCTGCTAGCCTTCGTGAGAACCCGGAAGTCGGTCTGTATAGTCGCGTCTAAGCTTCTGTATAGACTCGTTCAACTTATTCAATTGGAAGACGTAATTACTCGATGACGGCCGATCGATTGCCTTGTGAAGGGTTGGTGTCAGCACTGTGTCACGCAGCCATAGCAGCGGGAAAACAATGATCTATTTAACGTTGATTAGTTCGCATCACATGGATTTCTCCAAGGCAATTTAGTGCTACCTTCCCCCAGCAGTTAAACCCAACAGCTTCCGAGAGTATTCGTTGTTCGATTGGAATCTTTCGGCCAGAAACGGTCACAGCGCGCATCATGATTTTCAATACAGTGCTGCTGTTGAGCCTCGTTTTGGCGACTGCACTCGACGGTAAGTCACATTACCGGTTCCTTTGAAATACCTCCTGAGCTGGGCGCTTCATTAGAGTTCGGACCTCCACGCTCTTCTTGAGTGAGTTTAATCCGGGACCCTTGATGATGAAGAAGGATGGTTTGAACGGAACTTTGTGGAGCGTGAAGTGTCGTGAATCTTATTGTTGGGAAATTCTGTTGCGAGAATCCCGTTGGTAAAACTCAACATCTTTCTCGTTTTTCTTCGCTGAAGCTGATGATTGCATGGACTTCGAGGAGTTCCACGAAGGAGATGAAGGCGATTGTGCTCCTTGCGAACATCTTTGCGATTCCGGTATCATCGTGCAAACCGAATGTCCAGACGGTTGCCACAGCGGGTGTCGTTGTCGAGAGCCTCTGATCAGAGACAACAGGGGTGAATGTATCTTTCCTGCCAACTGTATAAACTGGTTCCCAATGTAAAAAATTCAGTATCGATCATCCCAGAATCAATAAATTGTTCCCGTGGCAAGCTCATGTTCTTCAATTCACTATCGCTGACGCCTATCGAGCGCTCCAGAGTCGTCCGTCTCGGCATACCGCTGTTGACAAACCGTTTTCTGACCGCCGGAAATCCCTGCGAATTCCTCTGGTAGCGTGGGTTTTCCCGGTTGATTGATACGTTGGATTTACTCATATGTCGGCATAACATCTGATCGACTCCCAATCATCAGCACTGTCGCATTCGGAATGTTTTCTGGAACACGAAGAGCCCTAGCGAACATTGCAACTGATCGCGAAATACCGGAAAGCCCACTAGTCGGAGTACAGAGCTGTCCCCTAAGTCCGTGTGGAGTCATTCCTTTAGCATTTCTTCAGTCAAGAAAAATGTTGGAGATTTTGAACGGCTGGATGGAGGGAATGCAAAAGGGGGATCCGTTTACGGGTTACTGAACCCGAATCTGGATTCGAACAATGCGGAACAATGACCCGAACTCAAGCACAAAATACACTTGAACAGTCTGCAAGTCTGCGCGGATGGACCCAATGCCTCCCAGGGTTGATAGCCGACAGTTTATTCGAACGATTGTGAGCCCTTGGAAGATGATCTAGATGGATTTGAATTCTGATTTCAAAGTATTCGAAGCGCTTTCCGCCGATAGAGGTCGGGGAATGGTGGAGCTGAGTGAACTCGTTGTGTCATTTATCTCGACATCGGTGCGAATGTTTTGTCATCATGCGGAGTAGGAAGCATTCTGAGACACTGCGCTACGTTTTGAGATTACATCCAATTGGTTCACTCGAGGAACGTTCGGTCGCAAAGTGTGGTCAACACGAAAAGAGAAAAGAACGACTTTCTGGAAAGTTTCTGGTGAATCACGATGACTGTTTTGCATACATTACACAGGATACATCATGAGATTCGAAGAGGACTAGATAATCGGAAGCTTCGTCGAGGGCATTCTCGACGCTCGGCATACAAATCATCCTCGACGGGGATCGTGGAGGATTCCGGGACCCATCAGAGCTGTGGCGAATCATCCATCAGCCGGTTCAATGAAAGCTGGTACGAGCCAATGTTTCCGAGTTGCGCAAGAGCGGTTCTTACTGATTAAATCGATCTTCGTTAGAGCTATCCAATTTATAAGACCCAAGATTTATCATGAAATAAAAGTTTCAATGGAATTTGAGTTTTTTGGAGGACCCGAGGCGTTTCTCAGCCGGAAATATTCCGCATCGTGAAGCATTCCGTGTTTACGATACCGGCCCTCCGTGAACTATGCGCTTGTCGGATACAAAAGTACATTTTTCAGATTTTCTGTGAGCACAATATCAAGCCGAGGTGTTGCCACATGTATTCCTCCAATATAATTCATCTCTCTTTCTTCTTGGAATGTCCCTCGCCGTTCTGGCCAAGAAGTCTTTCCAAACACCAGAAACTCACTCTACGAGGTATTCCGAAGTTGTGATTCAAGAATAAACGTCTGTGCCGTCAACATCATGAAGTGGCTTCTGGCAGTTACCGTTGCGGTGATTTGTGGAGTTTCACAAGCTGACGAGACCGATGATGCTACAAGACGATGTCTAGATTGCATCTGTTTTGTGAGTACCCCGAGCTCGCTGAATTTCACCATTCTAACAATCGCAACTAACGGAGTAGATTACTCGCTGGCTTATCAACTTTTCCAAAAATGTTTCGGATTTCTCGGACAGAGAAACGCGAACCTTTCTGAACACACAATTTCCGAGGAAGCATTGCATTCCGAAGGAAGGTAGGTTTCAAGCCGGCGCCCATTCAGCAATCCGCCGATGGGAGGATTCGCTGAAATGGTTTCCTGAAGGATCTCAGAATAGTCTGTCCTCGAAACCAATGATTCTCGAATTCAAAGCTGCGATTTTGAAAAATGTTGAACAGGTTGTAAGTTATTGAGCGTCGCCTCTACAAGCCAATCCTTGAAGCAAGTCTGAGAAGTCTTGTTGATCACATATGTACTTAATTCATGGACGGTTCACCTTTGTGGCCAGTTTTGCCTCGCTGTATGAAGATAAACAGCTCCATTGATTTCGAGAGTCGGGAAGATAAAGTTAAAACGGGTGATTGAGAAGTTCCAAGGACAAGTTTAGGAACAACCCCTACCGTATAAACCCCGTTATGATGGCACCGATCTTCAAACCTCTCTTCGATAATCTTCTCACATCTTGTTCTTTGAGGAATCGCAAATAATCATACCAGGCCGAGTTCACCGCGCAGTGTCTCCCAGATTCAGAGAAACTTGAAGTGTTATTCTGAAGAAACGTCATGACTTTATCTTCGACCCATTCGTGGAGTCTCTGCGGACGCCGACAGAATATCAAGAAGCGAAGTCGTCGGTCCGGATTCTAGAAACACCAAACTAATCAATCGATTCTTCATTCAAGGCGAGCACGAAATGTGACCCGAAAGCTCAATGCAGTGCCTACTGCGGTCCCTTCCAGATCTCCGATGCGTACTGGATCGATGCCGGGAAACCCGGCAGCTCGATAGGTGAGAAATGAGGCCTGATGAGATATCTGTGTTCCCAAGTCTTTCAGAGAGTCAGTCACGTGGAAGAGAGAGAAAAAACTCACTTCAAATGAGGAGTCGATTTCCAAACGGAGTTAAGTCCAATTTTGACGATTCTCGTTTTTTGATCGATATCGACTCAGACGCGTGTTCTGCATCGAATGCAAGCATCGGTTCGAGGCTATCTGCTCGTTATCCATGCTCAAAAACGACTTCAAATGAGATTCATTTCCAAAACGGGTCAAGTTCAACGGTAGTTTCTATCTAGAAGTAGTCAAAACCACTAAATCTTCGGAGAAAATTCTCTCAGTCCACTTTAGCGCGATGGAGAGGTTAATTCCAATGTTAGAAACAACGAATTATTCTTCAAGCGTTCGAAGACTGATGGATTTAGAGAGTATCCTATTCGATGAAATTAACGATTTNTCAAATGTAAATCGAACCCACTCTTTTTTCCCAGGTTTTGCCCGATGTGCTCAAGATAGAGCTTGTGCTGAAGAAACCGTCATCCAGTATATGAACAAATGGGGCACTGATTGTGACAACGATGGAGCGGTCACCTGCTCCGATTACGCGAGGATGCATAAAGCTGGTAGAACAGGCTGTCAGGCTCCGTGGGTTCTCGACACACCGTACTGGTCGCAATTCACTCAGTGTATGGGCAGAGGAGTCCAACTCGACGCCCGAGGTCGTTGAGATCACTTTCCAAGACGACGTAAACCATGATCGGATGATACCTCCCAAAGCAGAGAACAAGAACTTGAACCCGTCACTCCTTCAATTAATAAATGTGTATATGTGGCGATTCCGGGGTTCGTATGTGATTTAGAAGAATAATGGGGAGTGTATAATTTCTCGTGTCTCTCAAGCAGCCGCGTTATCACGCAAGTGATCGATTGTGAACATTAGCATGTACTCAGGCTCTGCATACTCAAGGAAACTGCTTCGTCCGATTCGATACTGATCATCACTGTCAAGGTTCCCTCGAAACGCGCCTCAAAAGAATCTTCCATTGTCGAGGAACTTGTCTACCGAATGGCTGCACCTGTGAGACAGCTCACATTCTATTATTGACCTCAAAAATCATTAGCGTTGTGTGGACCGCGGATCTATTCCAGGGAGTTGTATTGTCTACCGCGTTGATCACTATGGTGCAACCAGAGAGAAATAATTTCCAGGGCTTCGAACAAATATCTCTAGAGTCACGATATGAGTCGTCAATACAGAAGCTTGGAAACAGATTAGACATGCAGCTTCTGAGAGAAAATGATCTCAATGGGATCTCCTTCCAGCACCCTCACAGATTGGAAGTTCCAGCTGTTCGCAGACGGGGCAAAAATTATACGTACTTAAAGTCCGCCCCGTGTGATCGACTTCCCCTACGAAGTATATCTTACCACCCAGCCGACGGCCCAGTCTCCGTAGTTCCGTTTGCCTTGAGTGATGTTCGAGAAGGGTGATTACTAAGGCCGCCAGAAATATGCAAATGCATATTTTAGTGCATATGCGCATATTTGGGGGTTAATTTTTGTTTATATGCATATGTGAAATGATCGCGCTCAAGTCGATTTCGACTGGATTGAAGACCTGAATTCGACAATATCGCTTCGCCTTGGGAAGAATCGCAACCGCGAGTGATCGCCACATGGAAGTCTTTGATTGAGCCGATGATCCGAAATCCTTAAGGCTTTCTTTTGCTGTCGCTTGCAACCAATGCACATGAATTTAGGAATAAACTGTGTGAAACTGGGGATTCTGACGGAAAATAATAGTTCATGTCGAATAAAGTGTCTCTTGGGCATTTTTCGACTCTTGCATGCATATTTCTCGAAATATCGTGCATATTTCGAGTTTTTTAGTGCATATTTTTGGCGGCCCTAGTGATTACGGAAGGGGTGATGGTCGGTAACGGCTTGAGCCGGTTCACATGCTAGTGCAGCCCCCTTGAAGGCTCCTGTCAAACTCCAATGAGAACCTACAAGACCCAGCCCTTCTCGGTTACGCGACTCACTGGGTTGATCGGGTAGAGCCAATCTCAGCGAGAGGAAATCAGAGCGAAGGGCCGAATTGAGCGAGCGAGGCAAAAATCGCGGCGGGGCGATCCGAGCGAGAAGAGAATGCGTTCGATCTGAACGGAAGAGTGGTCATTTGAGCGGTAACCGATTCGAGCAAGAAAAACGGCAGGGCAATTGTTCTATGTGAGCTGCTACCGTAGTTCGAACCGTTGAACAACTTCTTGGCTTTTCTTCTGTTGGACGCGCGGCTACTTATATCCAAACGTGAACACAGGGATGGCGAGTGCAGTGAAAATCATTTCGGCGTAATTTATGAGTCTGCGGTAGCAAACTGTTTGCTCGATTTGGCGCTCCGCTCAAGTCGGCCTGCAGCGGGTTTATCATCGGGTATCTCACGGCCCACTCGCGACTTCACCTTTGTTCCATGCGTTCCACGGACTGGAAGGCGAATACAAATGCACTGAAGGCGTGCTTCGAACACGATTCCCCACAGGGGCGTGATATGCTCGCTTTAGGCTGCGACGAGCTTTGGTATCTGATTTCCGTTCGCAGGCCCAGCCGGAATTCATGTTTCGATTCCGGCGAATCTCATATATGATTTTATATCCGTTGTCTTGGCTTATACTTTCCTGATGAACAGCGACGCTACTGTTTGAGGCAGCATTGAAAGATGGAGACCTAGCAGAAAACACCCAGCCTTTTTTCTATAGGAATAACATGACACTTTTCAACAAAATCTTCTTGTGGCCTAACGCGTGCCCCATGTGATCCACTGTGGCCGTCGATTTCCTTATTGAAGGTTCGGCAAAGTTTCATATGACCTCGTCTATCTATGTCGCCTATGCCTAAGTGGCCGACCTACCCTATGACCAAAAAAACTCGGACTCCACTCCTTTAGGGTGATATAAGAGGTTCTGGTTCATTTTCAAGAAGGACCATCGCCACGAACCCCGGGTATCTATAACTTGATGTAAACAGAGGAGAGGGGACCCGAATTGGGACAGTCTCCTAATTTGGGACACCCACTCCTGATCCGCGCATTTCCGTGAAAATCCCGATTGAGTTTTGCTCTAGCAATCACTAAGCGACGAAAAATCATAAAGCTGGCGAAGTCCCAGCGAAATCTGATTGTTCACATCAGCGACCTCTCCTCGTGAGGCATCCTCGGTCATCCCCCGGACTTGTGGCACTCGAATTCCCGTGCTATTCAGACATGGCTCGATTTCGGAACGATTACTTGGGAGAAATTTTCGGTGTCCTAATACGGAACAGGGCTGAATGATCGAATTCTAACAAAATCGTTGATCGCTTTTTGTTTGTTTGAGACAGCTTCAGCAAGTGGATCCGTCATCTCGTGATGTCGATGTCGGCGATCAAATGTCTATCAATGACGGATTCCGATCGGGAGACAAGTTCATTCATTGTTCAATCCTTCATTAGTCGACTGACTGGAAATTCGAGGAGAACTCAGAAACTATAAGAAAGGTGAAGAAAGTCAGTCAAAGGCGAAAGAGCTGGGACACTGAGGCCGTTTGACGCATCTGCCATCAAAAACCAACATCTGAGAGGTTATTGTTAATTATACATATTAGGACCCCAGGTATCCCATATTAAGGCCCCTTTTTTCAGCAATTTCCCGACGCAATGACTGAAAGCGATTCTCCTCGGGAAAAAGAGGGGTATCGGAAACCTGCGGGCTCCTTTCTGCAGCCAACAGGACAAGGGATGTGAGCCATAACTCCAGGTTCTAGAAGTCATTCCTCCAAGTTTCCTCACGCTCACAGGAGCGACACAAGAGGTAAGTTATTGGAAACTTCGTCTATGTTTCCCCTGAGCAAAATCAGTACCTATTCAGCCCTGTTGAAAAGAAATTTCTAGATTTCTATTCAAGTATTGAGTTCATCACATGGCGTTTATTGGAAGCTTATAAAGGGAAGCGTTCACTTTCGGTTCCCCGAACCGATAGACGTGTGAATCTGGCAATTCTCGTGTATAAATGTATATGTATGTACAATATAAGTAAGCGAAACCATGAACAAATGGATCGCATTTCTTCGATTTCTCGACTTTTGGTCCGTTTGCTTAACGACATCCTGGGGCAATCATTTCAGATCCGAGTCGGCCCGGTGGGCGGTTGGCTAACGATCAACAAACAAAAAAAGTATGGAATTGGAGTAGACACCAAGCATTAACCAAGATCTGAGTGGAGAGTAGCGAGGCCAAATCAAGATTCGTAGACTATTCCGGCACTTCCGATTGGGACCGCCACTCAACAGAGGAACCTGGTGTTTCTTTGGGTTCGATAACAAAATCAATAAACAGTGTCGACTTGAAGACTAACGAAAATCGTAAGGAAACTGATCCGAACGGATAATCAGATCTCAACTCAACCTCATATTTTCGGCATCGAATGCCGAATTTCACAGGCTTCCAGACTCCGGACCGGTGTTTACGCGGAATCTTTGAGCATGAGTCACGCACCAACGAGTTTTATTGCGCAATGGAAGTCCACTCTTCCATACCGGGCTCAGTCAGCTGTGATCACCGTTTAGGGTTTGAAATATATGCATGTATATAACAGGACTGATGCATTGGCATTCTATAGGGCTTTAAGGCGAGCAAGCTGCTTTTCTATCTCGTCATCCGCTGTGCTCTTGGATGCCTGCGGAAGGTTGCCGTGGACGTTGGGAGCTTCGCCGAGTTTTCCTTTGATTTCGATACCGATCTCATCCAGCACCTTATCCAGGATTTGTTGGCTTTCTTCTTCGTCTCCCTCCTCGTCTAGGATATCGTCCAAAACATCGTTCACTGGAAGAAGGCTTCGCTCAGAGAATGCTCTCACAAGTTTGCAGCACTTTGAAGAAAGATCTCACTGCTATCGATAACTTACTCATATCTTCACTCATGCCCATTCTTTCGCTCGCCATCTTGAACTCCCCGAGCGTCTTGGCCACACTCGCGGGGTTCATTGAGGCATTGACACTTTGCATCGCCTTCGCTGCTCCAGCGACGCTATTAGCGAGCGCGACATTGGCACCCATAGCCTTGGTCTGATTGCGGACTCCGGTGAGCTGAAACAGAATCCGTCGTCAGTTTTCTATTTGAAAACTCGGCTGATTCCGATCGCTGCTTTAACGGTTCCCTTCTCGGGTATCGAGCGTGCTCTGAGCATCATGAACCTTCCTCACCTGCGATGTGGCTTGTCGAGTCCGTTCCCGCTGTTTGCGCACTTGAATCAATTGTTTCGCGTACGTTCTTTCCTGACCGTTCTTGAGCTTACAAGCCTTTTTGATTTCAAGCACCTAATGAGAACAATATCGTCATTCCAGATTCTATTCTATTTGAAGCTTGGGAAGAGATTTCGCTGAGGAATTGATTCAGAATTCGAAAATCGACTCACGATCTGTTTCTCTTGTTGTTCCAATTTGCGATCTTCCCTGGCGAGCTCCCGCTCCGATTTTCTCAGCTCGCGATCCTGCTTTTTGAGCTCCTCTGAAAGATGAAATTCGATCTTTAGGCCCCGAGGCTGAGACTTTTGCCTGGAATAACCATCTTCCCACAAACAGAATGACCGTGTTCTGAGTTCAGATCACTTGCATCTCCAGAAAAGGACATTAATTTGGTGTCGGAAAAGAGAAGATTCTGCGTCGGCTTCCTCATGAATCCAATTCTCAATCATGATCAGAGACTCTGGTCATGAGATTCGATCTAATCTCTCGTCTCAGATTTCGGTCTGTTTCCAGATTCAGATTCATCACTTTTGTGATGATAACATTTCCATGGTACTGCACCGATGAACTCAGTTGTGTATCGGCGAGCTCTCAATCGGGCTCACTGAAGCCGTGAGTCATCATTGTTCAACGACGGACGGGGAGCGCCGTAGAACATCTGCTTTCATCAAGCGTTGTCATTCCGATTTTCTCTCTCTATCTGGGTATCGAAGGTTCATCTCTCCATTCATCAGTAAGGAGGGGAAAAGGATTGATTCTTTGAAACGATATTTCTAGCTCTCACTGGAACTCCGATGACAGTCTTTCGCAAGAGCCCTGATTATTAGAGGGATCGAAATATGCACTGGCGAAGTCATGAAACGCACGTGATTCACTGACTCACCTTTCGGGTTGGGTTTTTTTCCGAAGAGTTTATCCATTTTCAGCTTCGATCTAGTCCCGAACAGCTATCCGAATTTATCCCTACAAACAGAGATTTGCTTCGTTGAGGTCCTTTCCCGATCAGCTGCCACACTTTCACAATGCTGGCTCATTCACAACAGTAGACACATTTCGGCGATGGCAATGAAAGAGCAGACCGGGAGACTCTTTCCCTTCAAGCGCTTTCCCTCACTCCGCGCTCGGAGCCTCGTATCCAACAAAGCCTCAAAAACACGAAGTTTACACGCGAGGCAGAATTTCGAAATCAGTCTGCATCGATGCGAGAGGCAGAGCCTGCCCTTCAGAAGGACTTCGAAATAATGTTCCCGTACCGAACGTGAAGCTTTTCTCAGGTCGAAATTTTGAGAGAAAATTGAAAAATGATCGCTCCGGTGTTTCGAGCCGGAGTGCGACAAGCTTTGAGCAAAAATGGGAACAATGGGCTTCAGCTAATGCAAAAACGGTTTTCTGGTGATGGAAAGTGGTATTACCGTGAAGTTCCCTTGGCTTCGAATGTGAACAGGAAACTTGCTCGCAGTAAGTCTGGGTTCTCCGCCTCACAATTATTTCTAAACTCGTTCTAGAATATCGACGAAAGACTTCGTTGTGAAGCCACTGGGTTCCCCATGACCAATAAAAAAATCAGCTGAAAAAATTTCATGCTTTGACAGTTCGTAAATTCTTCCGCCTCCCGTCATGATCATGTTTCCGCAAATTCGCCGTATTCATGATAGTATGCCTGAGATCTAGACACAGATGCTTGAATCGAGATTCGTGGGACTGTGGCAACTATCGAGCCGAGCGGATCCCATTTGGTTGCAATGTAGAATCTTCCGCTCGAATGCACGCGATTGGAATCCCGAAATGAAACTGAATATTCTCCCCTCCTCAATGAGCCTTTCAGAAAACAAGTTTAATGTTAAACTACTGATTCCTTTCAGTTCTCACTACCATGGCATGGTCATGGATCTTCTGGCATGTTTTCTCGGAACCAGAACATCTTATCGGACACTTTGAGATCCCGAACTCCTCAGATTTTACTGACGAGGAACTTGGAGTTGTTAGAGATTGATCTTGATATTCTCATTATAAAGTGAAAATGATAGAAGTCGGAAACTGTGAATCAACTAGTTCTCATTTTCCTCCGATTGTCTGGAAGGCTTTCATAGGCTGTTGAGAAAAACGATGCTTGGCATCGTTCGCTACCGCGTCTCTCGTCGCATCATCGTTTACTTTTTATCAATCACTTTCGAGGGATGCTGGGCATCTTCATCGTGGGGCGAGCAAGCCTCAACTCTGGGGAAACTCTTCCCGAATTTCGGGTCATGTTGGATGAACACTCAATTAGCTCGACCGGTCCACTGCAGTGATTTGGATAGGAAGACCCGAAGGCGTTGGGCGACGCATTTGACGCGTTGCTTCCTTAATCTTACACACGGAAAAGTCAGTGAATCATCAAACTATGCTTCCACCTTTGGGATTCCGGCGGGATCTGAGGACAAAATCCACGACTTATTCCTGGCTGAAAGTGAGGTACGGTGGGGGTCACATGTTCTGCCTAGGTATTCTCTCTTGTATGACATCACGAATCTGTCGCAATCTCAATGTTAAAACTTGCAGTCCATCTGATTTCAGAGTTTCTGCTCTTTCATAACTTCACTGCAATGGACCAATGACTCTCTCAAGGTTATTAATTTTGGTCTCCGGCAGCGAAGGGGCTTTTCAGTAAATCATAATCTTGTCAGTTGTTTGTCCTCAAACAAAGGGCACGAGATGACAATTTTCTTTGGGAAGAACATGCGAAGTGGCAGTGTTCGTTACCATAGCTTACCGATGGCTCATCGTACGGGCGGACGGCGCGATATCAATAATCGTCGTTCTTGCCCTCACAGGCGATCGAGAAAGTTGGAGGGAACCTTTCAGAAGTGCACAGCCGGTTGGATCAAGTTTATCTTGGCAGCTCAGGAGGAATTTCGGAGAAAATAGCAACCTTGGAGACGGAACAGGAAAGCTTGAGAAAGAAACTGATGAAAACTGTCGATGACGCGGATAGCTTCTCGATGGGGCAGTTGGACGCTCTAGACTACATCATGGAGTCTTTCAATCAGATCCATCTCAGTGTTCTAATCAGAGCCTTGATTTGGCTGTTCTTGCCCGCGTTCTGCATCTGCATCCTCACCGTTGGGGAGTGGACGACTCTCGCGAGGTGGCCCCTCTTGATAATCTGGACTTCAACTTTTGTGTCGAAAGATTTCTTATGGAGGTATTTCTTTCGATTCAAAACTCGTCATCTAGAGATGCGGAGCAAATCCACATCCTTCTGGAAGATGGTTGAGCTTTCTCAATCATGGACTTTTCTGACAACTTTCGTTGCAGTGATGATGACGAAGATATATGGCTCATGTTGACGTCGTATTTCGTGTCGGCGACCACTTACATCAAGATTCTGAAGTACGCAAAAAGAGAGTTCGAGGCGGAAATGGCAAAGGTCGATGAAATTATCGACGAAGCACTCCGGATCCGAGATTTTCTGCGTCTTCTCGCGGATGAGCAATAAAGGCCTCTTGACTTCGAACGAGTCTCCCGCCTCGTTCGCCCTGCCTGGCAAATCTCTTCACGGAGAAGTAACGGCTCACCGGAACGATACAACGGACTCAGGAAAAAGCGTAACTTCTTCTCAACTTTGTTATCAGCGAAAGCCAACGATGTTCCATATAATGTCCAGATCGCAGTTGAATACTGTAACTTCAGTGCTGCAATCATATTGCAGCACTTCAATCGTGGTTCTGAGTTTAGCGATCCAGGTTTCATCGAGATCACATGACGAGTTCTTCAAAGAACATCCAGATGCTCGAATGAAGTACGAGAAACTCCGCAATCTCGGAGGCGTTTACGGTTGGGAATGGATCACCGCTCTCTCCAAATTAACGGTTGGTTGCTGAGGAGCTCTGCAGCGTTTCTCACAAGTTTCTTCTCCATTCCGAGCGTGGCGTATTGAAGTCGAAATTTGACTCTACTCGTCCAGAAAACGTGTCATCCCATCGACGAGTCAGGCCTTGCTCATTTGGCACTCGAGCTGCTCAACATCCAACAAGAATTCTTGACGAGGAGAACATTCAAGTGTGACCAGAGAGTTCACATATTCCACTGCTCCACGCTCCGGTCGATGCCGAAAGATGTCCTGGAATCGTTCGCGCAGATATTCATCGAGCTACACATTGTGTGCACCTCGGTCGCGCACGGTTCGAGAGTTGAAGGGATTCAAGAGGTCAGTGGGTTTGGTGATATGAAACTCTGGCTGCTAATCTTTTCGGCATTCTATAATGCATTCTGTTCGGCAGACGTTGCGAACGATTGCGGATTTGCAGTCGAATCTTGGCAGAGATTTGATGAAATTCAAAGGATCCAGCGATGATTTCGTGACTAAAGAAATTCAGGAAGTTCCTCAATTGGAACCCATTGTGGCTCGAATGATTCAATCGATAGGTAACATGGAACAGTCCGTCAGCGTGGCGCTGAGCAAAGGATTGTGTATGTACCTATCCTAAGATCCACCTCCTATCATTGGGATATTGAGAATATTTCCAATTTTTTTCAAGTTTAAAATGAATCCCCATTCGTTCATTGCATATCGCGCACTTATCTCAACTATTATAGACAGCGTTGCGTTCTTCTACATCTTGGTGACTTATGTGACGCTCCTTGCAACCACGCATCTCCTCACCATGGGAAAACTTCTACCAGTCCGACAAGCTTGTTTCTGTCTGGCGTTCTCCAACTTTTTCATTGAGTTACACTGCGCTCAGCTCGTGACTCCGAGGTGAGGGCGAGAGACGAATCGGAATCTCCTGACCTGCCAGTAGACGAATCGGATGTTTCGTAGTTTCAGCATCGATTCCAGCTTTAACCTCTTGTTCTCTTCACACAGCGGTAACGTGTCCTTCTTGATTCGGTTCATAACGTGGTGTACTGCCATTCATGGACTGCTCATGGTAATCGCTGTTTTCTTCAACCCCTGGTTTCCGAAATACGTGAAGCGGAAGAAACTCCGCGAACTGAACGATCATCTGACGGCTTTGAGCGATTTGTTGCAATCATCGGATTTATAACAATCGATCGATCCGATCTTGAGTGAGTTTTCGAGGGAGTCGCCGAATAAAGCTCACTTCCGCCGTGATTCTCTTCAAGCACGGAACCTATACTGAATTTGAGAAATAGTTGACGAAAACTAAGGATGAAACAATAATGACGCCTTTCCGACTTTATTTTCTACTCAAAGAACGCCCTATTTTCTTATCAACTATTTGAGAATTGCTGAGCAGTGGGAGAAATACTGCAAGTGATCGCTTGGCTCCCGTTCCCAGATGGTGCCATGTGATTAGCGATCCCTGATCACAGTTTCGTCAGAGCGAAATGGAACTTCGGGATGCTTTTTCCCAGTTCACAAACTGCAGACGTGTCCACCCGATCTCGTCAACACAGAATGATAACTTCGAAGGCTTCTGCCTTCGATATTTCAGCTCAATCGAAACCACGTTGCTCGACATTCAATCAGTATATGTCTGAAGTTTTCATTATGATCCGCAAGCGATTGGAGCTTGGCATCGAAAGACGAATTTCCGCTGCCCAGAACCAGCATCACACCGAATAACTCGGGAAAGATAGGGATGAGTCGAGGCCAATCAGAATATTCTTTTTCCAGCAGTCTCTCGGCCAGCTCGACCGTTTCAAGTTCAGAGAGTTGTCTTCTCACAGAGTCTAGTTTTATCAGGAATTTAGTTTCGAGAACTCTGTTATGATTTATCGATGAGATGAGAACAGCGAAGCAGGCATCAAACTCTACTGGTGATCGTAGAAGTTCAGGGAGACTGTTGACTTGACAAACTTTGGCAGCAGCCTTCAGGAAATTCAATTCCACAAATGGCGATGTTCCGAATGCTCTCAAGATCCTTCGCCACAACGCAAACAGTTCCAAGGGATCATGATGGTCACCTCTGAATGTCACTCTTGACAGCAGGCACAGACACGGTTCGAGGGACTCGATTCCAGCGGGGAGGCACCTCACCAAGTTATCATTGAAATTTGCGGGCAAAACATATTTTCTACGCAGCTGTTCGGTACACTGTGCGTTTAGAACTTCCACGAGTTTCAAGCGTCCAGCATGCTTTGAGTCTGCCATAACCTGGACTGCACATCGAGAGACATCTGAGATTCACCACTACTTCAAACCACACTCTCTTGAAATTGTCCTTCGACAACGGATCAGACAACGCCACCAGACAGTGTTTCTGTCATCTCTCAGCTGACGGGCAAAGCGCGCGCTACCGGGACCCTCGTTCCGATTCGAGAATAGTTGGATCCAACATGGACGTGGTTGTTTTGCGGACAGCTAAAAGTGTCTGCGTGTTCTCCAAATTCAAACCTCTTTGATAGAGAGAGTGCTCGTCTAACGCGGTTCCCATCTGACAGCAGTTGTGGGAATCGCCAGCGACTTGGTTTATTTCTGGACCGAATCTTCATGTCGTGGACTTCCCCGATCAGCTGCATGAATTCTTCGATTTCGAGACTGGACCTATCACGTCACCAGGTGTGACTGTCTCCAGTCAGCTCTCTGGGAGCAGCTTTGACGTCTCTCTGAACTCGTGGCAGATAATCAGAAACTTCGGTTATGGACAAGAAGGAAACACGGCTACTCCTGCCAGAAATGCACGGTGTCGAGCAGAGCAGATCGGGTAAATAAACAGCCAATTTGGCCTCAGACGACTGATCACCTGTGGATACTAACCGTAATTGTCAGGTGACGTTCCAGGTCGCGCGTCAACGCGAGCAGTCTAGTCGTCCCAGGCTGCCACGACGTAGCTTCCAATTGTTCTCGTCCTCAAAACGAGTCATATTCCTGCACCAGAATCTATGGAAGTTTCTTCCGAAATATAGGAATTCGACGAACGAGATTTTTCGTTCGACATTTGTCATACGTAGGAAGAAGTTCCACGGCATTCTCTCGAATATTTCCCGTAGAGTACTACTGAGCCGCGGGATATGCTGTGAATTTCCGGAGGAAAATGCCGCGACGGATTCACGGCCCTAGTCATATGAAACCGCTGGGTTCGGCTGGAAGAAGTTTGGACATGTGCTTTGGAATGGCTCTACATGTTCTAGAAGACAATGGCTGGCTGGTCTCTCGGACGAACTGCCTACGAAGGAGGCAGTTGAGCTCTTGTTCAGTTGTAGAAAATTCCATTCTTGTTCCGTGCGATCAGCTAGACTTTCACAAAGTTTCCACGACATTCGGAGAAATCCAATTTTATGGGCTATAATACAATGAACCTAATCTTTTACAAGTCAACGCCGTTCTTCAAACGTTCGGGCAACACTTGACATCCTTCTCTGCCTCTCCAATGATGCGCGAACCCGAATAGTAATTTCTGATTTCTTCCAGGTTCCCAGAACACGTTGAAGTACGTCTCGCTAGTGACTTTGACGGTCCAAAATGCTGCTCTCAACCTGGCCATGCGGAGTTCGAGGACTCAGAAAGAGCTGTTCATTGCGTCGACCGCCGTCGTGATGGCAGAAGTCATCAAATTGATCACATGCTTAGGGATAATCAGATTTGAGGAGGGGACGTGGAAGAAAACGATTAAAAACACTCACAGAACGGTCATTGTCAACTTCTGGGACACCCTCAAGGTAAAATCGATGACATCCTCTCGTCAAGATCATGTCTGGAGGGAGAAGGAAGCAGCGGAGAGAAACGACCCGGAGAAGTTCAGCGCGGGCTCATTTTCAATCTAAACACGCATCCGATTCCAGGTTGCAGTGCCTTCCTTCGTATACACGATACAGAACAATCTCCTGTATGTTGGCGCTACACACCTAGATGCCGCAACATGCCAGGTTACCTACCAACTGAAGATACTGACCACGGCATTATTCTCGATTGCATTGCTCCGGAAGAAAATCTCTGCTATCCAATGGGTATCGCTGTTCATGTTGTTCGTCGGAGTTGCTCTGGTTCAATTGGCACAGCTGGACAAACCACACGTGAACGTTGCAGGACGGGAGCAGAGGCCATTTATTGGCTTCATGGCCATTTTCATGGCTTGTGTACTCAGCGGATTTGCCGGTATGCATTCCCTATCTTCTCATTTCTTGATGACTCCAGAAAACAAGAGACGTTTACCTGGGAGAGAATTTTCGAAGATTACTGATCTTACCAATGTTTTTGCAGGTGTCTACTTCGAGAAGATTCTCAAAGGCGCGGACATCTCCGTGTGGATGCGTAATGTTCAGCTCTCCGTGGTGGCCATACCGATTGGTCTCATCACAACATTCTCGTACGATCTCCAAGAAGTTTCCTCGAAAGGCTTCTTCCATGGATATAACGCCATCGTGTGGTCTGTCATACTCTTGCAAGCTCTGGGGGGCTTGCTCGTCGCGATGGTCGTGCGTTATGCCGACAACATTTTGAAAGGTTTTGCAACCTCGCTTGCCATCATCTTGTCTTGCATAGTGTCCGTTTATGCGTTTGGATTCGTGCTCACCATCAATTTCTGCATCGGAACCCTCTTGGTGATGGCATCGGTATTCCTTTATTCGAGCAAGATACAGTTGAAACTCTGAGGTGTGTTTGTGATATTCCTCGGGTAATCGGGGAAAATACGAATAAGTGCATCGAATTCGGTTGGATCTGTGCGAAAGATGTACTTTGGGGCCACAAAATCAGGTGATGGAACGTAATCAAGAGTGATAAAGCATCCGACTATTCTCGAATTACTCCAGAATGTGGCAGAGAGTTTCCTCTGAGGTCGGTCATGATTGATCGACGGTGTATAGTTTGGTTGGTGACATGCCATCGGAATGTGAGAGTCCACCTTTAACTTATCGAACCGAGAGCCAGGACAGACTCCGTCCGATGGAAATCCTATATTTTCGTTTGAATGACTATATGAAATGATGATTGACAATGCGAAGCTATGGGCAAATAAAAATATAGTTACACAATGTATCCGACAGAATATTCTTTGGGAGACGGCAGCCGATCGGTTCAATTGACCTTATCCCTGGAGTGAGTTCCTCACCTCAACGATTCTCGAGAAGGATGACATCCCAAGGAGATCGATTGTTTTCATCGTTATAAGTACAGTAGAACCTCCATTATATCAATCCCCGTGTATTTCGCCCCGGAGTATGTCACTTCGTGTGACCCCATATGACGTCCACCTGACCCACTGTGCGACTCCCTTTGTGTCCTCTGTGTGGCCTATTGCTCGGCCCAGTACGATCCCACATGAGGAACTTCGCAGCTCTCCGTGGTGCTCTCTCGATTATATCAACCTCGACATCAATTAGTGATATAATCGAGGTTTTACTGAAATTGCAACTCTGTCACGACTCACGACTCATATTTCCTGTGGTTGAGCTCAATAGCGCAGTTTAGGTGATGTGTTCTTTTCGACCAGCTCGTGTTCGCGGTAAATAGCCGTTATTACTCCAGCAAAAGCGCCATGAAATTTGAGATCGAGAGAAAGCATGAGAGCATGATTGACACGTCTGAACCTCGACTGTAAGAGTTTCCGACATTTACTCTGGGAAAAGACCGGAACCATAGAATCATTCATTGTCACGAGGATGAATGCCAAGTGATGCAAGGAGCTGCCCGAATCAAAAGCAAAAAACAGTTTTGTGCTGGTTCTAGGAAGTTTCTGCCATCGCCAATCCATCCATCAACGACTGGGAGAAAGCACCTTGTCCGAATGGGATCACGGTCATATTCCCGATGTCAAATTAGATTTTCTAGAATGCGATTTCAGAATTCGCAGGGCTCATGAGAATGTTTCCAGAAATGACAGATGTTCAATGGCTTGGCGCCAGTGTTGGATTTCATCAGCTGGTGATGCGTCGTGACTAGATGACGCCGCACAACTCGAGCACGAGCGAATGCTACGTCAACTGCCGGCCGAATCGAGAAGTGAGAATCCTGGAGTACTGACGAGACGTAAGGCAGGAAGCTCATCACCGTTCTCGGCAATACATTGCTGCTATCTTGGTGGAGTAACTCGGCAGGCAGAGGAGAATTCACGCGGATCTATCTTCTACATTTAGTGCTCGCTCTCGTGCAGTTCGGAACACGTCACCGGGAGAATCAGTTGTTGAACTCAGTAGCCGGTGTTTGTTCCTGAATTCAAGTAGCAAGATGGTGTTAATGACGATGATAGCTCGGGCGGGCGATGGAATGCCTCTGTCAGCGTCAGTTCAAGAGGATGACGAGCTACGGAGGGTCAACACTGAGTACCAGAGCCAAGCGAAAATGCTCTGCAAGAAACTCGGATCATCGGCCAATCAAAGATCCACCATCGAAACTGGGAAGTACTACTTTCACTATCTGATCGAAGGTGGAGTCATCTTCTTGACTCTATGCGAGCGTTCATTCAGTCGAAAGCAAGCATTCGCTTTCCTCGAGGACATTTCTCATGAGTTCTTGCAGTACTACAGCAGCAAAGTTGCCACAGTTGCAAGACCGTATGCCTTCATCGAGTTTGATACGTATACGCAGAAAGCCAAGAAAAACTACCTTGACGCCAGAGTTCGGCGCAACCTGGTCCAACTCAACAGCGAATTGCATGACGTCCACCGAATTATGGTCGAAAACCTCGACGACGTTTTACAGAGAGGAGCCACCCTGAGCGAACTCGACTCGAAAGCATCAAATCTCAACATTCTGAGTCAAAAGTACAAGAAAGACGCCACAACACTCAACAAACGATCGCTGTACATGAAGATGGCCGCCGGCGCTACTTTCCTAATTATTCTTTTCTCGTATTTCTACGTTTTCTGAAACTCGTAGGAAACTCTTGTCGAAAGATAAACCTAACTGAGAACAAGCATTTGTGCGCGATGCCTGAATTCTGATAAGGAGTCCGAGATCACATCGGAAAAAATCTTCCAAGCGTTGAAGAACAATAGCGGCTGGCAATAAACGATGATCGGTTCTGGTTAACTGATAGAAAAAAAGAGTGAATGGCTAGCCAATCTCACGAGGCTCTTCCTGTAAATACTGATGAAGATTATATGTTGATCATAAACATTTAAGCATGTGATAACTTAGAAATATACAGTCTACGCTGCGTTATCCCTCGTTTTCTTTTCCGGTAGATGAGCTTAGTAGATAGCATTCGTGATTCATGAGCACGGGTGTTTAGCACGAAGAATCTCGCTCGAACATCGAATACATTCTCCTACGACCTGAGTTGAAATAGTTGGCAGATACTCGAGCCTGTTTTCTCGGGATCGGAAGATGGGGTGCGGTTGCTCTGGAACAGTTTAGATGAATTCCCGGGACTGAGCATGGCTCGCAGAAGATTTAGTTGGTGAAGCTGATTTTCTCAACAGGTACATCCTACTGAAGACGGAAACCAGTTTCGTTCCGCGTTTCTGCCGTTCCGTGTTCCTGTCGTCAAAGTTCTCAAGTCATCCAATTACAGGGTATTTCAGCAAATCTCAAGATGTATTCGTTCTTTTCCTTGTACGAGGTTAAACAATGTTTAAGGAAAGTGGCGTTTTTTCCTCGTTTGTTCCTATACAGCTAGCGGAGTGCGATTTCCGTCTGTCAACAATATTATCCGCGTCATCAGCTTTCGTAAACGAACCGTGGCTCCATCTGCGGCTGTGTGAAGATATTCAAGTTTTCACTCCGAATATTCATCAATTGCTTGAGAAAACAGACATATTGTGTTAGGAATGAGTTTCCCCAACAGCCAGCTTTAGTGGCAAACTTCAGAAACGCATCGCAAGCTCTCGAGATCATCGTGGACAGCTCCGCTGTGGGGTTTTGTTGTCACTTGACCCTCGTTTCCCCTGCACCGTGTTCAAAGTAACATGTTTGCAGAGGTCGTCCAGATAAGATACAGATCATTGAAGCCCGATGAGTGTTTTAGTTGTGAAATCACGAAACGGCGATCTGATTTCCCTTCTCGGAATAGCCAGAACCCGAATCGACCGTCCGTAGAAGTCCAAAAGGAGCTACCCGCAGCGTCCCTCTCAGTTACTCATCCAAAATTACCTGCTCTCTCATAATCCAGGATTAAGTGACCAGGACTTGGGGCTTCTCCGTGTTCTCGGTCAAGTGACATTCGATGCTGCGCTCCATCGGTTTTCCTCCAGGTTTCCGGATTCTGTACACGAAGTGATCTGCTATGTGAGTTCCAGGCCGGACGTTTCTGTGTCGAGTCATGAGTGCTCAAGTTTAAACCATTTCCGGTCGTGAATGAAAACAGGTCCCTCCAAAAGCTCACGCTCTCCATAATCGTCGATGCTGAGTTGTCGATGACAGATAGTTGAGAGTACGCTGGACGTCCACGGAAATCTCCCATATAAGCCATTGAAGATAAATATCTATCACACATCGGGAGAGCATCCCCCGAATGTTTCCTCTCCCCCAGTCTATAACGTGCCCCCTCTTCGGTAAAGGAGCTCAAGAAAATGGTTCACTTGCAACGTACGCGTGGAGCTGTTTGAAGCTTCAAGGTATGCAGTCGCAATTGAAGATGAAAGGAATCGGCAGGACTAATCTTGACGCGAAATATCTGCAGAGCTCGGCGCTCACCGTAAAGATATCCATGGTTTCTGAGGTCTCCAGTGGGTTTCATGCGCGGAACTTGTCAATCAGACGCTTTCTTCTCGTTTCTCCTTCGGTGATCGATTTTCTTCTCAAGTTCACAGTCGATGGCAGCCAGCTTCCGCACATCGAATACTGGAGGTCGAGAAGGCAGACCCCGGGCGTTCTCTTCCGTGTCTGAGGTTTCCTCAGTGTCGTTTGCAGACGAACATGGACACCCCTTGAGGTAAGGATTGATCCCTCACCTCTAGGTTCGCGGATCAACGTTCTGCCCCAATCAATGTGATAAATATATGATCCGAAATCGCGTGGCGCGAGAATATTCATAAAACAAAGTTCTCGTTCCGGCCGTCACGAACGTCTCTCAAGCCCCGAGGCGGGCTCCGCTGACACTGACGAGTCCAGAGCGAGATGGTCAAAATGGAGATCGTTTTCGAGGAGCCCGATCTGCTTTGATCGGAGCGCGCGTATAATATCCGGTCTGGCTTAAGACATTCACCGGCGCGGAAGTCGTTCAGGCTTCCATACCTTTGTTCTGTTTCGGCCACAATCTGTGCTGTTGAGTTTCTGCGACATGCTCAGCCTTCATTCGCGTCGCCATAGACTTTTACGGTGCGAACTTTCACCGAAACTCGCCTAGTGATATAGTTGTTTCTCTTCGCCGCATCGAAATCAACGTGTTTTTCTTTTCTTGGGACCGTGAGTGAATTGTCTGAGGACTGTGAACAGACTGAGTGAGAGTCTAACAAGAGCGTGATTTCAGTCAAAGCTACTCCAATTCTGGTTCGAGACCGAATTCTCGGAGAGGGAGCGTACTCACGAGACTTCGGAGCTCGACGATACTCCAAGAAGACCCCGGTAGACGCCGAGCTCGAGATGTGGATGAAACTTTGCGCAACCGCCGGACGTTCGACATCGACAAGCCGATCGAAGCAGGTGACTCGAAATAGTGAGATCTATTCATCCTGATCAAGAGTTGACAGGATCGAATGTAGTTTATTCTCGAACTATCAGAGCTGAAGAACTTCGAATTCCAGCACAACTGCTCAGGAACAACAACCAAAATGAAACGTCCGTTGCGAGCGCACAGATGACGTCACACCGCTCAACGAAGCCTACGGCCACAGCGCACGATGCCAACCTCGTACATACACTTCGTAAATTCTTCTTCCCAAAAAGAGGTGACCTTTCTTCCGAAAAACGCACTGGAATTTTGGTCTCCCAGTCGCATTCTGAGATTTCCCGCGTCATTCAGGTTCTGTGGGCAATACAAAATGGTATCAAACAATGGGAGACGATATCGAAAGCGACGACTCGGCGATTTGGAAACGAGGAGCGTCCCTGGAAGTGGAAGGTCGAGGGAAAGCATCCTTCATGATTCATCCTGACAGCCCTCTGAGGTATCTGGAAGAATCTGGAGAAGTCCGAATATGAATATCCACTACACTGCATGAAATTCTCGAACGTGATCACTAGAGCTTGGAAGTTCAGGCATTATTCATTAATCACCCTCCATCAATTCATGGATAAATTGATCGGATGCGGATCACTTCGATGATATTTGCCGAACATAATCACCGACTGGAACAATCAGGCACTATTTAACCAAATATCCATCAATTCATATTGATTGATGGAGGTTCAAAAATGATTAATGCCTGAACTTCCAAGCTCTAGTGATCACATTACGCGATCAACTTCTAGGATAAATTGGGATATCTTCATGCTCCTCCTACTGATCATTAACATGATTGTGATACCTTTGGATGTTGCGTTTTTCGCGTCCAAGCGAGATACGTTCTGGTTAGTCTTCAACGTTTTCACCGATTTCGCATTCGTGCTCGACATTGCACTGAACTTCAGAACCGGTAAGTTCAATCACACATACATACTTGAAAGCGTGAGCGAATCGAGGAAGAATATCGGTACTCGAGGACCTCATGGCAATTCAGTGGTCGCAGAGCTGTAACAAGGGGGGGGGGCGTGCGCCCCGGGAGGCTTTCCCGAGAGGCGGCATTTCTGTTTTTGGCTGTCGTTGAAGGCAGATCGAGGTTCGGCTGCATTCCCGGAAAATTTCAATCCCCGCTTCAGGCGGCACTTTGCCTAGTTGCGCCACTGATTGCTCGCATTCAATTTCGAACACACTTCCTGAACTACAGCGCAGGCCGTCTGAAACACGATCACGGCAAACGACATCGAAAACCCCAAGAACTCAAAGAAGCTTTTCATGCCGAGATCAATCCGTTTCGTCAGTTTGATTCCACTCTTTGCCTGCACGAACATTTCTGATCGAAGATCGGGATGGTGAAGTTGTTTTCCACGAGCGAGTTTTCGTAATTCACCGAGCTCATGAACCACCCCCTCGCCCTGGTGGCAGAGAAAGAACAGCAGAGCACTCGAAACGATGCTGAGCGTCATCGTGAGGAAACGATCGAAGTAGTTGCAGGTAAACGTCAGGAATAGCGTTCCTGACACGTGGCAGACCACAAAACTGAAATAGGTGCAGTGCAGAGCTCGGAGGAGAGGCGAAAAAACTTCATTAAATTCGGAGAGTTTGTCACCGATTTCGTGGGCTCGTCCTTTTTCCACACATTTCTTCCCGTATTATCTCAATTTTTCCTTGAAATGTTGCAAAGCTCGACACACGATCGCGATTGAGGTTACGAACTGGGTTCTGATAACGATGATGTAGAGCTCACAAAACGCAACGAAATATTTCAAATTCACGTTGTTGATCCCTCGCAACGTGATTTCCAAAGAATCGCACACGTATTTAGTTAGAATAGCCATATAGGCAGTTAAAATTCCCATCCAACATAAATCCGAAGATCTCCCACCAAGGAACGGTTTGATTCTTGAGCAGCGCGAACTGAACCAAATTCGAAAGTAAAGAACGAATATCTTCAAACACATCGTGTCCACCGCGACGACAGTAGCCAGGGTTGCAGTGAGTAGTTCGCGACTCGTGATCCAAAAATGAACATCGTAAGCGAGAACTGTGGCGATAACGGTGAACTCAACGAGTGAGAGGATCTTATTTAAGAGAGGTTTTTGAGTATAACCGAGGACACAGACCAAAAAAGTGAAGAAATTCGACTTGGAGTCGCTGGATCTTCGATATACACAGGACGGTGGTCGCATATGGGACCTTCAATGAGTCTAACACGTCGACATTTGACTTGGACACCAGTTCCGACACTGAATTGGTTGTGAGCATTGATCGAAAGATTGGCTGCCTGTAATCTCTATGATCACGGAAATACGATCCGTCTCTGACTGAGCTAGCGTTCTATTACGCTTCGATTTTGCGCGGAAATCTTGAACACGGGTTTTAGGGACATAGGGAAGTAGGCGCCACAGTTCGAGTCGTTGAGAGGAAACTCTGGTTCCGCAGGCTCTGAGAACATTCAGGGCCTTTTGGGAGTAAGACATAAGACTACGCCATCAACCGGCGGATGTTGAAGCGGCATCCCTTGATGCGGTTTGAATGGGTTATTTGGATGTTAACCGGCAGGCGTTCTCTAAAGCGTTCTCTTCGATTGAGGGCGAGTTGTTGTTTCCTTCTCAAGTTATCGAAATTCCTGGCTCATAAGCACGAGGCTGTGACCAATTTCGTCATATCGTCAGAATCGTTTTCCTTAAAGTCTCGCTGCTCATCGAATCCCTGTTCGGGGATCACCCCCGATATTCTTGTAGCCGGACTGAAATGCCACGGGTTTTCAAGCTTCGGTCCCCAGTACCGAAAGCTATAACACAGTCTTTTGTCAAAATAATTAATCCCGACTCGCACTTTCACAGGATTCTTCTGCGGCACTGACGCCAAGGTATTGAACCTCGATCCCAAAGCAGTGGCGAAACGTTACTTGAAGACCTGGTTCGTTTTCGATCTGGTTTCAGCCGTACCGTTCGATTTGATTGTCGGAGCTTTCCTGGACGAACAAGGTCGGTGCTCATTGCTCGACAACACAGATGGTGGCGGATAGTGAAGTCGCACTTGCCCGCTATAAGAAGTGACATGAACGGGAGTCAAGTCAACGATGATAACATCACCAGAGGGCAAACAGAGGCTGATCAATGGATGATGCTTGAAATTCAGTCTGTTCTCTCCGGTTCACAGGTCACAACCTGCGCCCGACGTTAAGGCTGGTCCACATGCTGAAGTTGATCAATTTGGTGAAACTTCTCCGATTCTCGCGGTTAATTGGATACTGGCATGGATTACAGGAAAACTATGTACGTTGAGTGACCATCTTGCTGTGATATCTTGGTTTCTTTGATTTTCACCAAAAAAGTTCGCCATCGCTGGCACTTGGAATATTCTCACTGCTCACAAAACAGACGGGCTCATTCCGAGTGGCACGAGATTGGTTTTTGAGAGGCGGCGGACACCTCCTCATCTTGAGAGGAGAAAGTCTCTGTCCAAGAATAAGAGGTTCAAATTCCCGATTTTTCTCTCCACAGTTTTTACACTCCTCTGGGGTGTACGTCAGAATTTTCAATCTTGGAATGTTGATGCTCTGCGTCGTACACTGGAATGCTTGCTTGCAATTCTTCGTTTGCTTCGCTCTTGGGTTCCCTGAGAAGTCGTGGGTCGTCAAACATCACTTGGAGGAAGCGAATTGGTGAATACATTGCTGAGTTCGACATCGAGAGATTTTCTCCTCAACTCCTTTCTACCTGCTTCCAGATCACTTTTATTGAATCTCATCTCATTGAATTCGGTTAAATTCACGACTGAGGTTCAACCATTCAGGTTCGACCAGTACATTTGGGCCATGTTCAACGCTTTTTCTCAAATGTTGTGCATTGGTTACGGCCAATTCAACCCGGAAATCGCGTCCGACATGTTCATAACGATGTTGGGAATGATAATCGGTGCGACGTGCTACGCTCTGCTATTAGGAAATGTTGCGTCACTCATTCAGAACCTCGATTTCTCGACACGGCTTCGGATGGAACAGGTACGTATGACCTCCATCAGCGAATAGACATTTTGTGGCTGATTGGGATCCTTCTTCTTGGAGGCTGGAAGAACGAGAAAGCTATTCTTCACAGATGAGAGAAGTTGAAGATTACATGAGCTATCGCGAAGTTCCTGAGGTTCTGCGACAGAAGATTCGGGACTACTTCGAACGACGATTCCGTGGCAAGGTTTTCAATGAAGACCACATTCTCAACTCCCTATCCGAGCCTTTGCGAGAGGTTCGTTTTCGTCCCTGGTCAATCTTTATCCCGATTTTCGCTCATAATTATACTTTCTTATGTCGATACGATTCAAATTAAAGTATCGTTTCGACAAACGAATGGCTTTCAAGCAAAACAATAATGCACAGAATGAGATGAGCTCTCAACTCATTCCAGTTGGTCACACGGCACAACTGTCAGGCCGCTCTGCGTTCAGTTCCGCTATTCTCATCTGTCTTGGATGATATGTTCCTCTCTGATTTGGTCAGAGTGCTGAAATACGAATTTTTTCAACCATCTGATCTTATCATCAAACGCGGAACTGTGGGAACGAAGATGTACTTCCTCCAGAGTGGTCGGGTGCACATTCTATCGGATGACGGTCCCTTATGGCTTCGTGAAGGTTCCTATTTTGGAGGTTAGTGCCAAATGCGTGACATAAGTACGAAAATTCGCAGAGCTTTCGAACACTCTGTGGAGGAAAAGAGATGAATCTCTGCCTCTGTCATTCGTGCATTCGTTCTTTGCAGAAATGTGCCTCCTCACCCAGTGCGAACGCAAAGCTTCAGTGAAAGCTGAGACATATTGTTCGGCATTCTCGCTCTCCACGGAAAACTTCAACGAAGTACTCGACAGACATCCATCAATAAAAGCTGCCATCCAGAGAATTCTAGAGGATAGTTCAAGCATCACGATCAACTAGTTATTAGGGATCTCGTACATCGTTCATATCATTCTTCCGGCATTCAACCCTAGAGTTTGAGCGAAAACCTCATGGCTCACATTGACCCTGATTTCAAGCCGTTAACGCAGATCGGCGAACGAAAACAACTTCTCTGAATTGCGACACCACGAAATGTAAACTTGAAACAGCTGTTGTCAGCACGAAAGTCTTGGAATTTTGAGATAAGACAGTGTAGTTCGATTGAGAAGAAATACCTGAGGATCAGAGCTCCGCCAATCTCCGAGATATACGGCCCAGCCTGGCTCGGCACAAACGCAGCAAATGATCACTCATAGACTATATACTGTTCGAGCTGTTGAAATAAAAATAGAGCCTGGCTTGATATTTGTGAAAAGCTGGCATGAATATTCCACGCGTTGTCTCTCGGAATCCTTCTCGGAAAAGCAACCAATCCAACTTTTATCGAAGAGCTTCAAGCGCATGCGTGTCTCTCTTGATTGGTTTTAATCGGCTGTTCGTAAAAATACAAATGCAGCTCATTCATTCCTTAAGTGTGTATATTGATTTCATTCAATTTTGATGCGCGACGATTCTTGTCACATCGGAGTTACGGGGCAACCATTGATCTGTTCCATCACAGGCCGTGGTGGATCTATTTTGGTGAACTTGTCGGGTGAGATAATTGATTTGGTACGATCAAAATCTTCAGGCACCAGGTGAGGAGCGACTCCTTGACCGGCGCTATTTCTCTGTATCCGAGAGGGAAAGAGCCATGGGGAAAAGCTCACTTGTCAACGTGATGTGTCTGATCCCCGTTAACAGAGCGCGTGTCATATCGGAAGACCGGAGGGAGGCAGTCTCTTGGTGATTGGAGGATTGATTTTTTCGCACGAGTCTCCGATTGCTCGACGCTGCTCGCCGAGAGGGAGTATTCAGATATGAGCTAAGCTTGAACAGATATCCGCTGAGCTTGGATGGCTCGTTTTGAATCCGTTGACGCGGTGCTACGGATAATCCAAAAGCTCGATGAGCGCATTGTGAGCTGTAGCCGAAGGTCATCCGCGAATATCGACGAAATGACCGGAAGCTCTCATAACTTTGAGGGAAGAATAGATCCTGGTTCGAGCGGGACTTCGATGACCAAAGTTCCCCCATTCATCGATTTCACTTAGGTCTTGTGATATTGAAGACATTGGGTGAAATGTCTCGACCGAAACCGAAAATCCGCTCCATCATCAAACTCTTTTTTGCTCGTTGTCGATCGGCTAAGCACCGGGTCCCCTTCCGCCAATGCCGACCGAGATAGCCGAAAGCTCAACTGATTCTGTGATTAAGCGTCCGGGCTATAAAAGAGTCGATCAGCAAATCTCACGCCATTGCCATCATGCGCGCTTTGATCGTTTTCGCACTTGTTGGAGCGTCTCTCGCCATCAGGGTTCCCAGCCCTTCGGCTGAGCCTCACTGGCGGGAGTTCAAGGCGACTCACCTCAAGAGTTACCGCGATTTCTCCGAGGAGCTCATGAGGCGATTCGTGTTTGAGGACAACCTTCATCACATCCAGGAATTCAATCGAGTCAATGCTTCTAAGGCCGGTTTCACCCTTGGAGTCAACTCCTACGCTGATATGGTGAGTCGTCTTGTGAGAAAAGCGATAATTCACTCAGACGATTCAAGCGAGTATCTTGATTCCTCGGGACGACTCGAGTTTGAACGCTTCTCGACCCTTCCAGACCAACGCCGAGTTCTCTCAGATGCTTCTTGGTATCAAGGGCAAGAAAGCCATCGCCGGCGACTCTGTCTTCGAATCGAACAGCGTCCAAGACCTTCCCGCTGAAGTCGACTGGACCAAGAAGGGCTACGTCACCGGAGTCAAGAACCAGGGTCAATGCGGTTCCTGCTGGGCTTTCTCGACAACCGGATCTCTCGAGGGTCAGATGTTCAAGAAGACCGGAAAGTTGGTCTCTCTCTCTGAACAGAACCTCGTCGACTGCTCCACCGCCCAAGGAAACCAAGGCTGCAACGGAGGTCTCATGGACCAGGCCTTCACCTACATCAAGAAGAACGGGGGAATCGACACCGAGGCTTCCTACCCGTACACCGGAGCCGATGGAAGCTGCCACTTCGCCCAGAACAACGTCGGAGCCCAGGTCACCGGATTTGTTGATGTCAAGAGCGGAGATGAAAACGCGTTGAAGGAGGCTGTCGCCACCATCGGTCCCATCTCTGTCGCGATCGATGCGTCCTCGATCTTCTTCCAGTTCTACAGATCTGGTGTCTACAACCCCTGGTTCTGCAGCTCCACCGAACTCGATCATGGAGTCCTCGCTGTTGGTTACGGTACTGAAAACGGCAAAGACTATTGGCTGGTGAAGAACTCCTGGGGCCCGAGCTGGGGTCTCAGCGGTTACATCAAGATGATCCGTAACAAGAACAACCGATGCGGTATCGCCACCCAGGCCTCTTACCCAACTGTCTGAGCAGATCACGTTGGAAATGGAAGAAATTTGCTGCGATGAACAATTCCGGAAAGATAGAAGCGTCAGCTGATGAACTCGACCTCAGCCATTCTTTCTCGTTCGCGCGAGACATCGTCCGAATCGGCTCAAGTTATCAATGCATTCTTTTTCGTTCCTGTATTTTCTCATCGTGACAAACTATTTCTCAATAAATTGGCTTTGAGCAACTTCACCTCTGTGCGAGACTTCGTTAAAGTTTTCGAGTCAGGCTTGCTTTTGTGCACGCAAGAATTCCGAACCCGAATCAGAGATCGTGACTTTGCGCCAGAGGAAAGCACAAGCCGTGGTTTGCGAAAGTTTCTTCAAGTATCACCCAGCTCTTCAGAAGTATTCGCAGTCATTCCAATTGTTTTCATATGGTAGACCCTTCTAATGGAGAGGGAATTAATTGATGGATACGTCCAAAAGCTCCGAGTCTCTCACGAGTTCAGAAAGAAAATAAGAATGGAACGTCATGCTGTCATAATGGCGCGGAAATGAGGACTTTCTGGAAGTCTCATTATTCACCCGCGGCGTATCTCACTCTTTCGCATCAGAAAACGCTTGTTACTCGAAAGTATCGTTTCAGAAAACGCTTTCGCTTCTGAGGTACATACGAGATGGTATCTAGAAACGCTTGCTCTGATTAAAAGCGATGAAAGGAAGGGGTCGCGAGTGTCAGATCTCCTGGGGGAGGGAGCATCCTCGATCACTGCAATGAGACCTAAAAGGTGTCATCATATGACCCTGAAGAGTGCTAATTTTACAGAAAATGGTGTGATAAACATTTTGTCGAACGCTGCTTCTTTCGAAATTCCCTTTGAAGTTCCGAGGGAATGAACTCGACCATAGTCTACCACGAAATCTCCTACTCGTTGGGAAACAGGCCTCAAATGAGTCCATTTTTGGGGCCAAGCACCGTCATAAATTATAATCGAGCGCTCCAGGTCTCTATCCGATTCCATTCCCGGAAAATCACGAACTGCAGTGATCCCCAAGTGTTGAAAACACTGATCTACTGAAGCTCCTCTGTATTTCGTAGAATGAAGACTGAGTTAAACGACTCTCATCGATTTTTTATCCTGTCGCAAAAGTGAGATGCAATCTAGTTGTGATCGATTCTACGCGGGGCGGAATATTCCTGCACGGGTTGCAGCGTGTCAGAAGCTTTGCTCTTCCTGCGCTTTGAAGGATCGCTCTTTAGGCTCTGCGGGATCGGGTCTAGTCTCTAGGGCTTTGGTACAGGGGCGGAGTCTTCGCCTTTTTTCTGTTAAATTGTCTTCCTTCTCTGCTTCTCCCTCTTTTTTTTCGGAGGTAAAGAGGGTTTGAAACCAGCTTCTCGATAGAATTTGACAAAGTCAAACTCCTCCTCACCTGGTGGAACGTCCATCTTGTGATCCGACGTAGAGCCGTCGTCAGAATCTCTGTAATCATATACGCAGTGCAAAACGACCTGGCGATAATCCATCCAGGGCTTGACCTGCTTCCTCGGATCATCTGCGGGGTCTAGAGGGTCCATTCGGCATCGCCCAACATCATCCGAGGGAGTGGCCTCATTTCGGCCGATACGATGCATTGGAAACTGCGGTTCGAGCCTGCGGCCGTCGCGTAGCGGCTTGGGCTCATTCCTAGCCAGACCCGCCGCCGCCTTCGAGTCGGTTTTCTTCGTATCAGTCGCTCCCTGCCCTTCTTTCGCTTTCTTCTCTTCTCCCGCCTGCTTCGCGTCTGCCGCCATCTTCGCCGCTGCTGCCATCTTTGCCCCTGCCGCTGGCGTCTTCTCTTCCGCCGTCTTCGCCCCTTCAGCCTTTTCCGCCTCTTCCGCTTTCTTCGCCTCTTCCGCCTTCTTCGCATCTTCCGCCTTCTTCGCCTCTTCAGCCTTCTTCGCCTCCTCCGCCCTCTTCTCCTCTTCAGCCTTCTTCTCCTCTTCAGCCTTCTTCGCCTCTTCAGCCTTCTTCCCCTCTTCAGCCTTCTTCTCCTCTTCAGCCTTCTTCTCCTCTTCAGCCTTCTTCTCCTCTTCAGCCTTCTTCTCCTCTTCCGCTTTTTTCGCCTCTTCAGCCTTCTTCGCCTCTTCAGCCTTCTTCGCCTCTTCAGCCTTCTTCTCCTCTTCCGCTTTTTTCGCCTCTTCCGCTTTTTTCGCCTCTTCAGCCTTCTTCTCGGCCTCTTCCTTCTTCTTTGCTTTCGCTTCCTTCGCCTCAGCCAGTTTTTCTACATTCTCAGGCGTCGCATCCGCATGCTTCCCGTCAATCACCACTCTAGGAACTTCGCTCTTGAGCTGCTCGAGGAATTTTCGGTTCAGAGGAACCCATTTTCTTCTCTTAGAATCGAACACGGTAATCGAATCCTTATAATAAGTAGCAAAAAGCTTCTCTATTTTCACACCGTCTTTTTCATCGTCGCCATCCTTTACATGGAAACCGTCTTTCAGCATCTCAGCGAAAATCTGCAAATCCATTGCATACGCTCGCGGCATGTTAATCGGCTCCCCAGTCCTCGGATCGTAGAATCGAACCTCTCCTCTGGATGTCTCCTCGAAGTTTTCGAGCGTTTTATCGAGACCGAGCCGCTCCACTGCGTTGGCCATATCGGTCCATCTTCGAATAACTGTTCTCAGCGGCACCCATTGTCCTTCCTCATCTATTACGGTAAGTCGTTTCCGATTATTCGTCTGGTTCTTGAAAAGCTCCTCAAGTTCTTTAGCGGTCATTTCGGAATCAGGCTTCCCGGCTCGTCTCACGCGAATTTTCTTCGGGATTTTTCGTTTGATTTCATCAGCGTTCATCCTCTTCACTTGATTGTCCACAAAAACTGGAATTGTTATGTCTCTCCGCTCCGGATCGCGCCCGCCACGAATTCCGACAGGAGTTCGATGTCTGGATATATGCCGCATCCATAGGAGCGTGCTTGCAACAATCAAGCATTCTAGTGGCTGTAGAGGTCCGTGCCGCGTGGGTCCGCCTCCATGTAGCTCAGCACGTTGTCGAAAGAGGAGCAGCCCTAGCACAACACCACAGTAAAGTATCGAGGATACAGCGAGATCCATCATCACTCCTAATTTTGCCACATTCAGTTCTCAGTCGCCAATTTGATTTCGTTGTCGGTCATCTATCAAGACAGCGCCATTTCCTCGCGAATTTCAGCCACCTACGGTAATTTATTTCGAGGAGATTGCGAATAGGGTGTTGGAATTTCATTCGGATGGTACCATCGATGGATGTCAAGTTATAGTCGATGTCGGAGCCATCCTACGCGGTCACAAGAACAGGAGGGGACGCATCAGCCAACGGTCCCGAGATCTTACCTTAGTGCTGTCTTCTCCTCTGACATGGTCCGCGTACGGAGGACAGTTGCTGCCGATCTCGTAATGTAGCCGAAAAGAGAGGGGGATACTGATGTTGAATGACAACATCGTAAACCACCCAGGAGGAACGCATTCCTGGGTCCGATCTTGCAAAAGTCGGGAAGAGGCAACTCCGGCGCAATAACGGGCTTACAGTGAGGCTTTATTTTGGTGAATCCATTTGCCGTTCTGGGGTTTGCTCCCGGAATTGCGCGCAACTCCCCTCCTTGGCAGCCCAAGGAAATGAAATGTTTGTCCGAGTTTCATTTCCCGAGCTGCGGAAGAATTTTCGGAGAGTTTTTCCGCAGAGGAGAATTTCACCTCCAGAAAAACCAACCGTCCGATGAGGGCTGAAGCACGGGGAGATTACCCGCCTGAAGGGAGTTCATGTTCTGCTCGCCTCTTCAACTCGGTTGCGCCCGTGCTCCGTAACCATCTATTACACAGAATCCAGAATGTCGCCCGCATCTTTTGAATCTTGCACAATCCCAGTGCTGCTCAAGTTTTAGGCTCGTGTCCTATGTGGCGCACTGACCGATGACAGCGGCGGAGCTACAAGAAAACACAGCTGAATTCATCGCAGTTCGAAAGGAGCTGGAGTGAGTTATCACGAATCCTGCGAGTATCGCCATGCTGTGCTTGGAAAAAAGCAGTCATCTATTCATCTGAGTTCCCGCTAAGATCAAGTAAGCTGACCCTCTTCTGCACAATTTGTCCACAATTAGCAATATTGACTGTAAGTTGAAGTGGATTACCACCTGATGAATTGGAGACTGAATCTTCTGCCCTCCAGCGAAACCAATGATTGATCTTGTGGTAGTAATCATCGAGAGGCTTGACTAGGCATTTTCCTGTCTGTGTTCTCAGTTTCCAAATGAGTACACCTACCGGAGCGAAAGTTCTCTTCGAGGACTCCAAATCCCGTTTGGCGGATAAGGTGCAAAGCAACGTGAATGGACTGGGCTCTCTGGCTCGACAAGTTCTTAAAGGGGCTAGAACTCAACAAACTCTGATGCATGCAGCAAAAAATTTTGCAGCCCAGGTCAGTGACAAAAACGTTTTCATTGGAGCTCACATTTCCTAAATCGATAATCCTGAAAGATTTCCGAGAAATTCGGGCCACATCCCAGCGTTTGCTCCGAGGAACCGACTTCCATGTCTTCCTCTTTGCTTTGCAGGACAGTGCCATCCACAATTCAGAAATGAATTTGTCAAAGATGCAGACATTGGTGGCATCAATGCAACTCCAGACAACAGCTTTGCAGAAAAATGTTCAAATGATTCCTGAGCTCAAGCAGCAGATGGAAGACATGAAACTCTGAAAGATCTTCTTATCATCAGCATCATTCATTCCTTTCACTCATACTTTGGCCAACACACATCAAACGAAGATCAAGAAGCAATGGCTGATGCATTCACATACGTCACGATTCACAACATTCCTCAGAACTATCGTTCGTGCGATCTGAGAAACTTTTTCTCTCAGATGATAGAAACTGGAGCTTTCCGATGTTTCCACTACAGGTGAGGTCTCGTCCAATATACCAGGGAATTCAAATCTGGAGAGTTCGATGGAGCTTGTCTCCTGTGAAATTCCGATGAGAGTTTTAGATGGACTGAACTTGCAAGGAGTTCCAGCTGTGGAGGAAATCACGATCTTGTTTTTCAGGCACAGACCCGAAGTACAAAAACCTGCGGTGGATGAAAACGCCGGTGCTCCTGAAGAACTGCCTCGAGAGAAGCGGGACACTTGTTGCTGCATTGCAATGATAAAGAAAGCGAGACTCGAAGAACTCTTGAGTACATATGACCAGGCATTTTGGGTCACAAAGGAAGGAGAAACACTCACTTCCAGGTGTCACATACGGAAAGTCATCGTGTCCGAGGGTAGGAATCTCCCAGAGCAGCCTCTACTTGGGTTTCCCCAGAGTTTCCGACAAAATCGGATTGACCATGCGAAATTCCAGCGGGAAAATACCCTGAGATCGTAGCGGGCCAACAATAATTTGAACGAGATTCCGTTCACCATCCGGTTGTCTATTGCTAACCCAAGTTCTGACTCCTGTTGCAGACCCTTCATCGACGAAATCGAAGTACGACCGTCAAGAGCGCAATCCAACAGTGAGCCGATCAGATATCCTTGAGATGATAGAGCTGCGGCCTCCGCCAGCTCTTCCGGCGGGCAACGTTGGAACGCCAACAAAATACATACTGAAGCAGATTAACAAGTGTCAGTTCCCTGTGCGACTCATCGCAAAGTTGGGTCTCGAGTTTCCGCGAATGAGAGCTAAGGGCATGTATGGGAGTGTTGCCCTTGACTACAACAAAATGTCCTACGATGATGGACCAGAAGCTGAGATTTCGGTTGGAACTCAGATTCTACCCTCGACGTCAGGAAACAGCGGAACGAAGCGGAAACGGAAGCCTCTCCGATTCGCAACGCCCGACCTCAGTAATATTCCTACAGCCGATCAAGTGCCAACTTTCACTAGGACAACGAAAGGTCATCTGATAACAAACTCGGAAGCGAAACCGAAGAAGATATTGGGACCACAAAAAAACCCTACAGAATCGGAAGAGGGAAAATCAGGGGTTGATCTCGAAGAGTTCAGTGACGATGGAGAAGAATGGGACAGACACGAAGCTCTGCACGATGATGTTACTAGCCAGGAACGTAATAAGGTACTGTGTCTGGATGTCAGAAGAATGCTCATCCATGGACCTCATGCAATGCGTGACTCATGAGGAAAGGATTACAGGAAAGACTGTTTGAGGAAGGAATGGAAGTCGTATGGGAAAAGGGAGGCTCTGGCCTCGTGTTCTACACTGACGCTCAACATTGGGATGAAACTGAAGGCGATTTCGATGCGAAAACAAGCGACGATTGGGACATTGATATGAGTGGATACTACCAAGACGGTGAGCTGATTCTCCTTTACTTTTGGAGGCGACTACGAACGTTAAACAACCCATTCTTGAAACGCGAATTTTGCCGGCGGTCGCCGATCTCAGGCTTATTGCGGTTTGCATGCTTCCAAAGGAAGCTGGATATAGGGTTTGCTCCCTAGTTTGTCGACGTCATGATATGTTAACTATTGAGGATGATAGAGACCATGAGTTCCTCCAACACTCGTGTCCCCGCAGGTGCCGGAGATAAAGATGCGCGAGACATGATTTCGATGCGGAACTCAGAAGCCATGAGAAAAGGATCGGCTGCGGATGAGAATCGCGTAGGATTTTTTGAAAAATTCACGAAAGGAATCGGACGTAGGATTCTTGAGAAGCAAGGCTGGACGGAAGGGAAAGGCGTTGGTATCCAAGAAGGGATATCGGAACCCATAAGTCAAGACTGGAAAAATCCGAATGACAGATCTGGTTTTGGGTGAGAGATAGATTCTCGATTACTCTCGTGCCTCGTTTCCGCGTTCCTGGCGGAGGAATATCAGGAGATCCGAACGAAGAAATAAGATACCGTTGTTCCAGATTCCGTGGCGAAAAGCTGGATCGTGGGAAAATGAGGAGACCGAAATCTGAGGCTGAGGAGGACCGTCTATTCACTGCAGTCTACGATAGACACTTCGGCAGAGACGGTCATGCGAAAACAGGGAGATCCGAGCTACCGTCTGTTCTGAAGTATCGGAAGAAGTTTGTTAAAGATAGCGAGGAAAAATAAAACATTTGTTCGGACACATTTTCATCCACAGAACAGCCGTCAATTTTGAAACTTCGTTTTTTTGATACATCGACCATCGTGGATTTCCCGCAGAGATAACACGAGAGTCTGTGAAGATACAATGACGAAGTTCAGAGAGAAACGAAAGCGTATGAGCGTGACGTTCTCCGCGATTGATCTCTCATCATGAACCTTCAACTTAGAGACCGATCACCAGTGAATTCGGAGAGAAATGCGCTCGGGGATCCTCAGTCATGGCTTTGGAGACCTCTAGGGGTACGCGGACTCCAGGTTGAGAACCACTGGCCCATCCATCTCGTTCACAACTGCAGCGATGAAGTCAGTGATCACACTGCAGACAGCGGTCACAGGAGCTGGAAGTGACGTGTCTCTCGATGAGTCCTGAAATGCCGCGGCAACAATCGAAGTTCCCTATTAAGTCGGATCTCTCACTCGCCTGCAGCGTTCGGAAGCTGACGGAATCCCGCGCCATTCATCATTATCAGATACGACTCTGGGCGTGACTTCCGAACATGGGTCATGTAGGAAGAGATCCCGAAAACTCCAGCGTGGGGGATCATTGCGCGAAACCACGACCCTTCTTTCATAGAGTTGAGTCTAGGTAGATAGTTCCTCAGAGATCTGGCACGGCGCGCCGTCGCGTAGGCGCCATTCCGCGGTTGAGGCCCATCCTCGGGGTAATTACACTGTCACCTCGTTGGCGATGATGAGAGAGGAATAGATTACTCGCACCCGCTGAGCTTCAGCAATATTTTTCATGGGTACATATGAAATTTTGGATGAGTTCGAATCCCCGCGGGGACCTCTCCTTCTCACTCTTTCAGAATGCATCCATCAGGTAAACAGTGCAACTCTCGAAATCGAAATCTGTGTTCGCCGGTTCGAGAAATCGTCGAAAATGTCTGTTGTAATTGAAACCACGATAGGAGACTTCACGGTAGATCTCTATACAAAAGAGAGACCGCGCACATCGATGAATTTTCTCAAACTGTGCAAGTTGAAATACTACAACCTGAAACTGTTCTTCAAGGTATGTTTGTCTTTATAGAATGTACAGGCGGCTCGAGACGTTGGCAGAATACACATCTTCTTGTAAAGCTGCAAGGGGACGCGAGCTCCGGGCAAAAGAGCGGCCCAGGCGGAACTTTCACATGACGGGTAGCCCTCCAGAGATCGTGGTACAGAATTTGTGTGAAAACTGACCTATCTTCTATCCATTAGGTGACGCCAAACTTTGTGTGTCAATCAGGAGATCCGACTTCGAGCGGTAGAGGCGGAGAGTCTCTCTTCAGTCACCTTTACGGAGAACAGGCCCGTTTCTTCGAAGCTGAGAATCAGCCCCGACTGAAGCATCTCAAGCTCGGAACACTATCGATGGTTGACAACGGCGAAGGGATGCTCGGATCACAGTTTTTGATAACGCTGAGCGACAACCTCGATTACCTCGACGAAAGACATTGCGTATTCGGAGAAGTAAGTGAACCCTCATTTGATGTACTTGAGTTACCGATCATTATCGACCACATATTTCCGTTGCAAGCATTCGCTCAGAAGATTTAAGTTTTAGCTCAGAGTCAAGGTCGTAGGGTTGGACATTCATTATCATTCTCAGGTGGTCGAAGGCATGGAGTTCTTGGAATCAATCAACGAAGTCGTTTGCGACAAAGACGAACGGCCGCTCCAGGACATCATGATAACTCACACCGTCGTCCTGGAAGACCCTTTCTCGGAGCCGGAGAACTTGGAGTATCCGCCATCCCCCGAAGTCACACTCGAAAAACTCAAATCAGATCGGATTGGCTGCTATGAAGACATCGACGATTATCAGGGTAGGACGGCTGAAGAGATCGAAGACGCTCTGAAAGAGAAGGAGGCTAAAGCCCAAGCAACGATGCTAGAAATCATCGGAGATCTGCCGGATGCGGAAATGGCGCCTCCAGAAAATGTCTTGTTCGTCTGCAAGCTCAATCCGGTCACAAACGATGATGATCTCGAGCTGATTTTCTCACGTTTTGGGGAAATCAAGAGTTGTGAAGTTATTCGTGACTGGAAATCTGGAGAGAGCCTTCAGTACGCTTTCATCGAATTCGCGCAAAAAGAGTCTTGTGAGCAAGCTTACTTCAAAATGGATAACGTTCTCATCGACGATCGACGAATTCACGTGGACTTCTCGCAGTCGGTCGCAAAAGTCAAATGGAAGGGCAAAGGTCGTGGGGTTGTCGGAAACTGGTCAGAGAACGACAAGAAGAACAGCAGGAACGATGAAAGGCCAAGAGAAAAGTATGTGATCAGAGATAATCGCAAGAAGGACGGTTATCAGCTGATTCTTGGTGGAGGGTCAGAACGCAAGCAGCCGAGTGAGAAATCGCGGGATCGTAATAGATCCAAGAGTCCCGAGAAACGTCGCGATTACCGTAGAAGAAGCCCATCGCCAAGGAGTCGAAAAGACAGCCCCGCGCCGGGGGAGCGAAGAACAAGTCCGTCACCGAGAAGCCGCAGGAGAACTGCCTCACCAAGGAGCCGCCGGAAGAGTCCCTCGTCAAGGGAAAGAAGAAGGAGTCCTTCACCGAAAGATCGAAGGGATAAGCGTCGAAGATCTCCTTCGAGAGAAAGACATTCAAAGCCAGGCAGGTCCAGTCCAAGATCTCGAATGGAGAAGGAGAGAAAACGAGGAAGAGAGGAGCGAACAGAAAAGCACAGATCGCGATCGAGAGATCGAGAACGATCAAGTCGCAGGGAGGAGAATCCGAGAAGAAGATCGAGGTAGGTGCATCCGTTTTACCCGACGTATTCTTTTTTTTTATTTTCTTTTGTCAGAGTAGTGTCGAATTGTGCACTGACAAAAACAGTTCCCTGACGTGAACACTCCGATCCCACTGAAACTCGGTCGCCGTCGAAGGAGTAGAATGCTCTCGAGATTTGTGGAGACCGTTTGGAAATCTCATCATCTGAGATGTTAAAGACTGCAGCTCGTCAATGCGGGTGTGACTCCACCCTGCGCAATGAGCGCGATTTTCAAACGGCAATGAGTTCTGATATGCGCATTTCCGTGCGAAATTTTGATGGGATTTTGCTTCTTCTATCATGAACTCAACGTCTGCTCTGCGGTCGGAGTGTTCACATCAGAGTCTTATCCTTCAGAGTATTTCCGTCTGAAAGAATACTCAGTTTCAATACGATCATTGTCGGTTTTCTTCTGCGCAGGTCTCGGGATCGTGACTACCATTCGAAAAAACGGCGGTAGTGCCTCCCTCTCCACGAGAGTATCGTTGATGTAATATTATGTAAATACACTTAACGTGGACCATCGACCGTGGTGAACTCTTCATTTGGAACAGGATTTGGCATGGACCGACTCCTGGGTCCATGCTATCGATAGATGCTGAAACAGTTATTGCGCCTCGACTTTCATGCAGAATGTGCAAATGGGTACTCGATTATGATAATTTATTAATTTTCATCAGTTGTCGATGAGATCTAACAACGCTTGAACCACATCGCCATTGGCCTGCCGTAAACACGTCTCAGCTTTCTGTTTCGGGATCTCCATTTCTCGAATGATCAATTCAACATCTTCCTTATTGATCTTGACAGCCGCTAGCTTTTTGTAGTGTTCAACTGTTTTCTGAAAAAGTATCGGGCCATGAGATGTAAGTTGTTTCGGCGCATTTGCATGAGACACTAGCTGGGTCGAAACGAACACAAACCTGGACCTCCTTGCTGCGTTTCTCTGTGATTGCCTTGAGAGCGGTTTCGAGGTCCCCTCCGCTGAACTCTTGCTCCTCATGGAAATCGGTGACTTTTTCCAAATCTGCCGCGTTTGACGCATCGTGTTTCGCGATTTTCTTCTGTTGAGTCTCGTCTTCGACAGTCGCTTCTTTTTGAGGCATTTCGCTGTTGTGCGTAAAGCAAATACTGAGAAGAGAGAACCTTCCGACTCCTGAACTTGGACTGTTCACGATCCGGCTCGTTCTTCGATGCTGCAGTCGGCAAATGAAGTGGAAAAGAACGTTCAGCAAGAACGGAGCAAAAAAACTCGGAATTCTATTCTGCGTACTGGAGCGTGAATGTTATGATGGCAATGATCTCTGCTGGCCGCGGGATCACAATCGAGTGAACGTGTCGGCGGTCTTCTGACTTATGTTGAAAATCCTACGGTTCGTTCAATTGACTGGTGTCGCTGGCAGAAGTCGTGAAGTTCACTTCATAGAAACTTCTCTTTGATTGTAGAATCGGACTGTAAAATCAACCACTTCCATACAGGGGCGTATACAGGATTTTTTTTGGGGGGGGGGGCGAAGGGGCGGATTTTTTTTCTATGACTTCGCAAACTTTTCGATTCAATTGAAGCATCCACATTCAAGCGTTCATGCGTAAGGAAGGAAGGAAAACGGGCACAGCCTGCTGTCGCTGGGCCAGCTGTTACGCAGAAGAATGAAATCTCAAAATCCCTATTCCATTCCTTCATTCAATGAAGCGTCGTTTCGACCTGGAGATACTTGGGGAGGGGTGGGCGAATTCAAGCCCTTGTTCGTTGTAATTATTCTGCATCCTCGACCCTAAATGCTTCATTAGTTCACTGAAAGACCCTACGACACGGCTGACACTCGTATTCGAGCGCTTCCTAGTGCCGCGCGTTTTAGACTAGACTCCCGCCCTTGTTGCCCGTTGCCCGTCGGAAATTCGTCTGCTTCACTACCACAACACTACCACATGACGGTAAATTCGGAAATCGATTTCTTACCCCCGAACTCACGAACTAGCCATCTAGTCATGCCTAGCATGAGCCAATAAAAAACTCTGTCTGAATTCTGATCACTTTCCAAAGCTGAAAGAGCTGCTCGGCGCGTTTGTTACCGCTCAAAAACCCCGCGCTTTTGCTCGTGGGAGAAGTGTACTCCGGAAACTCTGAGAGGGACTCTTCACGCCTGAAACGCCCCCAGCTCTTCGGAATCTCACTCAGTTTCATGAGGAGGAAATCAAATCAGAATCTATGATTCTGATTCTCGAAAGATCCGGGATCAAACACCATAATTTGACCGAGTACAGCCCCAAGGAAGCTTCTATGAATGTTGGCTGAACAGATCTACCACAACATCTGACAGTCAGCACTGATCCTAGTTTCCGATCTCGAGAAGGGAGGTGCCGATCTAAAAGCTCGTTTCTTTCACCGTTTCCTCGCTTTCCGCACTTCCTTTGGTTCATCATTATGGCTACCATGGGAGATTCTCTAAACCTAGAGAGAGGTGAGCCCTGGAATCCGATATTGGATCAGATGGTTTTTCGCTGGTGGATCAGGCTGTTCTTTTGTTGTCCAGAACTACCGATAGGTCATTTGGAGTGTTCTGTCCGATCTGAGTTTTCTCTGGAGTCCGAATTCGTCGAGTCATATCCTTCCTCGAGCGTGCATCAACTGCAATGCAACTGAACTCGCTCCCGCGACTCCTCCCGCGCGGGAGACAAGTCGTGAAAGCTCATTTCTATTATAAGTGGCAAGATCATTCTTTGTATCCATCCACAGATATTCATCGAGCCGTTGAGTTACTACAGAAGCTCCAGAGAACGGGAGCAGGCGGGGAGAAACTGGCAGCTTTAGAGCAGGTGAGTGGAGAGAACGTTTCTCTCATCGCTCTGCGAAAGTGAATCGTTGGAAGTTGGCACAAGTTTCCGATTGAGATTATGTTCGTGGAATCAGCTACAGAACTCATCTGTCTCTTTCAGGTGCTGAGTTCGGAATTTCTGGCCGCCGTTCTGCAGGTTTATGAGCAGGTGTATCGAACTGCCGACATGGGATCTGGTCCCGCAGCTTCGGCAGATATCAGAGCTAGTGCGACGGCGAAGGTTCGTTCAGAATAAATTCAATTCGTCTGGATTCTTCGTCGCACTTTCTTGAAGTGGATGCCCATATGTAACTGAATCGACGTTATCTGACTTCAAACCCTCCTCACAGGCGACAGTAGCTGCCTTCGCAGCGTCGGAAGGACGGGCGCAGCCGCGGGTAGTGAGACTTCCGCGGACCGAGGAAGGCCTTGGTTTCAATGTCATGGGAGGGAAGGAACAGAACTCGGCCATTTACATCTCTCGGATCATCCCGGGCGGTAAGAACCGTGACGAGAAAGACATAGATTACGGGAACATGGGGCACATGAGGCTTGCTTACAAAGTGGCGGTTGAGAGTGATAATGTCCTTAACAAGACCCGAATTTCTTCCTATCAGGATTGGCTGAACGTCACGGCGGTCTGCGACGGGGAGATCAACTCCTGGCCGTCAACGGGGTTTCGGTTGAAGGAGAAAACCACGAACGAGCCGTTGAACTCCTCAAGCAGGCTCAGGGAACCGTCACACTGGTGGTCAGATACGCTCCTCATGTTCTCGAGCAAATGGAGAGTAGATTCGAGCGACATCACAAATAGTGAATCTATTTCAAATGATGATCACGTTAGTTCCACTGAAAGTTTTGCGAGTGATGTTGATACCACCGTTCGGACGGAAAAATCTCCACCCTGATGGAGAAATGTGACCTCACCATTCGAATATTCATATCCCGAATGCATACTTTGCTTGGGGGCATCTTGATGCCCTCAAGCGGAATGCAGAGACGATGACCTATCTTAAAAGAACAAAAGTGACGAGGAATGCGAGTTGGGGGATTTGTGCTTTTCTCAACGACTACCGTAACGATATTCTCAATTGTGAAATCACTTAATCTTCAGAATGTGCAGCCAAGCGCAATAGTCGATCACAGACGCCATATTGTTAGCTGTGAGTTTGACATGTTAATAAATCATCTACTAATATACACACAACCAGGAGAATTAGAATCATCCCTTGCTCATCTGATCGCAAATTTTTATTGGCGAACTTCTCATTCCTGTTCTTTCTGATCTCCAATACATCAATTCACTTGGAACGAACTTCTGGATGAAATTCTTCCCGTCGCCGCATACATATCCGTGTCGGCGGGATCATCCTCAGAAATCCTCGTTCGATGATTCGTCGTCTTCGTTCATCAGATGACTTTCAACCATCTCTTCCACGAAGAACCTCCTCAACGTTTCTTGGAGGTTTTGGAAACTCCTCCTGAAGCTCTTCCTCATGACTGCGGCACAATCAGTGTCTCCATTTCCTCCGGTGACGCTGGAATATTTTTTTTTTCAATTTAATTGTAAAATTTGTCGCTTCCTTAAAACTCGACCGAACGAATCGGAGGATGGATCGAGTCGCTGTTCGATTCAAAGAGCTTACCAGCTAGACTTACTGAGACTGCATCTGGAGTGGAAGAGAAAAACGTCTCGACGTAACTCATTGACTCTCAAGAGTTTACGAATCAACCCTCATGGGAAAAACCTTCCCCACAATAATTGCACCTCTCGCAATGTGTCATAATATCTAGAGTATCCAAACTGGAACAGAGTGACTCACTTGTGAGCGCATCCAAAGGTTTCGTGGTACGGCGTCAGGTCGCCGAGCTGTACCGCAAGTTTCAGAGCCAGGCCGGATCGCCCTCTCTGGACTATCTCGAGGATCGCCGAGAGATCTGCCACGATCACCATCACTTTCTTCTGATTCTCCAGAAGTTCGGATGTAGCTTTATGTATTTCACCTGTCATCAGAGTAATTAAAGTTGATCACATCTTGCGCTTTCTCCGTACGACCATGGGAGAAGACGGCATTTCTGCGGGATTACCTATGTCGAGATAGAAGAGCGCCTCCTTCACAGGTTCACTGTCACGGTCCCTGTACTTGAGAACACTTTCGAAGTAGGTCTTCTGGATTTTCTCCAAACGATAAAGCCCTGTTTGAACCGGACTCCAGTCGACGTCGAAAGTGTTCTTCAGATTCTTGATGAGGTTTCTCGCCTCCACACTCATGACCTTCTCGTCGAAACTCATTTTCCGCACGGATTCTACAATGGATGCTGGGCAGGCATCCTTACACTCCGCTACTTTTCGCTGGAACGACGCATTGATGGCGAGAACGGTTTTTGTGATCAGGTCCGTTCGTATAGGCTCCTCAGCCGTCGATTGCGCTTTCAGAAATGAAGTTGCCCAAGCCGAAATCACGACCAAAAACACTAAACGTCTCATTTTGGGAACAAATGCGAGAACTTTCTTTAGAGGCTTGTGTCCACGCTAGCGTTATCTGCCAATGTGTCGAGTTACCAAAGTGAAGGAAAGCGGGAAGAGTACGAGAATGACGGGGTGCTTGCTGGAGACGGCTCCCTGGCATCGAAAGTGTAGCAGAATCGCCAGAGGTGGGTGACTGCGCTCCTAGCTGACTCTGGAAAAGAGGGCACGACGTAGCAGAGCGTGCCGAAACGATGGAGGCCCCAGGTAGAGGCGCCCGGAAGAAGAGATTCATGGACGACACCTAGCGCGGCATCCATGCATCATGGAAACAACATGAGAAATTTTCGATGACAAGCTCAATGGAATTTTGAGATCATCGATAGAACCACGGAACTGCGGTTTCGTCTTGCGATAAGTTGTCACATCGATTATTACTTCCCTAATTTTAAAACAATTAGCGAACCGGTGTGAAAGTTTCAAGATCGATCTGGTGATTTTGTTTCCGGGAAGAATGTTAAAAAAAAAGTCGAAAGAAAAAGCCCCTGGATCGATCTGGAAACTCTTTTATTGGGTAGTTTCGCTTGAAATGAGAAACTTTTGAGATCGGAAAAATTTTCGATTCCGGCTCCTAGAAAAGTTATGGAAGGTTTTGCAAGGAATCCAACGTCAAGGGGGTCGAGGGGTGAATTCAGGGGTCTCTGGTATCGGTAACCGTTTTTCGATTCGACGATCGATTCTCGCGCTGATGGGTGCATGCTTAAGAGGTTTTGAAGATGAATCTTGGCCGAGTTTTGACCAAAATGGTGGCAGCAATTATCAAGTCCCTCCTCCTCGCAGGTTCCACATCTCTTGAGATCCTTGATCTTGCGTCCATCGCGAATACTTCAGAATCTTTTTCTTTTCAATTCAATCCAAATTAGAATGCAATTCTTCTGATAATTATGAAAATATTTATTCGCAGCTCGTTCCGCAGTCCTATGAAATATCTCTCACAATCTCGCCGATCGTTTTGTTCTTGAAATATGTGCATTTTAAGATGTGGTATCGGCTGATTTGCCGCTCCCCACAGTATTTACAAGTACATGAGTCTTTCTCGGTCACAAAGAAGTCTTCACTCGAGCATATTCTATGATGATATCCGTGGAAAGTGATTCGGCATATATGGCTCCGATTTTTCCTGTTCGCGCCCTTCCAGCTCTCGTCTTNCTTCTGATAATCATTCCCGAAATCTTCCGATGTATATCAGCCGACGTGACCCAAATTTCTATGATAAAGCAAAAACGAATCACTGTGGGCGACCCTCTTTTTTGAACCTCCTCGAAGCGGAGCGCGAGGGGCACACTTGTTGTTGATGTTCGATTTTTGGGGAGTCTAATATCGAGTCTGACAGGAAGATTATGTAGAACCAGTGCCAAATCCACAGCCTGATCAACGTCACTCATGTGAGAAATCGTGATCCTCCCTTTCATAAAGAGAAAAGATTCGATGTTTTGGGGTATACTCATCAATAATTTATTCTGCGTCTCTTAATATATTTTGGGTAGATAACGAACTTCAACTCTCAGTACCACAATCATTCGGGAATCTCTCACTCGGATCCATGTTCATCGCGACTCTCAGCTCAAAATCACCCAAGAACGTTTGTACCATGACCCCAATATGATAATTCACATGAAAAATGTCTAGGCTTTTTCGTTGTAGGTGTAGAACGCGTAACCGATGATGCTATTGAAGAAAATAGAGGCTGACAACCACCACGTCGTGAAATTAAAAATTCCCCTGAACAGTGCTGGCGTCAGAACTTGCTTCAATCGTTGCAGAGAAAATGGCGCGTTGATGTCCGTTTTTGGAATCGGCGAGGTTCCGATGGCACCAGTCCAACTATACTCGCCGAGAGTTTTCAGCAGGAGCGCAGAAAACAGCAATAAGACCGCGGGGGTGACATATTGTACAGCTACAACGCACGAGTAATTGAAGACGTTCGAAATCGTTTTTCGGAATTCTGAAATCCGAATACGACCCGCTTCTTTCTGAAGACTGTTTACTTTCTTCTGCGCCACATTCATGTAAGCCTGCAAGTATTTGTTCAAGAGCCAGAGCCGCAAGACACACATGGAGATAATGGCAACGATTCGACTTGTTTCGAATTGATCCGGTGTCAGAATCGGGCCCGACATTCCAGTAAAGACGCGGGACGTGAAGTAATGTCTCGCAATTGGCGTGACCCACATAGTGAGCACTAGCAGCGGGGAAATGAAGTTTAAGTGAACCAACATCTTGCCAAACGGTCCAACCGACTCGCTTCCAAGGAGATCGCGGTGCATTTGGGCGAATCGGATACCGGGAAAGACAAGTAGCGCTCCGATTATTCCAGCCCAAGCTGCGAGACTCAATTTGAATATGAGCTCCGAAGTCGGACCGGCGGACTCCAGAGAAATTTCGCGGCTGAAGTCTGTCACGGATGCTTTGAAGCTGTCATAAGCTTCTCTGAGCTCGAACTCCAGCCATTTCTCATCGACGACTAGAATGAGCATTGCGATCAGCAAGTAGATGAGACCACAAACCAAGCACATGGAGCGTTCTGCGGAAGTTTCATCCGAGCGGAAGTAGATTTTCGCAAGTGAGAGCAGAGTGCGCAGTGCGAACAAGATCATCAGCAGGCACCATAGCACGGACATGTTGACCTCCGATAGATTCGGTCTCATGAATAAGTAAACCTGAAACGAGAGACATTCCTCTTGACTTTGATGGAAGAAGGTAGAAACGATTGAATTCGACCTCTTTTCTGACTTCATCTTTGGATCCTGAGATCGGTGCATGCTAAAGCTTCTTCATATTTTCAGAAACATGCATGGATGGACAAATGATGCCCCGAATCTTCAAGTTCCGCGGCCATTGCGCATCATTCATTCACCTCCCCTCTGATTCAGTTCTGGATTTTCAAACTCTAATGGTCAGATCTCGTTACCCACCTCGGTGATGACGTAAAACGTAGCTGTGTAAGCCATGAAATCCAGGAGCCATTGATACTCCGGGTAGAAATAGAGCTCAGCGAAATGGTCTGCAGAGATTGGCACAGTTTCTAAAGCGACGTCGACGTTTTTACTGATCTTGTAATCCGGTTCGGGACCCTGAAACATGAAATATCAGCATCAATCATATTCGGAGATTAGGTACTTCGAGGCAACACTTCCACATCATCAAGAAAATCTAGAAGAAATCATCAATCTCTCTCGAATGTGGTTGCGGAGTCTGGCCGTTCTTCAGTTTGTCCATCGTTGTGCTACGCAATCAATTATGATAGAAGAGTTGAGCTACAATAACGGCTCGGGAATCGTTGGCGGTTTTCCGCCCGAATTCTTTTCCATTCGTGAAGAACGGTTTCCATCACTGAGGGCCTCGAACGAGGAGTTGGGACTCGGAAACCGATACTGAGAGCGCGATCCTCTTATCTGAGGGAACGAGCTTATTTCTGCACTGAACCCGCGTCAACTCACCTTTTTCTTCAGCTTTTTATCTTCTTTAATGCCTTCGGCAGTCTTCAATTCGTTCACAGTTGGGGGTACGTAGGTAAAGAGACGACTTCCCAGCAGCCACCGAGCGAAGGAAAATTTGAAGGAAAGTTTGTGGAGAATGCAGGCCATAACCATGCTGATCCAAATTTGAGTTCCTAAAAGCGCCATGGCTGCGCGTATCCTTATTCCAAAACCTCACGGACTAGGAAGAATCCTCTCGGAACGTGTTCCAATTCTACGTCGAAGTCAATGATGCGCGAAAGTTTCTGTTCCAGTCTTCATGACACTGAAGTTCCGCACGTTTGTGGAGCAAGAGAAAAACAATTCCCAGGTATCGCAAATGGTGGAGAAATGCGCGATGCCAAATTTAGAACATGGTCTATTATTCTCTGAGGGCACAAAATAGGCAGCCGGTGCCGGCGGTGGTATTAGCGGTCTCTTTCCCCACCAATATGTGTTTCACTCCTCTGCTGTGGGAGAGATGTGAGAATCTCGGGTATAGGAAATCAGGCTTGGATGTTGTGGTAATGAACGCATTTTCAGAGGCGCCGTTGGCCGCCATTTGAGCGGGAGCCGGCCCTTAGGGAAGTTGAAAGCAGCGGAAATGAGAATATTTGGCCATGTGAATCGATGGATTTCATCGCACAATCATCCCACAACATGCAGCACAAGTGGGGAAAGAACCTGACCTCACTCAAGATCTTTCCAGCTATCTTTTAAACAGTGGATTGGATCGCTCAGTTTTCCGCGTCCGAATGAAGTTTCTTCGGTGATTCAGGGAGATAATATAGAAGTCGATAGGTAAGTAAGCCCGTGGAGAATGACCTCACGATAGCTGATCGGCGGCGGTGTGCAACTTTCAACTACACACAGTGAGCTTTGCTATTGCTCCCACTCCTTCCTGATGCCGAATCAATATCAGCCTTTCTGCACCTGCCTGATATCTGATTTGTCCCGTTACCACTTGATTCGCACGATTTTTTTCCCGTTGTCTTGGTGCGCGTATCAACTTCACCTTCCAGCATGGCGGCCGGCCAGCTCGAGTCCGCGCCGCTTCCCTTCAAAAAAAAAGTTATCAGAGGTAGTGTCGCCACACTACCGTTAGGGGGTCCGCGAAAGCGTCGGGGAAGAGGTCAGCTTCAAGAACAAAACCGACGCGTTTGAACTCATATTTGGGTGATTGGCCGGTCTCAGCTGGAAAAGAACTTCAAGAGTACGTTGAATGAGTAATAATCATCTTGAAACCGGGTCACCATCGTGTCAATTTCGACGCGTTATGACCTGACCGCCGATGCCGTAAGAACCGAGACGACGCAATCCCTGAATCCGCATGAATGGAATTCGTGGGGAGATGAGTCGTTCAGTGAGGAGATCCAGTTTCGGTAGATCAGGGGGTTTTAGGGGGATATTTATAACCCTTGCTCCTACTCATCGATCGAGTTTCATTGCATCGAACAGTTCTGAAACAATTACCACGCAGGTTGAATACTTGAGTATCTTCATCAGGAAAACGCTTCCTCAAGAAGTCAGCTATCTGAACGTTCGCTGGTTTCAAATCACGCCAGAACCAAACGCAATCTCAAACGAGACGTTTGTGTCCGAAGTCATTCTCTGTGAACATCTTGTTGAACTACTGTTGCGCGAGGCCATGATCATACATAGCGAGTTTCTCGTGAGACTTCACGATACCATTCAATGTATCGATCGATACCGACGGACAATTGATTCGGGAGATACCTGCTTCGTATTATGAACTGGTTGATGGGAAATCAATGGGAGCTGAGTAAAACATTCCGTAGGCGCTCCCGAGAAGCTCGGACATTCTCACTCGCTGTTCTGTGCCGTCCAGTGCGTTCTCAGCTGCCCTGCGCTTTCTCCGCTCTATGCTCCGGGGCTCCGGAAGCACAATGGTCACCGATCGTAACCGTCCGATATGATTGGAATGGAACCAAACAATCACAATTTCGTTGTTCTGGCCAAGCTCCATGTCATCGAGACTCGAGTCCTATTTTCGAGTCACTATCTGCTAATTTCATCTCTTTTTTTTTTTTTTTGTGATGAGTGGAATTATGGCCTAAATACCTGCAATTCCATAGAAATTGGGAACACAATACCCGCCATGCCATCGGTGCTCGATTTTTCTTGTATAACGCCGAAATCCGGTGAGTTTTTGGGGGAATTGCTCAACAATGACACGATCTAGCTCTAGACTGCGGAATACCTCAACTCGAGGTCGCATCGATACACAATCACCACAAAACGCGCGTCCTCTACTACTCCTCCTAACCGGGAAAACCCGTTATTCATGCAGATTTCCCAAAAATCACGGGGGGTGCACGAATTTCGGTCTAAAACACATTCCTCGACATCTGAACACCATGAGAGACGGAAGAGACCTTCATTGGGGAATATGAAACCTTCTGGGGACGGTGGCTCACATCTCGGCTCAATCTCCACGACGTTTGACGGCGATACTTTGTTACAAAAATCCTTAGCATAAATGACGAAGTACGATCATTCTGGCCCTCAACAGAGACGCTTTCGCGTCAAAAAGTTTTCCATTGGCGCCTATGGCGTCATAGACAACCATACATGCTTACGTTCTTCTTCTAAGAACGCTTCCGTTCCTCCGTTCAAATCAATTTCAATGTCTAGTCCAGCGTTCCGCAACCAGGGGGGGCCGAGACTTTCCCAAGCTCTCAGTGTCTGTGCCGGACTTCGTGATCACAGTGCGTTTTTTTGTCGCGCTTTCACTCGAATAGATTCCCTGATAAGCGGGAAGCAGCAGCAAGTATCTCATTGAGGATATCAGGGAGAACGAGTTACTTTGTTATAAAACAAAAGTAAGTGGCATCAGATAAGGATAAGGCTAAAATTCTGTTTTCATAATACGGTAATATGGGGGGGGGGGCGCCGGACAAAAAAAAGGTTACGGACCACTGGTCTAGTCGGAACACACCATTCTGCCAGCTTGAGAATGGTGGCCGCCTTCCCGAAAAATACCTGAGCTGGAAATGGTTCGCTGTGATACGATTTAAGACAAGAAATCCTTAGCGTACATCGTGAACTCGTAAATGGTAAACAGCAGAACTGCGATCTTGTTGTGTGAAAATAAAATTTGAAATGTTAGCGCTTCAATTTGTGTTCTTGAGTCTGTGTGTCGTGTCTTCGTGGAACCGTATGGAATTCGGACCGAGATTCTGATCTCGACGGAAGATGTTCTGGGATATGTGTGATTGTGTGATACTGGTTTCTGCTCCTCACCCCGGAACTAACTCTAGCAGCATTTTTCTTTCGAGAGGCCTCGTCGGACAGTCCAGCCTGGAGTTCCGAAATCGCTCAAGGACGCCTCCGTGGAGAGCGGAACCATATTCTGGCTTTCTAGCGGTCGCCTTGGACCGCGAGTGGACTTGAGGATGGGCAATGTATGTTATATTTTACTCCGAGTGAACCTCGCGGAATGCGATGGATTGATGCACGTCCATCCGACGAGGACAGAACAGCAATCGCCCGATATTCTTTAAGGCTTTATGTCAAGACGGTTGGTTGAACACTATAGCCATCATGGTGACTTGGGCTCGGTGACGCCCGACACAGGGTTGTCGTCCCGGATTCCATGTTGATGACGGATGTTTGGAGAGGTTCTGTAGAAGTATCCGATCTGCAACTCGGAATGGAGGTCGATGAGAACTGGGATGAGATAGTTTTCGTGCCCGCTGATAATGGGCAGGAGGTGCTGGCCGAACCCAATACAGAGTCACAGGTGAGGAATCCCGTTTGACGTTCAAGAAGCCGAATGACTCGGAGGGGGCAGCTCAGACAGTCTGAGGGAAGTCCTGCAGTGCGCGGGACGAAGTAACGGAGTCTGATTCGGTTCGAGGTGGATTATCTTCTATTCGCTGTCTTCTGCTTGCTCTTCATATGGTCCTGCATCATTCTGCTCCCTGTTTATTTCCAACATCGATTCTAGAAAGCATCTTCATTGAAACCTCAATCTGGAGCATTAGAGGCGCGATTCCGTGCCTAGCGTCACTTTTCGGGTTGACGACCGTTGAAATCGGCGGCATTTTCGGGAGTTTTCAAGTTCTGCCAGGCAATATCAGGCAATCCATTAACTGGTAGATTGCACGAATGCTTGCCTTCCCCGACTGCCGCCGCGCCATTGGTCTGGTGTCAATCGAAAGGCTCGCGACGTGTTCGGGTTCCTTCGTGCGCCATTGGGTTGCGTTTGCTGAACGATGCGGCTCAAAACTTCCTCAGAGATTCAACTTTCGGCGATTCAACATGACTTGGCTCCGTGAAATACTGAATGCAATAGGTACACACTCATCGCGGGCACAGGTTGTGGCCAGCTTGTGGCGGACGCTCGACTGGAAGGCTCGGTGAGCTCCTCAGAAACAGAATGATGGATGTCACACCAAACATAAAATTTGAATGAATTTTTCATTTCCTCACTTCTCTCTAGGGTCTTGAGAAGAGCGGCGTTCTCTGCGAGGCTTTCTTCCCGTCCAGATCCTGCGACAGCGATGACAGTCAAAACGATGAAACTTATGTGTTTGTGGATTGCGTTGATTGTGCGCACGTAGAATCTTTCAACATCAATGCGGAAGGAAGCGGAGAGAGTTCGGCATCGTTGTACAGCACACAGGACCTTGCCGTGGACGTCAGGGGCTTTCGAGTGACGGGTGAAATTTGCGTTTATGAAGCCCTTTTGGACCTCACTCTACCGAGGGGAAAAATGTAAGTATCCCCTGCAGGTTATACATGTCAGAGCTCCTTGGTGGCAGCTAGGGTTGCATTCCAGAAAGAAATTCGATTTCGGCTGAGCGAGACCGCGTTCCTGTCCGCAGGGTGAAATTTCCCGCAGTAGGTGGACTGCGCGCAAAACTTGGCAATATTTTCAGAGGGTCACCATCTTTGAGGGTACAGCCCACGACACGAAATTATCGACACTAGAATTCCCTCGACTATACCTGGTAACACGAGATGAGGGTGTTTGCGCGGCCAATCAACATCCCTCGCATCACACCGATTGCGTCTGTGAAACGTCCGTTCCGATCCGACGGAGGCAGGAAAAATGCGTTCAGGAAAGGAATCGTACGGTGGTGCCATGTCCTCCCGCGTCTGATATTGCTCACCGTTCGTGTAAATGGGTCTAGCCAGAGCTCCCCAGAGGTTCTCTATGATGTTCGAATCACGACTCCTCGGAGGCCAGTCTAGAAATTTGACTTCCTCGGCTATCAATAAATTCTCATCGATCGGGCGGATCGCTCGATCGGCCGGTTTTGACGGAGGAGGCCGTCTATAGGATGCGAGTACCGTATTTTCTCTAATTGAAGGGCATGCCCGTCTATTTTTCGAGACCCCAAAAGGTGCCCGTCCAATTTTTCAACCTCCGAGAAGCGGTCATCTAGAGCAGTGGTGGCCGACCGGTGGTCCAGGGACCGCTGATTCTTCGTTGAGGAATTTATGGTGATCCTCGGGAAGA